>JALXJV020000024.1:2957434-4157434 GCA_024633595.2 Lepomis macrochirus
ACAGCCTGTTCTATCAGTGTCTACAATTAAAGACTCAATGAATAGTTCTCTCTAGCATTGTAAAGTTCCTGCTCTATGACTGACTGTGTGATGTTTACACTGTACGGAACCAGGACTTTCTCCCAGGAGACCAGTGTTTGTTTGCTGTGTGAAACAAAAAGTCAACCTTGATTGTTTTTAGTGATTTAGTTGTTGTGTATTGTTACCTGGACGTTACCAAGTAGTAAAAACAACCAAATTGCGATGTTTCACAACGTTAAACACTAACCAGCTAATTTTGAAAGGCTAACCCGACATTGTATATTTGACTTGAACGGATGTTGCATACTTATCGTTGCTAACTTGACCGCGGAGCCCTACATGTCCAAAAACGTTAACAAGCAATGGATTCTAGACTAAGCATCCACACATGACTTGAGAATGTATTGATTCATTGGTGTAAGAAAATTGATTGATAGGATACATATACACATTGTTTCTGAGTTTGATTTGGCTGTACAAAAACACAGATTGGTGCCCTGAAACATTTTCTTATTAACAGACACCTTGTTACTCATATTAACATGTTACTCACCAAAATGCACTGTGTCCTTCACAAACATGGGGAATGTACAAAACAGAAAATCTTAAAACCTGTTTCATGGATTTATGGATTGTTTACAGCCATGTTTACTTGCTAACCGTCTTCTTCGTCTCTGCCTTTGTTGGGACCCTCCTGTGCTTCTTGGTGCATCAACACCACATGTAGATCAGTAGAATATGGCGCCACCTGCGTGCACATGCATGTGGGTCCCTATTGATATAACAAAATAGGGGCCAGTAAAAGCTGTTGATGCTTAAAATCAGTGCACTGCTGGTTGTAATTCCCTGCAGTGACTTCCATTACTACAGCTATCAGTCCCACACCAGAGGCAGGGCTAAGCTATGGCTCTGGCTGCTCCTCTGAGTGCGTGTAGTCCAGTCTCTGAGGCACTTTCTGTTTTCTTTCATCACCGTCTCACTCTCTTTGTCTTTGCTCGGGGTCGTTCATGCTGAACCTCACCCTCTTTGCTGTCAGGACACTTATTTGTCTTCAATATGCCGACACACTGACCTCTTTGAGTATACCTACTGACAGAGTACAGCAGAAAGAGAAAGGACAATAACCAATAGAGAATTATTCATGTAACATGTCTGTGTGATAGGTGATAGTTATCCAAGGTTAAAATCAAGGCCAAATGGACTTGGAGTTGAAGAGACTCGATTTTTCGTCTGTCATCCGAGAGACTTCTTCTAATTTAAATAACCTATTAACAGTCAATTTCCTGTGAGCCATAGCCCCTCCAAACACCCTGAAAAGCTGCCACAAGAAAAGTGTGTAACGCTGCAACAAAGACTCTTATTAGTGGGTCAGCACTCTTGGCAGGAGGGTTTTCCCTTCTCAGATCTTTTTAGAGTGGACCAGAGGAGACAAATCTTTTTTTCTGTTGCAGATTCTTTTATAATGTCAAATAAAACCATGTCTATCCTCCAGTTTGCTCTTTGGAACAGTTCAATTTCTGAATGTTGATCTAAACAGTAGCTTTAGATGTAACCTTATGAGTCGTGTAATATGTGTCACTATAAACTGAATTTGAAACATTTATATTTGAATTTGAATTGCTCGACTTTAATAATTGCATTACAAAACATCAACTTTGAATTGCATAATTTGAATTTTTATTCCTTTAGTTTGGAACTGGCCGGCACGGCGGTGCAGTGGTTAGCACTGTCGCCTCACAGTAAGAAGGTTGTGGGTTCAAACCCCGGTTACCCAGGCCTTTCTGTGTGGAGTTTGTATGTTCTCCCCGTGTCTGCGTGGGTTCTCTCCAGGTGCTTCAGCTTCCTCCCACCATCCAAAGACATGCAGGCTAGGTTAATTGCTGACTCTAAAAATTTCCTTAGGTGTGCCGAAACTGCCAAGACTCCTCTCCTGTTGCAGTCATGTAGTCTCACATTGCATTACAAACAACATGGTGTCTCACTTGGAAAAGTTTACTTGTACTGTCACAACACAGATTACAGTTGAAGTACATATTTGAGATGACCAGACAGACCAACCAAAGAGACAAACCATAATGACAGCAGAGGGTTCTTATTCAAAAGTCTGAGGGTTTGTACTATTATTATACTATATTAGGCAGTCCCACCAGGATTTCACAGGCCTTTTTTGTGATTGTTGTGGTCTAAAATGCCTGATTTTTCACAAGAAATTGTGATGTTTTGTGCAACAAAATTGTGAAATAAGTAAAATCTACAAAGTTAGATGTCCCTCCAGGATTCGGACGCTAACCCGAACTCTGCGTAATTAAACAAACTTACCTGGATTCCTTCAGCGCTTGAAACTAACCTGCATGCAGCAGTCTGTGTCACAGTGATTTGTCTCGTGATGTCCTGCCATGCGTTTGTCACTCGTCACTTATGTTTTGTGGTGGCAATTTCCTTTTATGTTTGACTTCAACACTGCACATTTTGCAAAACAGTTTACAGTTTGTTATGTCATGTTCCTTGATTTTCATAAAAAAATGCATTTCTGATGGAATGCCATTGCTGTTCAAGCTATTATGTCTTGCAAAGACTTTGGCGTGTGCAACTCAATGAAGTTCCATAATAATATATTTAGTTTCCAAGTATTTTGCAATTTAGCTCCAGGCTAATAAATTCAATTCCAAATTATGCTATTTGAATTCAGTTTTCTAATGCAATCATTCAAGTTGAGCAATACAAATATAAATTATTTAAATTAAGTTTCTAGTGACACATTTCTGCCCATACCTCTTATCTCTTCATCTGTGTGTTGTACTTTTTCTCTGTTAACACAGAGGTCATCTGTAGATCTCACATGCTGCTCTACAGTAAGGATTTGTGAACAGATGTCCTTCTTTTAGCCTTTTGTGTAGATATCTCCAGGGAAAAGATAATGACCTGGTAACAGAAGCTGAGCAGCGGCAACAATCTCAGCAGCAGTTCAGCTCTCTGGAGACTGAGTGATGGATACCATAAACACACAGCCTGAGGGAGGATGAATGGTATGAACATCTTCAATTTGCGCATAAAACTATATTTACGCTTGGTTGAGATGGAAAAGTTGGTATACAGATTCAAGTAAAATGCTACAAAATATGATGGAAACCAACAGCAAATAAATCATGATGTACATGACTCAAGATCTATTAATATTTAATCCTCAATTTATATTAATTATATTATATGTTAAACCCTGTTTTTGTTTTGTCACACTAACAGTGAGTTATTGTCAATCTACCTCAGTCGTAACAAAGCATTGCAGTTTTACCAGTTACCGCTATTTTCATTGTGTGCTAACAGTAAAATGCTTGTTGATGGCAGTAACTGGATGCATTCTGGTTAAACAACATCATCATCAGTTGTGGCGCCAAACCTTTGACAGGACTGGACCCTGGCTAATACATGCATTGGGTATAGTTTGAGCACATACTGTGACACTAGGTTTGTGTTTAAATCTTAGTCTGAATGAACATCAACGGAGGCAGAGTGCTTACTGCTCTGTTGTGCACATGGTTTGCAGAAAAAAAAAAAAACTAAATCTTGATATGCTCATAACAGTAATGGATGGAAATGCATTAATTTGTATTTTCTTTAGCCGAATCACATTTTTAGAATATTTTTTAACAATTTATTCATAAGATTCCCAACATAGCAGTGTCTTAAATAATAAATGTATTCTGATTTCCTTATAAACATTCAGTTTGCCCTTTAAAGTGGATGTTTTTCACTGTATATATTTATACATAGTAACAGGTGTTTTCATATTTGACTGAAAATACAGGTTCATTTTGATTCTTTTATTTCGTTCATTTCATATACACTGCTGGAATATTCAGGGTCTAAAATGGGCCATACCATTTCTTAACATTGATGTTAGATGAACATCTTGTTTACCTGCATCACTCGCAGCTGCTCCGGTCCAGTGCGTCAAATGAGAATTGAAAAACTGGAGGTTAATGTCAGCAGCTAGCTGTCTAGCTTTTTTAATATTTAAATTTCCTACATTCAGTTTCGTAATTACCATTTATTTAAACTTAAAATCAGCCATCACATGGTAGCTAGTTTATTATTATTTCATTACCTATTTAAAATGTAATTTGTTATTTATTTGTTGTTTCATTTTAAGTGTTCTGTGAGTCTTTTTACAGTAATCATTCTTTTTAATCATTATTTTCACTCTGGAATTCAGGAGTTTTACCTGGCTCTGTAAATGTTAAAAACCCAGGTTGGTTATTTCAAATGTATTCAGTTTCAGTTTTATTTATATAGCAGCATTCATAACAAAAGTCATCTCATTGTACTTTTATATAGAGCAGGTCTAGTCTGAACTAAAATATTATTAACAGAGACCCAACAATGTATGACTAACCCAGATTACATTGCATTCACAGTCAACATGAGCAAGAGCAAATTAGACATTTGCTAATGAAGAGTAAGTTGAAACTCTCTCTCCAGGCGTAGGAAAACTTTTTAAACTGGAGATCTGAATGGACGAACAGGAATTGAACCTGATGTCATCGACAGGTCAGTCTCCCGTGTTTACCACACCAACCATCACCACTCTAAACAACCTTGGCTCCAAATTAAATCAAAGTTGCAGGGAGGTAGTGCATCTCTGTCAGGTCTTGGGCCTGTATATTGTTAACGGTGGGTTCAGAGAGGACTCTTTTAGCAAGATTCACATGCTCCTCTGCTCTTGGGTCTGGTGTAGTAGACTATGCATATCAATGACATATACCCCTCCACTATCAATGCATTTACTGTCAGACAGCAATCCTCCTTTCAGGCCACACCCAGACACCCATGGGTCCCAGACAGTTGAGACAAAATCACGTTCAATTAAATACCAAGGTCAATATGTCCCAATTCAGGGGTGTTGTTAGATCTCTGTTTCTTTATTGATGACCATTTTCTACTGTCTCCTGCTGAACTGCTGAAGGACTACAGCAACAGCTGGACATTAGGCAAGTACTAATGATGAAGAAAACTGACAGGAAAAAGGAGTACGAGTGGCAATTACTAAAACAATGAGTTGCAAACAGGAACTTTGCCTGGTACCTGTCCGGCCGGATTGGGCCCCGGGTCATCGGCGTGAATAAGAATAGAGAAGTAGGAAAGTACAGAGGATGCCGTAGTTCAGAACACCCACTGATGATGACCTCGGTGAAGTACATTTTGATACATGTATGAGAAATATACAATAATGCTATAAGATACAAACTGCCATAACACCGCCAAAAAGCGGAAAGGTCAGAGGAGAAAACTCACAACTGTAACTTATGATACTGATGTTCTTGTGTCACATATAGTAGTTTTAAGAGTTTTTAATGCGGAATATAGTTGTTTAAACTACAAATATGTGGTTGATTTCTCAAGACAGAGATGATTTAAAAATTTGCTACGACGTTTTCGGAGATGTGAGGTCCCACACGCAAACTGGTCAGACTGGTCCTGCTGTTCCAATTGCTGAATGACGGACTGAATGCTCCCATTCCTGGGAGTTTGCACTCCCGAGTCGAACTTGCCAAGCCCAAGTACAGAAGTCCGAACTTGGCGAACTCGGTATTAAGACACAGCCCATATTTTTGTCATACTGCAAATCTTGCAGCTCCATTTTTCACCCTGTGTGCTGAAAGCTTCGTTTTACAGCTTGCCTCTATATGATCTTTGTTGGTAGTTGCACGTGCGCAGTTCCTAGTTAAGGACTACCAGCCAATCAGAATCAGGGATGGGTGGGTCAGAGAGAAGCCGGTAAACAGCTTCAATTCAGCTGCATATGTTGCCGACCAGCTTGGCAACATGGACTGGAGCAAGAGTTTCAGAGTGGTGAGTTATTAATCTGTAACAAAAGTATCATCCATAAAGTTTTAACCGAGCTCTGTCTCTACATCACAGTAACAACTTTATGTCCACTGACCGCCAAAGGGTAGCTAGTGTTTGGAAGGGAGAGGAGAGGTGTGTGCTGCAGCTCACAGTTTTTCCACCAGTGTTTTTGAGGGCGTGTCAGACTAGCTGCTAGGCGAGGATTATGACGCACATTTTGCTTTCATCCCTGTGACATCATATGGATGAAAGGGAAGCAGCTGGACTACAAACAAGGTGTTTTCAGACAATTCAGTGCAGCGTTTTCTGTGGGAGATGGGAACTCCCTTTGGGCTGGACTTTAGGCTTTTTCACTTTGCAAACCTGTTACATGCAAACAAAAAAAGGTATATAACTCAAGAAGAGGGAAAAATCTTTAAATATACTAATTATATATTTACAGTTTGCACAAACTTGCTGGGGTGGAGACTAACAGCACCAGCATGTTTTTATTTATTAATAACATAGGTTATCCAAAACCCATGGGACCCCATATTCCTCGCACTTGGTACACTTACATGAACAAATAGAACATTAACCAAACACCACAATGGATCTTGCTCTCAGATATGACACGATACGGTGTGAATATATCCTATGAGATAGCAGCTTTGACAGCAGCCAGGAAACCCAGCCTTCTTACACCGTCACATGCTGCTAACAAATCTCACCAAACTCACCAGGCTTGGTTAAATATATCTCATGCACACTGATAGAAGTCTGCAGGCCTGCAGAGAGGATTGAGGAATATAACAGTTAGGCAGATTTGAGAGGCAACTAATTAAATGTGGCCCACAAAATGGAACAGTGCTGCCATGAGAATATATGGACAATTTGGAAATGGTGATTGTCTGAACACTAGAGAGAAGTGAGAAGTATTACTCATAGGCTCACTAAATGAGGACTATTATCCTATCATTTAAACCACTGAGAAACAAGTTAAAACCACACAGCTCAGCTGCTTTAAATTATTATAATAAAGTCAAATTTAACTTCATTACATGTTGTAAATAGTTCTTAAAAAAACACTTTGTCGTCTATAGCCCCCAGGGGTCCCCAGCAAAAAGGGTAATAATTGATTTTCACCGTAATTCCATCCATAAGTGAGACAATGAATGTACTATTTTGGTCATAGGTTTCATAGGGGTGCGTAGTCTACTATGTGTCAGTTTAGGGGTGATGTCAAAATGTTTGAGAACCACTGGTATAAAGGGTACCTCCACCTAATTACAACTTGAGTTTTGTAGTTTTGTCCATGTTTTTTCTGTTAAGATAACATTATTCCAAAGAAAGTGCTCAGAGCTGGGAACACAGTGACATCATAATAAGTAGGTCAAACATGGTGAGCAGTCAGACAAACAGTTCCAGGTTGTCAAATTTCCTGGGATGATGCTGTAGTCCAAAAAAGTCTCAACATATAATCCACCAAAAAGGGTCATTCCTTGGCTGACTTCGTCTGGGAAGCCTGTAAACCAAAGCCCACTCAACTTCTCGCTGACCCTGAATAGTTGAAGATTCAGTGGTTAAATGGGCGGAGCTTGATTCGACTGTCAATCTCATAGTCAAAGTTTCGCAGCGAAATAAGGATCATGCCATTTTGGTGAAATGGGGGAGCTCTGATTTTACATAGAACTACCAGTTTTCTCCCAATAAGTTAATATGCTGCCTATTACAATATACATTTCGTATATATCATAATGTTTAATGCTGTAAATAAAAAATGAGAAAATAAAAAAAGCTTTTAATAAATGTTTTTAACTTGCATGAATAAATCCAGAATTTTAATCCTAACCCTCAAGGTAGGGGGCATCAGTGTGAATGTGTCGGCGTAGTGTGTGTGTGTGTGTGTGTGTGTGTGTGTGTGTGTGTGTGTGTGTGTGTGTGTGTGTGTGTGTGTGTGTGTTGTGTGTGTGTGTGTGTGTGTGTGTGAATGTATGAGTGTGGAGTGGCAGAAGAGGAACTTGCTGTAGAGACGGAGTCTTAACTTCACCGTTGTTGTGCAAAGTTGTCGGGACCTCGTGCGACATTCGGATCATTTATCACCATTGATGAACCACACAAAGAATATTATCTTGTTATCTCTCGTAAATAATTCAAAAATGAATTTAATTTATTTAACACACTCAAAAGTGTTCAGAACAGTGTTCTAAATTAACTTCATAAAGCAATGAAA
This sequence comes from Lepomis macrochirus, assembly GCA_024633595.2. Classification (NCBI taxonomy): domain Eukaryota; kingdom Metazoa; phylum Chordata; class Actinopteri; order Centrarchiformes; family Centrarchidae; genus Lepomis; species Lepomis macrochirus. Next base: position 2,965,515 of record JALXJV020000024.1, read on the forward strand.
CAAAAGCTCCATTCATGCCATAAAATGTGCTCAAATAGTGGCTGAAATACTGAAACTCAACATTTAAGCTACTGAAAACTCACCTTCTGCGGCCACATTGCAAAAGGTGGAGCGGAACATGACTACAGTCTCTGTACTAGGCTATACTAACCTGAAATAGGCAAGATAGCCTATGTTTATATTAAAATTTAGTATTTCAATATCCCTACGAAACTGCTCATAGTCTGATATTCACAAAATTGTTCCAAACTAATTTATTGATTCTTTTGGACATCTAGTGCGCAGCGTGCGTGCACGGGGTTCGGCATTGTACTCTTCAGCCTGGTTTATTGTCCATTCTAAGGTTGGTAAGCGTTCTTGTTTTTCTTTAATGTGCATTATTGGTTTTTGCGGTTCATACAGTGTTATTTTTATTACTTGTAGCGTTCGGCGGCCAGGCTGAGGCCTTAGTAGGTGCGCGCTCATCTCAGCGTGTGTGCGTGCATACATTCTCATCTGCGGTGTGTATTTCTCTCCTTTCTCTTTCCTGCTGCATATGACTGGGACATTCCTTACATTAAATTGTTTTCCATTTTATAGGTATTGGTGTTGAACTTTCCCCTCGCGGGTTTCCCCTTCTTTGATGGTCCTTACAAGTCCGACGGCCTTCTTTCGTCTCGAAATCCACCAAAGTAACTTCACGTCTCAGCTCATCATCCGGGTGGGATGTCTAAACTGAGAATAGACTAACTGGTAGGACTGATTGCACCCCTACTGGAACAGTTTTGTTGCTGCTGTTATTGGGACTGATATAGTCTAGGTATTGGTTCTGTTGATACCTCATGTGGTTTTATGTGAATAGAAGAGTGTGTGTCTGTGTGTGAGAGGCCTATGTTTTATGCATTTAAAATAGAAGAAGTGTATTTTGGACAACTGAACCTTATAAATAAAGCTTTATATTTGTGGATTCATGTCTCTGTTCACTCAGTTTTAGGATCTGTTACACTGTCCTGTAGGATAGTGTTGGCGTAGTTGTTTTCGCTCATTTGGTTGCCTAATAAAGGTATTTTTTGTTTTAATTCTAGTTTTGTTTATATGTAACCCCACCCTCGAGTCGCTACAGCAAGTTTAACCCCAAAGTTACCTGGATAAGCTCAAATCCTGCTTCGTGGTACAGGCTCCTGGTCTTGTTTTCTCTGTTTAGCCTTGTTTATTCCACTTTGCAGGTTCTGTTTAGCTCACTTTGTACATGTCTGTCCTGTATCTTAGGTTTAGCCCTGCATTTTAGCTCTAAGTCTTACTTAATGTCTTGGATTTACTCCTAGTTCTGTGTTTGCATTATTTCAGCTTCAGCTTCTCTGTGTTTAATCCTGACTTCAGTCTGTTTTTCCTGTTGGTTGTAAGTTATTTGTGATCTGCCTGCTTGTGACTTGATTAGTTGTTATTTATATATCTGTCATGTCTTATTTTGTTGTGGCCTGTGTTTAGTGTCCAGTACCTGTGTTATGTCTGTTTACCCTGCTGTCTCTCTGCCTGCCTGTCTCGTTAGCCCTGATCCCAGTCACCTGTGTTCCTCCCGCCCTACTCGTTAGTCCCTGTTTATATATGCTTGCTTGTGTCTTCAGTCCTTGTCCAGTCATTGTTCAGTCACAGGACTCCTGCCTGTGCTGCAGAGACCTGTATCAGGTCATGCTCACCATTCCAAGGTCTTGTCTTTATGTGTGGGTGATACAATTACTATCATTACTTACTGTTCCGGATCTTATTACTATGCTCACATAAAACTGCCTGTGAACTTGATAAAAATAACTGATAAATGGCAAGACTTGTTCAACTGGTTAGAATGATAATGAAGCCTTGGTCTCTTCCTATTGATTACATCTGCAGCAACATTTTGTCATCAAATCTCGTTATGAGAAGGTGATGCATTTTTTTCTATCCACAAATAGGAGTAACCCACTCTAGCCTTGCATGTAGAGAGTTAATCTTATACTTTGTGGGGTTTTGCAAATGCAACTGTAAAAGATTTTTCACTCATTAAGGATACTTTAAAGTCTCATGGATATACCTTGTTGAAACACCGGCAAGCCTTTTGATTTTCTGTTAGCTAGAACTGGATGTTTGGCTGCAACTTTAAACAGTTTCAGTTTTGCTCTACATCCTGGATCCAGTGTTCCCTTCATCAGCTTCAACTCTACTTGGATGTATAATACCATCTTGCTTTGAAAGTGCTCTCCATGATGGTGACCCTCTACTATGTGTATAACACATGGGTCAGGGCAGAGACTCCTGCTTGGGACTTGAGTCGGACTTAGGTCGCACACACAGTGACTTCAGACATGACTTGAGACTCGTCCTCTAAAGACTATAGACTTGACTCAGACTCGAGATGCCGGACTCGTGTAAAATGTTAATTTTTTAGGAAACGACCTATGAGCTTATTGTTATTCTCCTCCCTGTGTTACCTATAACCTGCCTACATAACACATACGTGTCTGCTGCGAACGGCCACACGTGAGGACAACAAACATGTTAACTGCACTGGCTGCTGCCGTGCCATTCATCATTCATCATATTCAACAAGGCCAAAACAAAATAAGCAATGAATGCAAAATAGGTTAGTAACCCGAGGTTAGTAAACATGTTTAGCTCACCATTAGCCATCTAACATTAGCTTGCTTATTGCTTTAGCTATGAATTACAGAAGGTTAAGTACGACTGTCGCTCACGAGATGTCATGGAAAAATGAATGAGCATTTGTTTGCTTGCCAAACTTGTGAAGTTGATTTAATAATAATTTACATCCCGCTGGCTGAAAACAGGTTTATTGTTCATGTAACATTACAGTTTTATTTACTTAATGTTACACTGGTTTGAGAGTCTGGGGGATGTGTTGGCTTACAGTAGTTTATAAGCTGTCAGTAGTTGTAGACATTACTTTACATGGTTGTGCTCTGTACGTGAGGTTACAGGTTACAGAACAGAATTCCTTATAGCTATGCAGTTTTATAAGTAGCCTGGATGCAACAGCAGGCGATTCAACACTCATTATAACCAGAGAGACTTGAGACTTGACTTGGAGTCTAGCTCAAAGATTTGAGACTTAACTTGGACTCTAGCTCAGAGACTTCAGGCTTGACTAGTTCAAAGACTTGTGAGCATCTCTGGGTCAGGGTTATTTGATTTAATGCCAGACTGAATCCCTCCAAAATTATGATGATTTGTGTGAAAGAATGATCTTTTTAATTTTCTGCTTAACTATTTTCCTCTGGGTGTGATGATTTACATACACAGGATGACCTGTATGTAGGGATGCAATGTTGTCTTAAGGGCCTTAATTAGTGTGTGATGTTTTTACTGTATACTCAGAGGACCCACTGTTAATATTATGTGTCATCATTGATATTACTGAATGTACTTGTTTCCCTCTATATATGTATATACGCGGGGTGGCAGGGCTTGCCTAAAAGGACTTTGGTACGTTGGTATGTTCTAGTTAAACCTTGTTATGAATAGTGCAAGTAACATATTTATATATGAGCGACATGTTATACTTGCAATAGTGCAAAAATCCATTTAAAATTCTAAACACTACAGCATAGTTATCAGTGATGGTAAGTACACGATTTGTAGAAAATGAGAAAACATGCAAAATGTAAGGGTCCTAGCAAAAGAAAAATTCCAAAAATTTGGAATCATCTATATCTCATGACTTATGCCAATATGCTACTACTTTGATTAGTACAATATGTTAAGAGAGGAGTGATGCTGCCTGGAGTACATTTTTCTTTAGTTCGAATGTTGTTCAAGGGGACAGTTTGTCCTGATGATGTTGCTGGAAGAAAAGTCAGGGGCTCACCAAAATACTAAAAAATGATGTTCTTTCTTTATAAATAAATAAAGAATCATACTTTGGCAACCAAATTATTATTATTTATTTATTTATTTATTTATAATAAAGAATTGTGCTTTGGCAATCATGAATATCCTCAAATTTCCTAGAAGTCTCACTCTTTAAATCAGACAGATCAGCATTTGTAGGCATAGATTTTTAAAACATTTTACATTTTATTTAAAACAGACAAACAATTAAAGCCACCAGTTTGCTAAAATAGGTGCTGACAGCTTACATCTGTGTCTGCCAGACACTCCACTGTGTAGAGCCTGGTCTGTCTGTCTTGGTTTGTTAATGAAAGGCAATGTCTCCTCAAAACAGGGAGATGACAGACCTGTGGGACAAAACAAGGCTGCAAAGTCCAGAGGCAGAACAATAACATGACTAATCCAACCCACACCCCTGTTACATACCCCGAATCTCACACAGACACAAACCTCTACACAGCAAACAAACATGAGATGTTTCTTCCCCCGGAGAGATCATACTGCAGCATCAGTACAGCTTCACAGCCGGACCTCACATGCTGTTTACTGTATACAGTGTGTGTTTGTTTGCAGTGGATACAAGAGAACTTCTTTCAAGACAGAAAGTTGCAGTAGCACACCCACTCGACTCCAGTGAGTCTGAGATATATATATATATATATATACACCTACACATATATACACACACACACACACACACACACACACACACACACACACACACACACAGGTGCTGGTCATATAATTAGAATATCATCAAAAAGTGGATTTATTTCAGTAATTCCATTCAAAAAGTGAAACTTTATATTCAATTCATTACACACAGACTGATATATTTCAAATGTTTATTTCATTTAATTGAAATAATTAAAACTGACAACTAATGAAAATCCCAAATTCAGTATCTCCGGAAATTAGAACATTATTTAAGACCAATACAAAAAAAGGATTTTTAGAAATGTTGGCCAACTGAAAAGTATGAACATGTACAGCACTCAATACTTAGTTGGGGCTCCTTTTGCCTGAATTACTGCAGCAATGCAGCATGGCATGCAGTCGATCAGTCTGTGGCACTGCTCAGGTGTTATGAGAGCCCAGGTTGCTCTGATAGTGGCCTTTGGGTTGGGTCTGCCGTGATCGCATCTTCCTCTTCACAATACCCCATCGATTTTCTATAGGGTTAAGGTCAGGCGAGTTTGCTGGCCAATTAAGAACAGGGATACCATGGTCCTTAAACCAGGTACTGGTAGCTTTGGCACTGTGTGCAGGTACCAAGTCCTGTTGGAAAATTAAATCTGCATCTCCATAAAGTTGGTCAGCAGCAGGAAGCATGAAGTGCTCTAAAACTTCCTGGTAGACGGCTGCGTTGACCTTGGACCTCAGAAAACACAGTGGACCAACACCAGCAGATGACATGGCCCCCCAAACCATCACTGACTGTGGAAACTTTACACTGGACTTTAAGCAAAGTGGATTCTGTGTCTCTCCTCTCTTCCTCCAGACTCTGGGACCTTGATTTCCAAAGGAAATGCAAAATTTACTTTGATCAGAGAACATAACTTTGGACCACTCAGCAGCAGTCCAGTCCTTTTTGTCTTTAGCCCAGGAGAGACGCTTCTGACGCTGTGTCTTGTTCCAGAGTGGCTTGACACAAGGAATGCAACAGCTGAAACCCAGATCTTGCATACGTCTGTGCTTGGTGGTTCTTGAAGCACTGACTCCAGCTGCAGTCCACTCTTTGTGAATCTCCCCCACATTTTTGAATGGGTTTTGTTTCACAATCCTCTCCAGGGTGCAGTTATCCCTATTGCTTGTACACTTTTTTTCCACCACATCTTTTCCTTTTGTGTCTTGCCGTCCTTGTGCGAGGTGTCAATGGTCGTCTTTTGGACAGCCATCAAGTCAGCAGTCTTCCCCATGATTGTGTAGCCTACAGAACTAGACTGAGAGACCATTTAAAGGCCTTTGTAGGTGTTTTCCCCTTATGAACCAGAACATAGACTGAAATCCTCTGATAGGGCGTTGCTGTAGAATGCTGTGGATCAGGGGGTAGAGCAGGTTGTCCACTAATCAGAAGGTTGGAGATTAAATCTTGTCAGCATGTTGCATGTGAAGTGTCCTTAGGTAAAATACTGAACCACAAATTGATCCTGATGGTTGTGCTGTGATGATGATGATGATGATGAGATTGTGATGATGATGATTATATATATATATATATATAGCTAGAGAGAGAGAGAGAGGGGGGGTGCTGGACTTATAATTAGAGTATCATCAAAGACAAAATTCAAAAAGTGAATGGAATTAGCTAGTTAATTACCTGATTAGAGTGTGGCACCAGGTGTCTTCAATAGCCTTTTCACAATATTCTAATTTTCTGAGATACTGATTTTGGGGTTTTCATTAATTATCAGTTATAATTATCAAAATTAAAAGGAATGAACACTTGAAATATATCTGTGTAATGTAATGAATGTATACATTATACAAGTTTCACTTTTTGAATGGAATTACTGAAACAAATCAACTTTTTGACGATATTCTAATTATATGTCCAGCACCCCACACACACTTATATTCATATATATATATATATATAATCATCAACCATCATCCATTTGTGGTTCAGTATTTTACCTAAAGACACTTCACATGCAACATGCTGACAAGATTTAGATCTCCAACCTTCTGATCAGTGGACAACCTGCTCTACCTCCTGATCCACAGCATTCTACAGCAACGCCCTATCAGAGGATTTTAGTCTATTTTATGGCTCATAAGCGGATAAAAGATCAGAGATATATGAAGGTGCCAGCTCATGTCTGGCCTTAAAAGTAATTAGAAAAAAAATTAAATTAAATTCTAAAAGAAACAAGCAGCCAGTGCAATGAGGTTAAAGGTCAAAGTAGTAGTATACGGTCAAAGTTTTTACAGCGAGTTAAAAATTATGATGCAGCTTTTTGGGCTAATTGGGCGGCTGCGGCTGAGGAGTTAGAGGGGTTGCACATTAATCAGAAGATTGGCGGTTCAATTATCAGCTCATCCAGGCTGCATGTCGAAGTGTCCTTGGGCAAGATACTGAACCCTGAATTGCCCTCGATAGCTGTTCCATCGTTGAATTAATGTGTGCCGTTTGGGCACTTGGGCTCCGTGGATGAATGGGTAAATGGCTGTGTAAAAGCGCTTTGAGTGGTCGAAAAGATTAAAAAGGCGTTAAACAAATACAGAGCATTTACATTTAGGTGATGAGTTGATATCTGACTAAGACAATATAAAGCGAGCTACAACAGTGGAGGCAGCAGAGTGATAGAAGCATGGACAAAATTTCTCCAGATCTGTGGCTGGAATAAAAGACTTAATCTTGACTATATATCTTAAATGATAAAAACATATTTGAACAACTTTTTTACAGTTTAAGTCCTTATCAAAAGCGATCAAAAAGTTGATCCCTTTAACCATAGCTATAGATTTCATATTGCTCTATACAGTTTTTTTTTTTCCATCGTATTATCTGACATTATAATGGTGGCTAGGGCTTACCTGAGCCTTACCATTAAGGGCTTTGTAGGTGAGCAGAACGATTAAAAATCCTATTCTGGATTTTACACAGAGCCAGTGCGGAGAAGCTAATACAAGATAAATATGATTACTTTTCGTGGTTCTTGGCAGTATACGTTCAGCAGCATTCTGGATAAACTAGAGTCTTAAGGGATTTATTTGGACAGCCTGATAATAAGGAATTGTAATAATCCAGCTTGGAAGTAACAAATGCAGACTAGTTTTCCCGCAGCATTTTCAGACAGGATATGCCATGTTTTTTGCATTGCTACATATGTGCAAAAAAGGCGGCCCTTTGTTTTATGTGAGAGTAAAAGTACATCCTGATCAAAGATATCTCAGATTCCTTATGATGGTGCAAAGAAAAATGCAGGTCACGCAGGCTTTTATGCCTTAAGACATGCTTGTTTAGCTAACTGGTGGGTTTCATCTGGCTTGATCAATATTTATATAATTTGAGTATAACAAAACAGTATGACAAAAGCCTTTCTGCTAGAGATCCTTTAAGAGGTGACGTTGTATAAAGAGCCATAGCATGCCTTTTCCAAAACCTAGGGCAAATGTCTCTGAACAGATCAGTAAGTAGAACTTGTAAATGTTAATAAACTGAGTCACTGAACAGAAAGTGAGGTCTTACGTGTGAGAGGACAGGCAAATGGCAATTTACTTTATATTTTGACAGCAAAAGAGCATGGTGTAAATGTAAATGCAATAAACTGGGAGCACTGTTTCAATTCTGTTTCAATTCTGATGTTTTCAAATTGTATTTTCATTTTAATTTTCACTTAAATATTGCTTGCAGAGATAGAAAATCAGGTAACCTTGTTTATTCTTTATTTTAATTTTCTAATTTGAACTAATCTTTTATATATTAACATTCACCGCGGTGGCCCAGTGGATAGCACTGTGGCAGCAAGAAGGTTTTGTCTTCCGCCTCTGGCTTTCTCCCACTGTCTTGAGCAAGTAAGTTAATTGGTGACTCTAAATTGCCCTTAGGTGTGAATGTGAGTGTGTGTGTTCACTTTTAATACCACATATTTGATGCATCACATAACTCAAAATGTGTAAAAAAAAAAAAAAAAAATAAGAAAAAGAACAAGCAAAAATCTTTAACTCCATCCTGTTTTCATCTGAGTCAATAAAAAAAAATATTGTATTTTAATATAAAATACTAATGATATACTGTATGATAATATTTTGTTACCATGATTGTCCCACAAATATTGATCGGATGTGATTCCATTAGGGCTGCAACTAACAACTATTTTGAAAGTCGATTAATCTATCGATTATTGAAACGAACAATCGACTACTCGGATTATGAATTGCAAAATGACAATGCCTCTCATTTAGCTATTAGCCTCTAAATTAAACCTGAGGTTGTTTTAGGCATGTGCTAATTAACAGTCAAGTAAATACTGCTTCCCAAAATGCATCTTTTAATGAAGGTTTCTGCTGCAACAACAGAAAGTTCCACTGAAATCAGGTCCTGATAAGCAGCTGATCTGCTGTTTAGTGACGGAGCAGCTTTCACGCCAGTACTGCAACACCCCGGGACAAACTGACACTGTATACAAAGAAAGGAATAACGCGGATTAGCCGCTGCCTCAGGCACAGACAAAACAACTGTTCTCTTCTTTATAAAGTATGAAATTGTCCAGGGTTGTCTAATCTTGCACACTCGGCAGCAACATATTCTCCAGCTGGAATGTCGCCATGAGCGATGCATCGTTTATGTAAGTCAGGGCACATCTGGAACGTGAATGCGGCCGTTGTGTATCATAATTATGGGCTACTCACAGTACAATTACTGTAACAATCAACACCAACTGTATAGAAAATGTTTCAGCTCATAACGTGAAGTAACACGGCTTTAACGTGAAGCTAGCTCGCTAACTAGCTTACCGAGACGAGTCTTCGTCGTCCACAGAGACGCGACGTTCCGGGCCTCCTCTTCAGACGCTCCCCGTGTTTCCAGGAGGGCTCAGACCTTTCTGGCTAAGTGAAGAGTGAAATGCTGCCACACTCTGGAGGTTTTAGGTTGTGAAGGTTTTACTGCAGCTCTGATGTTGTTTCAGTAACTTTAATGTTACTGTTCACATCACTTTACTCTGTTAAGCTGACGGTGTCGCTACGGCCCGATGACGTCATAAACAAATCGATTATTTCTTGGCAACTAATTTAATATTCGATTTTTGTCGATTACGTCGATAAGTTATTGCACCCCTAGATTCCATTGCCTATATCGCTGATCCAATTACTATTATTAGTAGCAATAGTATTTTTATTTTTAACTATTTTTTAAGTTATACAACTGTCATAAACTGGATAAGATGTTTAAAATGTGAAGTAGCTATTACTAAAATAATTCATAATCCATTTTAATCCATAATTGTATGTGCGTAATATTAACTACTATAATCCATCAGTTATACATTAACTACAGTGTAATAGTGCAACGTTAGTTGTGATCTACCCATTTTTACTACCTCCTTATATCCTATTCTGGTGCTGACAGTAGCATGAAACCATTAAAACAATAGCTTGCTTTTCTTCTTTCTAGTCTTAACCTTTAAAGATTATCCTTACTTTTAATATTTAATATGGCTTTTAATAAAATAATAAAATTAAAAGCATTTTGTTATAAATGTTACTAGAGGGTGAAAAGGGGAAATCATCAAATATTTCAGGGATATTTCCTAACTTCCGTACTTAGAGGGTCTCACAAGCATCATGTGCTTAGCTTTAAAAAATGGCTTTTCATCGTTGTTACACTGATAACATTCGTGAAGCACAAAAGACGGATATTATTCAACTTTTACAATATTTTTTAGATATACTATGTTGCCCATCATTTTATATGTTGTTGTAAACACCAACACAATTATGCCATGGGTGTTTTTAGGATGAATTTCTACATTTTAAAAACACTTTTGCCGTTTAATCCGGACAGTTGGGCTGAAGGACATTTTGACACTTTAGAGCTTAATAACTCCCTATAATTTAATAGTTTGCAACACAAATATTTCTGGGCCAAAACAAGGGTAAGAGCTGAGTGATGTAATGTTATATTTACATATTTGACTAAACATCAAAAGTATTATTAACACATTGTTGAAGGGTTGTTTCATCCAAATTAAATAAACACATACATCAGTCAACCGTAGTGGTGTCTGGCAATGCGGATGTGTTTTATGTGCCTGTTAAACTTCTGCTACTTCACCAATTTAAAATTAAACACATTCCTAGAAGCAACATCCTGCGTACTCCGGGGAATGCCCAGACCAGGGAGTATATCTTTGGCAGAAAGCAGGACCAATAAAAACTGTTTACATTGTCTTATGTGGATTACCTGGAGCCTTTGGGGAATGGAAAGACACTTTGCTGTTGAAAGGCAAAACCTCAAAGTCTGAGCCAAAAATAAAGCAAAACTATGGTTTGGATACCACTAATGGAAAGTTTCAAATCATGTCCATTTGAAGGTGGTGACAATTTATGGCTTGGCAACTACAAACGCTTTTGTTATACTGCTCTATATACACCTCCGTATTTTCTGCATTGAAACAGAATGCTATTTTTCAATGTAAATCACTAATGCATACGAGCAAAATTCATATTAATTCATTGGAGATCAGATTTGCATTCTGTGGAATCATCTCTTTAAAAAATACACATATTCTTTACTTTTTTTCCTCTGCTAGCTCCTGTTACTTTCAAGGAAAATTAAGTAGAGCAGAAGGAAAGATACACTATGTCCATGTGACAAATGTCCACGTCCTAGAGACCTGAAGCAGAAAAATTCTGAAACAAAGGGTCTTCCAATATGTCCAGGTGATAAACAATATATAATCCGTTATAGTCAGATGCAAGAAAGAATTATTAAAGAGCAGGTGAGCCACAGTGTTCAGTTCACTGTTCCTGGATTTTCCAATTGCAGTCTGCTGAGCAGCCAGAGAGGGTTGTTATGACAACACACCTGTTATTTAATGCTTTGGAGAAAGGTCACATACAGTATGAATGTCTCTCAGCAGAGTGTTCTTTTTCACTTCACTGCTGTGCTTAGTGTGATGCACAGAGGCTAAATATGACATGATGACACCATTAGCACGTGCCAGCTAGTTCTGTCTGCTTTCTTACCATAGAACTCTCTGAGGATGTGGATCTGGCAAAAAAAACCCTGCTACTTAAACAAGACACAGAAATATTCAATTAATATTTGATGTCTGCTGAGAGCATAGATGTGATGTGATAGTTGCCTCTTCTGTAGAGCTTCTTCAGAGCTGTGCAGTCTTCTGTAAATCTCTGAGTCAAATGGATTATGACACTCAGAGATTGTCAGATGCTATAGTAACAGTGAGGGGCATAGACTGAGAGATGTTATCTGTTCCCCTTGCTGTCAGACGCACTTACTGGCAGCTCACAGCCCCGCCGTTTGTCATCCCGATACTCCCCTGGCGCTCCTCGCTGCAGAGCCTCAGCCAGGCCACAGAGCTGTAAGTACCTACACAGTAAATGGCCAGACTGCAGCAGAAGTCCCAAGTGGCCCTCAGAAAATGAACTGAGTGGCCACCTGTAAAATGGACTGGACTGGCTGTACAGTGCTGCGCTGACCTGCACGACTGCACCATTTTTCCTCTGGAAAATACAGACATGTGTATATACTGCAGTGAAATGAATAGAATAATAATAATAATAATAATAATAATAATAATAATAATAATAATAATAACTTTATTTATGTAGCACCTTTCTTACAGAGAGAACGAAACCCAAAATATATGTATATTTTTTTTATTCTACTCAATTACATTTTGTTTTTAAGTGGTGGTTTAGCTGACATTTAAACAAATATCCAGAAATAGATATGCAGATTGAGAATTTGTAGCAAATCTTCACTTGAAGTGCAAGAAGAACTTTTTATGCTGACATAAGTGTGCACCCTTTTAGGGCTGAGTTGGTAAGAAAAAATGCTACAAACCCATTTAATGCCTTTGTAAGTGAAGAGACTTGGATAAATTATCTATATCTTGTTCTTGTAAAGATTTGGGAAAATACCAATACCAAGCATTCAACACTTTATTCCCTCAAAACAGTCATTTAGGGCAACATACAACCGCTATATTAGTAGTGTTCACAAAAATAATCTGCATAGAAATTAAAAGATATATTATGTCACTAATTATGTGACCGTGTAAAAAAGAAGGAAGGATAGGACCCATAATTGACACTAGAGGTACACTGCAAATAAGTTTTACACACAGAAAATTAAGATATAAAGTTCCAGAAAGAGCAGCTCCAGTAAGATTTTCCCGTGTTTCAGCTCCAGCAGTCGCCTCCTTTTATACAGTTTGGTGACCCACAGACTAAACCCATAAGTCTCAATGACAGTTATATCCACCCCAACGAATACTGGCTCCCAACAGGGAAGATAGTTAATGTGCTTCCACCTTGTGGAACACAGGAATGTTTGAACACATGCCAGTCATAGTTGCACCTTTCTTTGTGAATATTCAGCATGTCTCACTCATTTCAGCTGAAGCCTGTATGGTGAATTCAAGAACACATTTCCTATCATGTTTGGATTTTTTTTACATAAAAATTAGTTTGGAACTGAGCCTCAATGTAAAGATTACGTCCAAGCTCAAAGGACAAGGATATGTTTTTCTTATCCCATAAAAAGATCAAAAGCAACAATGTATTTGTCTTTTAATACTTTGTGAATTCCCTACCCTTTAAAATACTCCATTAATTTGGTAAAACTTAATGACGAACCAACGATTTTAACAAATGTTATTCAAACAGGAGCAACAGTTCATTTTGGGGGGATTATTTTCTGCGGTGGATTAATCCACATTTGGAGAAATTGAGCTCTATGGCACAGGGGAATAACATATATTATGCATTGGATACACACAATAATTGTTAGTAGGATACATTCATTGTTGTTTTGGGTGCATTCATGATATATAAAATATAGAGTATATCACCTTCCATCAGTATATACAGAATTAATATTAGTGGTATGACATAAAGTAAAGTTATTAATACCAAATGTTGCACCCAGCCTTTGGTCTACCACTGCTACTACTGAGTTCATAACCATCATAGTCAAATCACTGTGCACTTTGCAATGAGAGGAAAGCTGATTCTCATACAGCAGCATGCAGGGCAGAGTGACAGATGGCTGAAAATCTTGGTTTAAATTTCAGAAGGGGGCTGAATTGTTCCTCTTTCACAGACTGGGAGTGTTTTGACCAGAGCATGTCTGCTCTAAGCACAGAGATTATCATCTAGTTCGTTCATGTGTCTCATGATGTTTTGGCTCCTTTCCACATGGCACTGAACCCCTTTCATCTGTTTTACATGGAGCCTTATGGCCATTTCACTGGCTGACTGAAAATTTAGAGAAATATTACTTACAGTCCGTTTACTCGTCTCACTATGTAAGGGCCAGGTTTACACCTTAAATAGTGTGTTTTATATACAGTGTACCCCCGGGATTCTCAAAGTTAAATTTAAGACTTTTTAAGACCTTTTTAATACCACCTAGGATGAAATTTAATACCAACTTCACTGCGGTTTAATGGTAAATCTGTATTCATTTTATTTACGAAGTTACATGAATTTATTAAAACATTTCATTATAATACATTCATATTTAACACACTATAGCTTTTTGGGGTGTGTTTGTACTTTGATAAGATAAAATGAATGAAGGACGTCACTTTGTGTTGAAAAGTGGTGGGGACATAAGGTTTCAGATTAGGGGTGTGACGATACACTTGGCTCACATGCACGATTTACAATATTGGTTTCACAAGAACAAGACAAGAATATATTTTATTACTATTTGATGAAATATTCAATGCTGAAATATATTTAAATGGGGGTCTGGGTGTCCCCTAGAAAATTTTGAGCACTAAACACTTAAATTCCTGCATTCTGGAGATATTTTCTGCACAAATTTATGGTAGAATTGTGTTTATTTAAATAAAGTGATTCAGATTTTTTTAGCTTAAACTTTTTTGAACAATGCACATTTGTTTCTTTTATCTTTAAATTGCATTGCATGTTTTCTTATTGTGCAAATAGAGAATAGAATAGAAGATACCTTTATTGTCACATACACGTTATGAAATTCATTCTCTGCATTTAACCCATCCCTCAAGGGAGCAGTGGGCAGCCACTGTGCACACAGTGTAAATGCCACCTATGAAATATTTGTGCACTAAGAACTCTTAAGGGGTGAAATCAAAAATACAAACAAATAGTGTGGTAGGAGTTGTTACAGTTAGTTACACCTTGGCTAGATAAAGTATTAAAATGTGCCAATTGCTTCATTCTTTAATTACTTTTCCCTCGTTCCCATGATTGGCGCATCTGGGTAATGTAAGATTAATGTGCGTCAGTTTGATGTTTCCATTCACATAACGTTAGCCTACAACAGTGGCGCAATGCTGTCTCACAGAAATGGCCCTCGTCTCATACACACCTGTCTCTCCGTTGGTGTTGCACAGTGGTGTAGTCTAGATTTTTCTAGTGAGTATACTGTGATTTTTTTTATCCCAGCCTCACACTTGGCATATCAGACATGACAATCCAAAATATTGGGGTCACAGGATCAAAACTACAAGCTATTTTAATAGTATTTTAAGGGATATTCATTGATAAATACACAAAGGGGGTCTGGGGTTCCTCCCCCAGAAGATTTTGAGCATTAAACATTTAATTTCCTGCATTCTGGAGACATTTTCTGCACCAATTTATGGTGGAAATTTCTAATGTTTAGTGTTAATCACCATCTAACCCAACAAGTTAAGAACTACATTTAGCCTAGATGTTACATGATTCTGGTTTTATGCTGGTTCAATGCACATTTCACAGTGCACGCTGCAACTATTATTAACAATAATGCAAAGCTGAGGCTTTTCAGTAGCAGTAATAACAATAAACACAGGCCTGTCACCAAAACTCCATTACAGAATATTAGCACTGAAGACACCAAAGGTCCATCTCCTCACTACGCTAAATTTAAAAAATCGTCGTACAAAACACACAACACACAGTATCACTGATCTGCCACATTAACGTTAGTTAGTTACGTTAACAGTTACGTTAATGATAGCGTTAATGATAACATAGACATTTCGCTTTTAGTAACTTTATCTGCTCGCTGTCGGCGCAGCAGCTTTAGCTGCAGGTCCAAAACACAGGGTTTTGCTTGTCGTTTCACATCTCCTTCGTGATTCATTTAATTTCAAACTTCCAGACCCACAGCTGTGTTGGTAGCTGACGTCAATCCCGGTCACGGCCACGAAGAACGTCAGGCTCATAACACAAACGGTGAACTTATGAATGACGATTCTGTACGATGTTGTTACGTATCATCTCGCTATTTTAAGTGGTATGAAATCTTGACTATTCTGTGGTATATACCTGGATCGACTACACCACTGGTGTTGCATCATTATGACCAGTAACCTTTAGCAGATCTTCCAGCTCCGCTGTTCCATTAGCGCTCGCATGCCGATCAGCTTGTTGTGCTAAACCAAGCGGGAAGCTTACGGTCTTCAATATGAAGCTGATGAGGAAGTCCCTGAAACCTGCATTCTATTGAAAATCCAGAAGGGGGCAACTCTTCTGGTTGCAAAAAGAAGTCCGGCCCCTACTTCTCAGCTGAATAATTACCCCAGTAAACACTTTCTCAGTTGCTAGTTTCAAGTCTTCTTCAATATAAAATGATGTTCATTTAGTAAATTATGGGACCATTTATTTTAAGTTAGACCACAAAGCAGAGTATGTTTCAGGGCAGGATTATCTATGATTGACAAGTCATTACCATGGTGACCTGTCAATCAGGCTAGACCCGACTCATGCCCTCGGTACTGTGTAAATTTAACCAGCACCGTTGAAAAAGCTTCTTAGGAGTTGGCTGTTCACTTTCTCTGGTGACTGCATTTAGTTTTAAGACTGTTGTTCGCTACACAAAGTTATCAGCCGTGTTAAAATGACAGTTAACAGGAGTTACAGTTGCACCTAGCTAAGCTAGCTCGCTAGCTCCACACACAGCCGTTAGCGCCGCCGTATCGTCATTTCCGGGCACTTCCTGGCTGCAAAAAATCGACATGGCGGCGCCCTATTGGCCAAACTTGAGGCTTCAAAACGGCAGTCCACAATCACATCGTGCGACATCACCATGACTACGTCCATTTCTTACGTACAGACTACGATCCTCGCTCAAAGTTCCTCAGAGATTGCTCCTCAATCCTCGATCCACAAATAAGAGCTTTGGGATGGCCTGCAAGATGGCGGAGCGGAATAACTTCCGGTTCAAGCGAGGAGCAGGTCATCACCACACAGTCCTAAGGCTCCAGGCCGTCACACATGCCTTTTGTCACAACAGTCTCAAGCTCCTTTACTTTCATTCCTTTAACAGTAACGCTAACAAACAGCTAAATAGCTAGGCTAAATTGTTATACTACCAGGAAAGTATAATAATAAGGAAACAATAAGGAAGTAACAGAGCCAAAGACTAGGTCTCACTGCATATATACAAGGTGCGGACGTAGGACCCAATAGCGATAGCTTTAGAAGGGCAAAGCCTATACGAATATACGCCTATATGAAATAGAACCCTGATTCAATCCACACCTTTGTATTGTAAATGTTTGCAAAACTTACTATTAGTCTCTGTGTGTTTGGGCCTTTTATTGTGGCCAGCCTAAGGCACACAAGTGCAATACCCCTGCTGTCTGATCAGCATCTTGATATGCCACACCTGTGAGGAGGATGGATTATCTCGGCAAAGGAGAAGTGCTCACTAACACAGATTTTGACTAATTTGTGAACAATATTTGAGAGAAATAGGCCTTTTGTAGAGAAAGTCTTATATCTTTGAGTTCAGCTCACGATGAATGGGGGCAAAAACAAAAGTGTTGCATTTACAATTTTGTTCAGTGTAGAAACCCCTGTTCGAGGCATGGGGCCAACAGGAAATAGACAAGAAAAAACAAAATAGTGTTTTATTGATAGACCATTCAGTGCTTTCTCATTACAGGAGTTCAGTACAAGACAGAACAAAGCCATGTTCTAACAAATGGGCCAGGCATGGACAGTCTATTGTATGCCTGGATATCTCCACCTCCCCTGCCATTTGCATGACAGCCCACATTCCTCTTGTGCCAAACTTCAGGGCAAAGAAGAGGGACACTTTCCCAGTGGGGGAACTAAACTGGTTGTTGCACCTGAAATGACAGATGATATCATGGTGGAAAGCAATCTATCTCTCGCTGCTGATCAATACTATAAGAGCGATAACACCTCCTCACTTTCCCTTTACAGGTTTCCCTGTGGTGGGAGCTGCCTCTGATCAATGGCTCCTCAGCATGTTACAGTGAACCCCAATTCATCCATGACACAAAATTTTCAACATGTCAACGTGACAGGAAAATATACGTTCCCTTGATGAAAACACACATCCCTTGTCAGCTCGATGTAATTATTCATGTTCATCAGTTGTATCAGTTTTGATTTTTGAGTTACTATTTGTAGTGAATAGAATTTTAAAAAAGAACAATTAACAACCACTTAACATATATTTTGATAGCTGAGTGAACTAAAACGTTGGTTGTAAAAATATGTTCAAATGACACAGCCAATTTCTTGTTGAATTAAATGAATACTTTGTGTTCGCATTACATAACAAAAACACAATTTCAAATAAGGGCTGGGTGATACAGTATATCAAAAAGATTTGATATATTTAAATATTAATGTGCTATACAGCAAATTCCACTATGCTTTCTGTCCAAGCCTGATGACCACCTTTAAGAAGCAAGGTTTAACCGTTCAACTGTTAGCCTAGGCCTACTTACTGTCACAGACAACAGTGGGTAAAGTGTTCTAGTTGCTGTTGTTGTGGACTGAAGTTAAAATGGACCATTTTTGCTAAATGTGTGGTGTGCTCTGTATTGTCCGTCTTTAAGTTTTCTGCACGAAAAATCAACTACCCTGTCTCACAGTGGCTTCCGGTCATTTTAAGGGAAGGTACTAACTTCTTTAAGAGTAGCTCTGTGAGTTACTTTATTTTATTTTATATTATAAATTAAATTTGATTCCATGTAGATTGTGGAAAGGGGACTTATTCTGGTCCCTATTTTCTCTCATACAAAATGCTTTGTGTGTACAGGAATTACATTTATATATGTTTACTTTATCATTGGAAAAAAAAGTCATTCCTGCTCAGGCTTCAGAAAGGCTCTACTTTTCTCGGCACAGATGTTATTATACGGTTATTTAAGATATATGGGTATATTCCCTGTTAATGACATAAAATTCTATGCTCAAAAAACACTATTTGTTACATTGTGTAAATAAAACAGTTCTGTTGAACTGACAAAAATTTCTAATCAGGTGCGGGTCATGGGATTATTTTGTCATATCTACTCATAACTTTAATGTTGCATTACTGTACCACACTTAAAAAGTTTTATGTACAAGCCATTTACAATAAACTTTTAAGGTGAGTGGGTGAATTGGAGTTCCTTCATTCCTGCTTGAATGTCACCAAATATAATCACTGTTTATCACACCTGGTGGGAAATATAGAGTAGAAAGCTCGCTCTGCCTGGGTGAGTGAGTGACTGCTGGTATTGATCTGATGATGGCTGCAAACCCTGAGGCTTGAGGTGTATCAACACCTGAATCTGACGGCTCAAAACTCCAAAGTAATCAGCTGTTTTTTTGTTTTTTTGCAGAAAGCCTGCCAATATCTATGGAGAGTCTAATGGAGAGTCAACAGCTTCAAATGTATACAGCACATTATGTACACACACATATATTCAGCCCTGCAGCAAAGCCAGAAGGGGTGATGTTACAACCAGGAACCTCAAACAGTAAAATTGTCATGCCTTATCCTTAAGTAAGGTTCTCATGTTAAAATTCCTCCACACTTGCATCTGATTAGCACATTTTATAGATGAATATTTTGATACGAGCAGAATCAGCAATCAATCCAAGTGACTGGTTTGGGCCGTCCTCCTTATAGATTAGCTGCTTGGGAGCACGCTTTCCATTTGGATAATCCTTTGTCATAGCACTTACTGAAGAGCTTAATTTCCCTTCAGTAAAGAGAATTTAAAGGTCATCTAATACCCAAGTTTCTCAGTGAGAGCCAAAAGCAATGGATTGTTTTTCTTTGGTCAAACCTTCTCCGTAGGTGGTTGGAGAGAGGTGGTTTTTAAGGTTGTGATACTTTTTATAAAATCATAGATGCCTCAAGATTCCAATGTGAAAGTGAACTATGTATTTACTCTGTATGCTTTTTGTCCTGAGTGTGTACAAAACAACCAGCCTGTGAATACTTTGAGTGAACCGAGAAGATTGCATTATGTTGTCCGCAATACCCTTAGAGCATCCGTGTCAAAGTTAGCCTGGTCAACACAGCCTGGTGCATATAGTATGGGAAAACAATATAGTACATCCTCCTGTGCAACAAGTCAAGATTTTTGTTTCTCACTGATGTTATTCAAAAATCCCAGAGCGGGAACATGAAGCATGTTGGAAAAAGGTGTATTACAAGCCCAACCTCAAACGGGGGAAAAAACATTGAAAGAGTCAGAGATTTTTTATCTGAGCAGGACACTTAATAATAACTTAATAATCTGCAGAAGCCTGTCATTCAGTCTTCAGTAACATATATGGCACATTTTGTGTCTACTTCAAAGAAAAGTTAAGAATGAATTTTAAGCAAGGAAATATCGTGAAAATATCCAATCTGTGAGGATTGCTTGATAAAACATTATGAACAGGATTATACTGATGAGGTGATTTACAGTGTTGGAATGCATACCTCATCTACTCTGTGTACAAACTGAAATATTACGATGAAGAACCCCTCCAAGGCACATTTTTATGAAGCAGAGTTGCAAAACTTATCAAGTGGAAGACATTTTGAGTGCATCTTCAGAGGTGAAAACAGGAGTTGGCCAGAGAAATTTAACATGGGTTGTCACACCCTACCCTTCAACTCCAGCATTGATGTATTTAAAAATAATTCAAGTTTCAGTTACTGTGTGAATTTAGCGCAACATATTGATTTAGAGGGTTGGTGGCAGGTGGCCTTGACGGACATTTCATTCACACATGGTTTCCTTAGAGTCTGCCAACTGACCAAGGATTAGAGGAGGTTATTACACCAACCTAAATCTGCTCAAGAGAGAGCTGGATGCTTTTCTTAGAAAACTTTACTTTTTGGTAAGACAATTTTGAAGCTCCATTTTAGACAGTGAAAAAGCTCTGCCTAGTCTGTAAAGAAATTTTGCAGATGCAGCAGAGGCTTAATCCTTGCTGTTTTTGAGTATAATGAAAATCAAGTAGGTGGCGCTTTCCCAGCTTTTGTATTGGCTGCAGTGATAGTAGATTTAGTCATTCCAAAGTGGAGTAATTTTCATGTTATCCTCATATACTTTAACAACACAAACAAAATTGATACTGAACAAAAAAGTTGTTAAAAATAGGATTTACTACTTTTTAATTTTATTATTTGTGCTTTGCTGAATGTTGTATTTAGATTAAGGTGACTTTATATTGAGCAGCCATAATGCCACAGGCTAATGTCCATCTTTCACTTTAATATAAATTTACAAGGCCTGTAGACTTATGTTAATACAAAATCCAATCCAGCACCTGCTCTTCACTCATCCATTTAGCAGGTACAACCCTGTCACTGCTCGTCCTTCTACTGCTTTGATCTTCTTTCTTTCATCTGTTTTTCTTCCTGCTTTGGACTAAATCTCCCTGCCATCATTTATTCCCATCACACACAGCAGGTGGATGAGTCACACCACAATGACCTTTTCACAAGATAATGGTCAATGAGAAGCAGAGGTTGTGGAGCTGTGCACCCTGCAGTGAGGCCTTGGTCAGGACCACAGTTTGATAGGTCGCTGTCTGCAAACAAATGATAGTGGAAAACGTGTATTCTTCTCTCAGGGCTGCAGCACATTATATATGTGTGTGTGCCTTGACTTGAAGGCTACCATTATTAAATAAACCAGCCATGGACAATGTTTTCTTTGTGTCCTTGTTCTGCGGCCGATCACCCCTTTAGGAATATTTTATCGACTCCCTGTGTCTCCCGTGCTGCTTAGACGACGGGAGGAAGCAGAAATGTGTGCTGAGTCCTGGGTCAAGTGTTAAGGGCAGATATTTGTGGCAGCGTGTACTGCATTTGAATTAATTGGGATTTTTTATTTGATATTTTGAAATACATCATGTTTTCAACCTGAATTATTCCCAACCCCCACCCCTAAACTTCACTAAATTTAGATGTCATGAAGACTCCCACTGTGCCACGGTTCTACATGGATTTAACATGTGACCTGCTTCTGGAGACTGACATCTGATCAGGGGCCTGCACATACTTTGCAGCTCATAGGCAACAAGGGGCTACTGTCCCAGCGCAGTGTGTATGATGCCATTGCAAGTGGTAGACAGGTTGACTCACTTGCCACTTTGCTTGACTCAAGATATAAAGACAGTTAAGACTGTAAACTTATTACATTATGGATTCATCCAAACCCATCAGATGAAACTTGGCTAGATATACATATAAACAAACCCTTTTGAAAGACATTCTGATCTCAGACAAACAATCCCACACCCTCCCTGTTTCAAAACATTAACGATAGCAACAACTCTGGCAGCCTTGGTGGAAATTTCACAAAATCACAAACACGACTTTTGCACCCTCCAAATATACTCCCACATGGAATAACCCTGATTTTACAATTAACAAGAAACCATATCAATTCGCTCATGAATTGGAAAAGGCATCACACGCCTTCAACATATCTTTCAAAATAACACTCTGGTCTTATATTCCCACTTGGTCTAGAGGGACGGGATTGGGGAAAACCGTTTTTGGAATATTTACAGCTCAAATTATCCATCCAAACAAAACTTAACATTATGTCCACTAACTTAGGTCTTTCTTCTTTAACTTCAGAGATAATTAACATCCCCTCTACAAAGTAATATCACAATCAGACAAGACAATATCCTAGACTTCTCTATCCCTCCTGATGCTGACATCTGGAGCCAAAAACATATATTACATGACAAAGAATTCTAACCTACAACTCATACAGTATGAGGCACTGCACAGAATTTATTACACTGGGCGTTTAAAATGAGATTCACATCCGAAACTTGTTCACAAAATAACCCTGATAATTATGTTCACGCCACCTGGAACTGCATACCAATTAAACAGTTGTGAAAAGAACTCACTACATCATTATCCGTTTTCCTGGGTTGCCATATCACCTCCCCTCTGCTTACTAGGAGATATATCAACAATCAATCTGGAAAACAAGAAAACCAATAGATTCCTGATTGTGGCTCTTACTATCGCCAAGAAGCAGCTTTATGAAAGCATCTGATGAACTTAGGCTACGTTCGTTCAGACTGCAGGCCAATGTGACCCAAATCCGATTTTCTTTTGCCCATATGTGACTCAGATCTGATCTTTTTATGACAGTTTGAACAGGCAAAGTCACATGGAATCGGCTCTTTTCCAGTTCGCAACTGGGGCACTTCCATGGGCGGCTGTGGCTCAGGAGGTAGTGCGGGTTGCCCGTTAAACGGTAGGTCAGTCGAAAGGTTCAATCCCCGGCTCCTCCAGGCTGCGTGTCGAAATGTCCTGATGAATGTATGAATGTGTGTGAATGGTGAATGCAGATCAGATGCAGATGTAATGTAAAAGCGCTTTGAGTGGTCGAAAAGATTAGAAAGCCGCTAAACAAATACAGAGCATTTAGTATTTACATATGTGGCCCAAATCCGATACACATCGAATCTTTTTAAATGCGACCTGAGTTTTTCAGGCATCAAGCATTTGATGCGACTTTGACGTCACTGTTACCTGAGAACCTGGGCCACATTTCAATTATAATGTGAACTGTCAGCGAAAAAAAAAATCGGATCTGGGGGGGAAAAAAATCAGACTTGAGCATTAAGACAGCCTGCCCAAATGTTTTTCTTATTTGATGCTGTTACTTTGTTTTATACTATATGCCTTTAGAGATACTGATGGATATTTTACCGATATGTTAAATTTTGTTTTATAAAGTTATGAAGCAAGTCAACAATATTGTTGCCTTACACAGATAAGAATGATTCCCAGTCTCGTCCTCACAGAGGGGAATACAACTTATTAATTACACTGGTATCGTATCAGTACTCGATTTCGGCTAATACCCAAAGCCCAGATATCGTTAACGGGATTTCAGATCCGTGCGTCCCTATGAGGAGGTCGGAGTGGATGTATCAGTCAACAAAACATTGGACATTGGAACACAGAAACCTGCTGTTCGTTTCCTATTTCCTACTGACTATACTTTTTTTTCACGTAAATATAAACCACAAATCTCCCCTAACCAGAACTCAGTACTTGTTTTTTACATGACCTTTCGCCAGACAATTTTTTTTCCTAAACCTATCCAAACCTTCACCCTAGTGTTGTCCTATAAAACATCATAGCACAGATTTGTTTTTTCAGCAGTTTTTTGTAAGAGTCTTTGAAGGGACAGCGAAATTATGTGAGCGTGCTAACAGGAGCGTCAGAACAGAAAATCTATTCAGAAGAATTTCACAGCTGATAACTAAGAAAGATAAAAAAATATGAGGCTCACCATCAATTCCAGGAAGAAACTTGCCGTATAACTGAAGAAATTCTTGGCAACAGGTTTGGGATAGAGTTTACACTCTGTATGTTTATTTCAGTCAGGATAACTTGCATACTGCACTATAATAAGCATATTGATGGCATATGACCATATGAATTTTTGAAGGTATTATGAACATACAATCCTTCCCCCAAAGCTACTGCTTTTGTAACATATTCTCCTGCATTTTAAACTAAAAAAAAACTCTTTCGCCATAGCCTTTGAAGGGCAACAGATGTGTACATTAAAATCACCAATAATTAAAATCTTATCATAATTTGTCCTTACAACAGCAATAAAATCAGAAAAGTCCTTAATAAAATCATGATTATGCTTTGGTGGCCCGGTATATCACTGCGCACAGAACAAGATTACGCGCACCCAGTTCAAAGCAACTTAGCTCAAATGAAGTAAAAGCCTTCGACAATGGCTTACAACGTAAGCGACACTATAATATCATTGCAATAACCTCCTCCACGTCCAGTCGTATGCGGTGTGTTAATAAAAGTACACTCGGGAGGTAACAGTTCCGAAAAGGCGGTGGACTCCAGATTAATCCATGTTTCCGTAATAAAGAATAAATCCAATGAATGTGCATTGAAGAAGTCCTTCAGAATAAACGACTTATTCATCACGGATCTCGCATTCACAAGCGCACACCTAGTTGAAGCCTGGACGCTGTTAGCTGCCGAAGCTACCCATCTTAGCGGCTGGAGATGGCCTAGGTTCACTCCACGTGGCCCGAGGTCGGCGATAGCGCACAGCAAGACACTCATCCAGTTGACCGACAACAGGGACCAAATAGCTTCCAGCAGGAGCGAAGATGCGCCGAGATATCAGGTGGTGAAAACAAGCTTCATTCTCTTGAGGGATACTTGCGTGGGACCACGCCAAATCTGGAGAGAGTGCTAGCCAGGATTTCAGCCTGACTAGCCTGCCGCTGCGCACTCCTCTGCGCCGGCGTTTCTTGGGAAGCAGGGCCTTCAGGCGGAGCAGGTGCTCTGGTATGTCAGCCAGGTAAGAGGGACGCGACTTTGAAGATCCATTTTTGTTATATTCAGCACATGAATCCACCAAAACTTTGATATGTAAGAGCTCTGTACGATCATACGTCCGCAAAGAGTTGGATGACACTCAATAAAAACAGTATAAACGAACCAGCCACGCCATCTTGCAAGACACTAATTAAACTCTAACTATATGCCCAATATCTGAGCTACCTCAAAACACCTAGACATTGTACTCTGTTGTCAAAATGAAGCCCCTTTAAACATATAGCTTTGAGTTTGCTGTCCTTTTTAAAGTGAAAAATATAGCCTAAAATGATAAAAACACGCTAGGCTGATAAACTGATCTTGGTACACTGTAATGGCAGCAACATAGATTCAAGCAGGTAACACAATTAGATGTGTCATTAAGCAAGCATTGACTGCTATTTTGCGCTGATGGATAAAAATTTAGTTTCAGACTCCAAATACAAATGCAGCAAATTGATTTCTATCAGAAGGAGAAGAAAAAATGGAATATGGAGACATACTTTATTAATCCTACAAGGGGGAACTCAATGTTTTCTCTCTGTTAATGTTAGTATTTTACACACAGGACTGAAATACACACAGAAGCACAAACAGGTCCTATGGCAACAACACATGGAGGAGTGAGGGTGCTGCCACTGGGTGCAAATCAACCTTCTTCTTTTCAAGGGGATTAACAGTTTGGCCTTTGTTGCACTTTTTTACAGGCTTGAGATTTGGAGAAAAAAATTCCCCATCATTTACTCAGGTGTATGGTTCAGATGCAGTGGCTAAAAAGCTCCCTGGAGTGTTCTCAGACATCTCTCACATATCATCTAGGGTCACTGACTGTGTCGTCCCCATTCTGTTGTGCTGCCATTGCATCTTTCACTATTTGATCAAGCTGTAACAGGTCATATGTCATTGACCAAAATAGAACAAAAACCATTTATCTATAAAATAACACCATACATAATGTATGATCATTAATGTATGAAATGAATGTACTCAGAGGCAAACCTAAATAGCAACACTCAGCCTAGGTTTGGTGAAATGCTTGGTGACATGTTTTTTTTTTTTCAGGAAATCCACACCTGCTTCGATGTCAGTGCTGTGTCCTCAGTTCCACTGGGTTTTGGTTTCATGAGTTTTGAATACTGGATTCATAACGTTGGCCTACCGTAGTCTTCACTTCCTCAACTGCAATCAACCAAAATACAATTTCTGGCCAACTCTTTTCCTGCTCTGCTCTATTGCGATTTGAAAGTCTGAATTCTTGGGGGGGGAAAGCTTCTCTGCAGTCTGGTGGTGCAGCAGCTGAAACTTTCATACTCTTCCCAGAAGGCAGCAGGGTGAACAGGCTGTGGCTATGTACTGTACTTTAACTTCCTTTGGACTCGGTAGATGGGTCACCTGTTGCAGAGGCCTCTGGCCCTGTGCCACGCACATTCCATGCCAGTTAATGATGTTTTCAGACAGGATGCTTTTTATTGCCCCCTATCATTGTGTGGAGATGTAAGATGACCATGTCAGGTTCTCTGTGATGCTGATTCCCAGGAACCTGAAACTGTTCACCTGCTCCACCTCTGCACTAGTGATGTAGACAGGAGTGTGTCTCCTTTTCCCTAAAATCAGCAATTAGCTTCTTGGTTTCTCTGATGTTGAGCAGTAGGTCGAAATGAAGTCTCATTGTTGTTCCGGCCGATAAACAAGCACTCATACTGTTGCCATTATTCCACAAGTTTGTCCTCCTCTTCTTATGTGCACCTAAATTGGGAGACACAATTCCTATTAGTAGCCATACTTCTGTTGCGTAAATCCTGTTGGCTTCTTGATCAGCTTGCTGTCATTGGCTTTTGCTGGTTTCTGATTGAAGGCAGGGGTGCCGGCAACCTTAAAGTAATGCCTTTAAACCCATCGCATTACAGGATCATTGGGGCTGATCAACCATTCCAGTGTGACAAGCAGTCAAGAACCAAGTTGTCACAATAATAATTGTTGTGTTATGGGCTTGTGGTTGGACAGAATGCATGATGGCCAGTAGATGTAATACATGAAAGCAGGCAAAGACACACAGATTGTACAGAAGGAATTCAGACATTTAAGTTGCAAATGTCAGCAGCTATTGCATAAGGTGGCCTTTACTGATTTATCCATCAGACATATTCCAGCAGTGTTTAGCACAGGGTGAGCAACCAGACATATATTATCACCTCTCTGTGTCCAGGAGTACAGCCCGCAAACTAATGTATCGATGGCATTATGCATCATTGTAATGAATAGTCTCTAAGGGACACTGCACCGACAGCAGACAAATGGCAGTGTTTAAAGTAATGAGCAGTAACATTTTTCACCATTTAAGTAAATGTGCAATTGTTACTTTGTTTCCCATCAATGAAAGAAAACTGGTTTAACCTGAAGCCTGATGATGAGTTTTCTTGGAGCCTGAATAGGATAAAGCATGTTTATCATGAAAAGTAAAGAACTATTAAGGTTATTTTAACAAACATGTAAACTACAAATCATAGAATCTACCAAAAAAGGAAGGAAACTCACAACTTCCTACCATCAACCCCATCAAGATTGTCGCAAATTTGCATCACACCTCTTCCTTTCAGACTGCGGCTGAGATAGCGTTTGTATTCCCCAAATGCCTGTTTGTGCATTTTCAATACGTACCTGGGAACCATTTGCAGGCCCTGGTTTCTCGTTTATGCCTGTTGTCGCTAATTTGCATCATACCTACATCATATCTGAATTTATATCTTTTCTACGTTCTAGAGACAAATTAACAACTTCCACTTAATTTAACATCTAACTGAAATTTATTGTAAATAAATTCTGACCGTCTGTATTTAATTCCTAACTCTAGATTAAAAAGTTCCCTAGTCAACCCCTCACTTTAGAATCCAGAGAGCAGGGCACTGCACACCTGGAACACAACCTGGAATGAGCTCCTTAAAGGGCCAGTTTGCTGCTTATCTTTAGTGAGGTGTGTTAATGTAGGCAGTGTGGATGTTAAAGTAAGTAAATACTAACTTACCAGTCCCGAAGAGGGGGAAGAAAACGAAGACAAAATAAAAGCTGCAAGCAGCGTTGGTCGGGCCCTCGCATGTGTAGCGCATCGGGGTGTGAGGCAGCCGCGGTGCATATTCTGGAGCTGTGCCGGGGCGGCTGTGAATTTGCTACACGGTTCGGACGCTGCATGAAGGCATTATACTTCCTGTGTCCCCTTTATGGTGCTTACTTTGCAGAAGAAAAAATAATTAAAAAAAAAAAAATAATAATCCTAACAGTTTCAATAGGGTCCTTGCATGGTTCGTGCTCGGGCTCTAAAAATAATCCTGACAGTCTAGCGCGTCTGGGTGTGAACTGGTGCGTTGCATATTCTGGAGCTCTGCCGGTGCGGCTGTGAATTTGCTATGCGCTTCGGATGCATGCATGAAGGTGTTATACATCACTTCCTGTGTCCCCTTTGTAGCGCTACATAGCACTCGGCGCTATGAATGTGGGACAGTAATCAGGCACGTAAAGTTTTGTTCAGATGTGAGCATGTACACTGAAGTTACAACAACTTCCTGTGTCATGGCAAAGAGTTGATCTTTGACGCCACGGACACGCCCATTGACGAAAACTCACAGATAGCACAACTTTTCATCGTCAATGCCTTTAGAAGGCACAGCAGAAATTTGAAGTCGGTCGGACTAAATGCCTAGGAGGAGTTTGTTAAAGTGCAATGTGTGTAAATCGCCAAAAATGGCCGTAAAATTCAAAATGGCCAACTTCCTGTTGAGTTTAGGCAATGGCTCCAAGAGGCTTTTTTGTGCGTCTAGACATGAGGCTGCTCTGTAGGGGGCGCTAGCGAGTCATTTTGCCACACTCATGCGCGAAACCCATAAAATCCGAAATTTTTCAGGCCGTCTGAATTATGTGCAAAGTTTGATGAGTTTTCGAGTATCGAGTTTCGGCCCCTCAAAATTGAGTTTACTTTTTACTTGAAAAAAAATTAAAATCCTAACAGTTTCAATAGGGTCCTCGCACAGTTCGTGCTCGGGCCCTAAAAAATGGGCCGAAAAACTCTTTTTAGTTTTCTTAAGGCATCCACTTAAATAAAGATTTAGACAGGGAGGACTCCACCTTTTTCTCAATCAACAGGACTTGATCAGCACATTGATTGGTTTTCCTTTAATGGGTAGATGGTCCTTCTGTCCAGGAGTTGCAACACCCCTTTGCCTCAGTTCACAAACAATTTTCCAAATAAGGTTAGAAAACATCATGCAGGTCTGTATAACTCATGTAAGTATAATGTTTGAAATGTTTACTGCATAAAGGCCAAATATAGTAAGCCACATTTCTCAAACCAAATAAATGAACATCCTTTCTCTTACATAATCTTAAATGCATGCACAAATTTAAAAATAAGTTTTAAATGCTTCACTCCAAATGCAGAGTAAATTGAATCAATTTATGTCACTCATTCTATTCTCCTCATCTCTTTCTGACTTCAAAAGGAGAGAAAGGCCTCCTACAGTCACAAACTAAAGATGCTTCTCTCTTTACAACTGTTGATATCACATTAGCAAATAGTGCCTTCTTTGCTGATCAAAACAATTATATTCTATATGTATCAGGGGATACATACAAAAACAAGTTTTACAATGTATTAATGAATATTAAAAACTCAAATAATGTAGATTTAAAAGTTGAAAACTCTTGAGACTCTTATTTTCACACCTCTTTTCATGCCTCCACTCGTGCACATATACATGATACACACATCTGTTGTATTTATCTAAAGGGTCGAGTGGCCAGCAAGAGCGGACTTTCACTTCCTCTTTACTGGACATCACCGTCTAATCTGAAATATGATCATGTACAGTCATAGGTCACTGGAGACCGAGCAAAGGTCAGCAAACAAGAGACTGCAGAGACACATTAAAATCTAAAACCGTATATCAAACAAAACATCTTTCTTTCTTTAACTTTTTACTTTTGCAATCTGAGCTAAGCAGTCAGCAATTATCAGTCTTAAAACAGGGCATCAGAGTTAAAGCCCAGGCAAATAATTTTACTATATTGCTTGTATGTGTCAGGCAGTCAAACAGTATCTATGAAAGCCCGCCAAGAACCAGAACCAAATGCTTCCAGTGTCCTTTTCTTCACATTTATCTCATTATCACAACAATTATCAGTAGTTAATTCTTGATCATATAAACAATTTCCTTAACTTTCTCAAAATGAATTGATTTATCATTGAGGTGAAAAGGAGCCACGCACATTTAAAGACTTTACTTCAGAGTTTTGCCTACATGTGTGTTGACTCAGCAGGGATGAAATTAAATTAGAAAAATTAATCTACAGGAGAAACATATCTGACAGCAATACAGAATGCCTGAGAGCTTTACTGCATAATATTACACTATATGTTTAGATTCTAAGTTGTCACCAGGATCACCTGAATTCTGTTTCCTTTTATATAAATAAAGACATTTTCTCAATAAATTGGTCCAGAAAAATTCACCAAAATGCAGGAAATTAAGTGTTTAAGTGTAATCCCAGATTTTTCAGGGGGAGGACCGCTAGACCCATCCACCTAATTAATATTACCAGTGTTAATTATTATCAGTAGTAATTATAAAAATCAGAATAATGTATTAATACATTATACATAATTAAAATGTAACTCAATGTTTCATAGGTAGGTTTATAAAGTCGGTATAAGGTTCAGTTTCAGAAATGGCATTGGTAGAGTTGCTGTTCGTTATTTTGTGGGTTGTTTCAAATATTTGTCATTTACTGTAGCTTTATAATGTAGCTTGATTATTGAGATTACTTCCTAGTTTGCTTAGACATGCAGTTGTCGTGATATTAGCTATAGTAGCAGGACAGATGTGAGTATCTCTGTGCTGTCTCATCCTCTCTGCCTGTTAGCTTCAACTTAGCTTTAACTTTAACGACAGTGTGCTAAACTCACAACTTAGCTAACATTAGTTACTTGCTATTACTTGCTTGATGTTGTTCGCTTATGGTATTTGTCATGGTTTGGGATTTCTCTTGAACCACTTACTCCAACTTTTGTTGTGTTGATCTTTTGGTAATGCATCAGGCCTCCAGTACGGGGATTGCACTATCCTCCCTCACTTGTGACAGGTGAAGGCAAAAGCTGTGGTTTGGTCTATCACCTGTTCAAGGTAGTTACTATCCACAAAGCACTAAACTTGCATTGGTGCATTTTATGAGTAGATTTTCAAGCAATACTTTACTGTTTTGATAACACCGCATCAACTTTATAACCCACACCAAGGACTATATGCTTAACTTAATGGACTCTCCAGCTGATGCAGAGTGCTGTGACGTGTACTGACAAAACAAGGAAAAGAGATGTTATTTCTCCTGTATTAGCTTCTCTGCACTGGCTCCCTGTAAAAGCCTTTAATGATCAGGCACTGTCATATCTTAAAGAGCTAACAGTAGCTTATTACCCCACCAGAGCACTGCGCTCCCAGAATGCAGGGTTACTTGTGGTTCCTAGAGTCTCCAAAAGTAGAATGGGAGCCAGAGCGTTCAGCTATCAGGCTCCTCTCCTGTGGAACCAGGTTCCAGTTTGGGGTCAGGAGGCAGACACTGTCTCTACATTTAAGAGTAGGCTTAAGACTTTCCTCTTTGACAAAGCTGAACATACACTATATTGTTAAAAGTTTTGGGTCACCTGCCTTACGAAGGTTAATGACGTCCCATTCTTAATCCGTAGAGTTTAATATGGAGTTGGCCCACACTTTGCTGCTGTGTAACACAGCTTGGTATGCGAAAGCATTAACACCACACCATAACCCCCTTCTCCACCAAACTTTATACTTGCACAATACACAATACAGTCAGGCAAGTACCGTTCTCCTGGCAACCACCAAACCCAGTCTTGTCCATTGGATTGCCAGACAGAAGCATGAATCGTCACTCCAGAGAACCCCACTGCTCTAGTGTCCAGTAGCGACGCGCTTTACACCACTGCATCTGACACGTTGCATTGCAATTGGTGATGTAAGGCTTGGATGCAGTTGCTCGGCCATGGAAACCCATTCCACGAAGCTCTCTGTTCTTGAGGTAATCTGAAGGCCACACGATGTTTGGAGGTCTGTAGCTATTGACTCTGTTTACCCATTCTTTCACAAATGTTTGTAAAAGAAGTCAGCATGGTGCTTGATTTTACACACCTGTGACCATGAAATTGGAACACCTGAATTCACTGATTTGGAGGGTTTTCCTAAAACATTTGTGACTTTTCTTCCCTCTCCTGCTTTCAGCAGGTATTTTTGCCTCTGGAGCTGTATCTTTAATTACTTTTATTATCGTTATTGATATTGGTGGTATTACACTACTATTGCCTTTAATTAACCTAAAATGTAACACAAGTACATTTTAGTAAAAAAAAAAATCTCATTAGCACTTGTCATAACAGAAACCCTGCTGCAGTTCCCCCAGAGATGAGGAGTATGATGTAAGTCAGCATCCAAACAAGACTTAATCCACCCTAAAGCTCAGTGTGCTGCAGATAAAGATTCTGGGGGTTTTGCGTGCTGATGCTCAGACATGAAGCTCTCTGCCTCTCAGCACTGGGGAGCCCCATGCATTAAAGAGATACATAAGGGATTTCGTAGAAGCCTGGTTTGAGACTCTTGAGACAGCCGTCAGCATTTTGCAGTTAATCCTCTGAAACCAGTACCAGAAACATCAATGGGCATTCAGTAGGAAAGAAGAAAAACACCAGTTAATCAATAGTGATCTGTGTTTTTATCTTACTCTGTAGGAATCCACGGTGGTCGATGACTGTAAATCACAGCCACCCGAACAAGTGTATTGATATTTAGATTGGATTCAGTTCATGTGTTCTATCTTCATCGTTGCATCCACTACATGCTCAGTTGGCTTTCATTTGGATGCTTACTTGTGTACTGATCTGTTAATAAAAGAACATCCTGTCATTATTTTCAGGTTAGAAATGGTCATTTGAGTAGATTCTGAGCAGATAAAATTATTTAGAGGGTTTGCTGGTAAGTGCTGAACTTTCTGACTTGAAGACTCGATGGAAATGGAAATATACTGTACTGAGGCCTTAACTCAACAGGGACCACCAGATTGTCTAATAGTGTCTGAATCGTTCTTCTGTTGGGAGGATCAGGAGCAGAATCTGAAACAAATAATCTGACTATCATGCCACTTCAGCCAGGTGTGGAAGTAGGTGAGGTATGAACTAGAGCGCTGCATTAGGATTCGGAGCCAACACAAATCGCGCTTGAATGTCTTTAAGGAAAGACTGTCTTAAAATGTGCACCATTGTCCCCATTTTTATGATTCAAAAGACAGATTTCTTGGAGAGAAGGTGGAGACTATGATGTAAGGGAATTTTCAGTCAGATATTAGGGGCCTAAGTATATAATCAAATAATAATCATGTTAATGATTATACATGCTTCCCAATGTTATGGGAAGGAACAGCTATTAACAAATTAATCAGTTGTTAAACTCGTTGTTAAACACGATCATTAAACTATGCGCTACAAATGTTTTCACTCGCACACTGTGCGAGCACGGCAGCACTCAGTGGTCGGCTCACTTCTTCTCCTCGTTCTATGCAGAACGTACGTGACCGACGGTGTTATAAAGAGCAGCGTAACTCTGAATCAGGAGGAGCGTAGCGAGTGTTTGATTGTCCGAGCGGCAGAAAGTGACGGTGAACGCGAGCGGAGGAAAATATTCTGGCAGTAAACGTACGGTGTCTGTTACAGTGCGTCAGCTTCTCAAGACCAAGAAAAGTCTGTCGTTTCCCACCTGCTGGAAAAATGAAGCTGGTTAGCGCTAAGTTAGCTAACATCTCCCCCTCAGACTGCAGCTGAGCAGGAAAGCTTCTACAGCAGCTACAGAGCTGCTATGGACCTTAACATTAGCTCAATTTATAGAAAGTAACTGGAAGCTGTATTTCATTACTGCCTACTTGTCCAATGTTGAGAACATCAGGTACAAACTTAGACTAAACTGACGTAGCCTGCAGCTCTGTCCTGTACAGACTGATCCAATTATTTATCAGTTTTCAGTCTGAAAAAGTGGTTTTGGAAAAGAAAGGACGGAGGTGACTGGAGGAGCTGAGGTCAGTAAAGCTAATTAGTGATGCAAACTAGTCCTTTTAAGTTAATGAGGAGACGTTTCTTTTTGGATTTTAATGTGCAAATAAAATGCAGCTCAGGAGGGAGGAGGTTTCTCATGCTGCCTGTTTTTATATTAATGTCTACAGATAAATGTCAGAAGCTGTAAAATGAAGACACAAAAGGCAAACATGAACAGTCGTATCTATAATGATTCTGCCGTTAAGGCTTTGGGGCGATGCCCAAAACATGCTGTGCCATTAATGTAAAATCACTGTGGAGCAACAGAACCAACCAAATGACTTTCTCCAGATCTAAAGGTTGTAGTTCCTCCAGTAGACTGATGTTTGGCTGGTGGTTATTAATTATCTGCTCTAGCTTTTCC
This sequence comes from Lepomis macrochirus, assembly GCA_024633595.2. Classification (NCBI taxonomy): domain Eukaryota; kingdom Metazoa; phylum Chordata; class Actinopteri; order Centrarchiformes; family Centrarchidae; genus Lepomis; species Lepomis macrochirus. The sequence goes on from JALXJV020000024.1 coordinate 3,000,195, forward strand.
AACTATTTGTTCAGAGCAATGGTGGAACTGATGGCCCAATATGATGTGAAATTACATATTTTTCATGGGAATACATAAAATTTTCTTGGGGTAGGTCCCCCAAACCCGTCCAACCAAGACCAAAACATTCATCTAAAGCTCACATTAAACTGGGAAAACACTGCAGTTTTAAGCTAAATGCTTCACCTCCGCTGCTATAACTCCATCCTAGGGGAAACACTGCACATGGTATGGCCAAATGCAGGGGGGACAGAAAATAGTGTGGGAAGGGTTGTAAACATGAACAACGGAACATGTTAACAAAACATCTAAACACTAGATGTTCTGATTTGAGGACTGAGTGGGCGGAGGTGATGGAGTTGGTTAAGGATATGGTGTCGATGGAAGGAAATGGCAGGCTGAATGAGGTGTGGAATGTTCACCACCCCTGAATAATATGATGAGAGTGTCTTGACAGCGAGACTATTGATGATTGATTGGTATGATGCGGAAACCAGGTGAAGAATCAGAGTCAAGATGCTGGCTAAAAACTGAGGACCACTCGTGGCCCCCAAGAATGGCAGTGATGATTATCGTGTACAGTTCGTAACGGGCAGAGAAAGGGGAGAGTGAGGACATTTTTGGCTGCCACTCAGAGGCGAACCATCTGCCTCCGTTGTAGCCGCCGAAACTGGTGGAGGCTGCTGTATAGATGATTGTATAAGTTGATGTTAGGTTATATGGTCGTCATAAGAGAAAAAGATGCCATAACAAGAAGGAAGGAAGTCATGTCATGATCCCATTTTATGAGCGTCGTCGTGCACCACGTGATCTTGGAGGTTGGAAAGGAAGGATCAGTCTTGTGGGAAGTCTAGGTTTCCAAAGAGAGAGAGAAATAGGTACTTGCCTCAACAGTAGAGGAGGTAGTTTGGAATGTACGAAGAAATAGGAGGTTGGGAGGGAGGCTTGAAAGGAAGTGGATCAAATATCTTGGGGCTGGTCTTGCAGTCGAATGTGGGGCCGACGGTGAGTGATATGAACCATTCAGAGAAGTGCTGAAAAGAAGATACTCTAGAAATCCAGGCATATGGGCAATGCCTTGGAAGTGATGGTAATGTCAGATTGGGCCCAACAGTGGTCTCATTTGTAAAACTGTATGTAGGAAAGACTATGTATGCACGGAATATATTGTCCTTTGTAAATCACAATCAACTTGAAAGGTGGCGCATGTGAGCCTGCTCCTTGTCCGACCCTTTAAAAGCCCATAGTTGTTAAACATGCACATACACGCAACACTTGCACCACTGAAAAATTCACTTAATAAATAATGTTATATTTTTCCATTCCATGTTTTTACAAACAGTGTATCACTATATCTGACTGAGGCATCAAAAACAGCATCAAATCAAATTTAATTTGTACTACTCTTCACCTTATTTATGAGAATAAATTGCACTGCATGCAAGTTCTAATTACTATGAGTCCTGATGAAACTCAGAAAACAACAAATAAGGGAATTGAGAAGCACCGCTAGACTGCTTGGCTCAGCTGTTTGAAGATGGCTGCAGACCATGCTCAGGTCTCTCTCAACATGCCACATTCCATGGACACCCCAGCTCTCTCCACATGTTCACTAAGCTTTTGATTCTTGCTTTTACACACATTTCATGACACTTACCCACACACTACTGGAAGTACTGATATGTTCACCATGATTTTTTATGTCAGAATAAAGGCAAAAGATAGTGTTTGTGTGAATTTCCTTTTCTTTGTTGCAAGGAGCCAACTTGTAACATAATTCAAAAACATAATTTTTGACGGTATGACGGTGTGTATATGTAAACTATTGCAGTCAGTGCAAATGGATCATATTATGGAGCAATCAATCTTTGTAAAAAAAATAAATAAATAAGTACACAAACTGAATTTTTTGAAACTACTTTGACATCTGCCTTCACATGCAACCTTTCTAAGTAATAGGTAAAGCCATATATAGTTTCACTTGATGTCTATAGATGTGAGTTCGAGCCCTGGGTCATGCAGCATACACCCAATACTGAGGCATTGTGCTGTGTGGATTAGAGACACATGACTTTTAATGATAATATTGGTCCAGACAGTTCTGCTGATGGACCCTCCTGTAGTTCTCATTTGTCTTTTTTCTACTCCTTCTCTTTCCTCGTCAAAATGCCTGGCCCTGACTCACTGCTGCACATCAGCCATAATTAATCTGTTCTCTCCGTTTAGCAGTTGGTAGATGGTAGAATCTTTTCCTACAATATGACCCCCTCAGGGCTCTGTACCAGGCTCCACACACACACACACACACACACACACACACACACACACACACATCATGTCGTTTTGTCAGTTTAATTTGAATTTATAATTTGAATTGATCAGTTTGGATTACAGCTTTTGATTAGGAGTCATCAGCCTGAAGGGTAATGCAGAACCTGATACTGAATTATCATAGATGTAACCTACTTAACAACTCTAAAAATGAAGATCAATTCCTCTGACAACCTAGTAGTTAGTAAAATCACATTAGGTTTGATGTTTGATGAGGTTAAATAGTGTTCACCTGTGAAATCTGTAGAAGGAGCAGTGTTTTGTTTTTTCAGCTCTAATTGTCCCGCTCAGTCGTCACCTTGATGGCAGATCTGTATTCTTTGAATTCCTACCTTTCTAAAGGGGCTGCCTGCTCTCCACTGTCTGCTCCAATAAGCTCTCATTAATCTTCCTTACAGCCTTCATTAAAGTTGCCACTGCTGTGCTCCCTCCCTCTCTCACATCTACAATATTTTCAGTTAACATAATATTATATTGGCTTTCCCGCAAACATCCCACTTTCTCTATATGTTGTGTGTGTTTGGTCTGTAGTCCATATTTCGAATTTTCATTTTATTACTAATTCATCCAAAAGAACAACTTACACATTCCTCTCATTCTTACATATTTCATCCCATTTCGCTATTCCTGTCATTCTTCAACATATTCCAAAAGGGACAGGATACCTCGACAGAGTCGACAAACTTTTCATTAGTAGGGTAGTCGCAGGAAAAACCCTAAACCTCAAACTATTCAGGAGCTGTTTCTTATCACCAGGCCTAAAGTATCAGGAGGTACATGGACCTTTTCTCTTGTAACACAGAAGTCACTTTAGGTTTGTGCAGACTACACAACCTTTAGCATTGGCAGATTGCCTTCGGCCTTTTATTGTGGCCAGCCTTCGGTCTTTTATTGTGGCCAGCCTAAGGCACACCTGTGCAATACTCATGCTGTCTGTTTAGCATCTTGATCTGCCACACCTGTGAGGTGGATGGATTATCTCGACAAAGGAGAAGTGCTTACTAACACAGATTTTGACAGATTTGTGAACAATATTTGAGAGAAATAGGCCTTTTGTGTACATAGAGAAAGTCTGAGATCTTTGAGTTCAGCTCATGATGAATGGGGACAAAAACAAAAGTCTTGCGTTCATAATTGCTGCCTGACGCATCCCGAGTGGATCTAGGTGCTGACGTGCTGCGGTAAGCGTGTTGATTCATTTCCGTTTCTGGTGCTTGTGTGTTGCTTGTTTTGCTGCTCTCGCTAAACACTTTGCATTTTGTGAATTGACAAATATAATCTATTAACATGTGTATAAAAAGCGTGTATTTAGAATTAAAATGAGAAAGTCTAATCATAATGTACTCTACAATCTAACGCTTCATTTAAATAAGAGAAGTTTCCAAAGGCCTGGAAGACAGCCTTTGTTGTTCAGCCTTTGTTGTTCATCAGGAGATCCAGCTGATGTGAGCAACTAAAGACCTATAAACATTTTACCTGTCATGTCAAAAATTTTAGAGAAATGTGTTGCTGAACAACTGACGACTCATCTCAACAGTAGCCCTTATACACTACACCCTATGCAATTGGCTTTTCGAAATGAAAAAGCTCCACCACCACTTTTGCTTTTATTAAGCAGAAAAATTACACCAACAGAACTACAAGATCAGCTCTAAGAGGGGACTGTGTAATCTCTTTCAGGCCAGTCATGTTTTTCTGTAAGAGCTTCTCTATTGTGGAACACCCTACCAACTGAAATAAGAATCTGTAACACCTACCATACCTTCAAACAAAGTCTCAAGCTCTGACTTTTGAAAAGTCAAACGTGAACATTTTCTAAACTAAATAGTACATTGCACATTTTATTTTTTTTTGTTAACCAGCTGCTAACATGTCTCATGTCCTCTGCCCTTACCAGGCGGCCAGCTTTGCACACCCTGGTAAGACCAACAAAATGATTGGTGTATTTTGCTTGTGTACTGCTTATTGTTGTCCTGCATGTTTGTGGGTAACAAAAGTAGTTTGTGTTGTATTTGCTTCGGGGTTAGTTGCATGGCTAGCAGTGTCTATAATGGTGTCTGCTGTTACTGTGCTGATATTTTATGGTTTCTCAATGTTTTGCATGGCTTATGTTGTGTTTTTGAGAACTGTTGTTTTGTTGTTGCTGCTTCTTATAGTGTTTCTATGTACTTGTTCTGGATTTTTTTCATGTTTAAGGTTTGAAAACATCTTGCCAAAAGGACTGCAGTTGAAGATTATTTATATATATATATATATATATATATATATATATATATATATGATGGGTTTCGAAGCATCCATATCCACAACTCCATGCCACATACATGGATCCTGGAATGCTTGGAGATGTACAAGATCAACAGGACACTAATAGCCTTCATCAAGAACAATTGCACAAGTCACCATCAAGTGCGGCCTATACCAAGGCGATGCACTATCCCCGCTGCTGTTCTGCATAGGCCTGAACCCCCTCAGCCAGATCATCACAAAGACTGGCTACGGATACCGATTCTGAAGCGGAACAATCATCAGTCACCTCCTCTACATGGACGACATCAAGCTGTATGCCAGAAATGAGCGAGACATCGACTCACTGATCCACACTACCAGGATCTACAGCAACGACATTGGAATGTCGTTCGGACTGGACAAGTGCGGTCACACCAAGATCCAGGATTACATCAGAAAGATGGCCCCCAAAGATGAAGGGCTTAGTGAATACCTCAGGCAGCAGAAACCCGAAGGTGAGGACAAGGAAGATGAAGAACCATCATGGAGGAACAAGCCACGGCACGGCGTGTACCACAGACAAATAGAAGAAGTGGCTGATATCAAGAAATCCTACCAGTGGCTGGAAAAGGCTGGACTGAAGGACAGCACAGAAGCACTAATCATGGCGGCACAAGAACAGGCAGTCAGTACAAGATCAATAGAGGCTGGGGTCTACCACACCAGGCAGGACCCCAGGTGCAGACTGTGCAAGGATGCCCCTGAGACAGTACAGCACATAACAGCAGGGTGTAAGATGCAGGCAGGAAGTGCGTACATGGAACGCCATAACCAGGTAGCTGTCATAGTGTACAGGAACATCTGCCACGAGTACGGGCTGGAAGTCCCAAGGTCAAAATGGAAGACACCTCCTAAGGTAGTTGAGAATGACCGAGCTAAGACCTGTGGGACTTCAAGATCCAGACTCACAAACTGGTGATGGCTAACCAACCAGACATCGTGTTGATCGACAAACAGCAGAAGAAGGCAGTAGTGATAGATGTGGCAATACCAAGCGACAGCAACATCAGGAAGAAGGAACACGAGAAGCTTGAGAAATACCAAGGGCTGAAAGAGGAGCTAGAAAAGATGTGGAAAGTAAGAGCAACAGTGGTGCCAGTGGTAATCGGAGCACTGGGGGGCCGTGACCCCCAAACTGGGAGAGTGGCTACAGCAGATTCCAGGCAAAACATCAGAGGTCTCTGTCCAGAAGAGTGCAGTCCTAGGAACAGCTAAGATACTGCGCAGAACCCTCAAACTCCCAAGCCTCTGGTAGAGGACCCGAGCTTGAGGATAACACGTACCACCCCGCAAGGGGTGAGAGGGGGATTTTTATATATATTAGGGCATAGATTAATTTTTTAAATCTAGATTAATCTAGATTAAAATGGCTCATTTGAATTCTGCCGAAGGCATTTGAAATATGTGTGCGAACGGGTTTCAAGCCAGGTTTCAAGCCAGGTGGCGCATTAGACCAGGGGCTCATCTCCTGTTTCCAAAATGCATCACAAACTGCTTGAGAAAGCTGTTCCACTATGATAATTGGTGATGAAAATAAATCATGTTCAATAAGATGTACTTGTGTGTAGCGTGTGATGTGCTTTGCGTTTAGGTGGTAGGCTACTTGAGACTGGAAGAACTCCTACAGTAAACTAATTCCGCATTGCACAAGGTGCAAACCAGGTGTTGTGCCGAGGTTTGCCTGCCTGCCGAGAATTGCATGCACCTCCAAATAATGCTTTTAAATGCTGTAAAATTCTTTGTGGACTTCATCAATGGTGATAAATTGATTTGAAGTATATATTTTATGAACGTTTAGAGTCTTTAATACTAGTTTTTTAATAGTCTTTAATAATACTTTAATACACTTAGTAGACTAGAAGGACCATTCCTTGACATTCAGCACATATATGTGGCGATAAAGGTGTTTGATCAATGAGCACAGCAAAGTGTCTGCGAAGGACCTAAAGAGGTGGCTGCATAATTCGGCAGATCAGATTTTGTAGGCTCCCTGCCGAGATTTGCATCCACCTCTTTTCTCAGCATAGATGACCGTTAGCACCCGCGAGGTGCATGCAATTCTCGGCAGGCAGGCAGAATTCAGCACAACACCGGCAGCTTCAGAAATGTTCGTACACAAAGTGCTGTCCAACAGCTGTCTGTGGACGTGTTGCTACAGTTAGTGTGAGTAACAATGCGTTTTTAATCAAACGGCGTATCAATAACTAACCTGGCTAGTTGTAAACAAACAGCTGGCCGAGCGAGGTTGTAACCGGAACGCCGTCAACTCGGGTGTGACGTCATTCCCAGCTCCGACCTCCGAGGTAAATGGAACGCAGCAACAGCTGCATCCATGTTAGCACGTCACGTTTGATGTGGTAATTTCACGGTAGGCAGACACACAGGTTCGAAGACTTGTTCTCGCCCCCTACAGTGCAATTCGACGCTAAAATATCAAGGTGAAAGTCATCATAGCTTGCGTAGTATAGACCCAGCTCCCAACCCAACTTTGAGAATAGATTAACGGCGATATTTTTTTTGTCGCCCGATAAGAGTCTCACGTTAACGCAGCACGTTAACGCTGATAACGGCCCACCACTAATAGATTATATATATTATATATTATGCAAGCTTGTTTCTTTGAAAAATCAGCATCAAGCACAAACAACATCAAAAGAGTCTTTAGCCTGCTTGACACACCTCTGAAAGAGCCGTCAGAAAACACGTTTCTCCTAAATGTCCTCTGCCTGCAGATACTGGGAATTGAAAAGGCGTCCATAGGTTGGTGAATGTGAATCAAACACTGAAACAAAAACCGTGCAGCACATACAGTGATCTGAGAAACATTTGCTGCAGAATCTATTTGTTGAAGAGAGAAAAAATTGTCCAGATGTGGGATTGAATACTCAACCTTTGGGCTGTGAGACCTGCGCCTTACTGACTAAACTAACCAAAGAACATGTTGATGCAAGTCAAAATTATGGCTTATATTCTATGTAGATATAAATGGCTCATTCTAACGTAATAAAAACATAATGGTTTATTATGTAAGGTCTTTCTACACCACTGAACACAAAGTTGTTGATCTTATATTTCTGAGGATCAACAGAAATGCAATATAACACAATGAACATTTAATACTTAGTGGCAGATCTTACCTTTTGCTTCTCCGGAAGAGTTCCTTTTTCGCGTGAGTGTCAAGCAGACACACTTTAGCAGTCCTCCTAAATGTACTGGACTCAGTGGTCACTGACACCATCCTATGATAGTACAAAGCATCTCACTTTATTTCATGTATTCCATATAAGAAAAAAAAAATAGCAGTCATCTTTATATCACTGCTTTAATGGAAAAACAATATGTCCCTCTTGGAGGAGCCTAAATTTTCACTATTTTTGATTTCATCAAAAATATCATCAACCAAATAAACACATTTTGTAGTAAAATATTTTTATACAACCAACCATTTCAACAGCTAGACATTAAAGAAATGAAGAAACATATTATCTCAACTTTAATTGTTACAAATGCCTTACCTCCTCTGTGAGTGTATAAATGTGTTAATTTCTGTTTCTGATGGTAGAGGTCCCCTAAACCTATGCATCGGAGACAGAGACACTTGATTGTGTGATGTTAACAGATAACAGGCGGCTCGCTGTGTCTGCACTTGTAAAATTTACATTTCAACTATCATTGGTTTTGTATTTCTCTGGAATGTAGACCAGTGTTAACTTTACTTGTAACATTCTTTCTAAGCCCTGGAAGTCTAACCATTTTTAACACAAAGCATTAGGGTCGTTGCCATGGTTGGCAGAAATTTAATAAACCTAGTGGAGTGATTTATAACAGTGGTCAAACTGTTGACCAGAGAACGTGTTTGAGGTGGTTTTTGAACAGATACCAGTGAGTCCATCAGAATCCATCTATCTGTGGATCCATCTATCATGGTCTGGCCCCGGTGAGTGTTGGTCCTGTATAAGGAGCTATGTCTTAGACTTGCCTCTCAGCCTTGAATGACAGATACTTGCTGTGTGCTATATGAAGAGGGAACACTGTGTTCAGTGGGAATGACAGGGTGAGTGGTTTCCAGTAGTGGTTTCTATTACAGAGGGTCACGTTAAACACTACAGCTCTCTCACAGCAATCCCATCATCCCACACCAGAGCCTCTGAGGTCATTTCAGCTCATTCATGTGATCTGACTCGAGCTCATAATGTCTAAGTAATTGAATTTTATTGTAACATCAAATCTCAACTTATGATATAGAGCAGTGGCTGCTTTTTGCCACCATAGGACTGGAAGACATTTTTAAAATACATAAAACTTTCAAATAAAAGCCGGAATTCATGCAGTAGCCAATGTGTGTATGGGCATAAACAAATCAAAGCTGGTCACTAATAAAGGCAGAGCAGACTGGAATCACCTGTGCAGTGGTAAATTCAGCACAGTGTACATTTTCACAACAAAGCCTTCTATTTTGCTGCTTTTTTGATCAGTTTAACTACTGTCAGTAAAACTAAATATGGAAACAGTAGTGAACACTAATTCCATCTGAATATATCAAGACAGCAGGTAAACGTGGAAGTGCTGAGTATTCATCCACAGCATATTAAATACAGGATACCTTCAGGATTCTTCAAGTTAAATTTAAAACTTTTCAATAGCACCTAGGATGAAATTCAATACCAACTTCACTGCCGTATAATGTAAAATCTATATGACTTTTAAGCCCGATAATTATTCACGAAATTACCGGAATTTAATACTCACATTCATATTTAATACACAGCAGCTTTTTGGGGTGCGGTTGATGTGGTTTAATGCGCTTTGGCATGTTGGATGTTTCCAATCACGTCAACCTACAACAGTGGCGCAACCCTCACACACAGACACAGTTAGTCTTATACACAACTGTTTTTCCGTAGCTGTTGTAACATTGACTGACCAGAAAACTGCAGGCGGGTCTTCTAGCTCCGCTGTACCATTAGCGTTCGCCATAGCGTGACTGACTTGCACGCCGAGCTGCTTGTTGTGCTAACTTTAGCACCACCGCCCTCAGTCTGGTCTGCCAACTTGTCCGCATCTCTGGCCTTCTGAACTTCAGACACTTGCCCCATTCTGAGTCAGCCAGCTAGTTTTAGCTTGTTAGTAGAACCTCAGATGTTTTGTTTCCTTTCCTAACAACTCACTGATTCGCACCAGAGGTTGGATGCCAGTGCACCGTGAACACTCTATAGTCGAGTGTAAAGCTAAACACTAAACATTTATTTAGTGACGCCTGAATTTTTTTACAATAAAAAAATCGAAAAAATAATTTGTGTATTAATTTGCTTTCAAGCTGTTGTTAAATTAATTGAAGATTGTTAATTTGTCTATAGAACATAGAAGAGATATAAATTCAGGTATGATGCGAATTAGCGACAGCAGGCATAAACGAGAAACCAGGGCCTGCAAAAGGTTCCTAGGAAAGTATCGAATATGCACCAACAGGCACCGGGGGAATCCATGTGCTATCTTGGCTTGCAGTCTGCAAGGAAGAGGTGTGATGCGAATTTGCGACAATCGGCGTCAAGGGGTTAATCCAACGAAAGGACAAGAAAAAATGTAACATCTTTGTAAACAAAATTTAATACTTCTAAGGCTTAGACTATTATGAAACATGAACAAGTCAGGAAACAGGGAAGCTTCTACCGCGAATGTGACAACATATATTTATATAAAAAAAGAAAAGGTAAGAACAAAGGCCTGTTGCTTCTATATTTCCCAGAATGTTCATTCACACATTCATTACTACTAAATGCATCAGTGAAACTCACATTTCCTGCAAATGTTTGACAGTAAAAGTCTTCCAGTGGCTTAAAGAGCTTAAATGCTACAGAAATAATATAGATCAGTCTCTAATACAAGCCTATTTCCTTGAAGGGCTTGGTTCTCTCTCTCTCTCTCTCTCTCTCTCTCTCTCTCTCTCTCTCTTTGGCAGGATTTCTTGTTTTCATGGAGATTGTAATGAGAATGAGAATAAACATTTCAATGCAATGTTCACAATTAATCAGACTAATGTGTAAAGTTTTGAAATTAAGAAATCTAGTCGACCATCAACCTCCTACTGGGGTTTTGTTAACTTACAGTCGGGTGAACATATGCAAAGATCCAGCTCACTATTCTGTTGGCAGTTCTCCCACTATGCTATGCAGATATGCATGTTAATACATCAAATAAATCGGGTTAGTATGTTAAACTGTATAAAGTAGCAAAGGCCCAAAAACCAAGTCCATAATGTATTCAGTGCTGCAGTATGACTTTATCTGATCTTTGTTATTGCAGCATCTTGTGCGCACAGTAACAATGTGTTTACTTAGCAGACGGCAGTGCCTTCAACAGCAGAGCCCTGGCAGCGGAGCACCAGACCTCAGTAGGTGATGATGATAAACAGTGGATGTGTGTCTGATTAGAATCACCTCGGGAACTCGCAGCAATGCATCGATGTGGAAGTTCTCCATCTGCTCCAATTACTCACCATAAGCTTTTAGAACAGCTTGTAAAAGAATCATCTATACTCGAAAACCTTATCACCGTCAATGTCACTTTTTTGTTTCACAGTCACGGTTTGATAGTAGGTATACAACTGTATAATTACACTAGGTCTCCAACTAATGATATGCTATAATCTACTGTATCTCTGTAGCCTCTGAGACAGGGATTGTAATGGTATCCTAAAAAGCCTTATTCTAATTAATAATCAATCATTATAATTATATATTATAATCTCAATTAACCAGTAGATAGAGGCAGCGGAACATGGATGATTACATTACCTGACCATTTTTATAGTCATGGCAAAGCCAGCATGCGAACAAGCGTGGCAAGCAAAAAACACTCTCTCACCTTTTCAAAATATTCAGCGAATTCCAGTCTAATCAAGTTAACCACCTACATTTTCATGTGCCTGATTAAGTTTCATGTTGTCAATCTAGCATCCTTTGTTTTGATGTCACAGACGCTGCATTTAATGATTAATTTGTTTGGGCCTTGTGTGAAGTTCTTGTAGCCACTTGGGGCTGGATTTACTAACATCCAAAATAAAGAGTACTAATTTGCGTGTGCGTTCTGAAATATCGCACGTGCAATTGTAGTACCTGTTATGAGTGATCAACTAAGAATTATTGCGTAGACGACAACAGGAGCAAACACAACTTAGGTGGCAGAATTTAAATGAATTTAAATTTTGTGTGTTTTAATGGTTTCCACCATGGAGAGTCGGGAGGGAAAGCAGCCACTGCGTAACAACGTTAGTTTGTTTCATTCAGTGCGAGTATGTAAAAAATTGTATGTACCAGCCCATCCTGTGTAAGATTGCACTAAGTACTTGGGACAGCACACCTGAAAACAGTAGTTATGTACTGTAACTCTACGCTCACCCACAGTGTGGGCCTCTCCAGTGAGGTCCAGTGAGGCCTTCAACTTAGAGGGCTGCGCCTATACTCATAGAATCTGAAGTAGCAGTACGTAACTATTGTTTTATTTCATCTAGGCTTCGTCAACTAAGGCTATCGCTATTGGGTTAGAGGCGAAGCAGGATGAGTCAACGCCTCACTGGCCCATATGGTACCACCAAGCACAAAACCATCTGCCCAAAGCAATAAAATGAGCCACCCAGTCACCCGCAGTCCACAGCGTTGGTGTCAACGCGAGCGATCAGGTGGCTGCCGTGCAGATATCGTTCACTGTCATCCCACCATGCATCGCCACAGAGGACAAAACACCTCTCGTGGAGGGCGTCCTGATGCCGTCTGGGGGAGACTCACCGGCTCACATATAGGCCTGTGAAATAGCCTCGCACAGCCATTGAGACAGGCGCTGCGCTGACAGGGGAAGTCCCTGGGACTGCTCCCTGTTGTGCACAAACAGGCACTGCAAACTGCACCAGACATAACAGGACATAGCTTCATCCTCAGACCCATGGGGGTCTGAGGATGGCTAAAGGTTTCAGGGGGCGGAGTAATCCCAGGAAGTACAGCCATTTTGTCAATGGAGGTATAAAACTGAATACCACCGAACCCTCCTCGCTATTCCCAGTTCTTCAAGGGACTGTAAGCACGTAAAACAAACCCTGTCTTTCCGAAGCTGCGCGAGCGGTGATAGGAGACAACTTTCTCAGCGCTTAACTTTCTTTGTCCTCAATACAGACTTCACTCGTTGGATGAGCAACTCTGTTTTCTTTCTTCTTTTTTCTACCTCAATTATTTTTTCTTTGTGTTACCAACACAACTTTGGATCCCTAAAGAAACTGTTACAGAAGATAATGTTTTCTTCCTGCAGAAGAAGTGGGATAAAACTCTGTGCTCTACCTTCTCAACCTAGTCGACTTCACTGATTCCCGTTGCTGCCGCCGAAGAATCAGCTGTGCCATTGAAACTACCGGCACCTTCAGAACTGAGCCAAGAGAAAACTCTGCTGGATTTCTTAAAAGGACTGATGCATCTACTAGCTACCAAAGTGACAAAGAAGGGGCTTCAGTACGTCTGGGCAGCAGATAGTTCTATAACTTTATTGTAACTTGCTTGTACAAGCTTCATTTGGTGAATTTCTGTTAAGAAACCCCAAGGATATTTAAAGGCTGCCGTGTGTTGTTTTATTGCTGTGTGTCTTCTGTGCTACGCACATTGTTTGTATCCGGTACCACTCGCTTGTTCAAATTACTGTGTGAAAACGTATCAGTATTTTTATCAAACCAAGGAACACGCCTGCTGAACGCAAGTTCATTACCGTTCCTCTCATTGATAAAGTTGTAGCTGAGTGTTTTCAACAGTAATAAGGAACAGATACAATAGCACATTGTCAGGCTTCTGTAAATGCTGAGGTGTTTCTAACATTTTGCAGTCACTACATCATCAAGAACCAACCAAGTGCAGAGCAGGGACCCAGCAGGGATCATCCACGGGCCCTGTTATGGCCTAGACTATGTTATTTAATAAAATCAATATTTTTGAAGGTTACTGCTTAATTTGAAAGTAAGCCTCCATGTGATTTTTTTTTCTTTGTAATTTTACTGGTTTTTTTTACTGTACTGTTTCTCTAGGTCCCTTATGGGCCTTCCTTGGTTATAAACTACCTAACTAGGAATTATATTGAAAAATGTACTGAAACACTGAACCATAAAATATGATATAAAAAAGATTTGTTTAACGTTAATAGAGTGCATCTTTTCCCTCACTGTCTGACAATATGCAATATTTAGGAAGTGTTGGTTAGAAGAAATGTGTGCAGTCTTTATTAGTAGTCAGCTAAGTGATGGAGTTTGTTTTACTGTCATTGAAGATATGTCTGCCACAGAAAAAAATAGTTAAGACTATTAAACCAATTTTTACAAGATTTCCAAGTTTTTCAGGTTTTGATGGACTAACCCCAGTCAAACTGATCAATCTGTACAGTAACATCACAAACAAATACAGTCAGTCACAGCAGCTTTGTGTGATGGTGGTGGTTGAGGCATTCTCAGAGATTGGGCAAGGTGAGGTCACAACGCTTCACTGAAATCTGCACAATTACAGGCAGCTGTGGGGGCATCCTCTAATGAGGCAGCCTTTTCTCTCCGGCACATCATCAGACAGCCTAAGTGGAGGCCAGATTAGATACGCAGGAGAGGGAAGTACACCGAGGAGCTGCCCTTGTACAGCTACGGAGTAAAAATAGAAATGATTATGTGTGGTTGAGTATTTTGTTTGACCTTTGTCACTCTCACTCTCAAGAAAGCAGAGTCACTGTAAATGTCCCAATTTCCAACGTGTGTTAAAAAGAAGCAGATAGATAGACAAGAGAGCTATGTAATTAAACTGTTTTTTTCCAAACGCTTTTAAAATTGAGGTAAGTGCAACTGGCCGATAGTGATCGAGTTCTGAGGGTAGGGATTTCTTTGGCACCAGTATTATAATGGATTTTTTCCAGAGAGGGAGGGGAGAAAGCGGGTGGGGAACTGCTGAGGTCCTTTAGCATTCGCAGAAGAGTGGAGAAAAGGAGAGGTCAGCTCCTGGGGTTTTGCCTGGTTTGTATCGGCTCAGCTGTTGCCCTACATCAGGGATGTCCAAACATTTTTCACTAAGGGCCAGATTCGATAACTTAAAGATACCCGAGGGACGACTGCACCGTCTGTCATACTATCGCACCGTACTAAAGTCACATACAAATGCACTGCATTATAATCTAACAATTTTATTTAGACTGCAATAACAATTCACTGCATTAGCCCATAACAATTTTATAATGAGTGCGATAATAACTGTTTTGTTTAAATGGAAAGGCAGCCTCATATAAAGGCTCCCTTTCATTCATATCACATAGGCCTAAATAGTCAGATAACACAAGGAACAACTGCAGTTAAGAATTCCACAAAGCTGAGAAATAAAAAGGTTAATTATAGTCAGAAACTGCCTTCTATGAATATCACATGACCATGAAAACACAACTTTTTGTTGCAGACTTGACGCCAATTATGTGTGAACAGGTCTCCACAATTAAGCCTTTTATTTGATATTATTTGATAGAATGATATTGATTTTTTTTACATAAGTATTATTCTGTTTGAAATAAATAAACTGTTTGATAGTAGTTTCAGTTTTGTGCAAAAAGAATTAATGGCCTGTCCCATATGGACGCCTGTCCCAAATAAAGGCAGGGTCAATTCAGTGATTTTAGCAAATAAAAAACCCGGGCTATTATTCAAAGTTTTATGGTATTTGCACTTTGCTATTTATAGTGCAGCCACAAAAAAAAAAACTGTCCAGCATCAGTAGATTCATTTTGGTTACTTTTACTTGGCTTACAGTTTTTTGTGAGGTGGAGATGTGTGCGCGGCAGCGAGGATATTACTCCACTTTCTCAAGTTTCGGTTGCTAAAAGCTCTGTAGAGGGGCTTCGTATTTCTGTTCACTAACAGCCATAATCTCTCTCGTTTCAAGACCTGCATCAGAGAGTTTTTTGAATTGTGGTAATGCAGAGGCAGTGGTTTGTGTATCTCGGCTGTGTCCCTGCTTGCTTGCATATTCTTGGCAACATTGTTGCAAAGAGACCGATGCCCATTGGCCCGTTGTAAACTCTATCTCTGTGGAGGCACCAGGACAGAATGAATGGTGGGTCATTAATGTGTAGGTTGATGCCAGTAGGAGACTAATGTAGCTCATTACTACTATGAACCAATCAGATTGCTCGATTTGAGCTACCCGTTTTATAATCATCCATGTTTCCAGACTTTAGACTCATGAAAGTCAAAGAAAGGCTCGGCTCTCCCTTCAGTTGCAGTAAATATATACACATCTTACATTTGTTTAGTATTTTTGCTTTACTTCCATATAGTTATTAGCGTATTCAGCTTAGCTGCCAGTGAGCAGACACAGCAGCAGTGTGCATAGTGGCGTTTGCTGTATAAAATAGCAGTTTCGTGGAAAATGTAGTTTAATTTGGTATAGTATATTTTCAACTGTACGTGTTTGTTTCTCTCAGCCCATACATTAATAGAACAGAGTAATAGACCATCGGTAATACACGATTCTATGAATTCAGGATTTCGACCAATGCCAATGTGTAAATTATTATTCCTGTGCAAGCTACTTTATAATTGACTTTAATACTGAAATTTTAATACCAGACTAGAAAATAGCCTAACATCTCTGACCAGTTGTGCTTTCTCTGGGTACCAACAGTGCCTCAAAAGGCTAGAGCTGCACTAACAAATTAAAAAACTTTGCACGCCATTGGATGGAATTTGGACGGAATCCTTTTGTAGTTCAGGAGTTGTGTTTCAGAGGTTTTTCTAGAGAAGATCTTTGAGAAGACATTTTCTCTATCAGGAATATTCCTTAGAGTAGATTTTCTCCACCTTGCCTTCTGTGGCCCTCAGGCGTTGCTTCCCCTGCATGATTTATTATCCTCCCTGGCTGCTCTCAACACTCAGGTCCTCATTCATCCACTCCCTTCCCAGTTTTCCTTAGGGGAATGAGTAAACTTCCACAGCTGGGACTTCATTGTACAGTTTCCTGAGATAGAAAAGCAGCCCGCTGTTTATTCTGCTGACATCAAGAACATGAAAGACATCTTATGTGAGGTTCAGTGTTTGTTTTGTATTGATTTGTCATTTCAATTTAAAAGTTTTGTTTTCACTTTGATAAAAAAAAAAAGTATAATGAGACAACTGAATATTTCCCATAAATTCAGAGAATCTCTGAACTACCCTGGTGAGGGTTGGTACAAAGTTAGACATAGACTTTGACACTGCAAGCGAGGAAAAGAAAATAGCATAATGTGCCCAGGGAAGGAAGACAAATTAATTAGGTGCACCATCCCAGCTCAATAGCTTGGCTTGCCAGCATGTTTTAATCACTTACAGTATAATTAGGAAGGGGCACAGTGAGGCATGTGAGGGTTGAGAGCTACTCCTGATTTCAATTACATAAAACACTCTGAAGATATGTCCCCGGACAAGGTATTTGATTCTTCATAGAAGCAGATATTGTACCTCCAGCAGTGCCTGATGATCCCTTGACAATGTCCTTTTTTCTGAGATGATGGATCAACAATCGTCAGGATTAGTAAATGTACTGTACTTTCAAGTCTTCCGACTACTTCACTTTTATGTGAAACTACATGTTATACTGCACAACTTTGCCTCTTCACCAGGTCGCAGTTGTAAATGAGAATTTGTTCTCTATCGGCTTACTAATAAATAAATAAAACACATACGCCAATGGCATGGGGGTTCAGTATCTTACTCAAGGACACTTACTTACGAATAGGAGTACTAATAAGAATACTGGCACTTTTTTCCCCACTTCAAGCACCGCTTTGTTGAAGGCATTAAAATGATTATAGAGAATAAACTTAATTTTAGTAAGAGAAAGCAGCGAATTCAAGCTCACTTCCGACTATCAGGGGAAATCAGTATTCACACCAAATAACTATATCTAACTCACATTAAATTCACCTTGGGGGAAGCACCCTTGAAAGACTGATAGCCAATTAATTAACTTCTCAATCTGAAGGTTGCTACAGAGACCTTGACTTGGTGCAGAGTAACCAAATATGTCATACACACAAACTACATACTCAAGCTCTTTAAAAGAAAATGAGAGGTGCAGCAGAAGGAAACAGCAGAGTCGACTTTGTGGGGAGAGAGTGGGGCACAGTAGTTGTCCTTCTCTCCACATCTTTGTCTGTGTCCAACAGTCTTCATTGGGAACACAAAAACAGTCTGTTTCTCAGCGAGTTAAGACCTTCACCTACGGAAAACAAAGTTCAACGAAGCAGGTCACCTCCTGTAGCAACCAAAGTCACAGTGCAAAGGCGAAGGCAGAAACAAATGTGCTTCCTCTTATAGGTTGATTGATGTCATGGCCATGCCACAGGAGGCTAGTCCACTAGGAATCCAGGATTTGGATTCAACTTAAATCTCACACTCTGGTGCGGTTTAATGGACCAGAATCAGAATGAGAATTTTGTTTATTGCCAGGTACATTTTTACATACTGGGAATTTGTCTTGGTAATAATTGGTGCTTACACGTAACATAAATATAAATATATAAAAAGTAAGGAGATGCAAAAAATGTATACAAAATTTACAATAACACAAAGCTGACAAGTATGTGCAAAAAAATTCACAACGTGAGCGTAAACACACAGTTGAGGGTTGTTGTAAAGTGTGGGGTCAGGTGTTTGTGTGAGTGTGTGTGTGTTTGGGGAGGCGGGGGACCAGGGCTCCGTTTCAGAAAGCAGGTTCAACAAACTCTGAGTGTAAACCTGAACTCCAGGTTTACGAACTCTGAGCTGTCAAACTGAAACTTTCAGAAAGGCCGATCAGAATAAGTTCAGTCAACTCTGAGTGTGTTGAACCTGATTGAGGCGATGCGTGGGGATGGAAAAAAGCCATCATCAATGAAGCTCCGATACTACGATTCAGCCATGGCAACGGCTAAATAAAAGCAGAGCCTCCATTTTAAATCGGGTGGAGCTAGAAATATGAATGCGTGTCAACGCTGATCATGATTGGCTCTAAAATGCAGGAGTGGAGGATCAATACGTTAACAACATTACATTTTATACAGCGTTGCTCGTTCATCATTTAGGCCTACCAGACTGGAATTTCCTTAATGAATGATAAAGTGCTGGGATTCTCCTACAGCCTGTTATTCATTTTAAATAGCTACAGGCCAATTCATTCAGCTGTAACTGAAATGAAAATATTAATTGAACAGATTAGACATAGGCTGCTCATGGACATGTGATTGTAAAGTGAAAGTCCGACTCAGTAGGCCTATGCATATTAAAAATGTGTCTAGGTTCAAACTGACTATGAAGTTTTAGACGTCTTTGTTTCATTAATAAAATCTTGCTCATTTCGTAGTTTATGAAATGTCTGTCAAAACACATTCAGACTGTCAGCAGATAATGAAAAACTCACTTTTAAACTACATTTATTTGTTTCAGCTGCACCACAGTCATCCTCACTCAGAAATATTCACATCATATCCAGCTGATAACTACGATAGAAATGTTTAATCAGTGCAACTACAGCATGAAAGGTTACTGTTTATTGATCAGCTTCATACAGATTAGTTTAAACAGTGATTACTGCAGCACTGTAGTGCACCGTAAGTGTTTTCGTGCAACTGTTGCCAACCTGACAGCTGCTTACATGTTCACAGAATCACTGTGTCATTAAGGACAGTGCAGTTTATAGATTTTAATCTGTGCTGAGGATAAATTTATGATGTCCAAAGATAACTCTCTGTCCATACATCGATGACAGATTGATCATAAAAGTGTCATGTTCAAGATCATGTTTGGGTAAAAAAAAAAAACAAGTAATAGGCCTAGCCATCTAACCATGATTTCAATGTTTCTAAAGGCGTAATTGAGCTCCATTATGTTTCTTTGATATCGACAGTCTGAATGAGGAAATAAAACTGTGTGAGACAGCCGCTTCAAGCTCTGCAGAAGGGGAGGAGTCAGAGAGAAACCTAGCGTTAGTTGAAGTAAACCTCCTCTCGAGGAGGTTAAGTTGACAGCATAAGTTTACTGACCTAGAGTTTATCTGACCTCGCTCTCTGAAACCGAAAACCCAGAGTTCCCTTCATCTTGAGCTCAACTTATTCAGAGTTTTCACTAAACCCGCTTTCTGAAACAGGGCCCAGGGGGGTTGTGATTTCCAAATGTGAAATCCAACATAACTAATGATTAAACAACAAAAAAAATGAACAAATGCAACCATAAACAACAATCAATAAATGTGAAACAAATAAAATTAATTCAGCGGTGAATGATTAATAAAGACATGAATGAAACTCTGAATTCAGCCCAAACAAACAGAGGTGGTGGTGGTTAGAATCTGATGCACCACCCAACAAAAAGTCTCCATATTAAAGTGATTTGGCAGCATCATGGTCTCCATGCTGCACTAAAAATAGTACTAATGCCTACCTCTATGTACACATTTCCTGTTCAAGTACAATTCTGGCAGTATTATTTGTGTCCCCATTCAAAAATTGCTCTTGAGAAAGAGTTTGATGAACTTTATGCCCATGCCTCTTGCATGTGAACATTTTCACTCACCTCCATTGCTGTCGCTGTCTCTCTCTCAGCAGTTTCATCTGTTCTAACGTTTGTTGTGTCTTTCTTTCAGATGCTGCAGGCGTTTGTCCCACCCTCCTCTGGCTCTGGTAGTACATGTACATATGTTGTCACACCACCAGACTGCAGAACAGCTTTCCCCCCCAAGCTATGAGGCTTTGAAACTCTAACTCAAATTCATCCTCAGCACTGCTCCATTGAATATAGTTTATAGTTTACTTCTGTTTACCATTCCATGATTGTTTTTGTATGTATTTGTTATTGTCTCCTATGTAGCAGAAGGGAGTTACAAACCACATTTCTCCTTACAACCTGTTGTAATGTGACCATTAAACCTACCTTGCACCTTGTATTTACCTGTTTTACTTCATTATCTACTCTGTCTTGGATCAGAATGCAGTGACTGCAGACTGTCCACACTGTTATTTGCAAGTGATCACATCAGATCTGTGTGCCCAGACATCACCAACCTATCTGCGTGGGTTGCTTTGGTAACGACATAGGTGTCAGTGACACCTGGTCCAAGTCCAATTGGACTTGCATATCATACTACATAATATTAAGTAACTTTAGCATCGGTGTATTTAAGATTAGGAAAACAGTTAAGGTTAAAAGAATCAATAGATTAATATATTATTTGAAATAGGTCATGTTGTGGAAATGTCTTGTCTAGTGCAGATGTGAACTCGTACTCAATTATCAAGGTTCCAGTTTGGGTTCAGGAGGCAGACACCACCTCCACATTTAAGAGCAGGCTTGAGACTTTCTTCTTTGATAAAGCTTAGAGTTAGGCTGGAGGACGTGGGATGTTTTTGATTCAATCATATCGTATAGAATTCTTGGTATTTTGTCAACAACCTATATATGTCTTTGATAACTGGGTCACACAAACAAAATATGCTATAATGGCATTGTGAGTTTGTGTGCCTCTTCTGACGGCTGACACACTCACCAAAGACTGCAAAATTGGATTTCTCTTTCAGAGGAAGTCACAAACTTACTTTGATGTTCCCTCATTGAGTTACCCTGCGTGAGTGCAATCTAGCAGTCCAGCAGGGATGAGAAAAAGTACATACCAAAGGTGTGTGGCTGGACATCAAAAGCTCATTTTAACCATACAGGAGGAATTCTAGCTGCTTGTCTGAAAGGTCACCCTGAAATGTCTAGCGGATGCAGATTGGGATTTTTTGGTTATACAAAGATTTTTCAGAGACTGGGAAGCATCAGAAGCAGAAATAATCTATTGGCATGCGTGACTTTGTGGTTTGCACTGTCACCTGATTCTCAGCGAGAAGATTGTTGAATTTGAGGCTCGCTCATTTTTGTTTAGATTTACCATGTCCTTCCTACATGGGTTAAAACAGGTTTTATAAGAAAGTGGCTGATGATTTACCAAGGAGAATTTTGCTGTAAGCTTAATGCTTGTGATGTTTCAACCCGATCGCATCTCATGCGTCACATATATACACTTTGGAAAAGTCGTGTCTATAGTACGCAAAACGGCGATTTTGCGTGTATATGATACGCAGCAGTTTACAATAGCGTTGCAGCACAAAGGTGGCTACGCCGGTCGACATGCATATATTTACTGACTTAGGTTTCGGCACTAACTAATGTCATGGTTGAGGTTTGGGAAATTGCCTTGGGGAGGCTGTCAACTCCTTAAATAAAAACATCGCTAGCTACCTAGCTAGTTAGCGACCAGAAGCACTGCAAGCGCATCCGGTCACCCGGGGGCGTCACATACACACGCTGCCAGGATGAGTCTCATACACACGTACCTGGGGACGTAAACTATACACTCAAAATCGCCGTTTTGCGTACTATAGACACGGCTTTTCCAAAGCGTGTATATGTGACGCAAAAGCATGAGAACAGGCTGGATGTTTAGTGTGCCCAGAAAAAAGACAAGCATTTGCAAATATCAGCCTCAGCAGAAATAATTTGTTTCCATTTGCATAAACTAGCTATGTTTTGCATAAACATATTTACAACAGCAGCTTATTGAACAGGAAAAACACTTTTCAGTGCACTTGCATTGCTGTGGATGATAATACTGATCTTACAGATGCCACACTGGTGAAGAGGTTGGTAGAATGTGTAAGGGTGAAGGTTAGTAATGAGTACTTTGATTTCATGTGATTTTCCAGGTATGCATTTTGCTTACATACTGAGCACGTGTTGCAACTGTGTTATGGAAATGTGTCTGCAAGCACTCAACACATAACGAAATAATACACAAGACACTGCCAGGTTAATATTCAAATACACCATACCTTCCAGTACAATCTTATAGCATTCAAGACAAATAACTACACTTTATTGGTTATGCACCTAAAGATAAAACACTTCTGAACACACTTTTCCCATGCACTGATGTAACTCAAACTCATGTACAGAAACATCTGTTAAAGCGTCATCTGCACATTCCAAATGCATAACCAAAGATAGACAAAGGCACATTATTGTTAATAGATTAAATAAATGACCTAGGACATTCAGTGTCCTAGGCAAGCTTCCCCTGCTGGCTTAGACAGTCATCCCTTAGCATGCAGACAGCAGTTAAAATGCTAGTGGTGTGCAATTTGCCTGTTCGGCATTTAACCCTTTAACATGCATTTTAACCGCGCGGTTGACCTTTTTTCGCGATCAAATTCCTGTAATTAAAACTCATCAAATGCCATTTTTAGCAGGTTCTTATTCTTCCTCTCATTGACTAGGGTCTAATGGTAATTATATCCACTGGGTGGCAATATTTGAAAAACAAATTTGTAGCTGAGATGAGCTGAATTTGAACTGGAAGTGTCGTGACCTCAAACAGTTGCTGCCACTGACACTAAAATTTAATTGAATGTTAATTTAATTGAACTTCATGTTCTAGGCTTCCTAACGATTATAGTTTTGTTGAACTGAAGAAATATTATGATAAAATGTATGTCTAATGTTACCTCAGAAAAGTTGTGTGACCGCTTGGTTGAGTTGCTCAGTTAGGATAAACTAAAGTGGACACTGGCTAATTAGGTTAGCAACGCACTCATGGCTCAGACTCCGTAGGATCATAGAGCCTATTTCTTTGCTAAATGTATGTATATTACCCTTTTTTACACAACCTGTGGTTTTACCCTCAGTTTACTACAGTTTACTCTTTACATATTACAATATGAACTATTAGTCCTGCTCATTGTTTCTGAAATAGCCATAGCTGAGGCTTGAATAACACTACGCATTGAATAGGTAAAGCTGTCTAGATGGGTAATAGTGAACTTAGCTATAAACATTAGATTTTCTTTCCAGTTATCAGACAAATATAACATGATAATGAGGCTGGAATTCAATTGATAGATGTAAAGTTACATATTTGTACATATTTTATTTAGCATAGTAAATTTACCTCATCTCTCACACTTTAACATTTTCTGTCACTTCTTGTTTAATTTCACAGTTGCGTGTTATTCAATGAGTCATTCATAGTACAGTGTATTTATGATGTGCAATATTATCTTATCAAATTAAAATAAATCTCTGTTTGGTGGGAGAACAGATTATCAATTTGACAAATGTGCATTTATTATGGATAGGTACGATAACTCAATACACAGTTAGTCTTGTGTATAGTATTGTTTATTATGTTCCATCTCTTTCAAACATAATGGACTGCCCTACATTTTATGGACACCCCAGACCTAATTCAAAATGAATTTGGGGTTTTCATAAGCTGTAAGTCATAATCATCGAAATTATATCAAATAAAGGCTTGAAATATCTTACTTTGCATGTAATTAGTCTATAATATAATAAATTAGTTTCACCTTTAAATTGAATTACTGAAATAAATGAACTTTTGCACAATATGCTAATTTTTTTGAGTTTCACCTTTACATCTAGCACCATTACTGCTGATCCATGTGACTCAGACAATGGAGATAATTATGACACTGACTTGATGGAGGGACTTATTACCTTTTATAATACATTTTATACAGATGTTGTAACTAGTTTCATTTTAGTAATTTGATTATATTAAGCATCCAGAGTAATCCAAAGATGAGGAGTTGTTTGAACAACAAAAAACTGTTCGTTGTTACATATCACCTTATATCAAGAGAAATGGCCTATAATATTGATATCATTACATTGACTATTTGTCTTAACCATACATTTTGAACAGATAGTTACTAGATCTATTATTTGTTTATTTTTTATAATGTAATATATTATGTGTTTATTTATTCTACTCTTGTAATGTTTTCATATGAAAAAAATTCAACTTCAGATGCACAAAAAAAAAATTCAATTAATGTCTAATACTTGTTGGTCCATGACAAGATTGACCCTAACTGGGCAAATCAACCGGCTGGTTGACTTGTGTATCTGCTTCCTGGATGAGTTATTTTAAAAAAACAAAACCCTGAAAAGTTGCAAATATCTTTTTTTAGTGTGACTGATAAAGGATTAAAGGTAGGATCTTACACACAGTTGTCTGTCTGGAGTAAACTGTAATAGTTATATAATTACAATTTATTAATTGTGTATCTAAATAATTATTTAAAAATTTAAAAATTATGTAAATCTACGCTGTAAAAGTGAATTGTGTGTGGGTACGTGTATAAGGAGGAGAATAGATGGGAACAGATTATTTTGTACGACCAGTGGAAGTTGCAGTTGTTGTGTTCAGCTTTCTGGCTGTCCGAGTCCAATTCAAGTCTCAAATCTATGAGAGACCAGGTCAAGTCTTTGGTGGTCCCAGTTATTGTATGTAAATTATTATTACATTTCTGCAAGATTGGCATAACATACTAGGCATACAAGTTTTAGACATGTGGAATTAACAACCTTTCATATCCCTTTTTCTAGTGTTCTAGTGAATATGCTTATTGTGATTTGTTGAACCACTTAACCCCTAGCACCTATTTAGGAAAAACGCTTAAAATAACATACACAAAATAAATCAGTAACATCTCCTCAACCATTAGGCCTAGATGCATAATTCTGGTCTCCTTTGAAATGTCAGAAGCAAAGGAATATAAATCTATTGTATATTAACATATTTATTTTACCAATACAGACTACATGGAGGTTAAATACAGAAAAAATATGATATTTTCATTCTCGCACGGTAAAAAAAGCTATATTTTAATGCAATAAACCATCAAAACCATCATAGAAATGTTGATAAAACCAGTCATTATAAATGACCAAACGCACTACCATGCTTTAAAGGCCCACAGCTTGAGAACAGAACATCCTACAGGGCTGGTCTGATTCTCCTCTAAAAATCGCTATATTTCATGAGGTTGTACCTCCTACGGTTCACCAACAGAGACCGACAAAGTCCGCCTCTACCGAACACGCTCTTCTTCTATGAGAGAATTTGAGGGAGAGGCCAAACTAAAATGAACCCAATCGCCGCTGTTTCTGGACGGAATCCAGCTATAAAAACGCAAATAGATTACGGACCCGGTACCGGGGGCGCTCGGGACGATGTGTTAACCTGTGCACATAATAGCTTAAGAACCAACACAACAGCGGCAAATTAGCCTTAGCTAGAAAATCTACATGCAACACATGTGTTTCATGTTACTATAACGTCTTACTGTCACAATCCTGATCTCTGCTTGACTTCTTGGTTTATTCTGTTGTTCTGTTGTGTTGGTGTGTCATTCAGTTGTGTTAATGCATTTTGGTCTAGTCCCGTCTTATTGTGGAGTTTGCATTACATTGACTCTTATTCATTTAGCTGACACTTTTATCCAAAGTGACTTACAATTGCTCTACATATCAGAGTTCGCACACCTCTGGAGCAACTAGGGGTTAAGTGTCTTGCTTAGGAACACATTGGTGTCTCACAGTGGATTCGAACGCGGTCTCACTAAATGTTTGTCATTCGTGTTCTGTCCTTGCTGGTCCACCGTCGTCTCTCTGGTGAGTGTGTCTGCTTGCCTGCCTGTTTGAACCATCACATTTGAAATTATCCTTTTTTTTCCTGCCAGACCTCTGGGATTATTCTGTTTATGGACATTTGTAAAGACGCCTTGTGAATTACATTAGTTCTGTGGATTTTACTTTATTGAGTTTGGACTGAGTTTGGACTCTGCTGTAAGTTTGTACACTTTTCGTTAATAAATACTGAGACGGTACCTGTTCCACCTTCATGCCCTGCATTTGGGTCCTTAACCTGAACCTGTCTGAGGACATCGCAAATCCTGACAGTTACAAACTGACAGTTACAAATCCTGTTTGTTACAAACAAACTAATAAATTAAAAGCTCTTTAAACACCTTAAAATGTTGACTTGATTGTGCTTGGAAGTTGTTAAGGCAGAGAGAGGCTGTGGGTGTTTGATGTGAAATTTCCCAAAGATAATTAGGCTAAGTACCAGATACTGCACACAAGGATTGGCCAATAACCCAACTGTAGTATATATCAATTACTGAACTGGGCTGCTGGGGAGAGTTAGACAGCAAATGGGATCCTCGGAGCTTGTTACAGCAAAACTGGCGAGCCCTCCTAAGGAGAACAATACGACTGCAGAGGCTCATGTCATTACACTCACAAAT
Source organism: Lepomis macrochirus (assembly GCA_024633595.2). Taxonomy (NCBI): domain Eukaryota; kingdom Metazoa; phylum Chordata; class Actinopteri; order Centrarchiformes; family Centrarchidae; genus Lepomis; species Lepomis macrochirus. Next base: position 3,026,967 of record JALXJV020000024.1, read on the forward strand.
GGTGAGAGGATGCAGAATTGGGTTTTCAGCATAGATCGCAGGGCATGCTTAAAATGAATATCTCATCAAAGCATAATTGAAATTGTTCCTGCATATGTGATGTGTTCCATACAGGCATTTTGTATTGCCAACACGACAATGTATCATTAGGTTTAGAAATGAAAACGGGACAGGACAAAATCGGTACATTACTTCTGTATTTTCACCTTATATTTTGTGGTTTACAGGAAAGGAGCAAAATATATACTTCCCCATAAACCCGTGTCCCTACAGTGCAGATCTATTTAGATCCATCCAAAGACCTCACTTTTGACTACCGCTTATCTAGGACATCTATTAATGCTCTTTTTGCCCCTCTGAGGAGGGAGAAGAACCATGGCCGGGGCCAAGATATGGAGGTCCTCTTGTTGGTTTACTGGCTGGCACATGGACTGTCTTACAGTGTTGTCTCCTGGGTCTTTGTGCCAAAGACAACCGTTATTTGATATTGTTCAGAGCATCTGTAAAGTGGTCCACTGCCCAGCACTGGCACAGTGTCTTGAAGTTGGGTATGGCTTTCAACACCTCGCCAACAGACCAGCTTTCAGTCACTGTGTGGGAGCCATCGATGGTTGCCACGTCCAAATCAAGGCCCCCATGGAACAGAACAGAAACCTGGTGTAGTCCATGACACTAAGAAGCAAGTTTCTAAGAAATAGTCCATTATTTGTCAGGGGCTGTCAGGGGTGTGCCTGACCACACCAATCACCCTCATTACTCCTTACCAGTAACAGGGAAAGCGCTTCAAAGCTCACCATGCCAGAGCCGATCCATTTTACCGTAGAGAGGGCCCTTGGCATGATGAATGCATGGTGGCGAGGGATCTTCTTCAAAGCCCTAGAAGTCAAATACACCTTTGCTCCTAAGGTTGCCGTAGTGTGTGCAATCCTCCCTAATGTCTGTATTACTGGTGGGGACATCCTGCAACCGGCTGAGGATGACAATCCTTGTGCCACCACCACCACTATCTGTGCAAGGGGATGAACATGGAGGTCAGCAATACAAGGACAGACTGGCAGCACAAGTGTCTGCCCCCATCCAGTGTCCCTGTCATGATTCTCTCCTGAGTTTCTTTGAGTTTGTTGATTTGTCAGTTCTGTATCTGTCATTAAGGTCTGTTGCGTTTTGGTGTTCAGTCCTGTTTTGTGATCAGTCTGCCCACCGTTAGTTTATTTCTCTATTACTCTATCATTGCGCTTTGCAGCTTTTAAGAATAAATTAATGTGTCATTGGAATACATAAACTGGCACATTTGGTTAGCAAAAGGTATTCAGTATTCAGATAAATTCATTAAATAAAAACAACAATACTATACTGTGAAAGTACAATTCCTGCATTCATAAAAATGTATTCAGACAACCTCTGAGAATTCACCCTTCAAAGTGTTATGTCTGCCAACAATACACAGAACAATCATTAACATGTTTAATAAAATGTCTCCGTCAGGATTTGTGTAAATAACATTAGATCAGAAGTTTTTTTAATTCAGTAAACGTTAACGTAGGTTTGTCCAAAGGGGAACTACACCCTATTCAGCTTACATTGTTATTCTTATTTTAATATTTCTAAAGAGCAACGTCTGTAGGAGGCGTGGTCTCGTGGCTGCATAGTGTGTGACGCGAAGGGTCAAAGTGGACACTGACTGACGTGGAGACTGACCACTGCTCTCTGTGACCAAAGTGACCGCTAGCTGGACACTACAGCCATGGGTGTCTATAATACAGCATGGACAGCGGTAGAGCTGGTAGTCAGAGCTATCCAGCCATCAGAGGAAAACATTCAAAACCTTATGTAAAAATATGTACAATCAGCAAAATCTATTAATCAAAACTAAAACTATTCATTTGTGTTCACAAACACAGAAGCATCTGACATGCATGTTTATGCAGTGCACTAGTACTGTTGCTAAACCTCCTTTAGAACTTATTTAGGCTGCGTTCAGACTGCAGGCCTTAATGCTCAATTCCAATTTTTTCCCCAGATCCGATTTTTTTTTGTTTGACAGTTCACATTATAGTTTAAATGTGGCCCATATCAGACTCCAGTGTGAACTGTCCGCAGCCTGAAAGTGACCCGCATGCGCAGAAGAATAACACGACGTCACACGCAGCACGCTGTTGCAGGCTTCAGAAGTAAACAAGGAACAACAGAGGTTAGCTCCGGTTAGTTCTCCTGAGACTCCCGTTTTTCATTGTCCTCTCACGGGTCACATTTCTCCCGAGTGTTCACAACTTTCTGTTTTGTTTTCATTACGCTTTCTGGCTGCAACGCAACTTCCCCACAACTCACTCTCTCTCTAATTTTGTTGCTGCACAGATTCTTAGTATTTTGTCGATTTTAGGGACAACATTAGTTTGGGAGACGATCTTGTTCACCTTAAGACACCTGATTGCTCGCTCAATGTGTTTACGGACATTAGCAACGCGCCTTGTGCGAGTGACCTGCTCGTTTGTCAGCTGGGATTTTTTGCGCGTAAAGCCTGGCGTGACCAAACGAACACTCCGTTCCTCTAGTAAATCCCTGACGGTGTGCATGTGATTGGATTACAGAGGCACAGGTGGATGAAATGAGTGAAGCACGAGTGGTTGATTGGAGGAATTGGATGAGGCGCAGGTGGTCGAATTAGTGGGAGAGGCGTGGTCCTGTTCCTGAACTATGGTTAACTCCATTATTGCTGGCATAGTGACTGTAAGATTCGGTTCTTGAATCCAGATTTTTAGCCTTCTGCAAGACAATTTCTGTGCAGTCAATTACACAAGTTGTGTTTAGGAAATGGTCCACAAAAACCTGCGGCAAAGTGGCCTTTATTGTTTCACGAGGCAGCCGTGGAATGAGATCCTGGGTGTGCTCAGCAATCACATCTATCCAGAATTTCAGAGTTCTACTGACCTGACCAGGTGACATTTTGAAGCATCTTGCTAAATCAGCTAGAACAAAGTTCTGTCTAAGTTTCATCAGTGTCAGCAGGATTTGGTTCTCTGCTGGCAATGCTGATGATGTGGGGGCAAAGCATCGCAAACAAGAAACAAGTGTTTTGAATTCAAGTAGTGGAATCCCTGTGTACAGCAGACAGTCTGCATCGTCCTTCAATAGAACACCTGCAACAGGCAGCGACCTCTCAGAGTACGGAGCAGCTGTAACATCACACGTGATGGTTGGTCCTTTAGAGTAGGTGCGGTCCTCCTTTGCTGGGTTTGACCACTGTGTTTGGGCATCACGGAAGGTCTGTGAAGTAGCACCTGGCTCCCCAGAACCCTCCATCGCATCATGGAATCCATTAAGTACATATGGTATTTACTTTATAACATGATTTTATTACTGCAGTAGTATCAGTTCAGGCAAAGAACATAAAGACTGATACATATTTGTTTAAATAAAGGGATATTCATGTTTAGATCATATTATTTGTTAAGTACACAGAAAAGCAATGCAACAACTATTACAACATCCATACACATAGACTGCGTTTAATATTCTCAAAATAGATTTTCTGTAAATGCAGAATATGACAAAGAGGGAATGAAATTAGCACCAGCCAGGTGCAGGATAAAATTTAACATGAGGTAAAAATATCAGGCCACCATTGCAGACAATTCAAGAATAGTTAAGGTGTTTTCCAAAGAAAACTAGCACGCTATTTGACATTACATTAGCGTTAACGTTAGCTGTTGTTGTGACCTTTCGAGTCCTGGGTCGCCGTTTCTTCTCCGGTGGCTTCTCGTAACCCAGAAAGACAGTTGGGTACAGGTTATCCTGTGTTGGCTTCTTGTCAGCGAAGTGAAACGAGCACACAAACAGGGGTTTGGGGGGCTTTTGTAAAGTTTAAGTTCTTAAGTCATATTCTTTTTGATTCGTCATGTTCTGGGAGGCGATGGAAGCTGTACCATCGCTGGCAGGAACACTCCGATTTGGTTTCAGGCTTATGTTCAAAACACTCACGTTTAAACCACTACATTAGTTTTGTCCAGTTATATTCACAATCATTAACAGCACATGTCCCTGAGCTCCGTAACGACATATCTCATTAAGGTTTGCAACTTCAAATACTAGGAAATTATCCGAAAAATATTTTGCCTCTTTGCTAGTTAGCATGGAATGTACCGTTGGGATACTACTTTTGCCACCTCGTTGGAAGTTCTGCCCACCTTCTATTTTACAAAGGTGGATAAGAAAAAAAATTTTTTTTGAACTTTCAAACATGCAAAGCTGCCATACAGGAGTCACAGAACTACAATTTAGGACTTGAAAAGCAGTAAAATACTGTAATACTATAATTTATTCATTTTTAACAATGCAAATCTGGTCTAAAATGTAAATTATAACAAGTAACACATTTAGAAATAGTGAATGTTGAAATACAATATATTTAAAGTATTTATCTTATATGAGAACATTTGAGAAATGCAATGCAAATGCTATTTTACCTACCATTCTCACCCAACATTGTAAAATTACAAGAAAGACATAAGCTGAAAATCTACTTTGATGAAATCATTTCACATTAACTTAGTATTACACGAACTAGACATTCTAACAATAACAAAGAAAATATTTGAGGTATCTTACTCAATACAGTGTTGATTTCTCCAGCCTGATGAAACAAGGAGATGTGCTGCCAGGAAAGTTTGCAGGTTGTATGAGTTCAAGGCCTTATGGCCAGACCTACACACAATTAGTATCCAATGACATTGCAGGGCTATCAGTAGGACCCGCTGGCTATGTAAATGTGGTCTTTCAAAGGATTAAAAACATGCATGTAGTTTTTGGAGAGCTAAAAGTGATGTTGTAATTTTACAACCACAGAAGGAACAGGAGGAGCTGCAGGTGGAGAAGGTCAATGGAACCAGACAATGCAGCGACAGGTACAAGGGCAGTGTGCAGGGCTGGGTAGGGTTATTATTATGTTATATTATGCATAGATAAGGTTAGAAAATGGATTATTGTTATAGTCATATTCATTACTTGTGTTCCTCTCGCGCACATGTAGCTGTACAATCAGTAAAAGCAGAGTGAGGGCCAACACAGGGGAAGCTGAGCCAGAGACAGGCCTACTCAGAGCTGAAGATGAGGGCTTTGATTTTTATGCACACACATACACACACTGCTTTATTTTATGGCAAGGCATTGTAGTTTTTGAGTAAATTCAAGTATTTTAGCGCTCTGACTGACTCAGGCTTGCCTGACCTGGTCTTGTTCAGTAGAACTGCTTTGCTTATCCAAACTGAGGAGGCAGGTGTCATCGTGAAGTTTCTTGAAGGCCGTCAGCGTAATCTGATTCACTGTATACAACAAAAACATTTATATGTCTTAAAATAACTGCAAAAATATTTCGCCCCCATAAAAAGCTGCATAAAAGCCCTCTCTGTCTCAAAGTCCCGGGCTGAATTTCAGTCCCAGTACACCCCTGGGTGTCGTGCACATATGCGTGTGGCGACCTACAGTGTTTGTGCTGTAACTCCGCTGCAGGGACAAGGATGCCTGCAGCATGATTAAGAATTCCCTACTGGCTGCTGGAAGCTGCATTAGTATGGATGCTGAGTAGGTGAAAGTCCTCTCTTGATGCTGTGACCCTCAGCCGCTGTCAGGTATGCAAGACGCCTTCATCCAGACAGAGAGTAACTGCAGACACTTAAGGACGATAACAGACAGGAAGCTCAAAAGTAATGAGACCACAGAGAGTCCAGATATGCTTCCTCATTGTCTAGACACCTTACAGGCCTTTGTGTCCGCCCCTCCAATACACACGCTATCGCTCACTCTCTTACACACACACACACACACACACACACACACACTTTCAGCCACACTATCACTTCATAGGCAAGTCAATTTTCATTCTGAGCGTTAAGTGCTGGTGGGTCAAAGCCCTGATTGTGTTGAGAGCTGATGAAGGCAGAGAGTATCCCTTCCCAGTGCCTTTATTATTATGGAGGAGGCTTCCCCTGGGCTTCCTCCTCTTACATCACAGCCTCCTGGCTACAACAGGGAGGACATAAAGGTATTCATAGCAGCCACAACAGTCCTTGGATTGATTGAAATTAGCCTGCTAAGGGATGATGCAGCTAAAGAGCTGGTGGAGCTGAGAGATGACTGGTAGAGGGAGGGAAGGGTGTTGGATTAGATGCAATTCAGCAAGCTTTCTTTTCCCTAGCCAATTCCATTTGACCAGTGGCAAAATGTGTGTAAAGTGTAAGCAAAAGCTTTTATAAAGTCATGTTTATATTCCATCAGTTCCTATCACAAGAGAGCCATGAAAAAGCCAAGCAAAATCAATAATTATTCAAAAGATATTTTTTCAAACTGCTTTGCAGAAAATTGGAGAAAACATTTGCCATAGCAGTGGTGGAATGTAACTTATTACATTTACTTAAGTTCTGGACTAAGGCTGGAATTATTAGCCTTTCTACAACCTTATCTCAGACCTCAACAGCAGAGCCATCACATATCTCTGAATTTTGGATCACATTCAGAGACAGTACCAGGATTTTCAGCATCTGTGGCAAAGGAGCATAATATTACAGTTAACAAACCACTGAGAGCAGAGTAGATTTCTTTTTCATAGAACTTGCCTAGATCAAAGTGAATGTCACGCTATGGCGTTGTGGTGGTGTACTACATGTCTGACTATGCCTCTAGAGACTGTGTTTGTATCCTGTATCGTTCCACCAGTCAATGTTGTTTTCTTTTAACCATAACCACAATCTTTACCAAACATCAGAGGTGGACTGGCAGAAAAATTCAGTCCTGGCACTGTACCAGCCCACCATCCCTACTCACGAACACACATCCCCTACTTATATTTGTGTACAAATGGTAAAATAATATAAGCAGTACTGTGTGTAACAGATTTGTAACATTTAATGTATGTGACTAGCAAATAATGCTTAATAGTTTTTAAAGAGCACGTTTATAACAAATTTACATTGTAAAAACAACAGCTTTTCATCTGAGAATGTTGTAGAGTCTGTGTTCTGTCAGTCTGCTGTTACTGTCATTCTCTGTTCCAGAGTACAAACCCAAAATATGTGTCACTGTTTTCTTCCGACCACTAACTTTGACTGAATGTCACTGATCGCTTCAGTCAGCAAATTTCAGGACCAGGCCGGCCACTGCCGACTGGGCCAAATGCTGTATTATTATTATTATTATTATAACCATATTAAACTTGTGCAAGCTATAAAAACATGTCCTGTGCACCGTCATCCTGTTAAAACAATTTAATTATATATTTAGTCAGTGTTTCCCCTTTCTATTTCTAGTAACTTTGGTTATTTCTTTCTTAACCAAGTTTATTCTACCACATTCTCCACCTTTATTTTAGTATTTGCTCTCTTTCTTTCTTTAGTTCTCATTTCCCCACACACTCACACAACTGAACCTCTGCTGTAAACACAACAGCTTGCCCCACCTCTTTGGGCGATTCAATTTTCAGCCACAGGTGTGTCTCATGTGGAGGAAGCTTGTTAATGAGGAAGCCTATCAAAACCGAAACTATAACTTTGCAGGCTACCGAGTGACATCTGCATCGGTGTGTTCACCCAACACTCAACATACTAAGGCGGCCCGCCCATACTATTGATTTGACCAGGCCACCCCAAAACTAATGGTCCAGCCCCTCTGGCATTTGCCAGAATTGCCAGATGGCCAATTCGCCGCTGCCAAACATTAACCATATACATAGTTTTTGTTGTATAACTTTAACCAAACCTTAACTGTAGAGCTGGTTTGGTTGGACTGACAATTGTGCTATTCCGTTGTTTAGGTGTGATGACTTCAGAGATTGCCATTCTAGCTGTAGACAATTATGTAGGTGTAATTAAAGACCACTACACATATGTATGCTTACAATTAGTGGTGGGCATAGATTCATTTGTTTTAATCTAGATTAATCTCACTGAAATCTTGAAATTAATCTAGATTAATCTAGATTAAAATGGCTCATTTGAATTCTGCCAAAGGCATTCAGAATATGTGTGCGAACGGGTTTCAAGCCAGGTGGCGCATTAGACCAGGGGCTCATCTCCTGTTTCCAAAATGCATCACAAACTGCTTGAGAAAGCTGTTCTACTATGATAATTGGTGATGAAAATAAATCATCTTCAATAAGATGTACTTGTGTGTAGCGTGTGATGTGCTTTGCGTTTAGGTGGTACTACAGTAAACTAATTCCGCATTGCACAAGGTGCAAACAACCTTAGTCTTGTCAAATTTTCCATTGGGAAGCTTCTTAAAAGTAAATTTTCCCAGAAGCAAACCCGCCGGCTTCAGAAATTTTGCTGTCCCACAGCTGTCTGTGGACGTGTTGCTACAGTGTTTAGTGTGAGTAAATACCGCACAATGCGTTTTTTAATCAACCGGCGTATCAATAACTAACCTGGCTAGTTGTAAACAAACAGCTGGCCGAGCGAGGTTGTAACTGGAACGCCGTCAACTCGGGTGTGATGTCATTCCCAGCTCCGACCTCCGAGGTAAATGGAACGCAGCAACAGCTGCATCCATGTTAGCCCGTCACGTTTGATGTGGTAATTTCACGGTAGGCAGACACACAGGTTCAAAGACTTGTTCTTGCCCCCTACAGTGAAATTTGGCTAGGTATACATCTGCGCTAAAATATCAACGTGAAAGTCATCATAGCTTGCGTAGTATAGACCCAGCTCCCAACCCAACTTTGAGAATAGAGTAACGGCGATATTTTTTTTATCGCCCGATAAGAGTCTCACGTTAACGCAGCACGTTAACGCCGATAACGGCCCACCACTACTTACAATATACAGTAAATGCCCTGTTACTAATGAAATCCATGGTGCCAGCTTAACGAGTGTCATCACAAACATTTATAGAGTAGACAAGACAGCATATCATTACCCTAAAACTTTGAATAATAGCCCGAGCTTTTATTTGCTAAAATCACTGAATTGACCCTGCCTATATTTGGGACAGGAGTCCATATGGGACAGGCCTTTAATTCTTTTGGCACAAAATTGAAACTACTATCAAACATTTTGTTTATTTCAAACAGAATAATACTTATGTAAAAATATCCAATAATATCAAATACACATTTATTTGATCTAGCTCCAACAGACGGCTTATGCGCTTTATTTTGAAGGCAGCAACATGTCGAAAACATCAACGCAGTGCAGGATGAGAGAAGTTAGCAGACAGAGCACTGGACTTCACATGACAGGATTCACAACTTGGATTAATTTTTCTGAAAAGCTGTTTTGATTCTTTTGAAGGTGGACCCTTACAGACTAAAGGAAGATAAAATAATCAAGGAACGGACACATTTGGGCTTAACGAGTGACTTAACGAACGCTTCAAAGTTAGCGTGACTCAGTACTTTCCCCCCCTTTTCCTCTCTCAGCCAGGCAGCTTACACCGGTAAATCTAGAAGAATTAGACTTTGGATCTTGTTGTTTCCATTAAATGAACTTAACAGCGGTATTGTGGAGGATCTAACCGATCTAACGATGTTCAGCATGTCCATACTGACATATTGATCATACGTTTAATTTGTATAAACAATCTTAGCAGCTTAGAAGCAGCTACAGCGGGTGACCCCGCGGGGTTTAAGAGGTTTTAATACATCCAAAAAACTTCTATAAAAACCAGACCAGGCGTTTATTTGTCAAAATGGGTTTCCACACCAAGTGACTAAAGGAGATAGGTGGCTATTTGGGACTCGGCTATTAATTGAAGTTTTACATTAATATAATGCAACATGGTTCAACAAGAGCACTTGCAGTACCCTAACAGGTTTGTGTTGCCCTTCTGGAGTCCAAGGAACAAGCTCAACCTTTCACTCTTTGCTCTCATCCTGAAGCTGCTGCTGCATGAACCGAAGCTAAAAGCTCTCATTTAGAGACATGGACACCTGGGATGCTGGATCATCAGGGATGCATACACTCCGTCTGATCACATTGTCTGTGGTCCATGTGAAGGTTGCAAACGTGACTTGACTCAGAAAGCTTGTGTTTGTTCTGAGACAGTGTTTGTGTGCTGTATGGCATCACTATGCTTGGACCTTTCTGCCAAAGAAAAATATCAGCAAGCAGTTCCGGAATGGAGAATTGTTTTGCTTGTTTTTGTGAGTTCATGTGAATGTCACTGAATGTTAGTGCTGTGTGATGAATGACAATCCATCTCCTCCTGCACTCCTGATATTTTCTTCACTTGGGCCCAGTGTTGACAAATAGAGATGATTAGAGTGTAAGGCGAATGATGCAAGGTGTCTGATATTCCGGCACAGATGTGACGCTGGAATAATGTGAAAGCTATGAAAGTAATGATGTGACACTGAGGCTTGACCCCTCTTCATCTGTCTCTATTTGTCTGTTTCCAGCAGCCAACAGCCAGCGCCTTTCATTTCATGTTCTGATACGTGATGTGTGACTTTAGTTCCACACTACTGCACCGTTCTACCCAGACCTGAAGAACTACTGGGATGCTTTACTCATGTAAAAGTACTCTGTTACAAGTAGAAGCCCTGCCTTCAAATTATGCTAGAAAATACAGAAGTTTTATAAGCTAAATGTTGTGATGGCGATTGGAGTTTTCAAATAAGCAGCTCAGGCCAACACTTGTCTTTCTGTTAATTTTATTCAGGTCTTCTGCAGAAGGAACTCACTGGGACACACACGCATCGGAGTATCATCCGAGTGAGCTGCAGTGTTTCAGCACAACAGCTTTTGTCCTAATCTCAGGGTCAGCACTTAACACTGGAACATGGTGTCTTTCATGCTGCCTCTGGAAAACACTCAATCGAAATCTATTGTAAAGACAATCATGCCCTGGTACAGCCAGGCACATGCTGTAAAATATTTAAAAGACTTGACCCCCCTGGACACATCGTAAAGCATCACCCAGATTGACCTCCTATTGACCCCATACCTGATAAACCGGGGGCTCTCAGTGAGTAACAGTAATTACATGACTGTGTTTGGAGATTGTACTCATGGAACTCCCATTACAATGTACTTAAGAGTTAAAAGAAAAGTTCAGAAATTTATAGTGTTAAATTATAATATTAAATATTTTTTAAAGATACAATAACTTAATTAGCATGTTGGAAAATGTTGAAGCGAATTCTAATTACTTTAAGTAAGGTTAGGCAGTGTGAGAACCAACTGTCTTTACCAGGTTGACTGACTGCAGAAATGTATTTAAAATTTACTTACAATGGGTGTATATATTAACAGACAATTAAAATTACAACTTCTTTTCGACAATACACTGAAGGAATTCTCCTCAAAGGACTTTAAGACTTTAAGTAAGAGATTTGTAGGTATTCTGGCTGCTTATCTCTACTGTGTCAAAGCCCACCAAAAAGGTGTTAACTAGAGCCCTGCATGGGACTGATTTTGTGACCAATATACCACCCGTACCCGCAGACAGTGTGACATGCAGAGTAAAAAAAGGACACAAATGTCTGGGCTATGCTAACCGTTCCGAATAACCGACATAAATCATTGCATTCATTTTTGTCAGTAACAACTGAGAAGTTTTCCAAATTTGCTTAACTTTGGTCTTGTATTGTATAAGCCCGTGTGACGGAAGCCAGCGAGGCTGTGCAGTGAGTAAACTTCACTCCCTGACACATCAAGAGACACACTAGCAACCAATGTTAGTGCCTGTGGGTTTTAGCCTCCTCGTCAGCATGTACGACTCCCATACTCAAGGTTGTTGGTTCAAGTCACGCTCATGCAGTACATTCTCAGGAGCAACCGGATTTGCTCACTTTAATCTTCTGTTCAACTTCGTTTGTTGACTCCATGTTATCAGCGCTACTGCCCAAAGTATATTTTTTAACTGCCCGCAGCAGAGTTAAAACCGCCGGCTCCCGCACAATTTGTGATGGGTCCCGCGGGATCTCAATCCCAATGCAGCTCTCTAGTGTCAGCCTCTCATGTCCCTCAAGGCAAATGAGGTTGAGTTTTTGTGTCATTAAGTGATTAGGTCATCTGTGTCAGTGAATGAAAACTTACCCAAGCACTACATGTATTTTACATAATGGTTTTGTGCAGTAAATCATCAATTTTAATAATCTTTCATCTATCACCTATCTGTAATATGGTACATCTTTTTTATGTTTAACTGTAGGCAAAATCCCACAAGACTGCGTACACCAATGCTAGGGGGAAGAGCGGGGCCAAGCTGGCCCCAGTGAAAGAAGAGTATGCATGGCTCAAACTGTTTTCCATGTTGCACCCCTTGCTGCCAGGCTTCAGATCTGATGGGGACCTGATCCATTCATCTATAGTAACACCGGTAAGTTCATGTGACACCTTTCATAGTTTTTATCAGGTTAGTGCTTGCTCATTGTGGGAATTGTTGGGTCTCTGTTAATATTCTAAAGAGTAGAGTCTAAACATGCTCTATATAAAAAGTGCCATGAGATAAAATCTGTTATGAATTGGCGCTATATAAATAAAATTGAATTTACGTTTTTCTAGGCCCGGAGACATCTGGATCTTGCTCAGAGGAAAAAGGTCACAAGGATTATGTGCCACAGCACCGACAAGTTCTACGTCAGAGAGGAAACGGTAGCTGAGACACAACCTAATGTCCCGCTTGCCTTTTGATAGAACTGGTTGTTGCTTCACGACCACGACGGAGTGAGAAGTGTGACACTCCTGTAATGGGCACACACTCTCTGGTCTCTTTTTGAAGGGGGTAACCACCACTCCAGTTTGCCGTTTGGGAATTGTCCCAGACTTCCACACGAGACATGTCATCCAAAACTCCCCCTCCACATCTACAGCTTTCAGCATTTCTGGCAGGATTTCATCATTCCTTGGGGCTTTGCCACTGTGGAGCTGTTTGACTACCTCAGTGACTTCCACCAGGAAAACTGACAATGATCCCCGAACAGCCCCCAGCTCTGCCTCTGCCATAGAGGGTGTGTTAGTGAGATTGAGGAGTTCCTCAAAGTGTTCCTTCCATCCCCCAATTACCTCCTCAGTAGAGGTCAACAGCGTCCCACCCTGAATGTACACAGCTTGGATGTTTCCCCTGAAGCTTTGCACATTCCACACTCAGGTTCAATGGACCCAACCTCCGCAAGGATGCCAGAAAGGGCATCTTCCAAACTTTCCCAGTTCACTCGCGCTACCTGTTTGGGCTAACCAGGTCTGTCCAAAGTCTTCCCCCAACCCCTGAACCAACTCTCCACCAGACAGTGATAAGTTGACAGCTCTGCCCGTTCTTCACTCCAGTGTCCAACACATAGGCTCTCAGATCATCACAAAACTGATCATTGACCTTCGTGCTCTGGAACCACACACAGTGTCCGCATGTTTGAAAATGGTGTTTCTGATAATTTATGACTAGAATAGAAGTCTAACAACAAACAACCACTGGGTTTGTCAGTGGCTAACCGGGGCAGGGAAATTCTCCTGTAAATGTGGGATTCACTCATACAAATGAGTTTTATATGAAATTTTGTCACCCAACAGATTAACGCTTTTTCATTTGTTCACAAAATCTTCTTTAAAGGTCATATTAAGTATTGATAAAGAAAATCTATTGGTACAGATATTTTTTACACAACCATTCAAATTCATCTCATCAAATAGTTTAAACGTTTTTTTTGCTTTTATGATGTGGGAATGCACCATCAGGATTGCACAAAATTTTGCTGTACTCTGCATTGACAATAAAGGAATCTGAATCTGAATAATGCCCTCAACAATGTTGACAAAAAGAGAGAAAGGGAGCATTACTTCATGCTATTCTACAATCATCGGGAAAAAGAATCAAGCCAAATGCAGTTTGAGCTACCGGACTATCAGTCAACAGACATTTGAGATGATAGCAGCTTTCTACTCTATAATTTTAACCAGATTGGTCAAGCAACCCTAAGCCTCAAACTGCATGTTAAACGAAAACATTTTTACACTTTTTAATGGATTCATACAAAATGTTTTCAGATATGGTGATACAAAGCTACAATACGATAGACCATATTTTTATTCAACAGGTCACATCACATTATTTAGGTTTTAATATTTACCCCAGGCTGTCAGAGCTGTTTGAGGTCACCTTGACTCGACACAATACTTCCCAAAATAACAGTGATGATTCAATCATCGGTGGTTCCATCCCAATCATTCAGATACATGGTTAAATAGACAAACATTCAAAAAACATAATTTGGTTTGCATTACATTTCTTGCAACATTTGCTACTGCAAATTGGTTGTGAATAAATGTAATTATTTAGAGCACACTGTTGCATTGCTGCACCTCTCCACATCAACACCCTGTACAGTCATTTCCATTCTGCACCTCTTGGGACTATCTCCAATGAAGCCAAATGCAATTTGTGCCACCTGACTATCGGTCAACAGACAGCGGAGATGATAGCAGCTTTCTACTCTATATTTTCGGCTCACCAAAGCAAGGTGACATTGGAAGACTAATGTAATTGTGGCAGCGGTGAGTCTGTTACATTGGAGTGGAACTGAAGTCACTGTTTCTCTGCAGGAATATCATTTAAAACAAATCACTATTCTGAAATGTAATATTCCAAAAATAGCATGTCCCTTCACGTCAACGATATATCATGCGTCTGATTCCTCAGCTATGCAACAAATGTCAGAAAAGCGTATGGTGGTGTCATTTTTTTTTCCCTTTCTGCGTGATTGTGATATAATATGATGTGAAGTTTTGAAAGCCTTCTCTCTCTTGCTGTCTAACAAATACACTGCATGCTCACCTACACCAACAGGGATATAAAAATTCACAGCTGACATGGAAATGCTGCATGAATTTTAAAGAAACATCAGTCAGCTGTCATTTACTTCATTGCATTGTTCCTCTCAGGCACGAACATAGTGATGGAACCTTTGAAGACGTAGCTGAATATGTCATGCGTTCAAATAGAGTTACAACATGTAGAATAAATAATGTATGATGAGGAGTAGAGGCTGACATTTGTTAGGGAATCACGTGCGTTATGGGAATTCTGCGCATCGGGAGTCAGTTTCACAATTCATCACGGAACTGGGACGAGCCAGTAAAAAAAGCCAATGGGAGCGTGCGGAATAGGAATTCTGGGTCCATTTTTATGTAAATATGCCGTACTTACCCATATATCATCATGTTCATGTCATTTTCATTTCTGAATATGACACTGAATAAGAACTTTACGAGTTTGGAGATTAAAGCTTTCAGAGATCCATAAAGGAATTTTTATTTTACTTTTAACAGTGTCAGCAGTGGAATTAAGGGGAAACTGCTGGATCAGCGTGTCCATTTGCAGAGTTGTGGCTCTAACAAGTTTCACATTTGAGTTTACACAGTCCGTGGTAATTTAACCGAAATAACCATTCGTCGATATACAGTCTGTGGTCTCTGTCAGTGTGTCAGAACGCTATCATTGTCATCAAAGGGACTCTAAAGCGTCCAAAAGATTACACTTCCAGTTGAGTTGAGTTCCAGTCCTTATTACAGTCCCTTCCAAAAGTATTGGAACGCTAAGGCAAATTCATTTGTTTTTGTTGTTCACTGAAGACATTTGTGTTTAAGATCAAAAGATGAGTAAGAGACAAGAGTTCAGAATTTCAGCTCACATTTTGTGACATTCACATCTAGATGTGTTAAACAACTCAGGACATACCACCCTTTGTTTGAACCCACCCATTTTTCAAGTGAGCAAAACTATAGGAACATGTGACTGACAGATATTTCTTGTAGCCCAGGTGTTGCCTTTTAGGTTGATTGTCCAAACATTAAATAGCTCTGCAGTTTTCATGCTTTATTCAAACCTATAAAGGCTGCATTTCCTGTTAAAGAGGATAAACATGAAGACCAGAGAACTGTCTAAGCCATAGTCAAGCTGAGAAAAGAAGGAAAATGGACCAGAGCCATTGGACAAACATTGGGCATAGCAAGCACAACAATTTGGAAGGCCCTAAAAAAGAAATAAACTACTGGTGTACTGAGCAACAGACGGCCAAAAGAGCTGTGAAGAAAACCCCCAAAACATCAGGAAGAGACATCACCAACGACCTCCACAGTGCAGGGGTGAAGGGATCCCAATCCACTGTTGGAAGAAAACTCAGAGAGCAGAAATATAGCGGCCACACCACAAGATGCAAAGCACTCATCAGCAGGAAGAATCGGAAAGCCAGACTGAAATTTGTAACGAAAGTACAGAGATGAGCCGCAAAAGTTCTGGAACACAATCTGATGGACTGATGAGACCAAGATTAATCTCTACCAAAGTGATGGAAATTCCAAAGTGCGGAGGAAGACAGGAACTGCTTCTGATCCGAAGCATAAAAGCTCATCTGTGAAGCATGGTGGAGGTAATGTCATGGCCTGGGCGTGCCTGGCTGCTTCTGGAACAGGTTCATTAATATTTATTGATGATGTAACTGATGATGGCAGCAGCAGAATGAATTCACCTGACCTTAACCCAATAGAGCATTTCACCTCCTTAAGAGGAGACTGAAGGGAGAAATCCACCCGAAACAAACAAGAAGTGAAAGAAGCTGCGGTAAAAGCCTGGAATAGCATCACAAATGAAGAACGCAACAGTTTGGTGATGTCGATGAGTCGCAGGCTTGAGGGTTATGTCACCAAATATTAAATGTTATTTACTTTAAGATTATTTGTTCCATTACTTTTGCTCACCTAAGAATGCTGTGGTCTGATACAAACAGTGATAAGTTATGGGGTGGGGATGGCGCAATGGATAAGACACATGCCTTTTGGTGTGAGAGACCCAGGTTCAATTCCCCACTGTGACCCATCCACCATTGTGTCCCTGAGCAAGACACCTAACCCCTAGTTGCTCCAGAGGAGTGCGACCTCAGCAATTGCAAGTTGCTTTGGATAAAAGCTTCAGCTAAATGAATAGATGTGAATACCAGGAAATAAAAGCTGAAATTCTGAACTCTTGTCTCATACTCATCTTTTGACCTTAAACCAACAAAAATAAAGGAATTTGCCTTACTGTTCTAATACTTTTGGAGGGGACTGTATATACAGACTCATTAATCTTCATTTAGTACATCATTTTAGTCATTTTGCAGTTTGAGATATTTATATTGATATTGTAGTGTATAGCATCAATAGCCAACTTAAATGATATTGATGATATTATTGGGCTATATAAACACATTTTGAATTATATCATTGCAGAGTTTAACATGACAATGTCAACATAATACAAGTGTAATTTATATAGGATTTTCAAACTCAAAATTGCTTCAGAGTAATTAAATATGCAATCTTTTACTGAAAAACTAGCAGATTAATTGCACATGACTCCTACAACAGGTATGGATCAATTGTAAATTATTTTTGTACCTAAGAGAACAGAATAACAGAAAATTGCTGGTGAATGCAGCAAGTTCTTCACAATAAACTTGCACATGCCAGTAAAGAACAAATCTGTTTGTACGAGTGGTTGTTGCATAAGGGCCATTGAGTCTTAGTTTGTATTCCACAGAGGGAGATACAGTAGTTACAGAGATAGAAGGAGCTGTAGGAGGCTTTATTAGTTTCCTGTCCAAGGCAGGGTGCCATTGCTCAAGCCATGTCAGTGCTGATCTCAGCTCAAACACTGCTGCCCCCACTGAACGAAGAGCCAAATAAAGGAAATCCAATTGATCAGGTCTGCTAAAGACCTGAGTGAATACCTGAGCGCTACATCTTTTTTCTTCTTTCTTCCATACACAAAAGATTAAAAGTGCCTTAAGAAGTAAATTAATGTGTGTGACTATGAATGTCAGTCTCAACTGGCTAAGAGGAAATGTGAGGCCAGGCGCCACGCTGCTCCAACGCTTTGTCAAAGACTAATCATGAGTCACAACATGGTGCTCACACTGAATGTAAACGTGAACCCCAAGTTGGTTTTGTCCAGTGACTACGCCTACTAAGTGGCATGCCAACAAATAGTTAGTATAGTAATATATCCCTCTGTTGGGCCTCTTGCACATTTAGTTTTTACACATTATTTTTTTCTTAAATGCCTGGCTAAATATATATGTATTTACTTACGATACATGTTCATATTGACCTTCAAATGATTTCACTGTCTGGGCATAGCTGCAGCATATATTTGTGAAAACCTGCCTGGAATAAAGACTGCCATTGTCAGCTAAACAGCAACTCCTGGTAATTTGGTTACTAAATTTATCCTGAAATGTGGCGTGTCATTCTCTGTCTGATTTAGAGCAGTCCTGTCAATTTTTGATTGATTGTTCACATTGTAGGCTTGCTTGAAAATGTGTGAGAACAAACTCAACATACAAACATAGGAGCGAAGACAGCTCTACAGGTCGAACAAGTCCTCCAAATTAAACATTGCAATACGTCGCTGTCAGTGCCCTCTAGAACAACATCTGATCTGACGCCCATATCGGCAGGGGAGCATTTGTCAGCTGCTTTCCAAAACAGTTACAAATTACTGTTTGATGTGACCACGCTGTGGTTCAGATTTGGTTAGGTTCAGGCACAAACACGACTTGGTTAGGTTTAGAAAAACATCTTGGTTTGGGTTCAGTTAAACTTGGTTAAGGTTAAGGGACCTTCATCATTATGCTTAACATTTGATTAAGTTTTTAGGTTAAAATAAACCAAAGTTGACAAAGTTCTGTGCCAAAGACCTAATAAGGTTTGAACAGGGTGGATATAAGAACTTTGTCCCCGATCCTATCAGGAATCCAAGTTTGCCTTTGCAACCGCTGCCGGGATACACGCAGTGGTCAGCTGGTGAGGTTTAAAGCCTGGTTTTCTACTGCTTCCTGTACTGGGTGCCTCGACTCCTCGTTTCTTGGCGATTGCTGGACCCTGTGGACGTCTGGTTGGTACCTGGTGAGGTGTTCCAGCCATGCTGCCCCTGCTGTCCTCGCCCCACAGCGGCCTCTGTGTCGGGTTCCTCAGACAATCAGTGCAGACCCGCCGGTTCCTGTCAGGATTGGCCTGCTAAACACTAGATCGCTAGCAAACAAAACGTTTATCCTTAAGGATTTCTTCACATTCCAGGGATTGGACTTTCTCTGTGTTGGTGAGTGTAGTGCTTTTTCTTAACTCTTACCGCATGACTGTTTTAACTCCCAGGGTACGTCGGGCCAAGGAGGAGGAATAGCAGCTGTTATATCCTCATTCTCCAGCTTTGAACTGAGCTTATTTGAGCTGGGTTGCTCTCACACAGTGTTGTGTGCAGCGGTCTACCGGCCTCCCAGAAACAATAAGGACTTTAGAAATGATTTATCTCGCTGAAATCATGCCTAAATACGATTGTGTCCTTATTGTTGGGGATTTAAATGTCCACATGTGTTGTCCTGAAACCCCAGTGGAAAAAGACTTTCTACAACTCATTGACTCTTTTTAATCTTTTGCAGTCTGTCTGGTCCCACGCATGAACGCCGACACACACTTGATATTGTCCTTACCTATGGTTTACCTGTTCTCAACTTACAGACCTGTGACGCTGTGTTTCCTGATCACATGCTTTTATTATTTGAGATTGGTCTTGCCTGTAATCCAGTTAAACCTTGTGCTGATGCCCGGCGCTGTCGCATTATTAACCCTTCCACTGCTGTTCAGTTGTCTACTGTTTTCACTTGGAATTGTGCCATACCAGAGTCTACATGTAAGTGATTCAGGGAAGCTTAGCTCATGGTTTTATTCCACTTGCAAAACTGTTATAGACACTGTGGCTCCATTGAAAACCAGTCTAAAACCACTCTAAAACTAAAGCTGACCCCTGGCGTCGTTATCAGACAACTATGAAGGAAGCTAAAAGGAAATATTTCTCTGAAATTATTCTAACTGTAACAAGCCTTGTGTTTAGTTTAGGGCTGTCTTGCTGTTGAGACAGAGCCCAGCTTCACTGGTGTTGTACAGAGTTGTCCGCACCTCGCAGGCGTTCATCAATTATTACCACTGATGAACCACACAAAGAATAATATATCATTTTTAAATAGTAGGCTACTTAAAATAAACCTAACCGCCACGTGCATGTATTTGTCGGCAGCACACTAAGCTCCCCCAAGCTCCGACCCTCGTTCTCTTGCAGGTGTCTTCACTTTCTGCAATTGGTGTACTGGCTCTGTTGTGTCTCTTTGGAGTCTGGATCCGTGGTTGCGAGTCACCTGCTGCCCCCGTGTCCCTGCTCGACACCCACTGCTACAATTATTGTTACTAGTCCTATTGCTATTATTACTGTTATCATAATCATTGACATTACGGATATTATCATTAACACTACTATAAATATCTGTAACATTATTCATTCAGTCTATAGCAACATTACCTTTACTGTCTGTACCTCTCTGTGTATATTGTGTAGGCCGCCTCCCTCCCCTCTCTCTCTCCTTCGATCTCTCTGTTCCTCTCTCTTCTCTCTCTCTCTCTCTAACCCCCAACCGGTCGAGGCAGATGGCCGCCCACCCTGAGCCATGGTTCTGCTCAAGGTTTCTGCCTCTTAAAAGGAAGTTTTTCCTTGCCTGTGTTGGCTAGTGCTGCTCTTGGTGGGAATTATTGGGCTCCTGTAAACAGAGGTGGGTAGTAACGAGTTACATTTACTCCGTTACATTTACTTGAGTACATTTTTGAAAAAAATATACTTCTAGGAGTAGTTTTAAATCACTATACTTTTTACTTTTACTCGAGTAGATTTGTGAAGAAGAAACTGTACTCTTACTCCGCTACATTTGGCTACAATGAGCTCGTTACTTTTCTTTTCACCTCTTTGGTATTCTACACATTGTTATATGCCTCGCTTTAATGTTTTATTTTGACAGAGAGCGAGACTTCCGCTAAAGGCTCCACCACGCGACTGTGTTTCACCAATCAAACGTGGTTATGCAGTCTCAGTCGTCACGTGACCATACTTGTAGCAAAACAAAAATGTCACAAACCGTCAGCAATGCAGACACAGACGATCATGAGGAACACCCTTGGCCTCATATTGAAAGCATGTTTACCTTAGTAAAAGTGCGAAACAGCAGCTACATTATGCGATGTCTACTGTGTCTACCAAAACAAACGGACATTTAAGCATTCAAAAGCTCAACATCTAACCTGAGGAAATATGTAGCGGTAAGTTTTATGTTTTACTTTTTTTTGTTGATGTGGATAGGCTGAATGTTTGTCTTTTAGGTTACAGTTTTAAATAGGGCTGTCACTTAGGTCGAAAATCCTAACCCCTAACCCTAACTATAATTTGCCTAAAGATGATTATTTTTGCATTTTTGTCTGTCTGGTTGAACACTTGAGTTAAAAAATAAATCAGACGTTACTCAACAGTTACTCAGTACTTGAGTAGTTTTTTCACCAAGCACTTTTTTACTCTTACTCATGTAATTATTTGGATGACTACTTTTTTACTTTTACTTGAGTAATTTTATTCTGAAGTAACAGTACTTTTACTTGAGTAAAATTTTTGGCTACTTTACCCACCTCTGCCTGTAAATAACATCACAAAGTACAGTATAGACCTGCTCTTTATGAAAAGCGCTCTGAGATGATTGTTGTTGTGATCTGGCCCTATATAAATAAATTCTATTTTTCTATTGATCTTTTTTATTGATGTATTATATCTATTAGTATGTATGAATGTATGATTGTGTTTTCTAATCTGTACGCAAACCAAGAATGGCACCCATTTTGTTGATTTATTGAGACATACGAAGTAATGTTTAAAAATGTGCCAATCTTTCAATAAAAACATTGGAAAAAAAATTAAATGACAACATAACTAAATAATGAAGAAGACAAAGGAGTAAATGAAAAGTCCCCTGGTAAAGCAACATCTGTCTGGCACAACATGGTACTCAGCTCCTCATTCTGCTTAGCAGGCTGCTGGACATTCACTGGTGGTTGAACTGTGGTTTTGTGTTGAGCACTGTATAACACACTGTGGTGAACTTTGTGTTTCATGTTATCTGTAGTTACCTTTCAAATACCTGGTTGTTAAGTAAGGTGAGTGATTGTCATGTCCTGAAATATGGGTCCTTTGTGCATGCAAAACATGCCTGTAATGTTTTTGTGAATATATACTGACCATTGAATGATAACATTATTTACATGAAATGAAGCCAAAATTGTCTGAATGTTATTCCATCGTTTAAGTGCATACATTTAAATGTATGCAGAAAGAGGCCGATACATTTCTGAGTGGCAGCGGTGAGAAAATGGCTCTCTTAGAGATGTTGCACAGCTAAAACACAAAGTATTATTTGCTGGTCACGGTTGTTACAGGAAATTAGTGCTTTATTACAAATGTATGTGATCAAATGTCTTTGTCTTAAGTATATTTTGGGGTATTTTTGCAGATATCAGAGATACAGAAATAAAATATAATATCCATAACTATGTGAATGCTCTGATAATCTGATAATCCAACACATCTTTGTAGTAGCGTCCATGTTGGGTTGCAAATGTGTGGTTTTGTTTTCATGCCTTGTGGTTCTATGTGCACTACTTTGGCTTACTGTGAAATGGAATGGGAGGGAGGGAAATGAGAGGTTTTGACAGGGCAGATGGTGGTGTGAAGGAACGGTTATACCTAATCTGACTAATGTTTTACCTTATGTCGTTTTGTGACTGTGATGGTACTGCTCCTCGTCTTATCTAAATGATAAACAACTCATCACAAAAAATACTTCCCTGCCAGTGGCATCCAGTGAAAAAAGTTAATTTCAGACCCTGATCACTAACATGGCTGTAAACTCTTAGTCACTGATTTTTTTTAGGTTAACACATCAGGGCTTCGACTTAATGTACTTTCAAATCAGCCTCTTGGTTAGTTGTTGGTCTCCAGTCCCATCTTGCGATGGGTTTGTAATGATAATCCATGCTGGCCTGTCATCTAAGGAGGGAGCAAATGAGCCTGAAATCACGCCATGATTTCACGCCATGAAAGTCATGACTTTCTGCGACTGTCTCGTGCAGCACTGCTAGTCTCCCTGAACTCATTCTTAATTTAGCTGCATAATATGTATTTGAATTGCTAATGTTAACTGAGAGTTTGCATGAAATGCTTTTGAATTCTTTAAAAGGTCAGCAAAAACACTACAGGCAGTGAGGCCCCAAACAAATATGAATTGCACATTAGTTTGCCTCCCCTGAGGTCTCATTAAGACTATTTGATTTACTGCAGAATAGTTTGCACACTGGCAACAGCACTTCACTCTCAAACATTAGCAGAAAAACCTCTGCTTTTCATACTGTATTTCTCACTCTCAAGCTAGGCAGACTTTTGTTAATTCAGACACACAGATCAGAGAACAGAGCAAAGCGAAGTTAATGGTAGGTCCAGGCAGAATTACTCTTTGGTGTCCTGGGGGGGGGGGGGGTGCTGCTCTGCCCACTCCCTCAATCCCTGCTCTCCCCAGCAGTGTGCAACAGAGCACGCTCAGTGGGAGAAAACCAGCGCCTGTTTACAACAGCGAAAAACTCTCCCCTTTCATTTTGGCTGTTTGAATGAATATCGTATGAGAAACAGGAGTGGGCATGTGTGTGCGAGCGAGAGCACGATATACAGTTGGTTGTAATGACTCCCAGAGGGAGCTCTCCTCCCTCAGAGATATTTGCCTCAGTAGAAAAACAGAGACAACCGTGATTTAAATCTGAATTACATTCAATGACAATAATCCTAACTATATTCAATGCACTACTGTCTGTCTCTGATGTGAGTGTTTTTGTTTTTAATAAGACCAAAGTGTTGAAATAAAGCATGCTACCACATTTGTTAGAGCTATAGCTCTGTTGCTCAAAACTCTGTTCTGATTTGCTGCCCTCACTGTAGGTAAACACATAACTGTGCAGGATCAGAGCTGCAGTCTGTTCCATTATAAACAACAGCAAAGATGATTTGATGACAACAGCACCATCTTATTTTTGCATGTTTTCTGCCATTCATCACATCCCCTGTCATTCCCTTTCCATCCAGCTGTTGTCCCCTGCCTCCCACTGTTCCCCAGTCCCCACTTGGGTTTGATGTCCATGACATCACCACCATCCGCTGTATAATGTGATACTATTGTCTGCAATTTGTATTTCATGATTCATAATGCTTCAGAATCCAATATACTTTGTCTTATTCCATGCCATCTGTCAAGATTGCCAAGTACAGAGGCAGGAAAAGCAGGAAATACAAGACATTTAAGAAGAGCAGGTTCTGTTCTTCAGAATTTATTAACCGAAACACTAAATATACAAAGTCACATAGGTTCAGGCAATGTCCAAGAAATATAAGGAAGCAGGTGGAAGCAAATGCAAAATAATCCTAAAAAAAAAAAAAAGATAATAACTTCCAAAGTCGACTCACAAATGAAAAGCAAATAATCCAGGCTGTATGGCGCTATGAAGATCAGAAAACCAAACAAACGTGCAGATGGGTTGAAGGCAGATGCAAAAGGCACGGACGAAGACGGATGACAAAGACCAAGAAAAATCCCGGACAGTATATGTTACCACAAACACACACAAACAAGCAAGCAGGCTGATTAAACACAGGTGAGACACATCAGACAATCACGGGGAAGACACAAAGTTGGACAAGACACAAGAGGGAGTAACTCAAACTAAAACAGGAAACACTATATAAAGCCAAAACTGGGACACTTTCAACCTGATTCAGCATTGACCATCCATAGATTCAGCGGGTGCTCAGCAGCCTGGGCCAAGACTGTATGGCTGCAGCCTGGAGTCCTGTGTGTGTGCTAACCCAGCGACACATAGAGACACACATGCACTATAAAATAAGCAATTGTATTTGCAGCGATTTCCCTATTTAAGTGTTGAAACAAGATAGGATGTAGAAATAAAAACGAGTCTTGGAGAGAGTATAACACATTTATTATTTTGTTCTTCAGTCCTCCTGCACATTGGCAGAAATTGCTGCAGAATCCAGGGTGGGGATCTTCAGAAGATCTCCCCTGCAGCTCACCTCTTCCAACGTACGCTGTGTTTATAAGAAAAACAGAACAAAATCAAACTCTTGATCTGCTGTGATCCAGTGTTTAGATTTGTTTTTGTTTCAGACAGTCTTTTTTGTTAGCAACAAGTGACTTGCTCAATTCAATTCAATTCAATTCAATTTTATTTATATAGCGCCAAATCACAACAACAGTTATCTCACAGCGCTTTTCATAAAGAGCAGGTCTAGACCGTACTCTGAAGTTATTTACAGAAGCCCAACAGTTCCCACCAAGAGCAAGCACTAGGCGACACAGGCAAGGAAAAACTTCCTTTTAAGAGGCAGAAACCTCGAGCAGAACCATGGCTCAGGGTGGGCGGCCATCTGCCTCGACCGGTTGGGGTGAGGGGGAGAGAGAGAGAGAGAGAGCAAGAGAGAGAGAGCAGAGGGAGGCAACCTACACAGTATACACATAGAGGTACAGACAATAAAGGTAATGGTGCTATAGACTGAATGAAAAATGGTACAGATATTTATAGTAATGTTAATGATAATAATAATAACAGTAATAATAGCAATAGGGACTAGTAATAGCAATTGCAACTGTAGCAGAGGGCGCCGAGCAGGAACACGGGGCAGCAGGAGACTCCCAACCACAGATCCAGACTCCACAGCTCCAGAGCCAGCAACACCCGCGAGGAAGCAACAGGAGGGGGAAGCACACCACCACGGGAGAGGGAGAAAAAATCGAAGTTAGTAACATGCATTAATGGGATGAGGTTGCACTCAGAGAGAAAGAGAGAAGAGGAGAGAGGAGCTCAGTGCATCATGGGAAATCCCCGGCAGTCTAGCCTATAGCAGCATAATTAAGGGATGGTTCAGGACTCACCCGAGCCAGCCCTAACTATAAGCTTTATCAAAAAGGAAAGTCTTAAGCCTACTCTTAAATGTAGAGACGGTGTCTGCCTCCCGAACCCAAACTGGAACCTGGTTCCACAGGAGAGGAGCCTGATAGCTGAACGCTCTGGCTCCCATTCTACTTTTGGAGACTCTAGGAACCACAAGTAACCCTGCATTCTGGGAGCGCAGTGCTCTGGTGGGGTAGTAAGGTACTATGAGCTCTTTAAGATAAGATGGTGCCTGACCATTAAGAGCTTTGTATGTGAGAAGGATTTTAAATTCTATTCTGGATTTTACAGGAAGCCAATGCAGAGAAGCTAAGACAGGAGAAATATGATCTCTTTTACTGGTTCCTGTCAGAACACGTGCTGCAGCATTCTGGATCAGCTGAAGAGTCTTAATGGACTTTTTCGAAGAGCCTGATAATAAGGAATTGCAGTAATCCAGTCTAGAAGTAACAAATGCATGGACTAGTTTTTTCTGCATAATTTTTAGACAGGATGTTCCTGATTTTTGCAATATTACGTAGGTGAAAAAAGGCGGTCCTTGAAATTTGCTTAATGTGAGAGTTGAACCACATGTCCTGGTCAAAGATAACTCCAAGATTTCTCACAGTGGTGCTGGAGGCCAGGCTGATGCCATCCAGGGAAACTATATCTTTAGATAATGCGTCACGGAGGTGCTTAGGGCCTAGAACAATACCTTCAGTTTTATCTGAGTTTAACATTAGAAAATTGCAGGTCATCCAGGTTTTAACATCCTGAAGACACATTTGAAGCTTAGCTAACTGATGAGTTTCATCTGGCTTGATCGATAGATATAACTTAGTATCATCTGCATAACAATGAAAGTTTATGGAGTGTTTCCTGATAATATTGCCTAAAGGAAGCATATATAAAGTGAAGAGGATTGGTCCGAGCACAGATCCTTGTGGAACTCCATGACTAACTTTGGTATGCATGGAGGACTCATCGATAACATGTACAAACTGAAATCGATCTGATAAATAGGACTTAAACCAGCTTAGAGCGGTTCCTTTAATGCCAATGAAATGTTCCATTCTCTGTAATAGGATCTGATGGTCAATGGTATCAAATGCAGCACTAAGATCTAGTAAAACCAATACAGAGACAAGTCCTTTGTCTGATGCAGTTAGGAGGTCATTAGTAATTTTCACCAGTGCTGTCTCTGTGCTATGGTGAGCTCTAAATCCTGACTGAAAATCCTCAAATAAACTATTGCTATGTAGAAAGTCACACAGCCGTTTGGCTGACTGCTTTCTCCAGGACCTTAGAGATAAATGGAAGGTTAGATATAGGTCTATAGTTGGCTAAAGCGTCTGGATCCAGGTTGGGCTTTTCAGAAGAGGTTTACTTACAGCTACTTTAAAGTACTGTGGCACGTAGCCTGTTGATAAAGACAAATTGATCACATCCAGCAGAGAAGTGCCAACCAAGGGCAAAACTTCTTTAAGCAGCCTAGTCGGGATGGGGTCTAAGAGGCAGGCAGATGGTTTAGATGAAGAAATTATTGAAGTTAGTTGATAAAGGTTGAGGGAAGCAAAGCAGTCTAAACATATAATTGGTTTTCAGCACACTATGCATGTGTTGTTTTTAAAAAGACACTGATATGTTCCCTAGGTGAAATCAAAGAAAGAAACCACTTAAGTCTGTTATCATTGCTATAGGCAGTGTTGAGCTAATATTCGCTAATTGACGTCTAATTGAAACGCTGTTGCAGTTTAAAGTGTTAAAGTCATCACAGGTTTCATCAAATTTATGTCTGTTGACGTCAGGGACACAAGAATAACATCCTGAAATCTGCAAAGCATATCTACGGCCAAAATCATATTTTAAGAGTTTATACGTTTCTCAACACTTTCTCCTTCTGGTGCTGCTTCTTGTCTTGATTAAGACTGGATTGCAAACAACGCTTAGGTGCATACTGCCATATACTGTACAGGAGTGTGTAACACACACATAATTTGCGATTTCCATTTTGACACTTGAAACTACGTTTATTTCTACCAGATTGCTGGAATAGCATCATAATAGCAATATCATTAGCATGATAGTCTGCATATATCAGTTCAAAAATGCCAAAGAACGGAGGTGGAACTATTGAACAAGACGCAAGCTTTTGTTTTTGAAATGTAGAAACTAGCGGAAGGCACCAGGCGGGAGGGCATGAGACAGGAGGCTCCAGCCTGCAGCCAAACCCGGCTCGCTTGGGCACAGACAGCCAATTGCGAGCATCCACAGAAAAATCATACTGCGGCCATAATGGGATAATAGGCCAAATTAGAGAATATTATCTAATTAAATGTATGAAATTAATTGTCCTTATGTAATTTATATGTAGCATTTGGCAATATTGTTGCTATACATTCATGCCAATAAAGCTACGCAATTGGCTGCGCACCTTTGTTGCATTTCATTTGCCTCAGTCATCTTTTTGCTGTCAGCTGAGCAATATGCCTATAGACTGCTGAGAAATCAAATAAATTCATATTCAAATTAGCTTTATTGGCATGAATGTATAGAAACAATATTGCCAAAGCTACATATAAAGTACATAAGGAAATGAATAAATAACTAAATGAATAAATAAGAAAAAGTCCTGTCTATCAGTACCTTCACTGTCAAACACTGATGAGTGTCGAATGTTGTTCTTTCCTTTGTAGCATTACAACATGCAGTGTATAGAGTATATAGTGTGTTAATTTAAACCCTACTAAAAGTATCGTAACCTTGAACCATGTATCACAATACGAAAGGGTTCTTCCATTTTCGCCATACATCCTGCCAAACAACTTCATCATCTCCTAGAGCAAAGGCAGTAACAGAACATCGTGGTTGGACTGGACAACTTCCATTGGAAATAAATTGAAATTCATGGTTGTGCAGAAAAAGAGCGAGCCAACTCTGAACATTAAATGTCATCCATATACATCACACTAGTGGGGGTTTCCAGTATCATGCCAATGACTTCAGTGGGGATCGTGTTTCATCATGGGAGGGTCAGCCCGTTGTCAGCCCGCTCTGCCACTGTCACTGACAGTTTTAAGGTTGGTTGCTCTTTTGCTGCAGACTTCTGCCTCAGTGACACTCTTCTTTCATGAACTGCCACTTTGAGTTAAAGCTCCATGACTGATGCAACTTGGCCCCTCGCAGCCCTCTGTGGCATGACGTTCTGTTAGCCCAACCCACACCTCTTTAATAGGCTTGTCTTGCAGAATGGATTTCAAAGTTACAGCACACTAAAAGCGCTGTGGAGGAAAGAGATACACTGGAGAGAGTAAAGTGCACATTATCATCAGCACATCTGTCCCTGGTGACCCGAGTGGATCGCAGAGAGAGAGAGCATTCAAAGCAGACACAATCAGTGCAGCGTTGAATGAATGTGACTTCATAACTATCAGCGTTAAAGAAAGTGTGAAACTGCAAGACTCTGCAAGCCTCTGGGAGGACCGTCTAATACTAAGTCCATCAAACACAAATAGACCAACTGTCTGTTTTTCTACTCAAGAATAGAGAAATTTAAGTGACATACAAAATCTGACATGCTCCAGTGTTAGACATATTGTTTAACTTTTAGTTTATTTACTTCAATTAATAATTGAAAGAAGGCCTTGATTCAGGTAAGATATTTCAGTATATTGTGTATATAAGTATATTTTAGCCCATTGATGGAGACCTGGCAGCGTATAGCATGAAAAGTATATGGTTATGGTACGACTGCAGCTCTGCAGCTGACTTGAGTGCACAGTAGAAAAAACACACACGATTCATGACATAACAGCACCCATTACAGTAAAATGTTTTCACATAGTAGATTTAGCTATATACAGTGTCAAACTGTACATTTAGTAGCATGTATACCAGGAACGCAGATATTTGGGGACCTTTAGCCAACGTTATTTATGTACACTAATGTTGATGTGTCCTTCTCATAACTACAAAAACACACAAATAAGCTACATCACCACATTTGTGAAATATCTCGTTCAAAGATATGACAGAGTAACATACAGTCACACGACTTTTACTCACAACTACAATGCAGACACAAGATAATATTAAACACACACACACACACACACACACTCGTGCACAGCGTCCTCAGGTCTGAGAGAGTCGGCAGGGCGCGCCATGTAGGCGGGTCGTGTAGCAGCAGAGCTGGTAGCCATGGTAGCGAGGGAGAGTGACAGACACCCAGCCAGTCATTAACATTCGGTCCGAATGAAGCGTGGGTCTGTGTTTATTGCTGTTTATTGAGTGTCTGTAGCCTTGTGACTAGAGACACTCCAGTTTTTCTCTTGATCAGAGAACATTTTGATTTGTATTGTTATTTATTGACAGTTTCAAAATATATATCAATATCAAAATAACAGTGAGCAGCAGTAATAGTGTAAAAAGCATCTCAGCCCAAATCTTTTTATATTTGTGAAGTTTTACAGAAAAGTTAAAATTTGATATGGCTTCTGGCAAGTATGTTTTATAAGAAGATTCACAGCCTTCTTGATAAGAAATGTATATCTGCTAAGCTTCCTCTCCACGCTGCTACCATCTTTTCATATTGGGGAATAAAATGATTTACCTGGATTCACAGGTTTGTTTACTATTGTAGGTGCAGCAGGATTATTTTCAATCTCGGGTTACTATAGAACTAATTATAGAAATAATCAATATTTATATTAAATGACAGAATTTAACTTAATAAGCATTAAATTCACCTTGGGGCACCACCGTTAAAGGGACGTTATGTAATTTTCAGCGACCACGCTGTTTTAAAGGTCCAATGTGTAATATTTCTGAGGCTCTTATAGAATGAGCCATTTCTATCTAAATAACCGTAGGTCCCCCCTCTCAATGGACGTCGCCATGTTGCGCCGTCATGTTCCCACAGTAGCTGAAAGACCAGTGGTTCTTAACCCGGGGGTCGGGACGTCGCAAGAATGCTACTATAGATACAAAATAAAAAAACAATAACTTAAAAATAACTAGACGGACTATAGTTATGAATGGAATCACTTTGGGTGGACACTGTAAATATTTTGCACTGTTCAATCCGGTAGGTGGCGGGAATGCCAACCGCTATAAAGCACAAAGAAGAATAAGTCTCGATCAGGCAGAAAGCGCTTTGCAGGTTCAAAAAAGCAAAGCGCACAGCAATGCCTTTTCTTGGTTGAATTTGGAAAAGAGCAAAGCGCTGCATTTTTTTTATGTTGCTAGGCAACCACCGAATCAGCCATACTGTCAGTCTAATCAAGTTTATAGCGCCAGCGATCTGTAATCTTTGGTTTGGCACTAAGTAATAACTTTCATATTAGCAGAATCACAACTCACACGTCTGTGTCTTTTGTTGCTAAAGACATCTGCTTTAAAAAATAGCCAAACGGAGGGCGCCTGCTCTGGCACTGTTTGAGGGCGAGAGGTGTACAAACACGCAAGAGACAGGGAAAGAAAGACCCGTGTGGGCACATGGTCCAAGGGCTTCGTATTTTGAGCATTATATGATGGTCGGTTTAAGGCTTATTTTAGGATGAGTCGGGGACAGTCTCCGGACAATCTAAGCACAACTGAGGGCCTCTACACTCATTGGATTGGACAATGGGAAAGAACGCAAGTGACGTCGGGCAAGAGTTTTTAATAGTTGAAATATTTTCAACTTCAAAAAGGGGTCAGACTGCCAGAAAGGTTAAGAACCCCTGCCTTAGACTTTAAAACTACTAAAACTAGTGGTACCTACTGTCGTGGAAATTTAGATTCCTGGTGAGAGATTAGGCAAATAATGGAGTTACAACCAACCGTTGTCTTTGAAGAATTTATTTAACAAAAGAGAATAACAGAGAAGTACTACAACAGAATCAGCTGGACCAGAGGTTCTGTCTTCTAAGACAGTCAGTAACGTCTGGCCCAGAACAAAGTGATGCATAGTCATTTACACAGTCTGAGTATCTATGTTTTGGGTAACAAAAGGATCCTCTGCCTGCTGACCCTGGTCCCAGACAAAACAGGAGAGGAACAGAAAACAACTCCACATCCTTGACTTAAACCCTACACACCTGTGGACAGACTAGAAGAATAAGAATAATAAGAATAATAATAAAAGGAACATGTTGAAGGTTAAACAATGTATAAGACATAATAATAATAAGAGTAAAATAGCACTATTATGAGTACTTGCATAAATGGATAATAAGTGTAAGAAGAATACAATTTTCTGCCCTTACACCTACATGACTTTATTTATGTAAGTTAGGTTAACATAACTACAAAGAATTAATGCTGACCTTGTTTCACAGGTCTTCCCCAACCACCTACTTCCTCTGACTCTAGTGTTCTGCAATAGGCCTACCTTTAGCACTGAACAATAAAGCTAAAGGAGACCATCTGGTTGGAACAAGACACTGGAGGACATGAACAATTTAGTAAATTGGTGTTTGACTCCCTGAGAACGACAATGGTCAGTTTGCTTGCCTCAACGCATGTGAGTGACACACATATGTGACTTTACAATTAATGTTATAACTTGTGCTGGAAGTGAAATGCTTTAACATATATTGTCCTATCGTTCGAATGAGACATCATCACATGAAAAACTGTGTTGGCTTTTCAGACCTGTTCCCCAGTGTGTCTAAATGTGCATCCAGTGTTGCTGCTGTAACGTTTATAGCCTGCAAGTGTATTTATTCATATATTTGGACAAGCAACTTTTAAAGTTTGTTTTCACTAAGGCAACTTGTCCTCTTTACCAGAAAAAGCTTAGTGGGGAGCACCGAACAGAACCATCTAGTCAAACTGTTTGTAAGACTACGCAGCAATTTATTTTGAAAATATTTCTGTATGACATCTTAGCTCTAAGGCCAGGAAAGCATATTAATCAACTAACTGTTTGAGCACTAGAGTGATTTTAATGGTAAGAGGATATCTGCAAGTAAAACCTACACAACCGCCTGATCCAACTCTGGCATGTTTAACAAGACATCTGCAAACATGGGGCTGCTGATGATGCAGAGGCGTCTGGTCTTTCCAGATGGTAAGCAGTATGCTGCCTGCAGACCTGCAGAGCCTGTGTACTGGCTGTACTTGTTGCTTTACAAAATTCAGCACTTCAAACTCTCAGCCTGATTCCAATTTCTGATACCTGTGTAAGCCTAATTAAATTTGTTTAAAGAGAACAATTTGACTAAAAGTTGGCTAAAATGTAATGACTTGGCTAGGTGAAGCCAGGAGTACGTAATCTGGATAAATGGACATTTCTTTAAAAGACCACAAGGTCAATTTACTGATGCTGATGTGAAGACACGTGCCACGTGCTTTACACCCAGCGGGCAACAGTGAATAATGGAAGCTCACTCAGTTGTCATGTCAACTAGAGAAAAAGACTTAACAGCTTGTTGGTTTGGGTCTTTATGGGATATTTGACAGTAAGACAAATGCAGAATGTCACCAGCTTTATCCATTAAATGCAATTTGTGGCATTTAAAAGTGTGCAATTTACAGGACATTTACACATTGCTGCCAGTTTATGTAAAGGATGAGCTGCCACATTATGGACTACATAGTACTACATCAAACCAGTACTAGAGACCAAATAGTTCCCCTAATATTCAATAACATTATATATTATAATCTAGATTCAAATTTGTATAAATGTGGGCCACTTAATAAGTTTGACCTTCTACACTCTGCATCTTTGAAAAACCTACACTGTCCAATAAATGTAAACTAAGCTACAGGCAAAACACTCCTCCTTTCTCATAAAAAAGCACAATCCACAAATCGCTAAATAGATAAAATATTTTCAATGACAAATATGCACTTGGACTTTACCCATGTTTAGTAGACTGTCTGAGAGTCCCTTAAAATATCATCTTGTTTTAAAATGTTATGGAAACATTTACTTTTAAATGGCACTCATTGTTTATGTGACATTGCTGTCAAGCTACTCGGATCACTTCACTTAGTTGATCATGATGTAGGTGCAATCTGGAGTACCATGCACAGCACTAGAGCCCTAATTGTCAGAGGGTATTTTGCACACTGCAGGTATTTAATCCTGTGGAAGGAAAAATCCCTCAAATCTCTCAAACATAGTATTCTTCACTGTAACTTGTAACTCAATTAATGTGAATTGTTGTCCTATCAATGTAAATTATATTCTTTTTAATGAGACACAGATTCCAATAAATTTCAAATCAACATGAGTTTAGTGATCATTTCAAGCAATAATATAAAAACATGTGTATCCGAGCTGGTTCCAGAGGCAGAACTCCTCAATCTCTGTATTACAATTGTTATGACCTGGCTCAAAAGGCCACAACAAAAGGGAGACACACCATGGTAAAGGGTTAACATATGTTTATTTAACAAAAATAAGCCAAATTAATAGTTATTTCAAATTAACATAATTAAAGTATGAGGTATGTAGTCTGTGGTTTCAGTAGTGTCTGTGCAGGATGATGGTTGCATGAATGTATATGTGTGAAGGTGTTGTAGAATGCAAAAACAAGATAAATACCACAAAGCAACAGTCCAACCACAGGAAACCAAACTAAAGGGGAAACCGAGAAGCCGACCCGCAGGGAGGTCTGACCTGGCTTAGACAGCAGCCCCCTGCTTACTCTTATACCGAATAGTCTACAGGGAAATTACCCCAGGTGCCCAGAGTTACTGCAATCAGCTCTTCCTCTACAACACGTGTCAAACTCAAGGCCCGTCATTTTATGTTGGCCGCGAAAGCTTAAAAGATTCATGATTGTCCTAAAATAAAAGTTTATGCTGCTTTAAAGCGTTGATGAACAATAAACTACATGTCCCACAATGCATGGCGATTTTGTGACCTGCTAGATTGCAGGTTTTAAGAACAAGTAGAGAAATGCATACATACGATCCCAAAATGTCCGATAAAAATTTATGCAGAAGGAAGGCGATTTCATGAACGATGTGAAAGTGAGCACGTTTGTGTTAATAAGGAGATAAACCAGTAGGCTAGGCCTATGTCTTTTGTGTTTTGAGCAGTGCTGGAAGTGGGCCTGAACGCTCCAGTACGCAGTACCAGCACCTCGACATTTTAGTCTTTGGTGTACCGGGACATTTTCTTGTGTACCGGGCCTTCTCCCAAGCTGGAGGACTTCTCTCCTCTGCCCTCATATCAGGTTCTCTGGGCGCTTTGTGACGCTCACCTGTTCCCGTTCTCTCTGCCTGCCAAACTCTGTCAGCGCAGAGAGACGAGGGAGAAGAGAAGCTCGGTGCCTTTCAAGCAGCCGTGTTCTCAATGTAGCTCGTCAATGTCACTTGTCGAGAACCGACCAATCACAGCCTGGATGGGGCCAGAACATTTAAAAATATTGACAGATAGTTGTCATTTACATGGGGACGCTGGGGACAGGTCAGAATCAGAATGTCCCCATCACAGCTAATTTTGTCCACTTCAAGCTCTGGTTTTGAGCCAGTGTCTGTGATGGCGTCGGCATTTTTCCAGGTAATAAAACTATCTGTCATTAGTTAGGTGTTTGCCCTCTGCAGGGCTGTGCAGCCATTTGTTTTATCAAATGCCACATGTGTCACATGTTATTAGCAGCTCACAATTATTTGTTTTACAATGGTTCTGCCCCTCTCGTCTGTGGAAAAGTTAATCTAACAGTTTTTTCTTATATACTTTTCAAGTACATAATACAGATTGATGGAGTATTATGGGTTTCTAAACCTGATGAATTAATTAATGTATGTTATAATAACACAGATACAGTAAATGTGCTTGCTTATATTTTTTGCATCTGATAGGTTAAATGTCCTTAACTTAAATAAGCTAAATAATCAAATAAAGAGACAATAGTTTATGCAGGAATAGTTTATGCAGTGAAGTGTGTTTATACAGTCTTAAGTTCCAACTGGCCCTTTGAGGGGAACCAAAATGCTTATGTGGCCCGTGGTGAAAATGAGTTTGACACCCCTGCTCTACAAGAAGAGGGAGAGAGACAGGCCACACCCACTCATGACCCCACAGGGCGTCATGAGTGGGTGTGGCCCCAAGCGCTTAATGTAAAGTATATTACCAAAACTAGCAGGCCAACCCACCAAGTCACAGACGCTAACCTGGATGGTTTACTTCCCCAATGCCAATGTTTTAGTCCCTCAACAAGTCCAAAATCTACAATAAACCCTAAGATATTTAAACACGCAAGGTTTAAGGTAATTTAGTACTACATCAGTTAAGATAAGACAAAGGACTGATTTACAGTTTCAGCTGTCCCTGGTGGTAACACCAGCACAGAAACAGGCTCTGTCACAGC
Organism: Lepomis macrochirus; assembly: GCA_024633595.2. Taxonomy (NCBI): domain Eukaryota; kingdom Metazoa; phylum Chordata; class Actinopteri; order Centrarchiformes; family Centrarchidae; genus Lepomis; species Lepomis macrochirus. The sequence continues at coordinate 3,063,088 of JALXJV020000024.1, forward strand.
AAGTTTACTTCTCTGCAAGACCAAAGATGACAAGGTAACTTCTTTAATGTCATCCTTACCACTGACTAACACCATGATGCTCCATGTTCCTGACTAGCTCTCTTAAAGCCACTGGTAAATGCCACCATCAGCACACAAAAAAAAAACAAAGTGAAAGAAGCCATAACAATAAACTTACCAGATAGTAATGTCAATCGCAGATTGGCAAATCACAACCCCGACAGGAACACTGAACTGCCTAGTTAAAACTTACTAACACTCACCCTTAGTCTTCATGCGGATTGTGGTGGGTATTTATGCACGAAAAACCAGCGGGTTTGCAGAGCAACCTGCATGCAGGCACCCCACGACATCACACGGATGTGTCCCCCGAGACAGCTTGTCCGAAAACAGCTGACACTAACCACGTCACCACAACTCTATAAAAAACAACAAACTGACACAACCCAAAGGGGAAACGCCACTTTTACCTAACGGGGAATGCCTGTACAGAGTGTAGCAAAAACAGTTACACTTACCCTCTGATCAGCACACAAAGACCATATCCCAATCAGGCACTACACCTCCCTGAAAACTCAATACACATGATGCATCTCCCAAAGCACAAAACCAGCACATAGCTGGACCAAAGGACTAATCAGCAGTGCACCCTGATGCACTGCCTCTGTTTAAATTCACACAATATTCACAATCAGTATTAAAACAATAATGGGTCTACCCTACACCAGTTCTTAATAAAATGAAGACTGAAATGTAACATTAATAAATACACATCACCATCAAAAATCACTTTGGTGTTAGCAAAGTATTCTGTATTCATACGTCACTCTCAAAAGATAGTTAACATCCGTACAGGCACCTTCAGTCTGGTTTCAACATTGTATTAAGCCCAGCAAAGACCCATTGTGCTCATGTGCCTGAACTTTAGTATGCTTTGGTCACAGTGCAGGTCACTTACAACATAATAGCATCAGTAAAGGCCCCTTTGTCCCTTGTTCATGTTTAATTAAATTATGGCCTGCACTTTAGCCTCTACTGCAGCCTGCTAGCAACACTGTTTGTTTGGCAGGGTGTGTGTTCTTTGCCAAACGTGTAGGCTACAGACTGAGAGCAATAAGGGTGCACTCTGAAGTTCATTTACATTTATCTGACACTTTTATCCAAAGCGACTTACAATTGCTATTTATGTCAGAGGTCGCACACCTCTGGAGCAACTAGGGGTTAAGTGTCTTGCTCAGGGACACAATTATGGATGGGTCACCGTGGGAATTGGTCTCTCACACCAAAGGCATGTGTCTTAAATCCATCAATGAATTGTTGTTGATTTCATGTATTTCAGACTGGAGCAAAGTGGTGGACCAAGAAACCAAGTGTGGATGGATGGGTGGAGCTATGCTGGGAATAATGCTGAAATCCTCAGAACTAAAAAACAAACTTTCTCATTGTAAAAGTGCAGTGATGTTCGAATTCCCAGCTGGAAACTCAGGCTAGGCAGATCTTGCACAAGCTTGCAGACGTAAACGCACCTCACGTCATTGCAATATGGCGGCTCACAGTGAACTGTTCTACAGCTTTAAAGAACAGTCCAATCGCCAGTCCTCCCTATCCCCCTAGTTTATGCTACTGACTGTGCTTCACACTGTTGAGCACAATCTGCACCCATTTACACCATTTTGAGCTGTTATTTTAATGCAGAAAAGTGGTCAATGTTATCAATGTTTTTTATGCGCATGTTGAAGTACTGCATAAGAAAAGGTTGATGGAATCTGTAAAATTCCAAAAAATAAAAGTTATTTTTGCAAAAAAGTTTTTACGCTCGCTTGAAAAAGTTTCTGTCTTTGTTGAAAAGGAGTTAATGTGCTAAATGGGAGATGGAAACACTTTTGCCGAATAAGTTATCACGTAGTGAACTTGTAACTCACGTCAGATCAGCTGTTTCCGCTGTTGCCGGATATTCCTGTAACGTGCAGAGACGTGGCTGGTACCAAATTGCCTGCTTAAAACACATTTCTGAGGACCTCTCTCCATTTTTCTAAGATCAATGTCCATCAGGTTCATGCGACTGGTTTTGGTTCTGGTTTGAAACCCATACGTCTTGTTTGTTACAGCCATGTGTCACGTCAACTAACGTAACGACACTTGCTGTAGCCTGGTTTATTCGCTCCAAACCAGCTGATGGAAATGCACCTATTTCGCATTTACTTTTTTTTCTTTTTTTGCAACATTTCAAAAGTCCTCCTAAAATTGCATGACAATTAGATGGAAACATGGCTACTGACTAAAGATCTAAACTAGCAGTGAGGAGACCAGAAAACTGGTCATAATTGTTCAGGCCACAGTTTAAATGATTTAACAACCAGTATCGTCCACTTAAAGTAGCCTACCAAGTGAAGGCATGGTTGGTAGAGTTATTAACCTTCCTTTTTAAAATTGTAATGCTAACTGCAACACTGAAACATGCTCTGTGACAGTGGCTAAGCATGTCAAATCTATATTTCATGTACCCAGTCCATCAGAAAATGTTTAATACACAAAATGTGAATCGACATTGTTAAATCACATTTAAAAGAGAGCATATGGAATGAGATTAAATGAAACTGTGCAGAGAAAAGACAAAAACCCCAAAGATGAATTATTTATTGCATAATAAAAACAATGTTCACAATGACAGATATATTTATATATATATTATGTATGTATGGCATATTGGGACTTTATTATAGATTATTTTGAGACAGTTTTCTTTTTCTTCTGTAGCCTTCAGATTGTTTCAGACCACCTTTATGGGTTTTTGGTTCAAAAATGAAGAAACAAAAACAGAGCCGTATTTCTGTTTTTGTTGTCTGAATCAAAAAACAAGAAAACCAAATTTAAATAACGGTCCAATTTTGTTTTTCCCTTTTTTGTTTCTCCATTTGAAGACAGACATTAAGAAAAACAAGACGGTTAGGTCCAACAACATACTTATATTTTGATTTTTGAAACACTGTTTTGCCAACCCCCCCATATCACTTGAAAAGATTTTAAATCCATATTTATAACAAATTTGATATACTGTGAAAGATAATTTATATTTTCACATTTCACAAAACATTTTCTGTTTCAAGAAAACGTAAGCAAAAGAATAATACCCCAATTTATTTAAGTGGTCTCTTCTACATAACATATAAAATTAGTAAATTTTAGGTTTTACTTTTCATTTTTTAAATTATACTATATATTTTGCAAATTCAAGTATCTTTGTCCTGAATGGTTGGATCTACAAACCACAAGGGACGAAGTCTGCAAGCGAGACTGTAGGACAAAGCTCTGTTTTCATTTTCAGACTGGAACTCCTGTCCTTATAGCAGTATTAACAATGCAACATACAGGGATGCATACAACACATAAAAGATACATATAGCTGGGGGGGTGTTGCTTTATGGTTTTGTTCCAGTTGTGACCCGACTGACATCAACTCATCAAACGCTCTGACAAATTGTAAATGGGTTTGGGATGCAAAGCTTTTATTTACGAGTGAGTACATATTTCTGCATGCTTTTTCACTATCTGCCCATATACCAATTTGGAGATACAGTATCTCACAAAAGTGAGTACCCCCTTACATTTGTGTAAATATTTGATTATATCTTTTCATGTGACAACACTGAAGAAATGACACTTTGCTACAGTGTAAAGTAGTGAGTGTGCAGCTTGTATTACAGTGTAAATTTGCTGTCTCCTCAAAATAACACATCACACAGCCATTAATGTCTAAACCGCTGGCAACTAAAGTGAGTACACTTTACAATTCTTCAGTGTTGTCACATGAAAAGATATAATCTCACTTTTGTGAGATACTGTATGCCTTTCTCGTTCATTATACTGAAACTTTATACTTCTATACAACAGTGCAGTCTGACAGTTTTTTCGTGCTTATGACCGCACAGCCGGGGCGCTCGGGTGATGCTTGACTCTAGAAGATAGGGATGCCATTTTATTCTTAAAGGCCCTGGTGCTGGCTCTGGACCTGGCTCTACATCTGACTCTGGACTTAATGGTGGCGTCATGCACTGATCTATGATTGCTGCACTTGCTGCTTTGGCTGTCCTGCATTTCTACTTGTGCTGCTCTCCAATTCCATCGCTTGGCTCTCCTTTCTCTGTCATTTAGCTTACTAACAGACAGCTTTTTCCCTGCGTCTCTGTCCTTTCTCCATTTTGCCCTCTGTTTTTCTAGATATGCTTCTCCTCTCGGGATCAGCCTCTCTAGGTTGTCTGGATCTGCGCGGTTTCTCAGCTGCAGAAAGAGGCATCCTAACAAAATCAAATCAAATACAAATACATAAATCACTTTATTGTTAACAGCTACCTTTTTCATGTATTAACATATAATAGTTAAAATAATAATGAATCTGATTTATAAAGCACAGTTTTATAAAGCACATTTATGTGGTGACAATATGATCAATATACTGAACACATAGCCTACCTTTAATAACTTAATAACTACGGATGCCAGGTAACAGGATGACACAATGAGTTTCAAAGTACGGTTGACAACCTGACCTGACTAAATTGTTGTTTATTTTCAACCTTTTACACCCATTAAGAATAAAACCCATTCATGAGTAATGCAATGACAATTAAGGCTTTACATAAGGTAATGTGTTTGTATTGATAGTTTGACTTTTTTGGCCTCAATAGCCAGTAAAATTACTGCAAGATGTTTTTTTCATAAAAGTGAATAAAACTCTTTAAACAAGAAATAAAATTTTCTTCTTACTCCTGGATGCGGACTGGAAGTTGTTATTGTAGCAGAAGTTGGTATGTTTATTTGAAAACTATTTACAGAATGGACCCAGAATTGAGCTTCAGAACAATATTTTTAATTACAATACCTGTATTATTTATTTTATTTTAAAGTTTCCTATATTTAAAGTTTATCAGAAAACCGATGTTGACACATTTTACGCCGATGTTACAAAAAGTACATTATCTGTACTCGGATACTCATTTCAACTGAATACTCGTTCAACCCTACTTGTTATGTACAGCATCACCCTATCGTCATCATCATCATCATTTATCCTCAGCTCAGAGTCAAACCTGCTGTCAGCTTCTGAGCAGCTGTGACAACAAAGTCACATCAGAAATGTCATAATGTAGTGATTTACCACTGTGCTATATAGTGTGAACACTGTTTTGAGGAGTTGACTGCATGAGATATTGTGTAAGATGGAAACATGGATAGCACAGCTACTCTCACAATTCTAAGGAGATGTGTCACATCTGTCTTCTCCCTACACAGTCCCACTCTGTCAGGCAAGTGAAGAGAATCCATAGAAATCTGAACAATTTATTCAGCATGTAGCGCATACAGTGGTGTGAAAAAGTATTTGCCCCCTTCCTGATTTCTTTTTTTTTTTTTGCATGTTTGTCACACTCGAATATTTCAGATCATCAAACAAATTGAAAAGCTAATTATGAGGCGCGTAAATCGCTTCCTGTGTAAAAAGGACTTACCCTAACTTGTTGCTGTAGCAAGTCAGCTAACTGCTGCTAGCTAGCAGACATGATCTAATTAGCTCAGTTAGCCTGCAGCTACTGGTCAAATTAGCTCACAACTCAGAGCCCCGGACTGTGTGTTTAGGTTTACACCTTTACTCAAACACTGGAGGTTTTCAGGCCAGGGGACCTGGTGGGGAATGATTACGGGGAGCGTCACCGGAAGAGCGGGCAACGAATCTGCGTTCAGCAGCCACCCAGTGAACACGACATGAACAGGGCCGATCATCCCCACAGAGTCTGCAATATTGTCTGCATGACGGGGTGGGGGCGTAACCACATACAACTACTGGCTACACTGGAGATAAATATCTGTGACAGATTCCTCCTTAGCTGTGTGTTTTTACAAGAAACACGTAAACAGCAAATAGCACTCCGCTTTCCGTTTCATGGAAACTTTGAGTTTAAAGTAATCCCTATGTGTAATCCCCATTTTTACAAAATGTACCTGTAATCTGAACACGTCTTTATTTTCTGTACCATAACGGAATACAGTTACTTTATCCCGTTACATGTAATCCCCATCCCTGTACAAGCATACGTGTAAACATGTACACAGTGTGATGGAGCACAGTGCAAAGGATGCTGGAATAAATAAGTATTATGTGCAGGTGTTATGTACTTGAGGTAGTTGGATTTGGTAAACAGTATATGCAATAAAAAAAAGTGGTTAAGGCTCGATAACGCTCCAATGTGGCTGAATTACAACAATTTGGCAAAGATCAGTGGGCTGAAATTCCTGTGCTGTGAAAGACTCATTTCCAGTTATTGCAAACGCTTGATTGCAGTTGTTGCAGCTAAGGGTCGTCCACTCAGTTATTAGGTTTAGGGGGTAATCACTTTTCACATGGGGAAAGTTTCCCCGTTAATAATAAAAACCTTCATTTAAAAACTGCATTTTGTGTTTACTTGTGTTATCTTTGTCTAATATGACAAAGATAACACCCCCTCACCTTTCTCAGCTTCCGCAGTCTGCTGTTACCCTTTCTGTGTCAAAACAAACCAAAAAGACTTCCAAAAACAATCTGCTGAGTTTTATACTTTTTATTTTCCATAGCAAGTTTAAGACCATAAATTGTAGTATAATATATTGTATTATGTTAATTAATTATATTAAATAAAATGCAGCCTGACTTATTGTTTTTCTCATTGTTACGTACATACCTGTGAAACCTGGTGAGCATTCTTGTAAGCATCTCCTCTAGCTCAGGGGCTCTCACATCTTTGACTGCCTTTCTTAAGTTTAATTGAATTTGATAGTGCTATTTAACCGTTATTTCATCAGGCAAAGGCAGTTCTCACCATTGTTCGTACCTGCGGGAAGTTAAATAAAAGTCAAATTGAGTCATTCAGTTTTTTTCCCACATTCTCCCTGGGACTCACTCAAGGGCGTGGGTATTCATGTCAGCATGGAAAACATGGGAAATCAGTGAAGGCTTTTTGAAAGAAGGAAAGTGTGGTGAGATGTTGTTTTAAAGAAGAGTAGAGACCAACTCAGCTACAGTAACATGACAGAAAGCACTGTCCGCTGGGAAGCCTTGTCAGTGCATAGGTCAAAGATGTGATGACTGTGAGAAACTGTGTGCATCCTTGTCACCACTGCTGTCGATTTCTGAGGTCTCCAGACTGAACCCATCACACTGACTGATGCTATTTCTATATTGAATGACCACATATCTGTCCTGTTCATATCAAGCATGTGTAAAACTAAGGCCCATTTATGGTGCCAACGTTTTTTTGTTTTGACAGAGAAGGGGTCTGTGGAAGCTGGAGAGGTTTCAACAGTGATAGTGAGATTGAAAGAGTAGAAGTCAGGTGGAGTTCTGCACACCTCTGTGCCTTCAATCAGTGATTAGCTTCCTGTTGCAACAGAGCAACACCTTGATAAACACAAGTCAGAAAAGTTATTAATAATTTTGGTCCGACGCGTAGGCCAACCGCGCCTCAGCAGGGGGTAGAGTGACCTCCGCTGGTTGACCTTCCACATGGCCACAAGTGTATAGCCTATAAATGTTACCAAAATAAAATATATAATTACTAACCTAAGCTACATTTCACACCAAGAAGTTCACGTTTTCGTAATCTGAAGTTACAGTTCTCCCAAACAGCCAGATTTATTATAGATTTTGATTTAGTTAGTTGGATTAAGTAACCTGAAAATGTTTTTTTCCTCCCCAGATTTTAGTTTTTAGTTTAGTTTTAGTTAACTATAATAACCTTGCTAATAAAAAGGTCATATACCTACTTTTAGTTTGAGTTTTTTTTACACTTCACTTCTGCTTCCTGTCTGTCCACCATTTCGATGCAAAAATGAATAGACCCACGTGACATCCATTTTTTTGTTTTCAAATAAAATCACAAATTGACTGAAGTACGCAGACCTCCTCATACTTCAATTCAAAAAAGGAATAATAATAAATGGAATTGTCAAAACCCCAAAATGAACCGTTTTTGATTGTTTTTGGGATTGATTGAAATGGAACGCTTCAAGCATCCATTTGCCCATACACTTGGGGACTTGTTGTGTATAGGGGCCCTGTAATAGCCTACTTTTAATACCGCAGTTGATATTACGCCCGTATGGTGCATATTCTCTAATAACCTCATTTAATCAACAGATAACTAAACTTGGAGAACACTGGGGCCCCATAGAGGCCCACAGCTTGCCTTTAGCACCAGGGTGCTCACCCTGGGTTAATCCAGCCCTGCGTCAGACTGTTAAGTTCCAGCAGTCATGTGGTCCAGTCCAGACTCCGGTCCTCCATGATCCACTCCTTTTTATCCTTCGTCCCCTCTCTGAATGCCGCGCTGTGATTGGACGATGGCTGCTCGTCAGGAAGAAAGGGCTGCTGTGTTGAGGCCGAAAACTCAAGACACAAGAAGAACCTGGACGGCACTGGAGTACCTCTGTGGAAGGGATAAATAGTCTGCTGGGCTCTCGGAGGGCGTTTTACACCAGCTGAGCTTCAGCGGCGCACGGACCGGGTCTCCGCGCTCCCGCTGCCGAGGCCGCCGCTGCTCTGGTTCTCCCTTCCTATGTTGGTGTCGCTGCCTGCTGGCCACAGTAATCCAAACCCGCTGCTATTAATGAGACTGAAGGGGGGGACTGAATCTGCTGTGCGGCGACGCAGCCACAGACCTGTCTAAGATTTAAATCTTAATCCAGTCCGGAGGAAACGTAACGGCTCAGCTGTTGCTGCCGGTTGTCGGGGCTGCCGGACCGGTGAAACATCCCGATAAAGCTCCAACTACACGGAGTAGTCTCGTTTTGCGCAAGAACTGTTATGAGTGACCTATAGATCCCCGTCTCCTTTTGAAGCAGCGCCGTGGGCTTGATCGCAGAGGATTTACTGGATCACGGCTTGTTAAAAGCAGCAGTTTGAAGCCCCGCATCAGGTGAGTGGAAGCCGCAGTTACTCGCGTCTGTCTCGACCTTCCCTCTCCAGCCTGCTCCAAACCGCTTTCCCCCTCCGCGATCTTTTTTTTTTTTTTTTTTGGACGACTTGTGTGGTCATTATCGTAGCCTTTAAAATGTCCTTGTGCTTAAATTTCCATGAAGGCCTATAGATGTGTGTGTGTGTGTGTGTGTGTGTGTGTGTTAATCCGGAGTGCGGGCAGCCACGCAGCAGATTTGGGCTCTCCATCATCCAGAGCCACAGAGAGCAGGGCACACAGGCAACATTTCATTAACAGGAGGGTTAACAACGCACGGCTCTCTCCACCGAGTTCTCCTGCGGCCGCAGGGTGACCCCCACGTTTCAATAATCTGGAAAGACAACTCGAAAAGTCTTTGTTTTAATGTCTTTTACAAGTGTGCTAATTCTTGTCCCTCTCCTGTCCTGTGCTGTCTGTGAGCATCAGCAGCCATACGTAGCAGTGGACGGCAACAGTTGCACACAGAAGCACTGCCACGGTGTAACAGCAGGTACTGTGTGGCATTCACTGACTCTGTGCTGTTAAAAGAGGAGTCCATCGTTGAGCTAATGCATTTTTCATTTACTACACTTTACCGCTCCTTTACATAAATAAATATTAATTATAGGTAATGCAACATATTAAACAGCAATTGCATTCATATAAAATATATAATGGCACTATAACTAGTTAATGTAAGTTATGTTTGACCAAGACAGCCTCAGTTGTATGATTCTGACTTAATTCCTGCTCAGTTAAGTGAATAATTCAACAACAGATGTTGCATTTCATTGCTGCCCTGTGAAACGTCCGTATACAAAACGTATGAGCGAAGAGACATCAGCATTGTGATGTTAGCACGGTCCCGATGGCTTTTAAAATAGTTCATGTAACGTAACGGTGAGGAGCCACATCTCAGACCGTAAAGCAACTCAATCCTTCAGTTCCTCAGAAGAATGAAAACCCCACCGGCTGTTGAGATGCGTGGTTTCCACTGGACAGCTGCAGTTTTGTTGGTCCTGGTATAGGCTTTGACTAAGTTCTAATGGCTGCTTCCACCTGCTGCTACCAGCCTGGATAGGAAAAACCCCGCTGCAACATCAGGAAGTACATCACGGGGCAGCGACTAATGATTTCATCGCTCATTATTCGGTTCTTCAGTCCCAAGATGACATGTGTGGACCACAAGGTCCCAAAAGAGGGCTGCCACCAGTGATTATTGTCATTAGTGATGTTATTTTGTCAATTCATTGACATAATAATAAATTTGCCTATAAAATGTCAGAAAGTAGTGAAAATACACCACAACCTCCCACAGCCACAATGCCAATTTAAAATGCACAACTTTCAGGTAATAAGACAAAACAGCAAATCAGCAAATGTGAAAAAGTCTGTTGTCTTCAGTCTGCTTATGTAGTTGACCAACAATCCCAAACCTCCTCAGGGAATCAGCTGACAGCTACTTATCATTTTTGTGAAACCGCTGCTGGGTAATATTTGTTGTGATCCCTGATCAGTCGTGTTCTCCTGTTTAATGGGGCCAGAATTAAACATTTCTTTTCAAGAATTCCACATCAAACCATTTTTGTATTTGAAGAACATAAGAAGACATCTATTAACGCGCTTGCTGCTGTCAGATGAAACGTCTCGGGTGCCAAGGTTTTGGGAACAAAGGAACAGCCTTGGCAACATTGCATTTTGAAATACCTGTATGGTTCTGAAAGGCTTTTTATGATCTCAAGAGCATTGACATAATCCTTACCCTACAAGTTCAGTTTGGAGACACACATGTCACAACACATTTCAAGCAAAGCTCACAGGAAGCCAGGTTTTGACCCTTTGGTTAATTTTATATTAACTGTAAAATGTTTTTGTCCATAATATGCTTTGCCTGTATTGGAAGAGAGAGTAAGTTCACCTCACCTCAGAGAATCAAGCATTTAGATTTAGACAGTTCCATCTAATGAGTCGGTAACCTTCCAATAATCAGAAGCCCGTCGATATCTCCATCTGTCCCTGGATGCATAGTGCATCAGTATTATGTCTGTTTGTCTTCATTAATGAGTGTGGAGGCCGACTCTCAGGGGGATGCGCGGCGGAACAGCAAACAAGCCTGTTCTGTCCGCCGCTCCATTGATTTCCACGTTCAGGCCCGGCGGCATTAAACGGACACATTTCAGGTGATGCACTCATCACGATGTAATCGCTGGAGAGATTGTGGAAGTTAATGCCCCTCCTCTGGAGATAAGCTCCGACTCATGAGTCATGACTCCTCGTGACTGATGAAGGCGATAGAGCATTTTTGACCTCTACAGACGGTCACATGCAATCCAGGAGGTCATGGTACTCGCTGCTGGACAGGCTGGAGCATTAATACGTATGTTGCGAGATAATAACACCCGAGGTCTTTTTTTGCAACATAACGAGCAACATGAAAATCCAAAAGGCCTCATCAATAATACTCCTACATACCGTGTATGTTGTCCTTCTAACTGAATGCTACTTCACTGGAGGGAAGATGATAAGCAGGTTATTTACTGGAGATAATTGGAACTAGCTGAGGCTTTTGAGATACACATCGCTGCTGTGGAACGATGTGGCCGTTCTACGGGCAGGTGTCAGTGAGTGCTGTGAAAGTGGGGGGAAATGTGCCAGTGCTGGACGGAACTTTATCTGAGAGAAAATGGTAAAACCTAAATTCCCAGCTTTCAAAACTTAATATATTTCATTGTCCTCTGTTAAAAACAAATCAATGATTAAAGTCTGTATAATTCTACGGGGAAAATGCCAATAACCATCTTACAGGGCTGGAATGAAGTATTTGTACGGGCATCCCCAGCCCCCACTGCTACTCCCGACGGGCCAAGGTTGTACAACATTTATCAGATTTCTCGTTTGGACGGTTGTGGGGATGGTAAGCACGTTTAACTGTGAGGCTCTTTTATTGTTGGTGAGCCTGAGGTCTGCCATTGGAAAGCATGTTCTATAACATAAGCATATTGTCTTCATCTGCGGAAAACATGTACATGATCATGCCAGTGCAAAGTTTGCCAGCAGTAGAGTAACATTAACAGCCAGCCAGCAGAACCGTTCTCAAGTGGGCAAAGCCATCAGCGCCTGCTGTCGGCCGAGGACAAAGACAGAACTGATGAACGTCTCCTCTCGTCTCAAGTCAACAGTCTGATATCGGAAGCGATTTATTTGATGGTTATTAGTAGTATGCTTTATAAAGTCAAGCACTTTTTCGCCCATGATTCTGTTTTTAGAGCAGCAGGTGTCGGCGTTGTTAATGACGTAGCCTATCGAAAACGATCGAGACCGCCGTGGCACCAGCTGACATCGGCACCGACGTTGCTTTACCTGGTTCCGTGCTTGTAAAATGTCTTCTCAGGGTAGCGTCGCTCTCTGTGCTTCTCTGCAAAATGCTAAAATGGGTCACCAAATACACTTTGGCGGCTGTAAGCACGGTTGCCGTGCAGTGTTTCCCAGATGTACAGAGGCAGTGGAGTGAATGCTCACCGCCCTGAAGAGACGCTACTGAATTCCATTCAGACTGAATGGAGCGGACCTTGTACTCTCCATCCTCACTCTGCAGTGAGCAGTCATGTGGGAGTAATTAAGAGGTTGGTTACGTGACTGCTTACCTCCAACATTTGTCTGTTTCATGCAACAGCAAGTTGACTGTGTGTCAGCCGCGAGCTGGTGAGATAATAGAGATAGGTGCAGTTGAATGTTGCCATATTTAAACTAGGGATGGGCATTTCAAGCAAAAACTGTGTGAGTGCTGCTGTAGACTTTTAATATGCAAGCTTCTCCTGTATTACTTTTTCCCTGAACCAGTAGTTGGGAGCGCACTGGTTTCTTAGACTAATTTAGCCTGGCTTGTAGCTGGTGGTGTATAACCAGACCTATCACCACACAAAGTGTGACCCCTCCCTAATTTAAACACGAGAGATACCTTTTTTCTCCTTCAGTAAACCATCTAATGTTAATGTTTCCCTACAGCGTCTGCGTGGCGTGTAATTATGATCTAATGAGTAGTGTACTGCCTGAGCCTCCTCTCCTTCAGCTGTCACTAACTCCTGTTGCTGCTAAATTACAGAATCATTTTCCTCTCCGAATGTGACACACCCAGGGAGACGTGCCGAGAAGTGACAAAGCTCAAAATCAGCGAAAACAAGAACCGAACCTTTCGTAGTATGACATGGCCGTAAACTGCAGGTCTTTGTTTTACAAAACAGGGAAAGTCTCAGCACTGTAGGTACTGTGACAACTTTTTGTCCCAACTCTTTTTGCAGCATATTTCCAACTTATTAACAACCAAAAAAACATCAGCTTTGTAACTCGCAGCATTAGTTACTTGGGCGCACACCTAATTACATAAATGTTATGACAATGTTACATGTCAGGCTCATAAGCGCCAAAGTTGGTAAAGGTCACATTTGCAGTCTCGCTAGTCAGACCTGCAAGATGTCTGATTTAATGCTGTTACATTAATATAAGAACTGCAGGTTAAAATGATCAGTTATTATGCGCAATGAAAATAAAACCAGTTAAACCAGGAAACACTGTGAATGAGCCGATTTTAAATTGTTGAGGAGAATCAGCTCAGATCAGTATACCGACAGTTTACCCCTGACAACATGCAGTTTGAATTGGGGCTCCTGTGCTGATAATTTGAATCCTCCACAGCCATACTTGATATCGTTACTTTAATCTCTCAGCTGTTCTCCAGCAGTGCCACTGCTCCCTTTCGCGCGCCAAATGACAAATATTATACGAGTGTTGTGCCTCCTTCCTGTCAACTCTCTCCTATCATGTCTACAGAAAGAAAGCCATTAAGGAACGTTTACTTAATGGACACTTGTGTCAGGATGACAGTATTACTTCTTCCATATCTGCACAGGGGCTTACAGCAGTCTTTGGGAGTCCAATGTCTGACCGAACAGACAGCTGAGGAGGTTACTGTTACCTGTATTAAGGTGAAAGCTTGTTAAAGTCTTCTTCCTGTGTAATAGGGCTGAACAATTCATTGACTTTGCTCTAATATTATTGCGAGATGATAAAACAAGACTTTCTAACCACAAAAAATAAAAATATCGAATCACTCATTTGCCTTGAGTCATTTCTTTCTCCGTCTCAAAGAATTGTTGCAGTTTTCTATGTGATCATCTCTCTCAGATGCCCAGTGACCAGCCGATATGTCACCACAGTGACACTGCTCAGCAGCAAGTTAAAAAAAATCTCATTAAATGTTGCAATTTTTAGAAGACAAATGGAAAGTTAAAGTAGCCTGTGGCAGAATTGAACTCCCAGGTGGCTCAGTGTTGTCGGCTGGATTTAGCTGACACAGACAGCCATTTTAATAGCAGTGAGTGCCGATGATTCTGATTAAAAGCAGTGTAGAGCCTTTTAGTGTAGTATCCTGAATGCAAAACTGAAGCCTGTCAGGCACCCAGACACACCTGGGGTCTCATTTATAAAACTGTGTGTGGAAACCTCACTAAAAGTGTCCGTGCGCTCAAAAGCCAAAAATGGCGTACGCCAAAAAATATTCAGACTTACAAAACTGTGCGAAGCAAGTTCCTTTATAAATCACATTCAACTTGAAATGTGGCCCATGTGAGGGAGCTCCATGTCCGGCCTTTCAAACGCCCATAGTTGCCTAATAATGATCAGTGAAACACCCCTCATTAATATTAATACGTCCTGACAGCAGGAAGAAAAGGAGGGAGAAGCTCCAAAACGAGATTTAACTCAGTGACACTGACACTGACTGAAGCTGAAGCTGTTTGGTGGGTAAAAAAACACACTTTCACGCAACGCTTGTGCACCAAAGAAAAGGCGGCACCGGAGCTCCACCCCTTTATAACCGATCTGCAGGAAGGGGCCTCCCCTTGAGTAGTGACGTCACCGACAGACGGGACGGGATGACCCAGGTTATAATTTGGATTCACCCGGTTAAAAAGAGGGTAAACAAATACATTCCACCTGTGTTTAAACAGTTATTTACGCCAACAGTCCACTCAATTTTCAATTTCAATTTGCTTTATTGGCATGACTGCAGAACAATATTGCCAAAGCATCATACATATAACATCATCCCAATACATATAACATATCAATCACCCCCATACATTTCATTATAGAATTCGAGTATAAACTAATCAAAGTATCTGTGTTTGTGTAAGTGTAAAAAAAAAAAAAAAAAAAAAACCTCACTTAACGAGGCTGGCGATGAGTTAAAAGAAATAGCACGTGACTTGTTGTAAATGACAATGAAATAGTGTTTTCCATAACATGTTTTTACAAGCAGCGCATCACATCCACACGCTGGCGCACAGCGTTTGGCTTGATAAGGAAACGAACGTGTCGAATGGATCACAACCTTTGCTTGGGGAGTGGCGTACGCACGTTTCCAGCCCTGTTTTATATGTATGCACCATTTATAAATGAGACCCCTGGACGGAGAATTACCAAGCCAAATATTGGATAAACAATTTAAGCTCATTTTTGAATTTGGACAGAATGGTAAAGAGCTGCATTGCAGGAAATGTGGCTACAGCCCAGGTAACGTGGCTAACCCTGAACACTGGCGTAGGTGCGTGTCCCATGGCACTCTGCATGTGCCTGTTTCTTTCAACATCCATGTTAAGTTGTTTTGACCGTTACCAGCTGAGGGGCAACTCATTTCTCTTGTGTTTGAATATTAAGTATTTATAGATCAGATATTATAGCAGGGGTTGCAGGCTTAATTGTGCACAAGGTGCCGCTTGAATGTTCTTCTGTGCCAGGCCCTGAACTCTGACAGATATGCACATGAACCACAGCACAGCGCACACAGTCAGTACAAGTTATACAGGGTACAGTTTACTAAAATGCTATTTATAAAGCTGTATACACTAATAACATGAACAACATGAGGATCAGATCTTGTTTCTTTATCAAGATTACTAAAGCTCAACTGCAGCACTACGCACAGCCAAAACAGGAACTATAATATACCTCTTAAGCTGCAGCAGAGCCAGTGGTGGGTGACAGAACAGGATATGTGTGTAAATGCTAGAAAGGATGTGAATATGCCCCAAACACTGTAACAGTAGAATGTACAAAGTGTTGCAGTAGTAGCAGCAAATGAATAGTATGATTAAATGACCGTACATATTATTGACCAACTTAAAGTGTATTTAGTGTTGAGTTGAGGGACTTAATATATGCTAATCTTTTATGTATGATCTTTTAATATTATCATTATTATTACTATTATTTTTATATATATGTATTGTGTTTTTATCCTTAACCTTTCCTCTCCTATACTCCTTATGTTAGTAGGGTTTAGCTCAGAGCTGTGAGATTGTTTTGGTGTTCTCCCTCTCTTGTTGTTCCTCTCCTCTCCTGGAATGTTCATTCAAGGCTGAGAGAGGATCTCTGTTCCCCAAAACATAGAAACCTCGACAGTGTAAATCACATGTGTCAAACTCAAGGCCCGCGGGCCGAATTCGGCCCACCACGTCATTTTATGTGGCCTGCGAAAGCTTAAAAGATTCATGATTGTTTTTAAAATAAAGGTTTATGCTGCTTTAAATCGTTGATGAACCATAAACTATATCTCCCACAATGCATGGCAATTTTGTGACCTGCGAATTGATGGCATCCCGCCACTAGATTGCGATGTTTCCACACCCCGTTTAGCTACGTTTTTTTTTAAAAAAACAAGTAGAGATGAGAAATGTATACAAACAATCCCTAAATGTCCGATAAAAATTTATGCAGAAGGAAGGCAATTTCACGAACAATGGGAAAGTGAACACGTTTGTGTTAATAAGGAGATAAACTGGTAGGCTAGGCCTATGTCTTTTGTGTTTTGAGCAGTGCTTGAAGTGGGCCTGAACGCTCCGGTACGCAGTATCAGCACCTCGACATTTTACTCTTTGGTGTACCGGGACATTTTCTTGCGCACCGGGACTTCTCCCAAGCTGGAGGACTTCTCTCCTCTGCCCTCATATCAGGTTCTCTGGGCGCTTTGTGACGCTCACCTGTTCCCGTTCTCTCTGCCTGCCAAACTCTGTCTGCGCAGAGAGACGAGGGAGAAGAGAAGCTCAGGTGCCTTTCAAGCAGAGGTGTACTCAATGTAGCTCGTCAATGTCACTTGTCGTGAACCGACCAATCACAGCCTGGGTGGGGCGGAACATTTAAAAATATTGACAGATAGTTGTGATTAACATGGGGACGCTGGGGACAGGTCAGAATCAGAATGTCTCCATCACAGCTAATTTTGTCCACTTCAGGCTCTGGTTTTGAGCCAGTGTCTGTGATGGTGTCGGCATTTTTCCAGGTAATAAAACTAGTCAGATGTTTGCCCTCTGCAGGGCTGTGCAGCCGTTTGTTTTATCCGATGCCACATCTGTCACACATATTATTAGCAGCTCACAATTATTTGTTTTACAATGGTTCTGCCCCTCTCGTCTGTGGAAACGTTAATCTAATAGTTTTTGTTATATACTTTTCAAGTACATAACAAAGATTGATGGAGTATTATGGGTTTCTACACCTGATGAATTAATTAATGTATGTTATAATGCAAATACAGTAAATGTGCTTGCTTATATTTTTGCATCTGATGGGTTAAATGCCCTTAACTTCAATAGGCTAAATAATCAAATAAAGAGACAGTTATTTTACAGTTATTTTACAGTATGTTAAGGAATAGTTTATGCAATGAAGTATGTTTATACAGTCTTACAGTTCCAACTGGCCCTTTGAGGGTAACCAAAATGCTTATGTGGCCCGTGGTGAAAATGAGTTTGACACCCCTGGTGTAAATGATCATACATCCCTTTGCTCGGGCCAGACGCCCGATGCCACACTAGGCAGCAGGTCTCTGGACCAGCTGTATATGTGTTGTAGTACTTCTCTGTTTATTCTCTTTAGTTAAATAAATTCTTCAAAGACAAAGGTTGGGAATATAATTTCCACGACACTATAAGGAGTCCTGTGAAGGTCACTTGCTTTTGTCCCATCAAACTCAGACTGTGTAATCCAACATTGATGCAACATTTTTTTTTGTAAAGGTACATACTCCTGGATGAACCTTTATGTCCAGTTATACATAAATTTGAATTTTCCTCTTGGCTCCTAACACATGCATGTGGCTGGTTATGCCCTCATGGGGGATGTGTGCTACAGGATGAAATGTATGAAAAGAAAAAAGAAAAATTGGGTGATGGAGTCAATATTCAATCTTGAACTAAAAGTAATTTTTAAAGGTGCCATAGAATTTCAGGTTCATACTTATATTCAGGGTTTCTACTAGAAAATGCTTACATGCTTTAATGGTCAAAATACACATTATTTTTCCTTATACTGTCCATTGCTTCGGAACTGCTTTTCACCCTGTCTAAACAGTTTGTTTAAGCTCACCTCCCTGAAAGCCCCCTTGCTCCTGATTGGCCAACTTCCTCAAGCACAGCAGAGGGCCGGGGCCTAGCAGCAAAGTGCTGAATCGGATAAGGCCTGTCATGCGAGACCAAACCTCTCAGTTTAACATAACATAACTTTATAACTTTATTCTTTATTGTCTGGTGTTCCCTCTGATGTCCTCCGGCTGCTCTGCCTCCACTTTTGGTGATTTACAGTTTATTTTAGTTACCAGT
This sequence comes from Lepomis macrochirus, assembly GCA_024633595.2. Lineage (NCBI taxonomy): Eukaryota > Metazoa > Chordata > Actinopteri > Centrarchiformes > Centrarchidae > Lepomis > Lepomis macrochirus. The sequence continues at coordinate 3,081,701 of JALXJV020000024.1, forward strand.
GTTCGGCAATAATATTACTTTTCCCAGTAACTATTAGTGTAACTAATTACTTTTCTAAAACAGTAGTATTATTACAGTTACTAATGGAATTAACGCTGTGTTACTCATTAACGAACGAGAGAGTGCGCTTCAACATAGCGCTGTAGTAACTACTGCCAATACTGCTCACAGTCTAAGATGCAAAGAACATTGTCGTCCAGTGTAAACTCTTTCAGCCGCAAACATTTCTACATCCGATTTATTGAAGCATCTGCTGAAGCAGCACAGCAACGTGAAACTTGTAGAAAGAACGTTAGGCCTAGGCTATATGCTTTCTAAAAAACACACTCCTTGCTGCTGTTATGGATATGAGGGTGGGGGTGAGGTGGAGCGGGGTGGACTGTTGTTTGGGGGTGAAGGGGTGGTAGGGAAAGCAGTGTTTCCCATAATTAGCCTATAATTTGGATAATTATCAGCTCGGACCAACACATATTGATTTTTTTTTTTTTTTTACTAGTCGTATTTAAAATCATATTTAATTGAAGAGCATATATTCGATCCCTCATTCTCTATCTCTCCCTTTCTCGTGAACAAACCTGTCTAAAGTTAGAACCCCACTGTCATTCTGTGGGAAACTGGAAAGTAATATACATAACAAGGAACATAACTAGTTACTTTTATCACCCAGTAATAAGTAAAGTAATAATATTCCTTTTTTAAGGAGTAATAAGTAATTTCTGAGTAACTTGCCAGTTACTTTAGCCTCTTACTGCTAACAGCAGCTGCTGCTAGTTACTCAGTTAGCTGAGCAGCTAGCCGTTCGATTGCTGATTCTGCCTGGACTGGAAGCTTGGTGCTTCGGGGGTGTGCTGGTGTTTACGCCTCTAGCAGTAGAAAAGAATCTCTGGACTGCTGGTTCAAAGCCAGCTACCGTTAGCAGCAGCTAGAGGTTGCTGTAGCGTTAGCAAAAAGTACAGCTATCTGTCCATCAGGTAACTTCATAAATAGATTCAACAGAGTTGAGCAGAGGACATCAGAGGGAAAACCAGAACCGTAAAAGCACTTCCTGTGAGACACACTGAACAACCTCCAGCTCTAGCTCTATGAGCTTGTACCACCGCTGCTCTGAAATGTGGGTTGGAAATGTACATTTTGGCGGCGTGAATATTAATGATCCCAGATATTATGGCACATCTGGTGCTTGTTGGCATTTCCCCATTATTCTATGTCAGTTCCAGTGTACTGAACTCTTTTTATTAAACTTTTACTAGTAATTACTAATTATTACTAAAACTATTTAGTAAAGACTAAATAGTTTTCCATTCTATGGCACCAAAAAACAAAAATACAACATCATTGTACACATCTTGTGAAGTTTGATTAAATCACACTATTGACCTAACAAATGAATAGGTTAGTTAACAATTGTCAGCAAAGCTTGGATATTGCTACATGAGTGCTGAAAAAGTTCTACATATATGTGGTTTCCTAAAACTAATAGCTATAGCGTGATTAATAATATATTATTACAAATATTTACTATTTATTAATGTATTCAAATATGTACTTAATAGCTGCAGATTACTAATGGAGTAATTAGCTCATAGTCTACCACTAAAATGTCACTAAACCATAATATTTCTGTATAACTGTGGATTTATTGAGTGATCAAAGAATGTTTTGTAGCTTACTCAGAGTGTAGATGTACAGTTGTTGGTTAGTCATTATTTCCCTGATTGATTTTGATTCGTTCTCATTCTCTAAACATTCCACATTGAGTGTGCTATGTTGCCACTGTGCTGCTTTTCATTTTCTCTGTGTAGTTTCAGTAGATAATAGATAAAGGCGAGGTCGCACCAAGCAGGAGCTGTGAAAACTGTCTAAATGTGGCTGCTGGCTGCTTACCCCAAAAATGAGCTCCCGCTCCTCAGACACAAATCGTCAGCTGCTTATCAGTATGTTATACCTGACAGAGCTCATGGAAGCACATGCAATCCAGTGAGAGGTTTTTTATCCATATATCAAATCTGGTGTAGCAACATGTGATATTTGAAACATTTCCTTTTCATCAGAGTGGTCTCCCACAGATTCTCTGCTATATTTTGGCGTGAAGGTTGTCACAGCCAAGGGCATATGCTATTGATTTTTGCAGAGGAGGCAAGATATTGATCCAGTGGGATGTCCAGAGAAAACCATTATGCCAAGCTGACACCCAGTTGTAGGCCTTTACAGCTTGCTGACTGTTTCTGACTGGCTTGTTCCACAGTTTAAGTTTTCTATTCTGCTTCTATACTGGCACAGTGATATGTGATTCCTTTCCATTCAGCTCACAGTATTAGTTGGTACAGATATTGTGTCCTATTACCAAAAAGGACCTGGCAGGGTGACATGCATGTCTCTGAATGCTGACTCCCTGAAGACACAGGGCTACTAAGGATCCCATGATTTCATTCGAATACCAATTGAATACTTATCGAATAGTAAGACCAGGGTCCAGATGCATAAATCTGCCTAAAAAAAATCACTACTAAAACTGACAGAAATATGCATAGCCATTCTTTTTGTCAGATTTGTCTGGTTCTGTGTTCTAAATCTAAATCACTGGGTGCACATGCCTATTTTCAGTCCCACAGTTTGCCCTAAATGGATGTAGAAACATCCTTAAACATCTGAGTGCATGTGGGTTCTTGTCCCTGCTACACCAATAGAGAGACCAGTCAGTGAGAAGAAGAACAGCAAGGAAATGCAGTTTCATGATTGTGTTGCAGTGACGTTCTCCCAACAGAACATTCATTACTCTTGGCTGTTAGACACTGCTGTGCCTATTTATAGCGCCCACACCGCTAATCTATCACATTTATCTGTAAACCATCTTCACAGTGATATCTTAGTCATCATCATGAAACATCGAAAGGATCAGTGATTAATCTATAGAGCTTGTATTGAAACTTTACAAAATGTTTCATCATTCAAATGAAAAGATCATTAACATGGGAAAGTGATGGCTCAAATGTAAAAAAAAAAAAAATGCTTATTTTAAAATTAAGTTTATGAACACGCCTTTGACTGATATTTTACAGTAGGCTGGACGATATGGCCAAAAATGTTATCACGATAAAAAGTTTCATATCTTTCGATACCGATAATTATCACGATAAGTATCAAATCGTACCTCAGTAAAAGTTGAAGAAACCTGATGGTTAATTGTGGTTTAAACTTTTCTTTATGGTCAGAACATGACAAACATTTGATTCCAAACAGTGGATCACTTCACAAATCTGAGATAGAACATTCAAAACATTTATGATAAAATCTTTTTAAACAAATATGAACAAGTAAAATTAAGTAAAACCTTTTTTCTGTCCTTTTTCCTCAACAAAATAAACATCTTGGTAAAAAAAATTCAGTCCCAATTTGTGTGTGATTCAAGTGAATCAAATCAAACATTTATTGAATATTTATTGAACATTTGTTATATTGTTATTGAAAAAAAATATATCATGATAATTATTGTTATCCAGCCCTATTGTACAGTAAGCTGTGTAGATAATAATAAAACAATCAGGGAAATTGGCAAAAGCATTTTACAATAAGATAAACTTCTCACTTTTTTAGATTGAACCTCCTCCACATCATATCACCTGCAGCTTTTATTATAATTACAATTCTTTTCTCACTGCTCTCTGATGATTTTGGTGACAAGTGACAATGACAACAGTGACGTTGGTGCTAACTAGATATAAAACAAATTTCATATCATGATTATAGTCATCACAGGATCGTTAAAATGTGCTGAAAATGTTCAAAAAGTACTGATACATACACTGAAATCATTTCGCCAAGTTTTATATTGAAAACCGCCAGTAAAACGAGCATTTATGCAATGACCCCATGCTAAAAGTTAACTTACCTTGCATTTGCTATAAACTAGTCATGAAGATGACTAATAAGATTGAATGTGTTGGCACCTTTAGCAGTAATTTTCTTTTGTCAAGTTTCCCTCAGCACTCTAATTAAACCCGAAATACAAGCATACTTCAGATGTCCTCAGAGGACTAGGCTAAAACATCTCCACAGCGCTGTCTCTGCCTTCACTGACCCAAAATAAAATGGTGTTGCGTGCTGCACCTGCTCACCCTTGTCTTGGAGACTGTTGCTAACTTTGGTTATTTCAAAGCACGGTAATTTCACACGGTTTAATGATAATAAAAAATTGAAACTAAACTAACAGTTGGGAATTTCACTGGGCTTTATCAATAAACCAGTAGCAGTTTTATAGTTTAATTTCATTCACAGTTACATTTCTGTTCATTGTTGTATTTACCACTGACTGCTGTTTGCAAGCCTAAGTTCCCCCCACGGACACTAAAAGTACTCCCCACTTGAAGAACTTTAAGTTAATTGTGCACGTTCTCACTGCACATGGTTCTATAAGGATTACCATGGCAATGTGTTGGAAATGGCATATGCATGTTTTGCATGGCATTTTTTGTGTAGCCTGGGAGATCTGGCCACCCTAACATTCACACAGATTTCTACCTGGATGAGTCAGTCACAGTTTATCAAGCTTGGGGTGGGTTTGATATGATGATTGATGGAAGATGGCTGCTGCTGATGTGGAACTGTTTCTGTTGGATCCACTGTTACGTTAGTATTAAACAAACTGGATGGTACATTTTCTCCAAAAGAAGAACGCCGCTCTTAAAGCTTTTTGTTGATGAGAAAGATGTGTTTGCTGTACTTTCCACAGGATTTTATTTAAGTTTAATCCCATCAGCATATGTTTCATTGCTCTTACTGGTTGTCTTTATCATTAGAGCTACATAAAAAAAGAGCAGGATTTCTATGATTTCCACATGGATTGGTTGGTCACAATGTAACATCAGCGTAATCACAAAAAAACTGACCTTTTGAAGAGTCAAAAATGAGTCTGAGTCCTTTCAGATTTTAATACGTCCAATCAACAATCCCATCAGCATGAACCTATCAACATCACTGCAGCTTCCGGCACACCTATGACAACGCTAACACAGAAACACTGCTTTGGGGACTGGTTCCCATTGGCTGTATGGACAGCAGCTGGATTTGTGGTGCGTTCAAGCACAATGAACTATATTTGTTTTATGAACACACAGCTCTAAGCGATTTCCCCATTTAATAGATTGTCAAAATCTGAGTGGGAACTTACTAAACCGCCAAATATATCTCCAGGGAATAGAGAAACCAACAGGATGTCTTCATAAAACAGTTTCTCGTTTCTCTGGAGGAGGCAGGGGAAAGGCTTCACAAACAGACAGGAAGGACCCATCTGTGTTTGCTTATGATCCTTTGAAACGCATAGCTTAACTCACACACAAACACACGCACACACACACTACAGTTTCTCAGGTGTGAGAGAGAGGCAGAAAGGGCAGATTGAGAGAAGGGGTTGAGAGAAATAATACATTACACTGTTGAGTTATTTCAATTACCTGATTATCTTTGAATTTAGAATAAAAGCCTAGTGGACCGAGGTTGTAAATATATTGATGCTTTATGTTCAGCAAGATATCCTAAACCTAACCTAAACTGGGTTGCTTTTTAAACCATATACTTGATCTTTTATGTAAAGTTAAAGTTTTTAAATTGAATTGACCAATTTGAAATTAATATTAAAACAGTAGCCTACAGCTAAGAAGTATTTATACAGGTGTGGAAAAAATGCTATACATAAAGAATGCTTTCAAAAATAGACATGTGAATAGGTTACACTCATCAGTAAACACAATTAAAAGTGAATGACTGAAAATAATTCAATATTTGGTGTGGCAACTCTGTGCCTCTTAACAGCATCAGTTCTTCTTGGTACACTTGCACAAGTTTTTAAAGGAGTTCTGGAAGGTTGGCCCAAACATCTCAACTCCCCACAGTGCTTCTGTGTATTTAGGCAGCCTTAGCTGCTTCCGTCTCTTCATGTAATCCCAGACAGACTTGATTATGTTGGGATCCAGGCTCTACTGAGGAGACCTTTCAGACCAAATCCCCAACTCAACATTTGCAGAAATGCAGCCCCCAACTTGCAAGGAACCTCCGCCATGCTTCACTGTTGCCTGCAGACGCACATTCTTGTACCGCTCTCCTATCCTTCGGCAGACAAACTGCCTTCTGCTGCAGCCAAATATTTCATAATTTGACTCATCATTCCAGCAAATCTAAATAACATAAATACTGTAATGAAATGAAATGAAACTTTCTTGCTGCCTCAAATTGCCGTGGTGTACTGGCCCCGAGGATTAGGCTCTAGTGACCTGGAGTAGCCCTCTCGCAGAGACTCCATCAGGGCTGATGCATATGCTGGGGGGAATAGGAAGTGCTTGGATCACATTCAATGATATTATAGTTGACCCGCATAATAAATCATATTTAGGGACTGATTGAAACTGCTAAGCTTGTGAAAGCTTCTTCTTGATATGGTGTCTGCCCAGCCACCTTTGCAGAACCTTGGGTAGCAGCATAACACCATCACTGGTTGGAGAACCTCTCAGCTGCCTTTATGGTTAAAATGCAGGGTTGCCAAGAGAAGCCTGTAGAAAAAGGCAGTTCACAAGTATAGGCAACATATAGAAAATCTGTGAAACCTACATTTTTCGATGAGCAAACTGCTCTGTAAATAAGAACAAAACAGAGCTTATTGTGTTTGGCCACAAAGACAGAATTTCCAACTCAGGCTATGAAAACCAAAGACCAAGGCTGAAATCTTGGCATACTAATAGAGTTAGATCTCACTTTCACCAGTCATATTAACGCCTCTCTCTCTTAGAATTTTGTGTACTTGTGTAGTTTCTTTTAATTATGTTAATTATATTTTATTCATGGTTGTTCGCTTTTACTTTTATTTACATAAAGCACACTGCATTGTCCCTGTGTACGAAATGTGCTATATAAATAAACTTGCTGTTTCTAATGGTTTCTAAAGAATATGTACAGGTTATGCTAGATATCCTGTAAGAGTAAGTTTACACTGATGATCAAAAGGTTACACTGAGCCACAGTGAACCACAGATGATGGTAGAGGAGCCAGCAAAACACGCTGTTTCTCGCTAGATATAGCAACTTTTCATACCCTCTTATTAACTTTATTTCTAAGTAGCGACCAGCGTCAAATTTAGTGGCATATTCCGACCATCAGGAAAAAGTGAGAAATAAATTAAAAAATATTAAATTGTAATTCAGTTCAATGCATGCTGCCCAGAGGTATTGCAGTCCACGTCTCTTCTGCAAGCAGAATCCCCCCTCCTCCTCCTCCTCTTGAACCGTGCGCAGGCAGTCAGTAGGTAGGAGGATGCCACAGCAGGGTTATGAGTTCAGCTGTAAAGAGGTTTAGTGGTTACGTTGACTCTCTGGCTCTGAAACTTTTTCTAGCCCTCATGCCATTTTTTTGAGGATTTTATTTAATCTTGTTCAGCAAAGTTGTAGAATATATAATAAAAAGTATAAAAGTAAAACTAATAAAAGCAAAAGTATAATAAAGAACACTTCACAGATTAAAAAGAAACCTACTGTACATTTCAGCCCACCACCATTCCCACCATTCTTTCACTACTTCTACTCACACAGCCTACTGTTGTCTCTCAGTGAGAGAGCTGATTGGACAGTTTGCCCAACTACCATCACCATTTCTATCCCAACCCGCATTGTTTTTGCTTTTCTCCCGAGTTTTAAACTTCATTTGCAATCAGAAGAAGCGGTCAGAAAAAGTATTTTTGTCTTTGCTGATCTGTTGTTTAACTTCTCATCTTGCTGTAGCAATGTACAGGTGTTGGGCTGGGCTATTACATAGGAATGTATCACAATAAAATGTTTAATTTCAATTGATATTGATAATTATTGACATTTTTTAAAAAAGACCGGGAGAAAAAAGGTTGAATTTAACGACCTTACTTTGAATTGAACCACTTTATTTATCAGGGCACAAAGGGGAATATTGTGTGTAATATTAAATGTTAATACAATAATGACAAACATACACAAATAAATAGAACCTAACATTTGTAAGATGTACCAAACAATATAAAAACTGTTGATGGACGGGATGCACGTTATATTTCTTTGCAAGTTGGCTCACTCTTGGAAAGCTGCGCTCATGTGGCCTCAACCACTCCAGCGGCTTAGACTCACTGTCATCAGGAGACATCAGGTAGCTTTCCAGCTCTGATTTTGCCTTGTGAGCTTTTAAGTGAATCTGTGAACTCCAGTAGAGGACTTCATGCGTCTGGACTCAAGGACATCTGTGTCCTGCCATGTTGGCACCAGGTGTCGAGTGTTTCTGTCTGAAGCCAGGACTTGAGCAATGGCCTTTAGTTGTTCCAGCACTCTTGCCACCAACTTCTGGTGTGAGCCCACACCTGGCTGGTGACTCCGTAACAAGCTGCTGTTTAGGGGAATTTAGCTTTCCCTGAGCTTCTGCCAGATTTTTTTTTCCTTCCACCAATATGAAAATGCTGCCACCACATTCTCACACACTCCAACAGCCCATTCCACTCTTATGTTCTTCCCTGCTGAGAGAGACAAAATGTTCAGTATAAGTAACTGTAAACAGATACAGGAAGGTAATACTGAAAATCATTGAGATAAAATTCTGAAATAACTGCTTAAATAACTTGCTACTAATACAACCCCAAAAAAACTGTCTGTGGATGATTCAGAATCTACTAAGTCAACAGTCATGCTGGAAAGCCAGACGTTTCAACCACCCTGGGTGGTAGCATTTTCATAGCAATGACGTACTCTACTGCGGGGGATATGTCTATGTACTGTTTGGATGTTTTGTCATATGGTATTGTTGGTGAGTTCCTCTCCATCGGGGACTGGCCATGGGTTGTTTCTTGAGATGTAGTAGAGTTTGTGACATCTGATGTGGCAGACATGTTGTGTACTGTGTGTGAGGATGGAGGCAGCTATGGCGATAAAATATGCTCGTTCTATTCCCACACACCTTATTTTTCACAAGTTAAGTAATCCAAATACTGGAGGTCCTGGTGCAAAATGATGAAGTTGATCAGCTTACATTATTGACATAATATGAATAGGAGACTAATGAAATTGGTGTGAAGTAATCAGCTGGAGAGTTAAAGTTGTTGGAACTACAGCTATGTTACAGAGTAATCTTTGGCTGAGTCCAGACACCAGCTGCAGACAGTGTTTCAACCAGACAACAGATTAATTAAAAGTTTGTCTTAACGAAATAAACCTTAATTAGCTGACAGCTGATATTACCTGCCACCAGTGTGAGAAGCTTCTACCTCAGTGTTTTGCTCTTTTAGCGTGCATAGACGTAGACGAAGTTTAGCAGTAAATATACAGTGTAGGTTACAGTTTGTTAGCTCATAAACGCTTCAACTAAACCCCCTGTGAGTGTGTGTATGTGTGTGTTTCATGCCCCGTGGGTATTTAAAGCTGAATGCACACTAACAAATGGTTAGGGGTAGAATAAGTGTTAAGCATGTAGTTGATATAGTAGTATTGTAGTGATAGTTAAGGTTAGGTTAATGGGCTAGGGAATGCATTATGTCAATGCCATGTCCCCATGGAGAATAAGCAGCATCTGTATTTTTGGCTGTATTTAAAATTTAATATTTTTTGCATCGCTACATTTCTAAATACCCTGCTATACCATGATACCAAGTAGATGTTGTAAAAAAAAATCCTGAATTAGATAATCACACAAACTGTTTAATGTGGTTTGTTAGTATATTGTTCAGAATGAAATTCAAACAGCAAACAGCGCAGGATTGATCTCTTGTAGACCTGGACGCCACTGCTAATTAGGAGCTGTATCCTGTGTTTAAGTGTCACCCTCCACTCTGACAGTCCTCTGGGGAAGACACTGATGACACCATTTCTGTTTTTAGTCCTGTGCCCTACTTTTCTCACGATGGTATGTCTTTTGAGGTGAGTTGGGGTGCAGTACAAGGACAAAACGCCATACAGAACGTCATTCAGTGATGATGTTAATGTTAATAGTGCAGTCCGTTTCACAAATGAACAACTTAAGAATCAATACTGGCTTAAAGAACCCTTTTTGTTGCAGGTCAGCCGTCATAATCACCATTGGCGACGATTCACTGCTCCGTCACTAATCAGTTTAACTGACAGTTTTCTGTAGAAGTAGGCATTCAGCAAACCATCAAACAATATAAATGTGTTGGAGTTTTAACTTTCCCTGTACTAACTGTGCCACTTGGCTTTTGACCACAAAAAAGAACCTGCAGCCAGAGAGAGATAAGAAAGGAGAAAAATGACCATGACCATGAATGTTTTAGTAGGATGTTATTTTTTGTCTTCTGCTTAGCTTTCAGCTCAATGTTGTCCATGATTAATTGCTTCTGGGCCACTAAAGGTCTTTGTTCCTCCCAACTAAACAGTAGTTCATCACAGAACTGTTGTATAAATGCATAGTGCTGCTTTATATGAAAAGTGTAGCTGGAAGATGTCTGCTACTGAGTGATAACCAAACACTGGAATAACATAACTATGAGTGAGGTGTAAAGGGAAACATTTTTTGAGATTTAAAGCACAAGTAGAGGATACACTGTCCAAAATGGTCAAAAGCATTTTCTTTTTGAGTGCATTCTTTGTAAGTCTCCATGGTGATGGAAGCTCTGCAAATTGCAGATTGAACCTTGAAAGTTGGAGAAAAAAAACATATTTTAAAAGGGTAATTCTGGTTCATCTTTATAACTTGTCTTACAGAAAATCATAGTTCTATCAGATATTTAAAAGGGTATATTTCATCTTTAAAACATCAGAATCTCCATCCCAGTTAAAAATCTCCATCCCAGTTTCCCAGTCCATGGTAAGGTAATGTCTTATTTTGTCCAACCAACTTTCCAAAACTCAAAAGTGATTCAGTGTGATACAAAACAGCAAAGGCTCCCCATTGGAGAGGCTGGAACCAGCCAACTTTGTCTTTTTTCTAAAAATAAAGATGAATCCAGATTAATTTCTGGACTCTGGAACATGTAAATTCCTCATCATCATACAAAGCAGGATAAATATTATGACTGCATCACATTAGGACAGGAGTATTCTTGGGTCACTTTCAGATTGAGTCTTTTTTGAAAATGAAATGATGCACATTAGATTCTGACATGTTGGTAGGCCAAACCGCCCAAACCGAGACCAAGTCAAGACCAAGACCAGAGTTTATCTAGGCCGAGAGAAGACCAAGACTTTTAGGGGCTGAGAGCAGTCGAGACCAAGACAGAGGGAGGGTGAGACCGAGTCAAGACCAAGACCGGTTCCTTGCATTGCATGACACGCAATAAAATGTGGAACGAGATCATTTCACAAATTGATATGAAAGATCCACATTCCCATTAAAACACCCACATACTTGCTAAGAGCTAAAATCAATGTAAGCATCGCAGGGAGGGGGGACCGTCGTTAATTAGGGTTATTGGTTGCATTTGAAGCAGTATGTTTTACTTCCAATCAAAGTTTGGAATCAATAAAGTTAAATCAGACAATGCAAAAGCAATTTATTGATATTTCCAAAGTTATGGTCTTGACTGGTTTTGAAATAAAATCCCGAGTCCTCAATGTCTGAGACCAAGACAAGACCGAGTGCAAATGCGGTCGAGTCCGAGACGAGACCAAGAAAGACCAAGACCGGTCTCGAGTACTACAACACTATTAGGTAGGTAGTTGAACCAGGAAGTTGGTCTGTAGCTTGTAATGGATCTTTTTGGTAATAATTGTATTGTTTGTGCCCTGCGATGGACTGCCGACCTGTCCAGGGTGTATCCCCCCTTTCGTCCAATGTAAGCTGGGATTGGCTCCAGCCCCACGCGACCCTGTAAGCAGGATAAGTTGACGATGGATGGATGGATGGATGGATGGATGGATGGATGGATGGATGGATGTATTGTTTGTTTTTTCTTCCAAATCGCTTGGCTACTCTGTCTGATCATCTAACCCAGTATCCCTGGGAATTACATTTATAATGTAAGTTTCATGTTGGACGATTCTGCAGTTCATGAATGGTATCCAGTGTTAATGTTGTGACTCCTGTGCAGTGTCACGTACCACAGAAATTGTTTGTTGTCACGTCTAGGGGAATTAATAGTCACTATGCCGTTTGACTAGACCAACAGGACGAAACACTTTGGTTACAACAAACAAGAAAGGATGAGCTTGACTCACTTCCCACAGTGCTACCCTCTCTGCTCGGCCTTGCCCCCTGGCCTTTCGCCAACTGTGCACTGAGCTTGACATTGGTTCTGCTTCATCTGGGTTATCATATCAATACAGATGGAAACTGAACAAAAAAATTTAAGGGATGAGGCTCGACATTCAGTGTGTCCTTCACGGTCTCAGAAAAAATAGTTCCCCTATTATCTGCAGCACACCGGCTTTCTTGCGTTTGTGTTTTCTTTCTCCTTATCCTCCTCCTCCTCTCTCTTCTCTTCTTTTTCCTCTCTTGGTATCTGCCTTCTGACAGGCTCATATTAGATAAGACCCACCCTCTTATCTAAAAATCAACAGGCAACCAATCAATAGGGCAAATGAGAACCTGTGGACTGCAGCGAAGCAGCAAGGCTGTGGAGGTCAGGGTGATGGATGAGCATGTAGCACATCTGACTTGGATGCAGGAGACCGATGGGTTTATTTTCTATTTCTAGTGGCTTAATTTCTTATTTGATTATTTTAATCGTACTTCATTTTCCACTTTATTTTAGCATTTACTCTCTAATTGAAGCTACTCTTCTTCCTTTCAGTTCTCTTTCCCACACACTCACCAGCACTCACACACCTACACCTAAACACAGCGGTGTGCGCTGCGTCTTTGTGCCTCTATCTCCCTATGTGTCTGCTCTGTTGACTTTCTCCATCAGCAGTATGTTTTATCGTGTTGTGGATTCCGTTTTCAGCAGCAGGTGCGCCGCATGTGGAGGAGGCTTGATAACGACGTAGCCAATGAAAATGAAAACAACAACAACGTGGCAGCACTGGTGTGTTCACTGTGGCTTTACTCGGACTGTGCTTGAAAAATATCCACTTTGTCTGCGTTTTGTAACATAACAGATAGCAACTCTGTTTGTGTTCCTCTGCAAAATGCTAAAAGGGGTCGCCACATATACCTGGGCAGCCATTAATATACCTGGACCAAGTGAAATGTATGTGTGGGAAATACTAGTAATCGTCCAACACCAATATTCTTTCTGGGATATGAGAATACTCGTGTTTCTTGCCATGACCAATGTGTTAGTATTGGTTTTGTAGCTGCTTTCCCAGATCTCAGCAGTTCACCTGATACCTACCATCTCAATATTTTGGACAGGAAGGATGGCCCTCGCTATGTAACTGAGTCCCAACTAGAGCCCGACCAATATGGGAAATTTATGACCAATATATTTTTAGAATCCGATTTATTGCCCGATATTTTTTTTTAATCTTTACAGAAACACATTAAATAAACAAATATTTTCCGTAACATTTGTTATATGTAGTTATGAGACATCACCAAAATACAATGACATAATGCACTTAACAGCTGATTATGTCAGTTGATTGTTGCGGGTTTATGGAACTGTGGCTTTCCAAATAGCTGTGTTGCCAACAGGGGAGTTGTAGAGTGCCCTCTGGTGGACAAACTGTGCAACAACAACGCTGATAACATCTCTGTTTCTTTTGTGATTCTCATTTATCAGCTGTTATAAACACCCATACCGATTTATCAGAAATTAGCTCATTTTGGCTGAAAATATGGGCATGCAGATTATCATATAGATTTATCGGTCGGGCTCTAGTCCCAACAATCCAGAATTAGCCTTTAATTCCTGATCATTTTTTTGGAAGATAACACAGTTATCACACAGTTAAACCATGACATGGTGCCTTTTTATTTTGGATTTGAGGTAATGTGAAATCTTATTACCGCATCAGGAACACCTCACTGCAGTAAGCTGATTTACATGAAAAGCAGCTGGTGCCCATCGGGTTCTACACCTTGCTGCTGAGGATTTGTGTAAATTTTCACCTCTAAATGCCTTTATATGCTTCTAAAGCTCCAATGACATATATACTGTAGAGACTCCTTTGCATGGCAGTGCACATGCCCCTCCCTACCATAACAGAATTCTAATGAGAGTACAGCTAGGGTAACATAATGAAATGGAAGACAACTCCCTCTGCATAATCAATATATCTTTCTCCCCTCTGTGGGTAAGGCAGCAGTCATTTAGTCCACAGTACACTCTGTACTCCTGTCAGGATAATGTGGGTTGTTTTGACCTGTGGCCACTGTTGATTATCATGTAGAGAGAGAGTCTCCCCTCTCTGCTGGCTTCATCTTCATAATTCTCCCTGACTGCGTTGCTGTAATATGCATGCTCTGCCATACTAACTGTGTCTCAATGCTGATGGAAAGCCCCCTTCTCTTCTTCAATGGAATGGAGTCGATGGCGGAGGGCACATTGTGCTTCTGGTGTCACCACTTCACAGGAGAGTTGTGAATTCTGGCAGAGAGCCAGGGTCTCAGACTTAGAGGTGCTAACTCTGATCCCAACTGCTTCACATTTGACTGTACACTATCCCAGTGTGTGCTGAAGGTTCTGTCTGATGAAGCCAACTTCATCAAAAATCTGTGACAAGGGACAGCCCCGGCGTAGAGCACTGCTGACTCCTTGTCAAGAATATGGATACACCTCTATATACAACTGGCCACTTTAATAGGTACATCTCTTCAATTGCTTGTTAACACAAATAGCTAATAAGCCAATCACATGACAGAAACTCAATGCATTTAGGCATGTAGACGTGGTCAAGACAACTTGCTGAAGTTGTAACCGAGCATCAGAATGGGGAAGAAAGGGGATTTAAGTGACTTGAAACTGCTGATCTATTGGGATTTTCACTCTCAACCATCTCTGGGGTTTAAAGAGAAGGGTCCCAAAAAGAGAAAATATCCAGTGAGCTGTTGTGTGGACGAAAAGGCCCCGGTGATGTCAGAGGTCAGAGGAGAAAGGTCCAAGGTATGCAGGATATCATCTCTGAACGCACAACACGTCCAACCTTGAAGAAGATGGGCTACAGCAGCAGAAGACCACACTGGGTGCCACTCCTGTCAGCTAAGAACAGGAAACTGAGGCGACAATTCACACAGGCTCATCAAAACTGGACAATAGAAGATTAGAAAAACATTGCCTGGTCTGTTGAGTCTCGATTTCAGCTGCAGCATTCAGATGGTAGGGTCAGAATTTGGCGACATGAAAGCATGGATCCATCCTGCCTTTTATCAACGGTTCAGGCTGCTGGTGGTGGTGTAATTAATTGATTGAGCATCATTGTTACTGACCATGTCCATCTTTTTATGACCACAGTGTACCCATCTTCTTATGGCTGCTTCCAGCAAGATAATGCACCATGTCATGAAGCTCAAATCATCTCAAACTGGTTTCTTGAACATTACAATGAGTTCACTGTACCCCAGTGGCCTCCACAATCACCAGATCTCAATCTAACAGAGCACCTTTGGGATGTGGTGGAACGGGACATTCTCATCATGGATGTGCAGCCGACAAATCTGCTGCAAGTGCGTGATGCTGTCATGTCAATATGGACCAAAGTCTCTGAGGAATGTTTCCAACACCTTGTTGAAAGTATGCCACCAAGAATTAAGGCAGCCCTGGGTTCAAGGTGTACCTAATTAAAAGTGTATAAAGACTGGATTGCTTGTAGCAACAGCCCCAGTACACCCCACAAGATTCAATAGGGAACATAGTCTAAAGTCTTCCCCAAATCCACAAAACACATGCAGACTGGATCAGCCCATCACTCACAGGACACCTGTAGTAATCCTGCAAGGGTTGAAAGAGCAGGGGTTCCTCATGGTGCTCTTTCCACCACTTGACCTTATTCCCTGTCAGGGTCAGCAGTTCTCTCCTGCTGCTGAAGACAGCTTGAGCCAAGCCCTGGAACTGACCAATAGGTCTCTTCCCAGGTCTGGGAAGAGTCCCCTAACTCTTCCCAGACCTGGGTTTTTGCTTTCACAGCCATTGAAGCAGCAGCCCGTGTGGCCTTCTGGTACCTGCCAGCTGCATCAGGAGCCAGCCAAGCCTGAAAGACCTCATTAGATGCCTTTTAAAATTTTAAGTGTCAGTCAGTCATTCTGAATTGATATAATAAATCACAACTCAACGCTCCACTTACTAGCTTTGTCAGTGCTTTCAACCTCATCTCATGGTTTTCTTTAGCGAATGAAACTGGCTCAGGTCATCGCCTGATCTAAATGTAAACCTTTTTACACCCGTCAGTGGATTTGATGACAATGAAAATTGGTATGTATGTTTGAGAGATCGCACTGGGTCTTTCTAGCAGGTTTAATTAGGATTTTTCATTATGAGCAACAATGTGATAGGCCACATCATGGCGCCCAGCGTGGCAGACGTGTTTGCGAAGTGCTCCCGCTATAGGATTTTTTTAGTATTTATATTGTGTGTATATTGTGTACATTTTTATATTGTGGGAAACTTTGCAACTTAAGAATTTCATTGCATGGTGTAAAATCTGTGCATATGACAAATAAACATCTTGAATCTTGAATCTTGAATCCATTTGCTAATTTGTTAGCTGCTGTCAACTCCATAACAAACCTGCAGTAATTCCCATGAAAAACCTCTATCTTTAAAAAACACTTTTTACCTCTAACATGTTGATGATGATGATGATGATGATGATTATTGCCTCAAAAAGCAGTAGTCAGTATTGGTCAGTATTTTGGACTGCTGCTGACCTTTTTACACTGTTTATAGACTAAATGACTCACTGCTTAAACCAGAAGAAAATTGTGTAAAATAATAATAAGGATGAACAAATTACTACTCAATCATTAGTGTGATTGTTAGTTGGCAGGCCTACTTTAATGGATAACGGACTTTAACAGACATTCAGTAGCTTGAACTCTGTTAAGCTCCATTCTGTTGCCTTCTGTCGTTATGTAATGACTTTTGCCTTTTGCAATACAGTAATTATGATTTATTCAGGAAATCTCTGATCCGCAGAGTCAGAAAGACTTCGGGCCCTATTTAAATGATGAAAACACACGGTCTAAAGTGCATGGTGCAAGTGCATTAGGGCATGTCCATCTGAACGTCTGCTAGTTAAACGGTGCAAAGTAAGGCTCGAGGCACAAACATGAATTAAACCAATCAGAGTGACATCTCCCATTCCCTTCAAAAGAAAGGTGAGCCTGGACAAGGGAGAGAGGGAGAGTGCAAGTGTGACTTCGTATGATGTTGATGTGAAATAAAATGAAGCCTAATGTTACTCCACAGTTCTGTGGTTGATCATTTAGTATAAGCTACACTGCAGAATGGAGCCTCTGTAACAGTGCCAGTCAGATAGATCCATGTTACATATGCTCGTGTCCTCTATGAGACGTCTGTATCCTCTCTGTATTATTAGAAACTACGATGAACTGGTCGCGGGTTACAGCTCTACCTTCCAGGAATCGATCTTGTCGGAGGGTCGGTGATTTAAATAATCAATGAAGTTATGCTGCTGTGCCTCATGCGGAAATGCTCTTCATGAGGAGCATATGGAATAATGCTCCCGTTAAATAGTAGGAAAATACTGCGCACCCACTTTCTGCTACCTCAAGGTAGCAATCCCCCAACAATGCTCCTGACCACACCTCAATGTAAGACCAACACTACCATGGAGGCTCAAACAGGTGCAAGTACATTTGCTACTAACACAATTGCGCTGTGCTTTTCAATGAAATCTGTGCTGCAAACACAATTTTCTTGGGACTCTAGCACTGTCAGTATTTCTTCCTATCACTCCACACATTCTGCTTTCAGCTGGGAGATGTGTGCGAATGGTGAAGTTGTATTGTTACACAAGCCCTCTTAGCATTTTTTTACTCTAATAAATAAACTAAATAAACTGGGTGTCCTAACCCTAAAGAAGAGCATGGCCTGAGCCAAAAAAAAAGCACAAAGTTGTCCAGGAAAACCATCATTTAAAATCTGGCTGGACCGATGACTTTTTATTTTCTTTGATGCTAAATTGATTGCTTTGATATTCATGCAGACTGTAGCTGCTTGCAGATAATTTAAATCAGCACATCAGTGCAATACACGCTGCCAGATTTAGTCCAACTACCCACAGTGTTTCCTCTAGGATTTTTTTCAGCTGCGGGGGGCAAGACAAACATTATAGATGTTCATGTTTGCCTTTTGTGTCTTCATTTTACAGCTTCTGACATTCATCTGTAGACATTAATATAAAAAATAGGCAGCATGAGAAACCTCCTCCCTCCTGAGCTGCATTTTATTTGCACATTAAAATCCAAAAAGAAACGTCTCCTCATTAACTTAAAAGGACTAGTTTGCATCACTAATTAGCTTTACTCACCTCAGCTCCTCCAGTCACCTCCGTCCTTTCTTTGCCAAAACCACTTTTTCAGACTGAAAACTGAGAAAAAAATATATATATTTTTAAGTTTATTTTTTGTTATTTTAAAATAACAACATGTACAAGACATGAAAAAAAAATATACCCAAGCCTGGCAATTCTAACAATAGTCACAGTAAATACACAAAAAAATTAATTAATTAATTAAAATAAAATAAATAGAAAAGAAGGAAGAAATATGTAAATTTGATGGTCACACACAAAATAAAATACATAAAATAAATAAATAAGTAAAATTAAAAATCAATTAATTTAAAGAAAAAGGGGCTCCACATTCTCAGTCAAAAATTAAAAATTAAGAGGCTGATGGTGGAGTGGGGGTGATCTCAGCAGCACTAACAGAGGAAAAGTGAGAGATAAATGGTT
Organism: Lepomis macrochirus; assembly: GCA_024633595.2. NCBI lineage: Eukaryota > Metazoa > Chordata > Actinopteri > Centrarchiformes > Centrarchidae > Lepomis > Lepomis macrochirus. The sequence goes on from JALXJV020000024.1 coordinate 3,100,505, forward strand.
CCCAAACCAGGCAAAACTTCTGTTGCTTACCATCCCTCAAATACCTAATTTTTTCAAGGTGAATGTAGCTCATCATGTCATGTACCCAGTTAATATGAGTAGGTACATGCTTGGATTTCCAATTCAGAAGAATCCATCGTTTAGCTATTAAAGTAGAGAAGGCGAGAGCCCCTTTTTGAAGCTTTGAGAGTTCTGTGTTTTTTGGCGATAGGCCAAAAAGTGAAACAAGTGGGCACAGACTGATTATTGAGCCCAATGCTATTGACAGAGAATCGAAAAATGCATTTCCAGAAAGTGATCAGCCTTGGACAAAGCCAGGAACATATGGAGGAGTGATGCCCGGGCTCGCCTACATCTCTCACAGGTAGGGTCCATATCCGGTTTAACCTTTGCTAGTCTGACCTTAGTCCATTAAAAACTGAAAAATAATTGGATCAGTCTGTACAGGACAGAGCTGCAGGCTACGTCAGTTTAGTCTAAGTTTGTACCTGATGTTCTCAACATTGGACAAGTAGGCAGTAATAAACAGCTTCCAGTTACTTTCTGTAAATTGAGCTAATGTTAAGTTACATACAGTAGCAGCTCTGTAGCTGCAGTCTGAAGGGGAGATGTTAGCTAACTTAACGCTAACCGGCTTCACTTTTCCAACAGCTGGGAAACAACAGACTTTCCTTGGTCTTGAGAAGCTGACACACTGTAACAGACACCGTACGTTTACTGCCAGAATATTTTCCTCCTCTCGCGTTCACCGTCACTTTCTGCTGCTCGGACAATCAAACACTCCAAAAACAAGTTTTAAGTCACGATGAGAGAAACAAGGAAGCGGTCTTGTGAACTGATGTGGAACAGCTTTCTGCTGGTTTTTCTGATGGGAGGAGCTACTTTGTTTGCTTCCTCCTCCTGGACGCACTGGGGAAATCCTTTTTTTAACAAATGGACATAGTTCTTCGAGAAGAAGGTGGCTTGAATGTGAGCACAATTGTGTCCATTGTCACTGATGGGGCTTTGTTGATGGTGGTACATAAGGGTTTGGTAAGCAGGCTGGCCGCCCATAACATCTTAGCATTTTATTGCATTTTTACTGATTTTTTACAAATCAGTGTTGTGTGCTAAACTGTGTGGGGAAACGAAAGAGGCGATAGAGACTTTAATGAGACTGGTTCATTTCATTTGTGAGTTCCGGTCTGTAAAACTTTGTCAGAGCATTGCTGGAGGAAATGTCCTTAGAACACAAGGATGATTTGCTGTATAATGATGTTCATTGGGAGAGCAAAGGTCATGTTAGAGAGGGTTTGTGACCTGTGCGATCAGCTTGTGTCATTTTAAAGAGACAACATGGTGATGGCATATGTGACGTGTGTGTGTGTGTGTGTGTGTGTACTATTAATACTCTAAGATTAATACTATATGTTTGTCGAGTTTTCCACACAAAGTCATTAATATAGCAAATAATTTATTAAAAAATTTAAATGAATCGTTAAAAATGTATAAATTAATTTAAAAAACTCAATGCTTAACCAAACAACAATATAATTTAATAAAAAAGTATAAATTAATCAAATAAATGCATTGCTAAACAATAAGACATTTTAATACATTAATACAAATGAATACATTCATTAAATATATAAATACAATGAATAACTGTGCCAACCTGGAGTGGACACACCAACAGACGGGGCAGATGGCACAAACTTTTTCTTTTTCGGGGGTCGAACTTTCCACACTTCAATCCATATCACTAAAGTCTGAAACTTCTCCACTGCCAAAGTTGTCTTGAACTTTCCGTCAATGTTGTCCTTGAGTCCTGGCAGGGCCTGTTTGTGACGAAAAGGAACAGTTCTTTCCTTTCCCAATGAAAGAGGTCAAATGGGAGTCACCTTATTTACTACAACTTTTTTATTATGTCTTAAGTCTCATCAGTTTCAGACTGCAATGAACCCAAACGTGTGCTTTTTTGTAACGCTGTGGCAGCTGATTGTACCATAGCTGATAAACAAAACCAAAAATGTTCGTCAGTCCGCTGCTTCTCTTCAGTCTGGTCTCCTGCAAACCCCTTTTTGCTACACAAAGCCTTTTCTCCCTGCATGCCTGGCTCTCGGTGGTGTGCTAACTCACCTCACTTGAATATGGTAATACATGTTCTTTAGTGTAGCATTTGCAATGTAAATGATAGAATCCAGTGGAGAGCCGATATCACACAGGGGTCAAAGGCTAAGTTGCCACTGAAATGATTAATAGTCCGCCTATCACAGCAGTGGTTGTACTTGTGAGACGTGTTTAATCTCCTTTAGCCTCATTTAACCCTGTCGCACCCTGCGCTCTTCACATTGACCAAACCGCAATAACAACAACAAAAAAAGAGATTCAGTAAGCGGTGGAAAGAGTGCTAGAAATACTTTTTGAACTCTGCTCCCTCTCCTGCATTTTACTGGGTGACACTATGATAATTGGCATCCTGGCATGTCTGTGTGCTTGCAACTACAGTGCCAGCCATGGGTATTATGTTCTATCCCTGGGCAGTCTCTGGTGAAGATTAAAAATTGACTTGGGTCAACTGTGTAATTGGACAAATGTGGTTGTAACGGAAAGAGGATTTTGACTAATATCATCTAATGAGACGTCTATAGGCTCTGCCTTACATCACACCAGAAATTGACAAATTAGTTTAGGTCATCGGAGTCAGATTAGTGTGTGTCTGCCTGATTAATGCAACATTTATTAGTATGAATGTCTTTAAACTTTCGGCCGGTTGGCAGGTTAAAAAAGGTTGAATTGACAACTGCAGTTGTCATTTTCTGAGGGCCTAATTTACATTCTAAATGAATAATGTAATGCGCTAGATAAGTTGGCACCATGGAGCCTGTCATTTCATTGGTCAAGTGTCACCTCCAATTTGTTTTGTGTAATCAGGGGTCAAAGCACCAGTCGATATGGAACCCTGTTGTTTTGGCGCTTTTTTTTTTCATTAATTTTCAGCTATAAATCATTGCAAATCTAAAATTTGCCTCAGTCCAAGAGGGAAAAGCCAGCCACAACAACATGAACCAACAGCTCTGAGTGCTATAGTAAAGACAAACATGTTTTGGTTTCATTGCAAATTTAAATAAATTCCTTACATTCTGTAGAGCTGCAGCTACAGGTGTAAGCTACAATAACGAAACTCTCTTTTGCAAACTAGGCTGCTTGGTCTGAGTGATTATTGTCAACATGTCAGCACTTTTCATCAACTGCTTATACTCTGTACAGGGCCATGGGGGGGCTGGGCGATAGGGGAGGTACACCCTGGACAGGTCGCCAGTCCATCACAGGGCCACACTTTAACTAACAACATACCAACAACCACTCACTCTCACACCTAAGGGTAATTTAAGAGTCGCCATATAACCATGCCTGTATGGTTATAGACAGTGGGAGGAAGCCAGAGCACCTGGAGAGAACCCACGCGGACACAGGGAGAACTTGTAAACTCCACCACCTTCTTGCTGTGAGGCAACAGCGCCAATGGTTTTGGTCTTTGTTTAGTACAGTGTCAGTTTGAGACAAATGAGACCGAATGTGGAACCCAAACACACTGTTCTTCAGAGTACCGTGCAAATTCAAGAAAAGGTGGATTTCATTGTTTAAATATCACCAACTTTGGTATGACTGTCCAGTTTGTCCCCCAGTATGGGCATACCCAACTGGTGTGTCACACATTTCTGATTTGATTAAATATTTTAGTTCTAGGTCCAATAATCCATCCATCCATCGTCAACACGACATTGGGCGAAAGGCGGGGTACACCCTGGACAGGTCGCCAGTCCATCGCAGGGCCACACATAGACAAACAACCACTCACACTCACATCCACACCTAAGGACAATTTTAGAGACACCAATTAACCTAGCCTGCATGTCTCTTTGGATGGTGGGAGGGAGCCCACGTGGACACGGGGAGAACATGCAAACTCCACACAGGTTGCTTTGACCCCAGCATACCTGCTTTTATGTCTAGTTTTTTAGTGGTTTTACTGCTGTCCATTTAAAACCTAGAATAATAAATTATTAACAGTCCTGCGGAATCTGGAGTACATTATTCAAAATGTGTCTTTTGGCTCAGGAGCTTCAACAGCAGAAGTCATGTGATCAGCTGTAATTGTGGCCACACGGGATGTCATATGTCTGCTCCTTCTTCAAGTTTTTCCTTCTATCTCCTCCTTTCCAGTGCCATGAGTCAATCTGGACAACAGCTGCTACCCACATAGAGGTCACTTTACCTCTCTTTCCATTTGCTTCGGTTCAGAGGATGCTGGGAATGTGTCGCGGGCGCAGGAAGTTCCTGGCGGCCTCCCTCGCCCTGCTCTTCATCCCAGCGCTCACCTGGCTTTACCTGTCAGTCGGCGGCTTTCAAGGTAAGCACAGGTCTCTTAACACACAGTGAAAACGCATGAACACATCAGGGCCGGCGCTTCGTAACAGAACACATACAGCATCACGTGACATCAGTTGGTGTCATCATCTATATGATGACACTTTGGTGTCATGGTTGCTTTGCTCTTTAGATGTTGGATTAGCCATGCTGATGCAGGATGTTCTTTGGGCTAATGTTGGGATGCACTGATGCACTTGGGAAACTAACAAGAGACAGCTCGACCACTCTGCTGCACATTTGATTTATTGATTGCTATATATTGCAATTTATTACTGTTGTTTTGGCGTAGTCACAGTAACGTGATATGTCACAAATTGCTGTCCTATTATATCATTTCAGTCCTTGCAGCCTCTGGCACTTACCAGGTGACGTCAGCTAAGTCTGTGAGGGGTCAGGGCTCAGGCGTTAGGGAGGAGATTGGTGGTCGAATTGTCTGTCTCGGGTGGAAATATCCAGTGTGACTTGTGTTCTTTTGGCGACTTTATAAAACAAGGGGAGCAGATTAAAGCAGTTTGTGAGTAAACACTAAATTAAGGTGCGGAATTAATGAGAATTAAAATGGTGAGATAAGAAGTCACCCACTAGAAACAGGATTGTGTATTCTTTTAAATATTTTCAGATAAAATAAACAAATATACCCCTCTCCCTCCCTCCCTACAGTTACACTCATTCTGCAATGTCATTGTGTCATTTTGACACATCTTACAGTGAGCGGAGGTCCACTAACCTGCTGCAGTTTTGGAGAAAATGTAAAAGTTATATAATAGTCAGTGTTGTTATAATGAACACGGGCCCCGAGATGACTAGCCAATGATTATGCTGGTGCTAAAGGGAACTGATAAAGAAAGAAAAGAAGAATTTTCCATTAAAGAAAAGTTACAAAAATATTTGTATGCTGTGGACTGAACTGGTTTTAGAAGAAAAGAAAATCGGAATCGGCAGATCAGACTAAAGAAATAGGAAATTGGAATCAGCCAAGAAAATTGCAAGGGGGCATCTCTCTCTACACTGTACCCATGTTTATAACTGAATTGTTTAAGTCAAGGGGTTAAGGGGTTTTCACATCTCTTCATCATGGTAAACCCATTTCATATATCAGGTTTAAACACGTAAATAGTAAAACACCTTAGTCAAGCTGCAGACTCACATGGATCTAAAACTTCTTACTTCACTCATAAAGAGACATGTCCCTGTCTTTATCAAAAGACTATTTGGTTGACAAGAAACTTTTATCTTTTATCTAAACTTTTATCAAATTAAATCCATGGTGGAAAAAAGACTTTGGTCAAACTCTGAAATAAATGACAGAATGGTTGTACTTTTTCACTGCATACTATACCTTATAATTAAACATCCAGAAATGTCCCAGAGAGTCTGAAGAAACACATTTCCTGTAGACAAAGTCACCCTTCCCTCCTCTTTTTCTTCTGGAGGAGGTGTATTAACGAATTACTGAGGCCTGTCCAAAGTTGATTACTTCCTCCAGACAATATAGTCGAGGAGTTCTTGGAGCCATTTTAATGACTTTGACTCGCAGGATTGAAATGCTGCAGTAGTGCCATTATTAATTATGATTAAATTGACAATTTTGACTCAGTGTCACAGTCAGTGGAGACTGTATATGCGAATACGCTCCTATAATGCAACAGTCACCAAGGTCTGCAAAGTAATTATTAGATTTGGCAGTAAATTCCTGGCGGTGGGGAGCGGTTTCTGGGAGTGTGATAAGTTGTGAAAGGACCTGGCTGCAGGGAGCATCAGCTGTAGGTGAGGCCTGAATGTGCGAGACAGGAACAATGTGATTCCTGGCTCAGCCTGCCTACCCCCCCTACCCCAGCCTGCAGTTTTATTTTCAGGCCTGTTAAACATGTAGAAATGCACTGAAACCACGCCAAGCTGTGACTTAGCAGCCTATTTGCAGTAATGATGTTACTGTATTTGTAAACAGCACAATACTGTTTTAGGCTATAGTCTAATTATAATTAACTACATTAGGCTGTATTTTATACACAGTCCTGTATTACTGTCATTTAATGTGTACAGTAGGTTACTGTTACCAGCTGTACTGTATTTAACAGTAATGACTACATTCATGTAATAAATATACTGTCAATTAGACAATCTGCATAAATTTCGACCCCAAACGTGTTTGCTAGAAGAGAAAAAATAAAATAAATAAAAAATAATAAAACTAATGCAGACTTAGATGTGGACTAACATTTATTTTCCATCTGTGTGTGTATGAATCAATATTAGGTGGGAATCACCAGAGGCCCCACGATACCATATTATCACAATATTTATGTTGCGATTCGATTTTATTGCGATTTTAAATATATTGAGATATATTGCAATTTTTACCTTTTTCCAACTTCCAATTAGGTCCCTAAAGTCAAACTTTGTCAACATCTGTTTATCTAAAAAGGTACATTTCTCTGTTTCTTTATATCACTTTTTCAGTCCTCTATATGGTCCTGTTAAGTTTTCTAGTGGACTAAAAAAGCAAAAGATTTTATTATTCAAGCACCAAAAAAAGTTAAAATTCCCATCTGCAATTTAAATAATAAAATATTTATTATTTTCGATACTTGGCGTCCGTCTATCGATACAGTATTGCCATGGCAAATATCATGATACTATGCTGTATGGATTTTTTCCCCCCACTCTTAAACAATATACTGTCTCTGTCTCTTTAATGTCGTGAGCTCATTTAGTTCTTTGAAATCTGAGACTACAGAGCTGAGGTGAAGTAAATGTTCCTTATTTCATGGAATGTCTCAGCCTCTCCTATGTTATATATTCTGGTTTCTTTTGGTTGCCATGATTTTTAGTGTCTTCCTTTTTGGTGTCCAGTGTGTGGTCACTGAGTCTGTACTTGGTGAAGATCTGTCTCTGACAGTAGAGAGAGATTCTGCTGATTCACCATCTCTTTTTAGGGCCAGAGAACATTCTGGTCTACTTTGGCTTTTACTTTCTTCTTTCCATGGTTTCAAGCTTCTTTACATTGCATTATAGTTTGGTTTCCTTTGATTGGTGCTTTGAAAGCAGTGTTGTCTAGGGGGCTTTATTTAAGGTGATAAGGTTAATTTGACTGCTCTCTTCTGAATGTTAATTATCGGTGGGTATCTGCTTTATTCTGCTCTATGTGCATTTTGTTGGTGTTTTTCTGTGTATGTGAAAAATATATCTGCAGAATTGTTATAAAGATTCTGTTGGATGTTTGGCCCATTGGGTATAGCTGTGATGACTGAGTGGACCACATACTTCACTAATATCCAGCGCAATTGGCTGGATGACACTGTCAAATATTTGAAAATGAAATTTGGAATAAAATGTTCTCTTAGTTAAGCTTTTAGTTTCAGTCCATTTGCTGCCATGTTGAAACTCCCTGATGTTGTTATGGTTATACCAAGCAGGAGACAGCAGAAGGTCATCAGCATAAAACTGAGTCTAAAAAGAAGGACAGTATATTTTTCTCTCCACCCCTGCCTATTTGCCTTACCTTACAGCTGGCCTTGACACCATGGCCACAGTCGGAGTCAGAGGCATTTTCTTTTACCCCCCTCCCCCCAGATTTTTGTTTGGTATACATGTTTGATAATTAAAGTGTGAAGGGTGTACACATGGTCAGCGTTTTAGGAGGAAGCCAATTAGATGTTCACTCAGGATGGAGTGTGCGTCAAGGAAACGCAGAATTTTTTGATTAAGAATACTACGATTTACCTAGGCAACTGCTGACACAGATGCCACAGTAGTTATCTGTCTCTCTCTCTCTCTCTCTGTGTCCATGTCTAATTGCTTTCTGTTGCTCTGTCTCCATCTTGACTGTTGTTTTTTCCTCTCCCTGCGCCCTCTCTGCTGTGTTTATCAGTCTGGCAGAGTGAGCGAGATGGTGAGTCTCTAGAGTAGAGAATAAGGTCTTATCCAGAGAAAATACTGGATAAGATATGGCTAAAGTATCTGGGCACCCTGTCCACATACATTTGTGCACTTTGCTCTGCAGCTGTTTTCTGTTGTTTGGGCTAGGGCTGGATACTGAACCTGAATGCCTTTTTAGGTACCAACTGAAATATGCCTGTAGCTGCTAGGCCTGGGATCTGGTAGAATTTTATCTGAATCCTTTCTAATCCCTTATCAAATAGATTTGTAATCACCTTGTTTTGGCTCAGCAGCCAGAGCAGCTTTTGGTGGCAGCCTCATAGACGTTCTTAACCTGTAGCTACAACCTAAAAGCCAAATGTTCAACAGAAGTTGTGAAAGGTTACATTTACCTGACACATTAAAATAGAATCTGTAGGTATTTTTACATCTTTTTACCAGCTACTTGCGCCACATAGACACATGCATAACTATTAAGTTGATTAGCTTGAAATATTGATGATAGTACTGTACAGCAATCCTCAAATAGTCACAGAGACCAGTTTGATGACAGGGAATACAGTTTCAGGGTGATTTACGGCGCCTCCCTCCAGGGACGAGGAGAGGCGTTGTGGGAGAGGAGCGAGTTGGGAGTCAATGTGGACGTCATCCATCATGTTGATGAAGTCCGAGAGTGTTTGTTTTTGTGAAGTCAGAAGTTTTTATTTCCGTGTTTTGAACAACAAGACTTGTGTGATGCTGTTCTGTGTTGAAACTCCTTGCTGGTAGAATCACCACTGCAGTTTGGTTAGGTTTAGGCATCAAAAGGCACCCACTTGGCTGGGTTTAAATTGAAAAAATAAAATATGACTCACAGATTCAGTGTTGTGTTGATGATGGGACTGTGTGTCGGATATAAATGAGCTCAAAAGGGGCAAACATGGAAGAATGAGCTCGCCAGGTTCATAGGTCTAATTGAATTTATGTCTGAGTATTTGTTTGGAAAACACAAAAAAACACTTAAGTTTTTAAAATATTCAGTAGCGAGGACTGGATTTTGAGCCTGGGTGGGTACTCTGTAGTGCAGTGCAGAACAAAAGTGAGAAAACTAAATACATGAAGCTACAGGCTACAGAAAACTGGAAATGAGACAGACGGATAGACGGGATTCCGAGATCGTTTTAACCAGATCATTATTATGCCGCCATAAATCTTAGCGAGGAGTTCAGGCTGAAGATAGCAGAAATTGTGGTTCTCAGCCGATCTCCTACCTGCAGTCAGCGTGTCTCCTTTTTGTTTTGTAATGATCTAACTAACTATATTTCCTTTACCTTCACCAAAGTCACTTTGTGACCTAAACCTAACCAGGTTAGGTTTAACCACTGTCCAAAGGTAGAAGATACTGTGAGGTGAAAGTGACAGGTGCATGCCAATTTTCTGAAAACATCAGGTTAGTTATTGTAGTTTGACCTGCTGATTTGTGCCGTTTATCAACTGATTTAGAGCTGCAAAGGTCTCTGTGACGCCAGCCTGTTCTCATGCGTCACATTTACACGCTTTGGAAAAGCCGTGTCTATTGTACGCAAAACGGCGATTTTGCGTGTATAGTTGACGCCCCCCAGGGACTAACTATAGGTAGCTAGTGATGTTTTTATTTAAGGAGTTGACATTACATTACATTTTCCAAGTAAATTATCTCCAATGTCCAGTCACGAATAAACGTCCATAAACCATCCTAGAAATACAGTGATACTCCAGTGAATGATACTCCAGATTAATAAAACGGTCAGGGTTAATCCAGTGATAGCTGACATCCATGGATACGCTGCAAACAGGCTAGTACACAGTTAATGGTGCCAATTTCAATTTCCCCAAATTATAAAAATACAAAATATACAAATCTCCCAAGGCATTATGGTGCATTCACATCCCATCTCCCGAGTTATTAAGTTGTTCTTCCGACTTCGGTGTGTTCATGTGCTTTTAAGTCTGAATATGGAAACACCATGGATGCTACTACAAAGATATGTTCGACCGTCATCGTCATCCAAGTCTGCTGAAACAGTCTGAGGCTCTCTATTACAAAGAGAGTTATTTCTGCAAAAGCTGAAACCACAAAAAAAAAGTTCTTTTTAACGCAAATACTGCAAATAAATAACTTTTCTAATCAATCAAGATCACAAACTAACCGTTATAAGCTAATACCATATTACAAATGACGCATTTATTAAAAAATGTGATGTGATTTTGCACCATTAATCAAATGTTTCTAACCATCAACCATAATGCCATGTTTCTACGTGTAAAATTTTAACCGACTTCAGGGGGCGTTCACATGAATTTTTCCCAGTCGGGAGAGACTTTTTTTTAAAAGCCCTGCTCCACACTGTTGGTACATATACCCGAGTAGAAGAGAGCAAGACATTTTCCCCGTGTGAAAGTTAGATCAGCTTTAGTCTAATTAACCCAAAAGCCACCTTCTGTGTTGTGAAAGCCGATTTCTTCAGCTCCGCTAAAAACCAAATGTAAGTCTAGCGTCACTTTCTCAAATGAGAAAAATGTCATCCATGCTCCCGTTTCACCATGTCTGGATTGTTGTTCAGCTTGTGGGACTGGTTTTGCCAACTTTTAAATGGCTTTCCTTAGGTTAAAATGAACAAATGCTTTGACACTACGAGTTTTGGCTTCCCTCTCAAAGTTTAATATTGTGCGGTTATTCCACATTGCCGTGCCTCTTAATGACCACTCTGGGGCAAACAGTCTAACAAGGAATGCTTTAATTATATTATTAAAGCAGTATTAGTTTTAATTACTCCTGAGCATCTTATAACACAACACATAGTTGGCCCCCCAAAATTCAAATTGGCAGTAATGTGTTCTGAAAAATGCGAGATTTCTTAAAAATTTCCCAGTGAAATAACGCGACTCTTTATTTTTCCCCAAAGGTCGGTATGCAAATATCGTCTCTCCCACATTAATCACATCACCTATTTATTACTTTATTACTTTAACCTTCCTGCCAAATTCATTTAAGTTCCCTTCAAGGCTTAGTTTAACCTTTGTGTGCGTAAATGGACAAACTTCTTTCATATTCATAAGAGAGAGACGCCTACCCCCAGGGGTTCCATTTATGGAGAACATTCCCCCGTGGTAGCTCCAAAGTGGAAATTAATGCCCCTGTGTCAGCATGACTTAGGCCTTTATACGGACCCCACACAGTCGGGACTACTGAGAACTAGATCCTGAAACAATCAAACAAATTATGTCTAATGTAGTGTTCCTGGAGCCACTTTCATGGCTTAGTTATACAGCAGCCTTCTCAAAATGTGGTAGAAAAGCACACCAATAAAGAAGCTCTGCTGCCCCAGAGGTAACCTTTCCTAACCGGTGTCAACAAGCCAAGTGTCCACGTACAGGCTGTAATTTGATGTGTGTGCCTGAAGGTTTTGTGGTTTGGCTTTTTGCCTGTGTGTGTGTGTGTGTGTAGGTGATTGGCAGCTGTTCCTGTCAATGTCTGGCTTTCAGATGGCAGTGGTGTCTCTGTTGTCAATCACAGCTGTTAGCAACATAAGCCCATAAGAATTCATTTCGTGCTTACGATAAGAACTCTAGAGGAGGAGGAAGCTAGATTACATAAGAAAGACAAGTTTATTTATATAAGCACATTTCAGCAGCAAGGAAATTCAAAGTCATTAAACAGCCAAGAGAAAAGGCACCGGCAAACTGAAAAGTCTTCAGCCTTGATTTAAAGGAAGCGAGAGTTGCAGAGGACCTGCATTTTGTGGGAGTTTGCTCCAGATACACGGTGCATGAAATCTGATTTTCCATGTTTTGACTCTGGGGACAGAAAGCAGACCCCCCCGTGTGACCTGAGAGGTCTGGATGGGAATATAAAATAGATTGGTTCGATGATGTTTTATTCATTTATAGTGCCAGATGAAGAATATTTGTCGTTGAGAGTAACAATCATATAGCTCTCACAGTTTTCTTGTTTCTATTTCAGTCACTTTCTAATTCCATCAGACCTTGTACTTGTCCCAGTTCTCCCATAATTTAACCACCACCTTTTGAAGGTGTAGCACACTCCACCACGCTGTAATTTGAGTCATGCAGAACATGACAGTTTCAGGTCTCTGTAACTTGATTTAGCTCTGCATCAACAGTCTCAGGGAAGACATACAGCGATCTGCCTCACGGCGACGCTTCAGCTTCCAATACAATCGTTGGCTGTAGCTGGAGTGGGCAAACTGTGTGCAGTTGACATTCAGAATACATTCAGAACCCTGGGTAGGGTTCTGAATAAGAAGCGACATAATGACAGCAAGGAATAATATTTTAGGAAACAAGGAACCTAATAAACTTTTTAGAATTTATTCACAAATATTAAATTGGTTAGAAAAGTGTTATCTTCTGTTTAATTGTTGGTGCAGCCAGGAGGAGAGACTAGGACTATAAATTAGTCCTTGACTCATATAAACTAATTTGTTTCTATAAATGTACAGTTGTTCTTGTGAAATGATTATTATTTACTACTAATGCTCTATTCCACCTGCAACTGCTTGTTAAGTGATGGTGCATCGTGATGCTGCCGGTGTTTCCCCCTCTGTTAGGGTCTGTTTGGATCAGGCGGTCTAATTATCCTCTGGTGTATTTGGGTCAGGCCCAGCTGTTCTCGGGTCTTCTTTTAAAAAAACAATTCATCCATGTCAGATTCAGGTAGGTCTTCCATGGCTCTGTTTTGGATCGGGTCCAAAGTGTGGGGGGCTCTTGCACATCAGGTATTGTGGATTGCACACAGTACAGTAAGGACTGACTGGATCACTTCCTGTGTGTGTTTTGCTGCATTCATGTTTTTTGGGGGTTACTGTAATGACCAGTTTCAGACTTTTAATGTCACTTATGGAACGCATATGTACCTCAAAAAAATAAAAAAAACTGTAACTGTATCAGGATCGCTTTTTACACTTAACATAGTTTTCATGGATCAATTAATATTTAATAGCCGGTTCCTTTCAGGTCCCTTCTTTTCCTTTTATGAGTTCTGTGTTGCTGAATGTTGACATTTTAGTACATTTGAAAACACAACGGCTCTTATGAGTTTAATACTGCTATTTATTGTTTATTCAATTTGTAGCCTAAATGATAATCTGAGCACGCAAAAAGAACGAAGACGTTTTATTGTAGTTACAGAGCTTCACTGTAAAATGAACCACAGGGGTGTGATGTTATTACAGTATGGATTTATGTTTTAGTAGCAGTCAGGAGTAAGATCCACCGCTATAAGCGCAGGAAATGATAAGAAGAAAGGAAAAGGAGGTCTGAGGCAACATTCTGAAGGAAATGGGGCAGGTGTTTACAGCCACATTAGATGAAGATCGTAAAAATCGCAGCCCTTAATATTTATTTGCAAATCCTTTACAGTCATTGACTGAAGACTACGACCCACGGACATCAGCAGATGGATGCTCATGATGATATTTAGCACTGTTTTATAGTTCTGTCTTAACTAACTCCACTGTTGTGCTGTTTAGACTCCTTCTTCCCCTCATTGCATTAAAACTAGTTTATTCTCTATGTAGGGTAACCTATAGATATAATCTATAGATCTATAAGTGTACAGAATATTTTAAGCTTTTAGCTCATGTAGTGTTGATATGTGTATTTATTTACTGCAACGTCTTGATAACTTGCTGCTGTAAAAAGAAGACTTTCCAAATTTAGGATTAATAAACGTGTCCACCCCTCGCTCCGTCTTCCCATATGTCCGTCCGTCTCTTGCCAAATTGACTGAAACTCATAATTTATTCACATTCTTCTCATGAATATGCAGGGAAGGGATTGATGCCTGGAGCTAGACAAAACACTGCCTTCTTCCCAATAATTGGGACGTTTGTGTTTCTGGAACTTTGTTATGCCACTGTGGAAAAGCTGCAAGGAAAGTGTAATGCAGATGTGGACCCCAGTGTTGTCCCAGATCACTGCAGGAGGGCGTTCAGAAGTAGGCCTGTCACAATTATTACAGGATCACCTGATCGGGATTATTTGACCCGACTCATGTTGCGGAATTGTTCAATTCCACGACCAGATTTTACAGATGAATATTATTTATCTACATGTTGATATGTAGTCATGTTTGCTTCTTTTCTTATCATATGTTTAATCTAGGTCTACTCTTAATAGTTACAATTATATTTTGTGATGCAAAATAAGGAAGTACACGTATGTCTGTTGAGGACCGACTGCCGACACTGATCTACACTTCAGGCAGTGAGTTGCCGGTGCGGAGAGGAGCAGCACAGTTTCCTATTTTCGGAATAAAGTAGGAAACTGTGATAATGGCCTTAAATGTACAAGAGGAATCCGTGTGAGCTGTGGGGTTATAGCATAAGAAACATGCCGATTTAAGTTCACATGTCAGGAAGAAGATCATGGAAAAAAGAGCTTGGTCGTATAGATCTTACTGCCGTTGGGTAGGTTGTTTTGTTTCAGCTCATATTCAGCTCCATATTTCTTGCTGATGAAAGCGAGGCGCTAATAACGAGTCTCTTTATTTATAGTGGACACTCTCCCCTACGGCTGCAGCAGGGCGTTTGACAGCTGTGGGGGAAGTTGTGCTGTAGAACAATTACAGAGAGTCCCTGCTTAATTTCATTATGTTTAAACCCTGTTTAGAGTTGCTGTGCAATGTAATCAAACCAAACGGCTGATCTGTCATGTAAAATCTGTTAGATCATTATTTATTCCACAAACATGTTTCCCATGTTTATCACATAAACTCTATGGACCAAAAAAAACACCTCAGGCGAGTGTAAAACATTGTTTTGTGGACGTTTTGTTGAATTTTCTTGCTTCCGTCCAGCTTTTCTAATTAGATCATTTATATAAAAATGCTTGGATGAAAACGTGGATAGGTGTTTCCCTGTTGCATTCCCTGTTGGAAATAAAATCAAACATCCTTCTACAGTAATTAACGTGAACTGCTACACAACAAGGTATTTAAAATACATGTACGTGCAGCAGAGGGAGAGGCACCGCGTGTGGGGGAACTATTTGCAGTTTAATTGATAGTCTACTCCTTTGCCAGTGTCCTCATCATTTTGACAAGCAGCCATTGAAATGAACAACGTGGAATATGACAATGAAACCATTAATTGCACTTATTAGCATGACAAATAATCATCAACTAAAAGGTCATGATTGCGACGATCCTGTTCACACGGGTTGTTTGTCGCTACCCACTAATGCGACACAGCAGAGCATTTTAGAGCTCCTACTGGCCGTGTGTGTCCATGTCAATGTTTTATGACGGCTAACACTGTGAAACTTTGATTAGGTTTAGGCAACAAAAGCTACTTGGTTAGGTTTAGGAAAACGGTGTGATTTGGGTTAAAGCAAGTAAATTACGTAAGTCATGTGCCAGAAATTAATAACGGAAGTCATTGATGCCTATTTAACTCAATAAATAACTCAACTCATTTACTTGGTTTCACATGGTGGAGTTAAACGTCTGCGGTTTGACCCATCCGACCACCCAAACCCAACTTCCTCCTTTGCCACCGTCATATGGCCACTAGAGGTCGCTGCCATAAAAAAAACAACGTACATATGAGTCGTAATAACACGATGAACAAAGGTCCTACATTGTCGTTTTTCTGGTGAGGACACTCTCCACACAGATCAGTCAAGTCAAGTAGTGCCAATTATTTCTTTTTTAAAATTCCCACAATCCTTTTGTTGTGGATTCACATCGTCTCGGCATCAGGCTCAGAGGCTCCAGGTGAAAAAGATGTTCATGAAGGATTTCTAACAGATTTTTTTATTAGACACCAAAGGGGAACCATGCTGTAGGATTGCCTGGATAATATAAATTGCTCTCCCTCTCTCCCTCCCTCCCTCTCTCTGTGCAGGGGCAGATATTTCGTGTCACTGTGGGGAGGGGGGGCAGTAAAACGAAACGATCTCATCACTAGAAAGTCTGCTGCTTATCTGCCACCCCCACCTCGGTCTCCTCCTGTGTTGTCTGTCTCTTGTCCTTTTTCCAGGTTTCAGAGCAGTAGAGACAAACAGCGTCCCTGTAACCATAGTAACGCCGGCTCACTCCTGCCTGTGAGGAGAGCGAGAGCTGAGATTACTCTGAGCAGCATGCAGGGGAATAAATTAGACCACAGTATAATAGACTTTTGTAGATTTCTCTCTTTCCCCTCATGGTCTGAATAACTCACTCTATCTGTCGCTAGTGTCTTTTTAGAAATAAAGTCCCTGAGGGTCTGAAGAAGGTAGGCAGTGGACCAAACCACTGTGAGGCATAGGAGGGGGGAGGACATAATCTTCCAGAATTTAAAAACCCATTGGATTAACCATTTGAGTACCAAATACAATGAAGGACGGACAACAGTGGTTATATTTACATTTTTGGATTAAAATTGTTGCTTGGGACAATTTAGTAGTTGCTGGATACTGATAGGAACTTGTCCCTACAGTCCCTACAAAATCCCCTGCCCTTGTCTATGTGTGTGGACTTAGTGCCAATCAGATCATGTTGAGAGACTGTGTTTTAGAATCATGTGACAGCCAAGCGGCTCCCATGAAATAAAGTAAACTGGGAAAAGATGGAAAATTCCTTAGGGATAGAGACAGCTCCAAACTGCTGGATGAGTTCTCTCTCTCTTGTGTGCACAATAAAAGGAACTTGTATTCGCAGATCCACTTCACTGAGCGGTGCCTGAGATCTACCCAAAGTAGACAGAGTCTCTCTCCAACAGCACGAGGACGCACACGTGCGCGATCACGCGGTTGACGTGATGCACGTTTCTGCTGACTGCAGAGGGCAAATTAAGAGACACATTTTTTAACCGGGGCTCCTCCCAAAGTCGAAATCTGCAGATTTATGCCGCTTCAAAAAGGAGACTAGCAAAAATTGTTGCCCACTTTCCGGTTTTTCCTGCCTTACCTGGAACACCAACACAAGTACACACAGTCTGGATCCAGTACTCTTTTCAATGCTCTCTTTGGTTCTGAATGACATTACTACCATCTGTCAAAGGCCTTCAAAATTAAAGGTCCACTCTGAATTGTTTTATTAACAGGGGCTTTCCTGAGGGTTCAGTCTTTGACCCTTTCGCTGTCACAATCCGCACTAATAACCTGGGGTTGTATATTATTAATTATTGGTTCCATCTGTATGCACAAGATTGTACCTGAAATATAGTGAATTGTAGAGACATACTAAATGAAAATAAATGCGGTATATTCCCTAGGGTCAACACAAACACAAACACCTGCTCCATCAGTCATTGGAGTTTAATACACAAGGCATGTTCAGCAATGTCATGAAATGCCTCCCGGAGAAACTAAACAAACTTAAAATTAAAAGAAAACAGCCCTAGTGTCCGTGCAGTGGCAGAACAGTAAAATAAAAAATGACTGATCGTCAACATGATACATGGTGCCATGATTTAATATAGCATAAATAATGTTGGGGGGAGTATTCAGACCTGTTAGCAGCTGTCACACCAGCCAACAACATTCAAGGTCACTAATCCAGACAGTTCATCAGTTTTCGTTGTCATGCTGCGGTGAGTCCCTGCACGAGATCTTCCACATCATACCATCACTGCCAATATCAGGATTAGGCATCTGACACAATCCATCTGTCCTGACACGCACACATCCTGTTGGAGGCACACACACCATGCTGTGCATCAGTACGGCTACCATAAGGCTCATCAAACCTTTTATCGATAAACACGTGCTTTTACCACACATTTTATTAATGTGTAGTTTATGAATTATTATTAGTGGTGTTAATTTAGTAGTTTTGTCTACTCAGAAATTTAGAGACTTGAGAACAAACATCTACATATGTCAGAGTTTGAAAGAGAAAATACAGGTAAAGGTCAAACGTTGTTAAAATTTTCTGAAAACCCACTTCCTGCTTCAACTTATTAGGTGCGCTCAGCACACGGTTGTCACATTCTCCACAGAACCCTTGGAGGGAAATCTAAATGTGATTTGCCTCAGGGCAGGACGATATGGCCAAAAATGTCATCACGATAAAAAGTTTAATATATTTAGATATCGATAATTATCACGATAAGTATCAAATCGTTATATCTTTTGAGTTTAAAGGTGAAAGTTGAAGTAACCTGATGGTTAATTGTGATTTAAACTCTTCTTTATGGTCAGAACATGACAAACATTTGATTCCAAACAGTGGATCACTTCACAAATCGAAGAACATTAAAAACTGTTAAAATCTTATAGGTTTTCTTACAGATAAAATCTTTTTCAACAAATATGCATGAGTAAAATTAAGTAAAAACTTTTTTTCTGTCCGTTTTCCTCAACAAAATAAACATCTTGGTAAAAAAATTCAGTCCTAATTTGTGTGTGAATCAAGTGAATCAAATCAAACATATATTGAATATTTATTGAACATTTGTTATATTATTCTTGAAAAAAATGATATCGCGATAATCATTGTTATTGTTTTATTGTTCAGCCCTAATTTGCCTTCTCCAGCAGCAGATTCAATCTTTAAAAGGTATTTTTGAAGGATCCCTTTTCTTCCCAGGGAAAACCAACGTTTAAATCTTGGGATGCACCGAATGTTCGGCCACTGAAATGAACTGGCCAAAAACGGCAGAAAAGCACTTTCGGTGTTCAGCCTAAGACGTCCACAAAAACGAATAAATTTTACCAAACAATTACATTGACTGAAACTTTATTGAAAAAATTGGCAAAATAAACCGAGCAAACCTTGTTCGCTATTCAGGAAAGTTTTTCATTATATTGGTTTTTGGCTTCGTCCAAGCTCTTTTATCATTGTAGGTAAACACCTGTGTGATCACAAAAATACCTTGTAAGCCAGATAACAAATTATTTTAATAACCTGCACAGAATAATTTTTAATGCCACAGTCACAATGGGGCTACTTCAATCGCTGATCTGCCCTGAGTACACAGTTTTCCTGCGCAATAAGGGATCAATAACATTCTGTGTGTGCTGGCTTTCAGTCTGACGTCTAAATAGAGTGGTTTAGATAATCCTCCTAACCTGTCTGAAATCTGAGTGCTTGTATATCTTGCCCCGTAGGGATGTCACTGCGTTCCCAGACCTGGTGTAGTCTTACTC
Organism: Lepomis macrochirus; assembly: GCA_024633595.2. Lineage (NCBI taxonomy): Eukaryota > Metazoa > Chordata > Actinopteri > Centrarchiformes > Centrarchidae > Lepomis > Lepomis macrochirus. The sequence goes on from JALXJV020000024.1 coordinate 3,119,909, forward strand.
TTACTGAATGAAAAGAAATGCTGGACTATGAAAATAAATCCCAAATTTGCTGTGTGCCAGAATTTTCTGTTTGCAGTAAAATGTTTGTCCTGTCAGATTAATGTAATGCATAGCCTGAACTGTTTTCACTTTTAATTACAATTAAAACTAAAGCAAATAGCATCTCACGTTGCGTATCCCACACATCTTTCTGCATCCCCCAATTAATGTAACTTACAAAACCGACAACTCGAGTTTACGCAGTGACCGGTCGGGTGAGTTACGGTGTGAAAGCTTTTTAAAAAAAAAAAAAAAAAATACTACTTCTGTTTCATGTGAACACCAAGGCGTAGCACCGTGAATTCCTTTTGAGGAGAGTGCCGGAGAGTGTGCTCTGTTATCCCCATTTGTACGATTCATGGTGTTGAGGCTTCAAAGAAAGACAGAACTCTTGGAAAGAGATCAAAGAGGCCGTGTGATGCAGGCTGGAGGAGGCTCTGAAGGCCGGCCTTTGCCCCCCTTTGAGTGAGGCCATTCAGTTTTACACACTTTTGCCTGTAGATGTGGTTGAGCAACATGTTTTATGAACTACTTTGTTTTTTAAGGCGGGTTGGCTGTTGATTAGAATATCGGCGGTTCCCCAGCTCCTCCGGTCTGCACTGGCGTCCAGTGTCCTTAGAGCAAGGTACTGAGCCTCAGATCGCCTGGCTGTCCCATCACTGTATGAAAGTCTTTGAATGGGTGAATGTGATGACGTGTATAAGCACTTTAAGGGCGCTATACAAGGACAGAGCATTTACCATTGTATGATACATGCGCTCTCTTGCTGTACTTCCACTAAATGCTTTTTAAAAAGAAGAATTCACCATTTGAAATCTGATGGCTGTCATTTATTTGTGTTCTTTTCTAATGCAGGACTGTAAGTCACCTTTCTGCAAGGCTTTCTTAACTGAATTTTGTGGCTGTGAAGCTAAAATTCCTAAAATACTATGAATATAGATCTCCACAAATCTCCACTGGATCCCCAGGGATGTTTTCCACTGCTTTTGCTCCAATGCGGAGGGGGAGGGTGGGGTTAGGTGCACATTGGAGTTAATAATGAATAGTATTTGTTGATGCTGTTTACTCCATCCACCTTATCCAAGCGATTAGACAAAATGGAGCCTGGCTGTTCTACTTGTGCGGAGGTGTTTCAAACCGTCTGCCAGGTGAACAGATGCCATCGCATGACGGATGTGTTGCCACAGCCCAGAGACTATCTGCCTGAGAGCAGGAGGGAGAGGATGGAGCATTTGCAGCTGATGACAATTAAATCTGACACACATGGATGCACTGGGAGCATGGCATCCAGGACAGTCTGATTTTGAGAGTCACAGCTATATATTTTGATGAAGTTCAAAGTATCAACAGTGAGTTCGGAGGAAATTCGGGGGATTTGGGGGTGCACTGTAGAGCAGTAACAAAAGCACCACCCTTGTGCAACTGTTTGTGTTTCTTCATCTCGGTGAAAGATACATAGGGCCAGATTTACTAACATCCCGAATAAAGAGTGCTAAATTGCGTGTGCATTCTAAAATATTGCACGTGCATATTTAGTACCTGTCACGGGTGATTTACTAAGAATTATTGCGTAGACGACAACAGGAGCAAACACAATGGAGGTGGCAGTATTTAAATGAGGGTTTTGCGTGTTTTAATGGTTTCCGCCATGGAGAGTTGGGAGGGAAAGCAGCCACAGCGTAAAAACCTTGGTTTGTTTCATTCAGTGCGTCAGTATGTGGAAACCGTATGTACCTGCCCATCCTGCCTGAGATTGCACTAAGACCTGGAAAAACTGCTTTGGGAAACCCCAGCTGGAATGACCCAGACCCGAGGAAATGCCAGCAGATCGTGCTTCATCCAATATTATTCATTTCTCAACGTCTTCTTTCATTATGGCTGTGTCTCCTGGCTATGATAACAGCAGCCATCTCTGCGCAACACTTGGTGGTTTGCACCTTCCTTTCAAATGTATTAAATACAGATGCATTATTTTTTCTGCGTTTAGACTTGGTAGATCACATTGCGTGTAGTAAATAAATGTATTTGCATGTTGCACGGACCAAATTGCATATTCATTAAGGCAAAAGTAGTTAATGAACAACAGGTGCTATCTTGCACTTTTGAAAGACGTCATTCTGCGTGCACACCGTTAGTGGATCAGCTTATGTGTTACTTTGCTGGTGTCATCAAGTTTGCACACGTTTTTACTCACGCAAACCTTTAGTAAAGCTGGCCTATAGTGTAAAGCTGTGTTATCCATAGAGTATAGAAATGCATCCCGTGTTTTAAATCTCTAATGCGACACCAGTCTCCCAGTGATTCCCTTTTTTAATCTTAATTAGGTAAAATCCAAAGTTCAAATACCGATCAAGTCTTAAGTAACGTGGCCAGTATGCAAGGCTCACATGGCAAATTGAGTATAATGTACATTTCAACAGTCATGTCACAATCCCAAGGCTTTTTTCATTAGCTTGTTATTTTTGTTTTCCTTTGCAAAACATTTTTTTGATGTTAAGATACCATCAATAAGACTTGCATATGTATGCTTCAAATTAAAAGCATATATGAAAGGCATTATGGCCCTTAAGCAGCTGGAAGGATTTTAACGTAAAACATCAATAAACAGCAAAGTAATAGCGATTTAAATGGATTAGTGAAGGAGAACAGTATTTCTGTTGCAGCAAGGATATGACTTTGCTATACTGAATTTATCAAGACAACCGGTAAACATTTAGAAGGAAGTGTTTGTATTAACAAAAGCTGCAATAGCAGAAATCAAACAGGTACGCCTCTGACCACAGGATTGTAAAATACACTCATGAAACCGCTGGAAAAAGAAAGAGAGGTCCGTCTCTGGTAATAACACCTCAATATGTCACTGAGATAAATAAAGGCCTCCTATTTTTAAATTTAATATAACCTAACATTCTTTTCTTCAGGCAAGATGTCTAATACGCCTCAACCAGACAGTGACATTGTTGATATGAACTGCTATTTAGGACAAATATCAAATGAATCCAATCAGAAGGTTGAGGAGTTCAAGTAAAGCTTTAAATCCAGGTTACTGTCAATATTATTCCATCTCTGAGCAGCACAAACAAATGTTCACTGAGGCCAGTTTAGCTGGATTAGACCCAGCAAATCCACTTTGCAAATGAGTGAATTAGAGTCCAGAAGGTGCTTTGGTTCTGTGGGAGTGGGCTTAATGGCCCTTCGTGGTTGAAAGGACCCATGTTGACTACCTTTTAATCTCATGGCTACAGGGGATCTGAGGAAAACAAAAATGTGTCACTTCATTAACACACTTGGTTAGAGAACAAACCAAGCCGAGACCAATGGGAAGCTTTGGAAGAGGACTTTACAATTCAGTCCAGGCACCATTTACAGTTCTTTACACATAATTCATGTCATTTTTTAGCTGTAACTCCTCTGGTTCCCTGCCATATGGTAATACAAGTACTTCTCCAGGGCTGTCTGTTTTCCCCAGTTAGCTTCTGATTGGAGAACCTATTGTGTTCTTTAATGATCTTCAACCAAGGCCCCCATCTCCCCTTCGGGAGCTGAGGTTTCTAAGATGTACTGGAGAGAGAGAGAGAGAGAGAGAGAGAGAGCTTCTCTCAAAGATCCATCTCTCTGTCTCTACAGAATTCAGGGCTGCTTGTTCATATTTGAAGCAGTCAGGGAAGAGCGGGGGAAATAGCTACAGACTTGGATTAGATACACAGGGTGTGGGCTGCCCCGCTGTTAGTACTGACAGTATTGATTGAAAGACATCTGTGTACTCTTGAGATGCCTCAAGACTTTGATGTAAACCCTCACATACTCAGAGATTCTCATTGGGTTTCTATATTAAAGGGAAATCCACCATATTTCACTTACTTCAACAGATTGCTGGGGAGGAAGTGCACTGAAGGAACAGTAACGTTGTGCAATGAAGATAGATAGATGGAATGGCGGATGGAATGGATAGTGTCCATTTCCATATTTATCTCTCTCAGTGTCGCCCGCCAAGACCAGGCCCAAGATAACTTTCAAACTGTCATTTGTGACCTTTATTTTATTGAGACCAAGATCCGTTTTTGCAAGAGAGACCAGACCAGAGTACAGCAGAGAGAAAGTAAACAAAAGGACAACAACAGTACTAGACGAACAAAAGAACAGGAGGAGAGAGAACACACAGCAGCACAATCCAAGTTCCACATAGAGATGAAAAATATAGTAACAGTAGTGGTAACAATACTAACATCGCCTTTTTTAGTGTTAAACATCATCAGCTGTGTTTTGTCAGTCCGCATGTTAAATCGGTTTCCCCTGTCCTTATCCCACAGTGAAGCCCCTCCCCCTGTCTCCATTGGAAGCCCAGTCATCAGCGCCGGTGGGCGGAGCTGGCGAGCGGCAGGCCTTGGAGCTGCGGGTCCGGACAGTGGAGGAAGAGAACCGGGCGCTGCGCCGGGAGCTCAGCCGGCCACCCAGGAGCCCGTCGGCGCGCCTTCCAAACAGTGGTCACCGTGGTAACCAGAGCCGAACCCATTCGGAGGAGGGCACCGGTGACAATGAGGGTCAGAAAGCTGCTGCGGTGGGGAACAGCTCAGACTGTGTGCAGCAGCCGGTGGTGGATAAGTGTGAGGTGAGATATCTTCACTGCGTTTTTTTTTGTTAGAACTACAAAATGTAACACACCACTCAACCACCTTTTTTTATTCAGCAACGCAATATGACCTTGAAGATGTTTTTCTAGGAACCGGGGAACCACCAGCACATCGTGATACCATATTATAGCTTGACTTTAGCCTCCTCTTAGTCTTAATCCTCAGCAGTGACGGTGTTGGTTTGTTGTTGGGATGTGGCTCACTGTCAGAAGGCTGGATAACGTGAGAGCTTTAACACAGTCATGCTGTGATCCCCGTACTGATAGGACCTCACAGCGCCAGCACATCACCTTTGAGCTCAGTGGGGGTTTGTCTGGATGACTGGAAGAGCCTACTCTTACATGTGGTCTGGTGGTCTTGGTATAGACTCAGGTTATTGGCTCAGTACCATGAAACGTGTTCATGGATTCACACAGTACTTCTCCGCATTATCATTATAACCATTTGACTGTATATTCAGTTTTTACAACCTGGGCCTTGTTAGCAATTTGAAACTGGGGATGCCAGTGTTGGTCAGTCGTCATATGTTTTGCTGTTGGATATATAGACCTTCAAGATGAACTGTGGCAATGCTCTGACTTTTCCTCTGGAACAGTTATCATGTCAAGATGTACATTTGTTCAGAACTTTGTTTTAGGACCGAATACTAATGACATTCCCATCAGCCTCAGCTGTAATTTGTTTATTACAAATGAGCAAATGTTAGAACACAATATGCTAGCAAAAGAAAACTTTTGCCTGAAGAAGAGATGAAACAACTTCATATATTTTGATATTCCTGTAGAGCACAGACTAAGACTGCACCAAGAATGACAGGAGATCCAGAACTGATTACCGTGTGCTTTCTCACTGGCAGGTGTGTGATCTGTGTGTAGTTCTCTGAGCAAGGATGGTTTTCTTATGACCACCTGCTACTTTCCTCCCACATCAGCTGTCACTCACACATAGTTCTCAGCTACAGCAATGCACTGTTCAAAAGCCAGCCTACTGCAGGGATGGCAGAATCCCTTCGGGGTCAGAAGAGGAGAACTCAAGAGAGGCCAGTCTGACGGTAGCGCCCTTCCAGCAGTGCTTGAACATGACCCCTTCTCATTTGGAGGGTTATCCCGGCCGCTCTGAACCCTGCAGGGAGAGTGCTGTAGAAACTCTAGAGAGGGGAAAAGAAAATGCACACGGAGTTTTGACATGTCAAGCTGACATCAGGGAGAGACATTGGAAGCTAAAATTGGAGCCATAACCCAGGGCTGTGAGGCAGAAGTCTAGCATAATGTTCACAGACCTTTAAAAATGGGCTAAAGGAAAGGGATTCCTATTCAACCCCCATTGTCAATTAACATTCAACAGTCATTAATGAAGCGAGAGAGAGAGAATTATTTTTACATATTCCCCATCATTGAAATTAGCAGAAATCATACTACGAAACTTAAGAAACCACTAATTGGAGAGAGAGAGAGATAAAGATATCTTCATTTATCCATCCATCTATCGTCAACCGTTTACCCTGCGAACAGAGTTGCGGGGGGGCTGGAGCCAATCCCAGCTGACATTGGACAGGTCACCAGTCCATCACAGGGCCTGTCTTCATTTATAAACACTTGTATTAGCAAATTATAAATTATGACAAAATTGGTTATTATGCTTTTCCATAATAATGGTAACATACACAACAAATGCAAATATAATGGCTCTATTGTCAATGCTATAATCACACATAATCTTTATTTCCAGAGCCCTGTTCACAGGGGCAGGAAAACCATCAGGTTTCTGTTATATCAAAAAAAAAGTTTGACACACCCACAGATCCAGCTGACCTACAAGAGAAGATTGTTGAATTAACCGATGCCGCACTGAAAAGTATTAAAATGGTTTTCAAAAAGCCTCCAACAATCTCAGAGCGGCATACGGCAACATTCCACCTTTGTACCTATGGAGCACCTAACTAGGCTCTCCCTAGGCCAAGGAAGGATGGCTGAATGCTGAGGGGAGGTTTTATTGGCTGTACTTTGATTTCATTTTATTCATCTATTCATACCACCGTGTTTGTGCCCTCAAACTGTGCTGTGCTACGTGTAGAATTTTGGAAGAGGTTAGGGAGTTCCCACATAAACAATGAACCTTGATGGCCAGCTCTAGCATCTTTTAGGATAATTATCTGAAGCTAAAAACAGATTAAATTATTGTTGTATCCAAGAAACACAGAGGAGATTGCGAGACTTTTTGTCAACCCTGGTTGGTGTCTGCTCTCTGTGCACACAGCCACAACAACCTCTGCCAAGAGGATGGGACAACCTATGCCTGGACAAAAAAAAAAAAACACGTGCAAATCACTTGCTGCTTGTTGTAAATCTTAATTGCTGTGAGAACACAATATTGAAGGTGACTCAGATGAACATTATTAACAATTCAGGACTTGTTCTATCTGGAATTTGGCGGCTGAGCAGTTAGAGGACACTGTGCAAGAGATTTTAATATTTTAATCAAACTATAAAGTGACTGGGCCACCAAGATCTTATAACCTCGTTGTTTTTGTAGTTTTGACCATCTTTCCTGTTGGCTGTGATAACATCGTACCCTCAAACTTCAGTGCTGGGTGAAACGTGACTCTGCCAAACACAGCTTGAGCCGCAGACAGATGATTTGTCCGCAAATTCATCCTCACTGCTTGACGACTCCACTGTGTCTCGTAGTGTGAATTTTCACAACAAATCTTTTAACACACTGGACTCTGGCGTGTGAGGTTTCTGTACGTAAGGAGTTTTTCGGATGACTGATTAAAAAAATGCATGCATAAACATTTGTATGAGATATTTGTTGATTTGGTATGCAAAGGCCTTTACTGTGGATTTTACGTCACGCTCCATTTTAAAGGGGTCGTCTAGCAACTGAACATGTCACAATTAATTTACGGGAGGAACCACTCATTATGGTAAAGCGGTTGAATATTAGCAGCTCTGAAGGAATTTGGTCAAGTCAAAAAAAAAACAAACGAACAAAAAAAGTAACAATAATACAGGTAACACAGTGCTTCGTAGCAATCAATGTAAAACAGACAAGCCGAACAAACATCAGTATCACACACAGTGGTGTACAACCAGGAATATATAAAACAAAAACAAGTCAATATAAAAATGAAGGAAAATAAATTACACATCATGCAATGGTTTATGATCAATACATAAAACATAAACAAGTCAATATACAGATAATAGAAAAAATAAATTACGCATCACGCTGTAATAGCTTTTTGTGTCTGAAGTGAGATGAAACTCTGCGAGCCTGATCTCCTCTCACTGTTCCAAAGTGTTGAATCCTATTATATTGTCCTTATTTATTATTTCTGCTCTATCAAAATAATCCAGTGATATTTGTCTGCACGTTCGTGGGTACGTTGCAAAGAGGAAGTCATGACTCACTGAATCCACGGCAGCATTATACTTTTTCTTTCCATGCAGTAAGGCATTGTGGGAAAACTTGATCGCGATTATTCCCTAAATTAAAGTAAGACAAAGAATGACAATAGGAGCGACAAACAATTCATTAATATTATTTTCATGGTACACTGTTCATATGTTTGGTATTACTAAGACTCAGAATGTCCCGTCAAACGTGGTTCCTATATCCCTGGTACCTGGACACTCTTCTGTCCTTTCATATACTGATATTTGCCCTGTGTTTTGTGGGGGGTGGGGCGCAGGTGTCTTGGTTCTGACAGGGTGCAAAAACTCCTGCTCTAAACAAATTACTGTAACAGTTACAAGTATTAACAAAGCGGGCGTCCTAGCTGCCCTTTGTAAGGGTCCATTCCACCTTGCAGGGCAACAAACCTTATGGTTCAACTTTGTACATTCTGTCGTGCGTGCAGCAGTGCAGCCAACAATTAGAATGGTAATTTCCCATGCTGTCACTTCTGGTTGGTTCAGATAATTGCTATGCGAAAAAGCTATGAAAATAAGAATTAGGTTGCAAAAAAATAGTCAAACAGCAAATTGAGTTTTCTTTTAAACCTCTGAAATATATATGAAACTTTGAATGAATATCCTGTGGGAGGATGTTTTCAGTAGTTTTCTCATTTGTGCTAATGAGCAATAATCCAGGCAGAAATGGAGTTTGGACTAAAATATTTTGGCATCATAATAGTTAAACTTCACAGGGTTTCATACACACAGCATTCCCTTGATGCCTTGATGTAAGTGCATGAATGTTCCACTGTGCTTTTTGCTGAAATTCAAGAGAAAGTGTGTTTTTTTTTCCTTTTTATTTGCAAATTTAAAGGTTTTTTCTACCTTATGACGTGCAGAATGAATTTCTTTCTTCTCTAACCAATATTTCTTTTTTAATCTGTTCCTTATCCTAATAATCCTTCTCTCTTCTCCTGATCTCCACAGACCATCCATGTGGCCATCGTATGTGCAGGTTATAACGCCAGTCGAGACGTGGTGACACTGGTTAAATCTGTCCTTTTCCACAGGTACAGCTTTTTTTTTTACATACTACATACACCAACCCAGTTGGTGTATGTTTTTATGGTTGGTGTATGTTTTTATGAATGTGTATATGTATACATTAGTACATTTTGTATTTAATGATAATAATTTAAATACATTAATAAACAGAAACAGGAAATACATATGACAAATGTATTGTATTTTGTTCATTTACTTATTTAGGCATAAATCTGTCACAGTCCAGTCTATTAACTTTGCATAACTAAAACATAATTATCTGTAATCAGCTTTTGCTGGCTGAAAAAGTTTTATTGGAAGCCTACAACAAATGAGATTATCAGCAGAAAATATCAAATGTTGATTCAGTGTGTATAATATTAAAATACGTATTTGATGTGTATTTTTCAAACTGAAGATATCCTGATTGAGAATTATTAAGTTGATGACATGAGAGTCTCCACTCTTCAACTCCAAAAACACTTCTCCTCCTGCAGCTGTAGGATGGTGTTACCCAAAGCTTATTTATGAAAGCATAGAAACAGCGCTGTCTGAGTACAGACACTGGCTTGCAGAGAGCACATTCACCAGAGAACAGCCAAAAGTTTCCCTTCTGTGATGTATGGAACTGATGTTAAATGAGACGCTGTTCTTTGCTGAATAAAGGAAAAAGAGTGGGGAGAGGAAAAAGGTTCAATAAGAGATCTGTTGGCCTCGGAGCTTGACAAATTTGGTTATTTCACCAACCGGGACCTGGATAAATAAAAGCTTTCTGACCTCAATCCTAGTGTCAACTACACACAAAACCTCTCTCTATGTATAATATATTGAACATAAGAATAAAAACTTTTATTATAGGAATTACAAAAATCCGCATAAGCTTTCCACTATCGGTATATTTTTTGACAGAACAAAGACACAGAATGGCAAATCGACTTTTCGAGGCCTTTAGATGCAGCAAAAACATTGAAACGAATACAAGTATGTCAATTTAAATTTTTTTTCTGTTATTCTAAAAATGAGGCACGGAGTGACTTCGTACGATCGGAAGTAAAGAGAGGGGAGCACACACGGCCTGAGGTTCAAAAAGGTTCATTTAAGTGTTAAATGGATGATAAGATATGAGGACATTAGCAGGACAGTTAAATGAAAGACTAGACCTCAGCATCGCTGTTCTCCTGAGATGAGGTTCACGAAATATGACGCTTTCATAATGAATCAGCCGTGAGCAGGGTGGAGTTTACTGATTCCACCCTAATTCATGAGATGACGGGTGCTGGTTTGGACAGAAATGGCCTTTTTTTTGGTTAGAGGACCGGTCACCAGCAGCTAATATGCTAAACCCCGGCAGGCCCTGTTTAATCAGAAGGGATGTTTAAATGTTGACTCACTGTTGTTTTACCGCTGAGTGACAAATATGTGAGAGGACAGACGCCTGAGAGGTCAGCCTGTCGGACTGCCATTTGATAGTGTGGGGCACTCGGCTGAGAGACCGAACGGATGGGATGGGACATGGGACAGTGATTGTCAAACACCGCCTGTGCCTGCGATAAACTGACCTGCAGCTTTTATCAAAAAGCCCTCAAGCTGTGTTTCTTTCATATAAGGTTGATTTGTGATGAATTAATGAATATGCTAATAAATTCCCTTTTGAAACAGGATTTAAATGTTATATGCCGTAGTTACTGTGCTATAGTCAGTTAATTTCCTGCAGCCGTGTGTCGTTTAGCCTACACTGTAAATCAAATATTTGCCACCCATTCATCTCTTGCCTCAGTGATGGAGAGCCCTGTAGAATGGCTGTCAGTGTGTGATTGATACTGTCCCACCTGGAAGGTGGCCTCTTTCTGTTGTATTCAGTTAAAGGGGGTGGGGTGGGGGGTGCTTTTTATCATTCTGATCTGTCAAACAGCAGCTGTATATGTTCTGTCAGGATAATCCGAGACTGTCCTCACCAGAAAAACAACAGCATCAGTCATCTGCTTAAAATGTTTAAATGACCTATGTGTATGTATTCCTGTCAAGTGACCTCTCGTGGCTGTACAAATGAGAACTGCTCGCTGTCAGAAGAAATAGTGGAAGTAGTAGATGTTGTAACATGCCGCAAAACCTCTTTATGGGAGGATGGTTGGACATACAAAGCATCTGACGGTTCCTACCAACAGTCAACATTCGTTCCTTTTAATCATGACCAGAATATTTTCCTTTAGTTGCCTAAATTTAACCACCAGAAAATGCTGTTTCAAATGGAAATGACAAAAAACCTAGTTTTTTTTTTTTTCTCAAGGTGTATGGGCTGCATAATTCATAAGCTATGAGGAAAGATGCCGAAACCTCAGCTGTGCAATCAGCAGCACACTACATAAGTCATTACAGAAAGAGTTGCTTTTTTGTGTTGCTGGTTTGGGGGAAATATTATCCAAGTGCTCTGTTTTCCCCTTCCACACAGTGTGAGATTGAAAACAAAGCAATTGTATCTAAGATCATATCAACCACACCAAACATGCTTGGTTACAACAGCCCCTGTTTTCAGTCAGGGGCTGTTGTAACCAAGCATGTTTGGTGTGGTTCAACTGTAGATTTAAAAAAAACCCACTGCTATACACTAGGGATGCACCAGTGTGATCCACTTGATTGGCTTGGCATTGAGACTGACCTAAGCAGATCAGGTATCCCCTAAATGTGACTGCATTGACCAAAAACTTTTGTTTGTAATTTAATTTAGTGTTTCCGCTATCAGTTAAATTATATGAAAGTAGCTTGGTGACTAAAATCTTGCTGCATTCCTGATAATATTGTCATTCTGCAACTTAAATGACATTGTCATTTGTCTTGCTTCTCAAGAAATGCTTTAGACTGCAACTGCTGCTCTTCAGAAACACTACAAGAACTCGCTACAGTGTTTCTTTTCCTTTTTGTAACACTAGATATTTTGGCACTTTCTCTGTGGTGGCCGCTTTTACAAAAGTGCATGATACGAATCTCTTGCAAAACACGAGAAACGGAGAATGGCCCAGAAACAACGCTCTTCTTGACGACAACCTTTTAAGCAACTACCATGGAAGGCTGGCTTTGGTTTCTAAGGAGAAAGATGAGGCCATGCATAGATGAAATTGTTAGGTGCAGAAATGCAAGCATGTTATGAGGAGCCTCAACTGTGGTGTGAAGCATGGATGGATTACTGAAGCATGCGATGGGTACGGACCCTCTGTAGGAAGTGACTGAATGAGTGAGTGAATGTTAACTCAAATGACAGACGGTATTTGCAAATGATCAGCACCATTTGTACATTTAAAACTAGTAGATCCCAAAAAGGAGCTGTTGGACCGAAGTGGATGTTTTATAACAACACAGTGCCACGACAGCTGTACAGTCAGTACTTCTGGAATCTGTATTGGGAGGGAAGTGGTTGGATGGGTGCATTCCCTGCTCTACACATGGTGGAAGTAACTTCCTCTTTACATGACGCTGAATGGTCAGGTCCAGGACAATCCTTCTCTCCTCTCTGAGCAGATGGGCGCACAGTGAATCTGTATCTGTGTCCACTCTAAAAGTCTTAACTGGAACTAGATAACAATATTGCATTATGAAGATTAGTTCTGATAATCAGGATGTGCTTGACATATTTGCTTCCTTATGAGAATAATCCCAAGCAGCCAGTGAAAGGCTTGTTGCTGTTTGTCCAGAGGCTGTGACGACCTTTTCTATTTGCGCTGCTGCTGCCAGCTTGTAAGCAAGCAGAGTTCCGATTATGACAGCTTCCAGCCCCCAGTACTTATTGAGCAAGTGCAGCTGACACATTCATTCCCAAAGTCATTCAGCACAAGACACCCCAGGGTGCTCACATCCTCGGCTCAGTGTCACTATGTCTTGACCTGATTTGGAAATCCTGAATATCTATTTTGCACATTCCCCTTTTCTGTGTGTGGGAGCTGATGTAAGAAAGCGAGTGTACAGGCTTCTGTGGGTGAAGCTTTGGTTGTCCCGTCTGACAAATCATCTACTTCACTGTGCTGAAGGAGATGTGCCTGCTTTACCAGCCTCAGGACTGACTGCATACACTCACCAAAGAATCTCTGCTCAAGCTCAAAACACTCTCCATGAACACGTTATTTTGTTCTGAAAATTAAAGCAAAAACAATGTGGCCATCATACTTTATCATACGACATCTTAAAGGAGCACTAATGTGACAAGTCAAGGCTCGGTCTCTATTAAAAATTTTCAGTACTTTGGCCAATAATATAGCTGAGTTTTGGAGCTGATACAAAAAAAAAGTACTTTTTTGATAACCATGCTTTGAGGAAAGTAAAGGTTATTCTACAAGACCCTTTATATTTTAACAAAAGAGGGTGAAGTTCTCCATTATCAAATCATGTCTGAACTAAAGTAGCTTTATAAGAATGTTGTCAAACTAAAATATCAGTCAAAAATTGGCGAAATCATGATTTAAATAGATAAGTTCGGACAATATGTAAATAAAACTACAAATTCCTCCTGAAAACTTACAGCTGGCTGCAGATGAATCCACATTTGGTGCTCTAGTGAGTATTTGGAGCAGCAGGACAGTGTATGTGGGATTGAATCAAAATACATACAGTGTGTGTGTTCATGTGGTGATGAAGGAACATGTCACTCAGTGCAACAAAGTGGCTCAATGATGTGTTTTTAATAGTTTTTAGACAACACTACAGGAGGAATAACGACAGTATATCAGGCTTTGGATACACAAATAATACATGTTTGTTGGATATGTTCAATTTTGGTTTTTGACAAGGACAAAATGTGTCCATTCCACATCATACCCTCCCTCACTTTCCCTTGTTTGTCTGCTGCTTTACTGTCCTATTTAAACGCTTCACAAACAACTTTTTCCCCACAGCAATAAGGACTTTGAACTCCTCCATCAAGCCCCCTTCTGGCATGCATTCCATTTACCTGATGGACCCCTACATTATTTTGCAGTACTATGCGGCGTGTCTGCTGATGTCCATGAACGGATTATATGTATTGTGCCGCAGAGTTTAGCATACTGTGCGAAAACAAATTAAATTTGCCTTAGTAGTGTGGCTGATAAACAATCTAATCTTTTCTCATAAAGGTGACCAAGTGGTTGTATTTTTACAAACTTGGAGCGATCATTCATCATTTTTATGTCTCAGTAAAAAAACAAATAAATGAATAAACCCTGATGTACGATCACTATGATGTAAACATTTCTGATTGGTTCGCCATTTATTAGGCCATTGTTGAATCCCAGGTAGCCTATTTATGCATGTTCAGTAATGTTTAATAATACAAAATGACAAATTGTGCTGAGTTTATGGTAATTTCTCATTTTAGCTGGTTAGCCTGAAATATTTATTCAAAAGGCTAAAAAAAATATTATCTACAAGTAGATTAGGTTTGTTTCTTAGAATTGTTTTCCTTTTCCATTTAATCCAAACATAGCTCAAGCCTACATCACACTGTTCTCCTATTTTTTGCTTATTATATTATATTATTATTTAACCTATTCATGTCTTGGTGTTTGTGTGTGCCCACAGGCGGAACCCACTACATTTCCATTTCATCACAGACTCCATTGCTCAGCAGATCCTGTCCTCTCTATTCCATACCTGGATGGTTCCCGCTGTCAGAGTCGACTTCTATGATGCAGATGAGCTGAAGGTGAAGAACACCTACTCCTCTTCCCCTCACTAACTCCCAGCTTCCCTCAGAATTTGTCAGGAAGGCTGAGTGCGGAGGCAAGAGAGCGAAGGAAGCTGGATGCAGACTCAGACTAGCAGGATGCAGTTCTTGTGATTTATTCCAAAAAAACAAACTAGAAATACACAAGCCTACTCGTCCAAACAAAGGTAGAATACTAACAAAGCAACAAAAACTCCAAACAGAGACGATGATCAACAGAATAGTCCAAAGAATGCAGAAAACGGACAGAACACGCAACAGTGACGAGGACACGACAAAGACTGAAAAGAACTTAAATACTGGCTAATTACAACACACACAACAGGAAGGCAGGTTTGAGAGATCAGGGCAATCAGGGCAGACACAGACAAGAAGCACAGCCAATTAGTGCACAAAACAGGACACGGGACAGACATGGAACAAGGAGCATATGCAAAAGCAAAACAAAATCCTGGCTGTGAAACCCCAACCAGAAAACCGAAATCATAACTTAGCTAAACTGAGAATAAAACAGGAAATATTAAAACTGAAAACCTCAGCCATGACAGAAATACTCAGAGCTGCTTTCAACTTATCTTACTATCCTTTAGTGCTTAATTATCTGACCGCTACCTTATATAATTCTTTGGAGAAATGATGAGCTATGCAAACCCTCTATAAGGATGCTGTTAGCTAATTTTAAAACTTTTTTTTTTTAAATTCAGCCAGTTTCACGGCAAATGATCCTAACCCTGCTGTGGTGTGGTGTTTCAGTCTGAGGTGTCATGGATCCCCAACAAGCATTACTCTGGAATCTACGGCCTGATGAAGCTGGTGCTCACTAAGACGCTGCTGTCCGACCTGCAGAGAGTCATCGTCCTGGACACAGACATCACTTTTGCCACTGACATTGCTGAACTCTGGGCTGTCTTCCACAAGTTCAAAGGTAACACAGTTCCTATTTCCTTCCTCTGTGTAAATTCCCTGTATGTACTTTTATTTTTAACAAGCCTTTGACCAGTAGCGCTTTATAAAGGCTGTAACAAGTGTTTTGCCTTGAAACTGATGATGGTCGTTTTGTGCTGATAATCAGTGTGCTGCAAAAATAAATTATTTAATTAAGGCAAATTACAGGTTTCAGTGTTTCCCATAAAGCTTTTGAAACAGCATGTAGATGTTATTTATTTATAGATGCATCTGGCATTCTTTTTGGATGTTGTATAAACCAACCAATTATATTCATAGGAAATATAAACAGTAGAATTACCAATATTATTGTTAGTGCGAGCCCTGTAGTTTTGAATTAACTTCCCCATATCTGCCCAGTGACAGCAGTGACGGAGTCAGAGTTAAAGGTCTGTCATAGCGGCTGTTGGTCCTGAAGCAGGGCTGTCCATCTTTGTAATCTCTCCTCTCCCCACACATTCTGCTGGCTGATTCATCAGTCATGTCACCGCATGACTCACCATGTAGGATTGTTCTTGTTGAATCAATATGTGGTTGGGATCATCTGGAGAGAAGCTGCATGTTACACGTGTGGTGATGAGCTTGGAGGAGTAGCTCTCCATCTTAATAATAAATGCATTAATACAGTGTGTGTGTGTGTGTGTGTGTGTGTGTGTGTGTGTGTGTGTGTGTGTGCGCGCGCGCTGTAAATTAAAGTTTAAATCTAGGCCTGCAGGACAGGCATAAGGTGTGCAAGCGATAGGGCGCAAAGTCCTGTAAGTATATATAGGTAGGGGAGAGAGGCGGTGGTGAGTCACTGCAAAGATTTATGGGTAGCGCTGTCCGATAGTGCAGCACAGCCAGCAAGGGGTTTGGATCAATCTTAATTAGCAGGTGACACCGATGCGGCACCTCTGCCACGCACTCCCTTTGCTGTCCGGTCTGGCTGAACTGTCTAGCCCCATTGTGTTTAAAGCATTACATCACTCCACTAGTACACACTTAATAAGTGTTACTACTGAGAGAACTCTCAGGCTTTAGCGTTCCTCAAATTACCTTATAAAGGTGGTTAAGAGAGTTGATACAGTGCCATGATTCAGTCAGCTCTAATTTTACCTGCTCATTAGCTTTATCAAGCTCATAAAAGCCATCAACATGTGTGGGATGATAAAATGTTAACTTATTCAAAGAAGCCATATACTGGGAGGGAATGCTCAAAATTACAGTAAATTCTGAAATACAAGTCAGAATATATCAAATATTAGTCGGCAGCTCTAACAAATAAAAGTCAGTCCCTAATGAAGGCCAGGTAATAAAATCATTGACACGGGGTACAGGTACTATGATGGCTAACATGGGAAATGACGCCCTAGTGTTCATTTTCACAGGACTAACTCCATCAGTACAACAGTCACGTCGTACTCAGCTCTCTTTTTTGACAGAAATATTATGTTCATTAATTCCAATCCCCTCTACGTTTTTTTCTATTAGCAAAACACTTCTTGCAGAAGTTTCTCATTAAAAGCCTAACAAGTAACTGTTTATGCCCTTTGAGCTGCTGGAATTGAACGTGAAACATCTGTGTTGAGTGTTGGTGTGGGCAGCTGGACACTGAACAAAAACAGTAGAACTGAATGCAAATTGATTTGTGTATAAATTACTGAATGTAAAAGTATTTGTGTTAAAAAGAGAAACCCGGGTGAGCTGAGTGGTGAGTATGACACGACTCTGTTGTCCGGATGGGATTAGTGCCGTGGACATACACCCATCAGCCATAACATCATGACCCCTGACAGGTGAAGTGAATAACTCGTTACCATGGCACCTGTCAGTGGTGGGATATATCAGGCAGCAAGTGAACATTGTGTCCTCAAAGTTGAAGTGTTAGAAGCAGGAAAAGTGGCAAGAGTAAGGATTCGAGCGACTTAGACATGGGCCAAATTGTGATGGCTAGACGACTGGGTCAGAGCATCTCAAAAACGGTCTCCAGTGGTCAGGACCAATCAGAAGTGGTCCAAGGAATGAAAAGCGGTGAACCTGTGACAGGGTCATGGGCAGGCTCATTGATGCATATGGGGAGCAAAGGCTGCCAGACGAGCTCCTGTCGGTCAAATTGCTAAAAAAGTTGATTCTGGAAAAGCGCCTACAATGTGAGCATCACAACAGGACCACAGAGCAATGGAAGACGGTGGCCTGGGGCCTCATGGAGAAAAGACTGTGCAGCTTTCACACTGAAAGGCGGCGTACTCACAGAATTTGAAAAGTACGTACGCACACAAGTATCTGCATGGATAAAACCAGGCGTATGCCAGGTCCTGTGCACCTGTGCAAATGACCACATATACACCAACATCACCTCCTATAAGTCCCAATAACAACGGCCGATCCTGCTGCAACACACGAGGTGCTGATCACTGAAGTGGAGGTGAGAAGAAATATTTCATTTGATGATTTGAACTCTTGGATCTGCAGCAAACGCAAAACGACGGAGCGGCAGAGTGTCTCAACGGAGACTCGCAATGGCCGGACAGAGTTTTTTCTGAGGTGCTTGCGAGGGGGAAGTTATAAAGCACGTATTGTTTGATGCAGCTTGTTCATAAACAAAGGAAAATTCAGAGAGTTTAATAGAATGATATTATTCTAAACAGAGGCTTTAGGGTAGAAAGGTAAACACTATAGACACTCACCTGTCTGCTCCCGCCTGTGATTATAGCCTACTTGTATTTGTATCGGGATGACACGGTTCTGTCACGTTGGTCTGTCTAATGCTGGACCCAGTTTAGCACACAGATCCAAGAGCACGGCTCTAAATAATCTAAACCAAAGTATTACCCAGTCATCATCACCGTCCCTGTTGGATACTCTGTAATCCTTCCATTCATGCTGTCCTCTGCGGCGCCATAGCGCAGAGGCTCGAATTAATACAATCAGCAATCATACAGAGTTCTTCACACCTTGCCAAAATGATCGCTTCAGTCAGCGGTCTCCCCCGCCCTGGGAGATCAATTTAAGATGGAGGTTTGACAGGTGAACACATTTTGAATGTCGGTTTTGTTATGGTTGGCTCGCATCATGATTAGGACTGGCGATTGTGCGAGAGCTGCCCCTGGCCTTATTTCCAGACATTATTCATGTACACAGACCATATGTGCAGGTGGTGAAGATGTGCCGGGTGAGTCGAGGTGAGAATACAGTTGTGTTTGAGCGCCACTGCGGTGTCTCAGTGCGCTGTGTGTGCCTGACAGCACAGTCTTGTTCACTGCAGCGATTTTACACACAAAGCTAAACTGAAGATGAAATATGCACAGAGGATATTATTAAAACTACTGACGCTCTCTTCTGCAATTCTTTAATGTTAGTTTATGATTTCTCGGATTTTCACGATGATGATTAGCCGAGGTTAAGACTGAAAAGGACTCTCAGGAAGCTAAATTCACGTCTAACATCTGAGAAAGGCAAGCCGGAAACCTGACACCTGACATTATCCTGGCTTTACGCTGGCAGTTCCACAACTGAGTGTCCGAGCATTCGCTGCGGCCCTCTCCTCTGCGCTCCGGGGGGCTGATGAAATAGTTAGCGGACATTGATTTGAGGTCTTGATAAGAAGGCGGCAAGCTGGCAGAGGCAGCGTGATGCTTTGTGCAGTGTTCTGCTTGGAAACCTTGGGTCCAGCCATTCATGTTACTTTGAAACGTACCACCAACCTAAGTGCTGCTGCAGACCATGTAGACCCTTTGATGGAAACAGCATTCCCTCATGGCAGTGGCCTCTTTCAGCAGGATAATATGCTCTGCCACAAAGCAAAAAATGGTTGAATTGGTTCAAAATGGTTTGAGGATCACAACAACAAGTTCAAGATCTCATTGCAATCCAGCATCTGTGGGATGTGCTGCACAAATATTTCCGGCACACGGAATCCCCTCCTGGCAACTTACAGGACTTAAAGAATCTGCTGCTAACGTCTTCAGGGCTCTCTGCGCTGAGGATGTGTTTGCCTTAACAGCAGATTAAGTACTCTAAAATAAGCATTTCTGTTGTTGACTCTGGTCTCTTCCATGTCAGCTCAGGCACTTCACTATTACTGCCGTCAGCTCACTGTAAATAAGGATGAATGTACAGCATTGTAATGCTAACAGCCATTAACAGTGGCATTTGAGTTGCTTTTAAAAAGTAGCCTGAAGTGCATTGTGTTTCTGAGAGGCAGTGTGCAGAGTGCTGCAGCAGCCTGTCTTGGATTCCTGATCAGGTTATAGTTCTGTTGTTACAGCCTCCTGCTGGGAGCTTCTCTCGCTCCTGCTCACTCACTTTGTCTTTCATGTACCAGAAGTATTTCCCCAACTTCTCATCATTACCATTCGTCCCACTCTCAAACTTTCTGTTTTGATTACATCCAAACTCTGCTGCATTGTTTGGTTTTTGAGGATGCTGGTTGGAAGCACCTCCCCCATTGAGGCCTAGAATTGGTGCTAAAATGATCCGGTGCGACTTCTCAGTTTCCTCACAGCGTATTTAAGTCTCAAGTTTCTCATTTCGATTAGTTGAACAACTTTATTGACATCATTTTCATGAAAACAGTACCACCACAGAATGATCCAAAACCAGTCCGGAGCATGAAAGTTCATGCTTGACCTTGGAAAAACCTAGAAGTTTAAGAAAGAAGAACATCCACTTAGTAGTTTTCTTTGACGCCTTCAACCGCATCGCACAGTCTTCATCAGAGGGCAGTCGTCGTGGAGATGGTTCAGCTGTTATCACATAATCTAGTATGGAGTTTTCATTACGTGATGATGGTCACGTCTGTGCGTTCAGATGCTGCGGCCGGTAGCTCCCTCAAACACTGCTAATTTTTTTTGTTTTTCATGTGTTAGTCTTTATTGCTGAAACACTTATCAGCTATAAAATCCACCCAGACAGATCAACCGGACCAGGTACCACAGCGGGTTGTCATCACTATCCTGTTACTGCTGTTTACATTTGCATCTGAGGATTACAAACTTTCCTTTCATTGTACAACGTTGTGTTGTATAGTGATAAATAAATTGCCTAGTTCCTTCATATGGGTGGAAATTGTAACCCCTGTCTCTGTTCAAAGATGATCTAGTGTCGGATATGGAGGTCCTCCTTGATCTTTCATTCACTCTCTTGCCCAGGGTCCTTGCTTCAGTGATGCAGTGGTTCCTACAGGTGTCTAGTCTCCCTCTCAGGGGGATCCTGTCTTTAGCGCGCACCAGCAGACATATTAATGTGTTGAATAGTTTGTGGTACACTTTAAACATTCTGGTTAGATGTTCTGACAGCCTCACTGGGATTTGTCTGCTGGTCCCTGCTGATTTTCCAGTGTCTGTCTTGGTCTTCAGATGGGGTGGGATTCTCATCTTCCTCATCATGTAGTAAGTCTTACAATTCAACAGAGCTGAAAACAGAGCTGTAAAGTTTTGCTCAGACGGGAAGGAAAGGGAATTTTTCACATCATGCATGTGAATTTGACCACTGATCTGTTTGCACAATCTGTGTTTTGTCACCCGAAATACCAACAGAGGCAGCCTCTGACTCGTGACTGCTCTCAGAACTCAGCAGAAACGCCAGTCCTTTCTGTAATTTCCTTCCAGTCTCCCTTTGCCTTTCGTCTCTGTACGTCTGATGAAGTAGATTCATGAAGCCCCGGGATACACGCGAAATGGTCAACTCACACGGACGCGTCTAATCGCATCAATTTGCTCTGCTCTCGCATTTAATCCCGTCTTTGCATGGACTTTGTACGCAGTCGTGCCTCCTCTAAAATTCACTTCATGTTCTGCCTGAAAACACAGTAAGACCTGTCGTGAGCTCCAAAACAGACATGAACAGCTGGGGTATTCGCACATGCAGTTCTTCACATAATACATTTGGTGTTTGCACACAGATCCACTCCACCACATGTGCAGTAGAATGCAAAATCTCGACTGGCCATTCTGCTTTTCCAGCGCATGTGCTGTTGCTGCACTTGTAGGCATGTACAGTCCACATGGACATAAATTTGTTTTGTCCGCAGTTGTCCACAAAGACGTTTAAAGACATGAGCAGCTGACAAAATGTATATCACACGGACCTTTGTGGCTATGCAGAGATGTGTATGTTTATAAATTCTCACAACCTTAGGTAGTACAGTCCCTGAACCAACCAGCTCTCTGTTACCCCACCAGATGTTGTTGACCATCAGCCTGAAAGAGTGTCTGGAATCTAAAAGCCTGAAGCACTGGAAAACTGAGATGAGATGACCATCCTTTACCTAGATAAATGCTTTTCAAATCCAATCTGACCATTTATTGTTCTTGTCTATGCGTGTACAATGAGTGTGCGAGTAATGAGTAATAACGTACATTTACCCAACACTAGTTCTATATCAGTCATTTTTAGTGAAACACTGTTCTCATTCGCTGATTAATTCCATTTATCATTCCATTCCGTTCCATTTTTTGCATGGTTAAGTTGTCGTCAGTGAGACTCAACCCTTCCTGCAGACATCTCAAATTAAAAGCCTTTACTGGATGGTTTATGCTCTTTTGAGTTGCTGGAAAGCCTTTAATGTGACACTTTCTTTGACGGTAGCTTAACAGAAATAAAAAAAAAACCAGCAGAGTTGAGGGGACTAGAAATTACTTCAGAGTTTAAAAGTATCTAACTTTAAAGGAAGGACTCTGCCTGTCTCTGTATATTTCAAGAGCCGCTCATCCGATAGACTTCACGCTTGGCGTCAAACTAGGTGCATTGCTGAGGAGCCAAGGGAAGGCTGTGTTGAGTGTTACGTCAATCGGATGAGCGGTTCTGGAGAACGCCGCAGGCAGACATTTCCGGGTGCCGAGCAATCGGCCCGCTCCAAACAGGCACGCACCTCAACAACAACTAATTTGTGTTTAAAAAGAGAAAATGAAAACTATGAGAGATGAGTCTGCATCAAAACAGGCAAACTTTGAGGAAGAATTGAGCTGCAGTAACAGTAAAAATTAAAAAAAACAGTAAAATTAGAGCAGATCACAAACAAGGAGGCTTGTTATTATGATAAAATATACAGAAACATCAAGTGTAGGGTCAAACTCAGGATCCCCTTTGTTAGGTTTACATGTCGTTAAAATTTGTGCTCTTTACCGGAGTCACATCAGTGTGACTTACACTTTCCTAGGATGTATTTTTCCTTTGTACATAAATGGACAGATTGTAAACAGGAACTGCTCAAAGCTCATTCGGCACGCTTTTAATGGTGCCAGTTTTCCAGAATGTAAACAAAAAATGGGGCTCAAGTTGTAGCCATCAGCTAACTCATTCAGCTGTTCACATCTCCCATAATTATTAACTTTTAAGTTTTACTGCTCTATCAGTGTAATTGCTGACAGTACCAAGGCTCAGAATGTCTAATCAACATGTTTCTTATATTGCTCAAACACTCATTTATATGCAACCCTCAGTAGTTTGTGCTTAAACCTGCCTAACTACAGCAGTGGCAGATCAGGAAACAATCATGAATAATTTACAAGTCTGATCACAGAGTGCTAATATGGGTCATTTGTGTGGTGCTTTAACTTTTATATTCAGGGACTCGTTGGTGGGAAATGCTGCTTTGGGATTTTGGTTTGTGCTAAATCGCTAACATTATGCAGTTCTTGAAAATTTTTCTGCTGCAAACCCTATGTTGAGCCTTATCCCAAATGTTCTCTCTTCACTGGGAACTTGTGTTCAACCTGTATTCGACTAGATTGGTTAGTTGAGAGAAACGCTGTCTTTTTTAGGAAGGCCCTGTTCTCAGTCACACATTCACACCTGGAATCTGCTCAGCACGACCAGTCTGTACAGTAGTGCACAGTCAGCAGTCTTATCTGTGGGCCCTTGACCAGCTCCACTTGAATAGTTGTGGGGTAAGGGCCTCGGTGTGCTTCAAACAATCTAGGTTAGGGGATGTGCTGTTTGATCACATCGAAAGGCGAGAGTTTCTGCCAGTTCCAAATGACCACATTGGAATGCGGGGCGAGAGGCCTGCTGTCATAGCTTCCTCTCCTCACTGCATCCCAGAGATGCTCACAAGTCTTTGACCTAGAGTCCAAAGTCAAGACTCTCTATAATTCTCTATTCAGTATTTTATGGGCTCTTCTTTTATGTGTAATATTGTTAAGATGTAAAGGTAAAACTGCAGATAAGGTCCATTGTAGTAAAAAAAATGGAGCCAGCAGAGAGTGGGAATAATCCGAGAAATAAACTGTATTTTCCAAGATTAATCGACAAGTAAAAAACTTGAAGATTCTCTGACAGTATAGTCACACATTTATGAGGGAAACTTCACTTTGCAAGGCTGCAACATCAACACACACACTTTTGCTGTGTATTATGCATGCAGTGGGAAATTATATTCACAATCAGATGGACGTGGGTTTAGCCCAAAATCACTATATTATCACGCACCTTAGAGACTTTGCCTAGGATTGGGTGTATTCAGAAGAAAACACCGGAGTGATCTAGATTTTGACTCTAATTTCAGGGAATTTCCAGATTTGGTTCTTGGAAATTTGCCACTTTCATCTAGGAATTTTCTACTCAGTTTATTAACCCTCATCCTGGCTCCGTGTCCATTTGTGAAAACACCTAGGAAAATTCAATCACAGCCCACAGAACTACATCTGAGAAAGTGGCCTGTTAACTAATTAAGATCTCCTCCCTAAAATCACAGAGGCTGCAGGGCTCGCTGTATGAACACAGGCTAATGCTGTTATGTTGAGAACAACTTCATTTCACTTGCAGCTGCAGTGGAACAAGCCATAATGAAATCTAAAAGTATTTTATAAAGTGCTATGTATTAATATCCTACTTCTCATTATTAACACTGAGTACAGATGTGGTGGGTAGTCCACGTGCAGGGTAACCTCGAGTTAACCATGGACAAAACCTGCTCGGAGCAGTTTAGAGATGCAGCGTAAACTGCCATGGCAACAGACCTCAGGTAACACCTATCCGGAAGTCTTTTGAGGACGAGTGTCAAGCCGAGTCTCAAGTCACTGTGTGACTTAAGTGCGACCGAGTCCCCATCTCTGCTGCATCCCACTGCATCTTCAATATCTCTCTATGAAAACTTTCTTTGGTGTGGGTTTATAGTCTCAGTGTGGTGATACATACCAACTGGGATGACGTTTCACTCTCTGGGCAGTCTCTACTTGAAGGCATTAATTTATGAATTGAGGGCTAAGCACTGCGCTTTAACTTTACCCAGCCAAAATCCCAAACTGAGGTCAACTGGGGCATCTGAGCTATCCCACTGGTAAAGACTGAGATGTGATTGCACACAGCAGCAGCACTCTCACAATCAGCTGCATGACTTTGACTTTATAAAGATACTAAAGATACATAAAAAAAAAAACTTGGGGGATCAGATGTGTTTGCTTGTACCAGAACTCCACTAATTTTACACATTAAGGTCAATTTACTGGTCATGAGAAATGTGTGAAAAAAGTTGTATAATTCACCAAAACGACTATGTACACATAGATATTAGTGAGTCCGCAGTAGGGAGATGGCCGGATTTGAACCAGGGACGTTGTGGTTCATAGTCACCGTAAACCCCTAGGCCATCAGGATGACCTGCCCATTCGTTTTTTCCCTTAACTTTATAGAAGTAGTAAATTGCTGGTGTAAGGTACAGGCCTTTTTTTTTTTTTCTTGTATGCTTTGTACTATCAGGCGCCAGGATGGTATGGGCATTTCAATAAGATGCAAATAAAAGAGAGTTACCATGGCAACACACACCAAACGGCACACAGTGGAACCTCCTGTTCACACATACTGAATCAAAGTGGCAGTGTCTCCCTTGATTCTCACAAGCTTAAAGGTTGCGTGTGTAATGAGCGCTCTGACAGTTGACCAATTGCTACTCGACTCTGATTGGGCCGTTACTTTCACCCGTTGCCATCATCAGGTTGCACAACAAAGTAGTGCACCTGCTGCTGAAGTGGTTCATTTTCGAGCAACATAATTTCATGCGTGGTTTCTCTTATTAGAGCTCCGGCAGCTTGTTAAAGTTCTGTCATAGAGAATTGGGAGAGTTGGGAATCACTTTTTTTCTCCTCCATTTTGTGAGTGAATCAAAACGGACGTTATTGACTGTCACCGGGTTGTCACTCCCCTGCCTCGGAAGACATTTGCAGAAAGTTTCAGGTTATGTCGCGGACGGCTGTCTTCCTATTGGCTGTGCTTTTGAAAAGTGCGCTGACAAACAGATCAGAAACAACAAACTCTGCATCTGATCGTGTACAGAGAGTTAGAGCGGGAAGAAAATCAAATCCTTATCTGACAGCGGTACCTGCATCAGCGTGTTGCCGATAATTAACTTTAACCTCAGTTTGAAATCAAGCTGTCATTCTGGGCCGGTGGCAGTTCGGTCCTCGGTGCTGCCCAGGCGACTGCTGCTGCTTCTCATCACCAAAGCTCGTTGAAATGAAAAGCTGTCTGCCACTTCTGTTCCTCAAATCTTCTGGTGCGATCACACAGTTAAGTATCACCCTTTAAGAGCTAATAACACTTTGACAATGGCGTCAAAGAAACCCATTTTACAGCTTATCTTACAGCTTTTACTTTCATTGTTTTATCTACAATTTATCCCCAATAATCTCTGTTTATGTGAGAGCAAACAGACATGGAGGCAGGGAGAGTCGAGTTATAGGCACGCAAAGGGAAACAGAACCTTATCAGTGAACAGGGACTTGATGTGGTGCTTGATATTATTTTGATGGACATAAGCAATAATTGCCCATCACTGGTGTGATGAAGTCTTTCCACAAAGCTGTTGAGCTGGAAAGAGCCCTGTACAATGACGCTAGGATTGTAACCCATCTAGCATCCTGCAGCCCCAGGCCCAACACTCCTGCAAATAGGAGCCTTTTCTCCACAGTTGTCTTTCCCTGGTGGCAAAACTCATTCGAGAGTGGTCACATAGATGTAGTACTGTTCCTCACAATCTACTAAATAAACTGTCAGTTCCACTGCACAGTTTTAACTGAAGATCTACCCCACAGAACATTCTTGTTCTCTCAAGGAGAAGTCCATGAAAAAGATAGATACTGACAGATAAGATAGATGTCAAGGAGATACTGCTACAGTTTTTCATATATTTAAGCAGGTACTGTCTAAGATGACCAGCAATTTCTAAATTCCAGCAAACACTGATAGTTTAAAGAAGAACTTTACTGTGGACATGTCTAACTTTTTGAGATGAGAAAACAGAATGTCTGAACATCAACTGAAAGGACGCTCATACATCAAAGCAGAGCCAAGAGTCCAAGTCATTCTGGTCTGATTTTGTTTGGATCTGATTGACATTTCATTTTCCTGATATGCAATTTCAAATCATCCTTTTCCAAAAGAGTCGGGTAGGGTCAAGATTATACAAGTCGTCACTTCTTGACTTGCCATAGCATCATTTAGTTAGACAGCTACAAACAGACAAGCATGCACATGAAAATGAAAACCAACTGACTGAGCTGACTCAGTGTTTCCCACAGGATTTCAAAAGACTGTTGTGGGTGGGCTATGGACCATTGGGAAGTTATGCATTAATTTGGTGCATTTGGTGCAGAAAAAAAGTAAGAGGCTATCTATGAAGAACTCTGCACTGTTGTAAACAATGTGCTCTAGTGAGTAAACTATTTGACCTATAAACCCATTGTACAGCTATAAATGGTGATGAAACAGCAGCAAACGTCAACAAATGTATTTAATGTTTTTCTAGCAACCCTAAATGAAAGAATAGAAATAGAATAAAGTAATTTCCCTAAAATTTTATTTTTACTTTTAATGTACATACGTAATATGTTTTATACTTTCTGTGAATATAATTTAATTAATCTTATTTCCATCCTGTATAGACACCTTATTTTGAAAACCAGACATTGTCACGTGTGTATCCTTGCGCTACATTCATCAAGTCCAATGAACGGAGCTCAAGGATACACAATTTGATAAATACTGTTGGATGTGGACAGGATGAAGCCTTCACAGCCTCTCTTCAGGTAGGACTCTCATACTGCAACACTTGTCTTTGTAAACTGACAGGATAAAGTCTCTAACCTGCCTGTCAGCTCGGGCTGGGCCATTTCAGTGGATTTACCATGAAGGCTTTAATACATGTGCGCTCCAAATTTAGGTGCGAGGCTAGCTTTATGGCCTTCTCACAAACGAGTGACAGAAACAGACGGTCACTGTAGTTACCTCAAAAGAAAAATGTCTGAGCATGCAAGTTTACAGCAGCGCACAAAAAACACAACGTTAGAAGTCTGTAACGTTATTATGAGATGTGTAAAAATATTTTAGGTTCATTTTGAAACCATGGCGGAACAAAACAAATTTTAGCACATTTACAGATTAATGTACACATTCATAAATGTAGGATACATGTACAGGTTGGAGGGCTTGTTTCAAGAAATTTCAAATCAAACAGAAGGATTGCCTTGTGAGCTCGTTCAGTGAAGCTCCACAGAATATGACCCTTTTCAATGTCAGACATTCCATGAGCTTTCCTTCTGTGCCACAATATCACCTCTGACTGCAAGATATCTCATTATATAACAGTAATAATCCAATTGATGATCACATGTATGCTCCCTAGAGGTTGAACCCTTTTGATTTAACCAGGTCCATTTACTACAGCACCGACTTCAGGATAAACCTTTTAGCTTCCTAACGTTTAGCTCCGTTGTTGCAAAGGCTCAGACAAAAGCACAAGTGTCAGTGTTATTGTCCAACACTTTCATATCATGTGGTGAAATGAACACTTGCCTCTGCCTAATTAAGACAATTGAAAATGATAGTGCTAATATCTGTGCTGGTAGTGGTTCTAAAGACAGTGCTTTGGCCAGTCTCCAGGTAAAATAGCAAGGGGTTTATTGACATAGACATAGAGAGTTGGAAGCACCTCAAAGGCACATGATGTGGCTCACCTTTTTCTTACGCTGCTCTATCAAACACGGTCGCTTAACTATGAGCAAGGGCGCGCTGACCGCGCAGAGTGGCAGGAACTTTCCCTGGTGGGTCGCTGGACAATTGGGCCGATGAACCACATAGTATTTAAATGTTGGCTCTGTAATTCTCAATCTGCTGTAGCTACTGTCTGGTTGAAATCTGAGGTTGCTACGACTGCTGGGTACCTTGCCTAAACTTAGTTGGCTAGTATTAATTGTCGGCTAGTCAGACTAGTACTAGTAAAACTAGTATACTAATATTGGTATATTGACGTCTTAACATTATGTACTAATATTAAATACTACCATTTTAATATTTTACGGAAAGTGTTATGTATAAGTAACACTAATATCCTAATTCTTATACCGATTACTCATCTAGGCTGAGGATAATCCTGCTTTTGACAGGGATAGTCAGGGACAGGAAGTCAGTGCCCTTTATATTTTTTTCCAAATAGCAGAGGCCTTAGACTGCTTCTTCCATTTAAATGTATTTATTGTACTCAAGGGCTCAGCTGAGTTGATTACTTTACCTGAGGAGAGCTAGATAGGTGTTTCCAGTGTTAAAAATGTATTTTTATGGCTCATTTTGTAATGTAGGCTACTATACTTTTATAAAATTCTGCATGGAAAAATGATGGACTAGAGGTCTCTAACGACCCAGATCCCTCGACAAATGCTTTGTCCGGAGAGCGGGCCGACCAGGGATACATTCACCGGCCATTTCTTTTTTGCCCCAATCCACTCATGATCATGAGCCAACTGGGCTGAAATAGCTCAGTTTTTTTTCCAATACCCACTTTTTCTTAGGCTTCTGGTCACCACTGGCTTTTTAAATGTAAAAAAAACCCTTGACCAGCAAAGGACTTTGGAAATTGTGTGATTGCGCACGTGATTGATGGTGGAAGGCTGTGCAGGTGAGAGTTAGCTCAGAAGATTGTCTTCAGGCTATCAGCAGGACCTTAAGAGTCTAAAATGTGTTAAATCATGAAAACTGGCTCCTCAGCTGCTTCCCCATGAATCTTGATCATTTGATTTTGTGAATATTAAAATGTAGTCACACAAACTTTAGATTTTCTCCAAGTTTACTCCCTAAATTGTCCAAATATGCTGAGAATTTCCAGTGCATGGTTTGTTTTTATAAAGTGTGATGTTTCTGGGTGTTCTTATGCCAAATTATTAAAAAAAAAAAGATGATTAGAGATAAACCCAGTGCACACCTGCACCTGCTGCTGCAGTTAATATGCAAAATGGCATCAAGACAGGAGTGGGTCGCCATTACAACCCCCTGCACTACATTATGACATTATGCCTTCCCGCAATCCCCTGCCTACTGCAATCATCAGGACTGATGGCAGATGATGCTTTGGCAGTGTAACCTACTAACCACCTGTCCTTGAAATAGGAACACTTAAGTGTATTGCAGTTTTCTAAGTGCATGAGACATCATTTCTCTCGTTCAGCAGTTCAAACCTCAAGTGACAGAAATGCTTTTTAGCTGATCACTTGGCGTCCAAGGACACCAGGACAGAGCTGGTGAGCTTGACTTGTCGCGCTATCTCTCACTAACTGACCTCTTATTTTACCTGTTTTTTTTTCTAAGGTTTTTGTATTTGTGTGGCATCTGTAGAAGTCAAGTAGACAAAATGTAAAAAATCCATTGACTAACATCTGAATTCCATTTAGCTGCGTCAGTTTCAGGGTCCTGGTGTTAAGGTCCTTGCACAATGAGAACAAATTTTTTTATCCGAAATTTTTGGACATTAGAAAATAAATCCAACCTCCCGTTGTGTCAATCACGTTTAGACACCGCCTCTGAAACTTTTGTTCGTCATAAAAAAAAAATTCTGATCGGATTCGATTTTCTGAGTTTTGCCGCATCCGTAGCAAGCATTTTGAGAGGTGTTTTGAAACTTCAGAGCCACCGTACAGGCAACGGGATCTGGGTCTGACAAGCTGATCCATTTCGTCTCGCAGCACAAAGCACTTTATAATAAAGGTAAGTGCGGAATATAAAAACACGGAATACAAAGACAGATTGTAGCAGATGATTGTGGAACAGCTTGGAAAAGAGGATGGTAGGTACTGGCTTCAAAATAAAGGGTGTAGCCTACAAAAAATAATGTAGTATTGTGCTCAAATGAGCTAAACACTAGCTTGTTGCTAACATCATTCATCCATTCGTAGTGAATAGTGCTAGTCCCAAACAGGGTTTTATTCAGTTGCTAGCATGCTTTGACTTTTTGACTTGTTTGGCATATTAGTTGAAGCAGTGAAGAAAATGTGGCGTAACTTGCGGGACACATACGTCCACTACAGGGAAGGGAGACAGGGCAGAAGTGGACAGGATCGCCAGTCCATTGCAGGGCCACACATAGACAAACAACCACAATTTGGGAGACACCAATTAACCTAGCCTGCATGTCTTTGGATGGTGGGAGGAAGCCGGAGCACCAGGAGAGAACCCACGCGGACACGGGGAGAACATGCAAACTCCAACCAGAAAGACCTGGGCAGGTTCTCTGTGATTTCTAATTGTTGTAGGCGACTTGTCGAAATGTTAATAGTAATAAAGAATCTTTTCACAACCAATCAAGATCATCAGTTTCAATGTAATTATTATTAACAATGTAGTATTCCAGTGTAAATAGGGATTAATAGGTTATTAATGTACAATTCTAGCTTAACTTATTGTTGTTGTTATTTTTGATGTGCAGAACAACTTTTTTAAAATTTTATTTCTGTACATGAATTCATATAAAATGTATGATATATGGATGTATGGATAACAATACTACCTTAATACAAAAATGTAGATTGTATGTATATAACACTATGTACAAAATATAACAATGTATGAACTATATACACAACATGGCGTCATATAGTATAGTGTGTATCTAGCAATTTGAGGTTCAGCGTTAGCATGTTACAGTGTGCTGGACACCTCAGTCACGCGTAATGGCTGAGGCTGGCTCATTGTCTAATTCGCACATGCAGTACTTACACCTTCTTGACTTGTCCTCTTGAAGGCGTTTGCCACCGTAGGGTCGGTTGACCTTCCCCAATTCAGGCTCAATTCACCCCACTCCAATGGGGGTGGAACATTCAGTGTCCCACGGTGGAGCGCCCGTCCCAGCGCAGAATCTGTGAAAATGCCCCACTGTTCCCACCATAGGTGCCCACATCCATGGATTCCAGGAAATGGGAAACGGCATCCACTAATGCGAGGAGGACAATGGAGAAGGTGCCTTTATAATTAAAAAAGAGGGAACCTGTGTTTGCAGGGTCCTCAATCTTGACACGCTTTCCATCGAGAGCACCAATGCAATTGGTGAAGTTCCACCTTTCATTGAACCTCCTCACCGTGTGAGTCGGCATATGGGTGTCCTTCAGCTGCAGCCAGATTTGGTCACAGGTCTCCCTCACAATCATCCCTGCAGTGCTGATGCCCAGCCTAAAACTGCTGGCGATGGTGGTGAATGAGTCCCCAGTGCTCAGATAAATATAAATATACAAATATTATCATAGCACACAAACTTATGGTTTTGTATGCTGTAAGCTATTGTATGCTGTTATCAGTGCCTGCCGCGCGCTTTTCCGATGGCACAGTGTATGTGTGTATGTGTGTGTGTGTGTGTGTGTATGTGTGTCTTACTGCCAGCCTCTGTTCAGGATCAATTGGTTTGCGGAAAATTGGCGGTCTTCTTTTCAATATGTGGCTCCAGTATCGCTAGCAAAGCATCAAACAGACCCACTGACATCCTGAAGTATACTTTGAATCAATCGGGATAATCCCGCAGCTCCTTCATAAGGAGGTGGAACTGTCCATGCTCTCTACGCAATCTCAGAATTGGATGGACCCAAAATTTCCTATTTATTTTTCTCTTTTTAAGAGGAGGGACTAAAACAAAATCGTCACTGCTTGAAGATATTGTTTTGCATAATTTTTTGCAATGGATAAATTTAAACGCATCAGACTCAGTGTGCAAGGTTTCCGTGCTTGACGAATTTTTAGGACGACGGATCCGAAAAAACGTACACGAAAATTTCGGACTCAGTGTGCACGGACCTTTAGACTTGCTACTCACTGCGATGCGGTCATGGTTTCCTGGGAGAAAAATATACGTCAGCATTAACCTGTCAGAATGATGTTAGTTCTCTATGTAGATGGGTAATTTCTTCTATCATTAGTTGACAGTGACACCAACATTCACACAACAGCCAGTTTTCAGGCAAGTTAGGTAATTAGGAGGGCATCCTGGTAGCCAGGTTGCTGAGGCACATTTTACATGTTATACCCCACTCTCTTCCCGCATGTTTTCTGTCTATACACCATCAACCAATGAAGGCGAAAGCCAAACATAGGTCAGCACTGGAGGTTGAACAACAGTCTCACTGAATGTAGTCTAAGGGTATGGCTTAGGGCTGATATTAATAAAATATGTTTCCTATATCGATATACCTTATTGGTATTCTGTATCCTTTTTTCTCATCCAATGAAACATGAAACACTTCCATTGAAACAGAACATAAATAAATAGAGGGATGGATGGATCATCGCATTCAGCGACGGTGCTAAATCTTGGCCGTATCACAGGTTTGATTCAATCCCTGGTCTGTAACTGCAGTAGAGACATCAGGGGATACGTTTGACTCGATATCACACCTTGGGAATTTCTTTCCTTTGAGGCAGCGGAACACATTATACTGTAGATTAAACTGAGCTAACCAAACACTTTTAGGGCTTACTAAAGCTGATTTAAAGACACACTATAAACTTACTTGAAGAAAGTTGCTGCCTTAGCAACAATAAAGCTACAAACAACCCATAATGCAGCACTCTTGGTAGAAGCTGGTGTTACACCAGTACTGCTCGTTCAAGTGATCTAATGTTATGAATAGGGCCATCAACTTTTATTTGGCTCAACACTTTATATACAGGATATCACGCTGTAAAATAACATACGATAATCAAAGTAATGCTTACTGCAAAGAATGCAGAATACAATCCAATTTTACCTATGGCCAAACCCTACTTTGGACCTTGCACAACATTGAAAACACAACCTCCACATGAACAGTTTGTTACATAATCACTTGACATTTCTCAGTTCAGTTGCTGAATGTATCTCCTGATAAGGTTGTTATTCAGTGCTCCATGTGCGGAGCAGTAGGAGGATGAAATGGTGGAGGGAAGAGTGTATGTAGGGCCTGCTGACCTTGGCATCCATCTTTAGTATGTATGAGCACTACTGACTCAGCAGTAAAAACTCCCACTGATCTCCTGGTACCTCTCCACAGCTAATTTAAGAACCGCTCACTCCCCCCCCTCAGCTGCCTGCATGCTGGGAAATAGATTGTGGATGGCCTGAGGTTGGCTGGATGAGGACTTTGCTTTGTTGGGCGTGCAAACATACTATTATGTTCAACTCTGTAATGCTTTCTAACCAGACTGTAATCTCTAAATAGAAGGTACAGGCTTTAAACCTCACAGGCCAGATAGCCAGTCTGCAAATTACAAGATCAATAACAACTAAACAGTGTAATGTGAATTAATCAGTTTTGAAGATTAAAAAAGCTCATGCAGTGACTGATAGCTCGGTTTGAAGATGAAGAACAGTGTGAAGAATCACCTTGTTTTGATGGGATTTCTTTTAAGCTGTTATTCTAAACCAGAACTGTTGCTTATTTTCCTTCTTTTTGTTGAAACAGAGCAAAGCTGTATTGATTGAGTTCCCTTTTTTCTTGCCTGTCATGGCTCTCTGACTTGGAAACCCAGTATTTGACTGTTGTTTGAGAAAGCTGACGGCTGAGGCGTCACGGCCAGCTGCTCATCAGTTTTTCTCATCGTGGATGTTTGGATTTAGTCAAGATTTCTGTAAGACAGGTGGGCCTGGCAAGGTGTTAATGTGTTAACACAGATTTTCCTTTATAATTGCATTATTCACGTTTTGCTGTTCACCTATCTACTCTCGACCATAGCACATTTTAAAACCAGGTTTACAAAGTGCTGTACAAGGAGTAAAACATAAAACACATAGAAAAACGCACAGAACCCACAAAAGCATAGACAGCACACAAACAAATGGTCCAGGAACAATTGGAAGGCAACAACAGAAGACCGCACAGCTCTCATGCTGGGTTAAAAACACGAGAATAAAAGTGAGTTTTCAGACAACTTGTAAAAGATTTGAGGGTGGGGGCCATTTTGACCTAAGGAGGTAACTCATTCCATAGTTTAGGGCCTACTGCTGAAAAGGCGCAGTCATCTCTGTTTTTGTAGTCTGGTTTTAACACCATCAGTCCTGTCTGTAATATGAGCACTGTACTCAGGAAGTTCATTTTTTAACATTATTTTTGGGGGCTTTTTGCTTTTATTAGACAGGGACAGCTGAAGACAGACGATGACATGCAGCAAAGGGCCCCGGGCTGGAACCAAACCCGGGCCACTGCAATTTTGACTCCTACACGGTGTGCAAGCTATACCAAGTGAGCTACCGGGCTGCCCTGATTGACAGTTTTTTTAAGAAAGAAGGTTGAAATCAATGCAGCAGAACTGGAGCCTCGAGCAGAGATGAGGAGCGGGCTACAGAGGTCTCACTTCTTTCTAACTCCACACCCCCAGATTGCTGTCATTTTCAAACTCGCAGTCTTCGGCCCATCATCACTTGAGGACATTTACACAGCTCCGTCTGAAGCACACTGTCTTCACATATGCAGCAGGCGTATTCACTCACCAAGTTCATATCTGAGATCTAGAAAATAAGATACAGTAAGTCATACGGATCAAGAAAAACAAGCGGTCAACTTATTTGGATGAGAAAATGGTGATATGTTAAAATTATGATCAGAAGTGTCCATTGCAAACATCAGTCAGTTTCCAATCCAGCTTCCCCTTTAAACTTTGATCTACTGTGCTGTACAGTTTTCCTGTGCAGTGAGGCATTATTATGAACATTTCTTATTTTCATTTTCCACATGAAGCGGTCACATATCTGGATATAAACTATTGGGTTATCTGAATATCTGACTCGTAACTGTTGGTGACAAAAGCCCAAAATAGGAAAAATAAAACCCACATTGAAGTTAACTGACTTTTATTATTCTGCCTGGATTTGGGGAATTAAAAAGTCTGACTACATTTTGCTGGTGTTAAATACAGAATTAGTGTCCACAAATAGTGTTCATCCAGAATGATTAAAATGTCGGTAATTATAATTAATCACACAGGTTTGCTGCTTAACTGCAATAAAGCATGTTTAACCACAGTAAAAGAACGGAGTAGAATATAAACAGAAGGGATCAGCAGTAGAATTTTCCTCCCACCACTGCTGACAATGAGATTAAACAGGAACATTTTTGATTAACCCGGACCAAAGTAGAATCACTGTGTAGTCACTCCAAAAGGAGCAGCGCTGTGTTTTTTTGAGCTTTAATTGTTCTGCACAGTCATCACCTTGATGCCAAATCTGCGGTCTTTGTTTTGCAGCCTTTCTAAAGAGGCTGCCCGCTCTCTGCTGCCTGCTCCAATAAACTCTCATTAATCTTCCTTACAGCCTTCATTAAAGCTACCAGTGCTAAACCTATGCCCGCTCTCCAGGCTCCTATCTCCTCCCTAATGCCCATCCAACCCTGATGTCTACCCAGCTTGTCTTCCATAATATCTCGCCCTGAAGCCCACGTACATCCCTTCTCTTCTCGTCCCTTCGTCTTCTGAAACTCTCCTCTTTATTTCAACTCTCCATCTTTCTTGTCCTCTAAATACCTTTTTGTCCAGTGTCTCCAAACACTTTAAATTCTTGTGAGCTAAGTTTCAAATTCAGTTCGGAGCTTCTCACAAATGGTTTGCCACTGCAGCTGAAGCCGTCTCCTGGTTTGTAGTTGACTCAGACATAAAAGCCCACTTTATGAAGGGATTATGTTTCTGCTGGCTCTGTGTTGAGCCAGTTGACCCTGTGGTGTCTGCCACTGATCCCCTTCAACCTCTATTTCTGTCTGCACACAATCCCAACCGTGCGTAAGTCAAGAACAGCCAGTTAGCGAGAGATCACGACTCACTTTTTTCTTTATCTTGAGTTTTGGTTTGGTCATATTTTATTAATGAAGCCTCCCTGTTTTATGGTCTGCTTCTGTTTTAATTTGCTGTTACTGCAAACTCGACACTTTTCAGTGTTTTTGGACCGGCCTTTATTCCTTTAAAGTATCTTTTATATATTTTTTTTCTTTTATCACTACTTTCTTATACATTGTGTGTCCTTTAAATGTCATTCACAGTGGAAGGCAAACGTGGAATTTTATTGAACGGGGAAACTTTTTTAACTGTGCATATGACAATAAATGAGACTTCAGGAGTTATTTATATGAATTAATATTAAAATTGATTATTTAGGAATGATTGTATATCAGTTGGTTTCCAGTAACATTGTGTGGTTTGTTTGGCCTACTTTATCTGGTCACATTTTTGTTCTATACAGCCATTTCTCAAGGCTGACATAACTCAAACTGACTTGGATTGGTCATACCAGTTTTCTTCTTTTAAACAACAAGTGTTCCAGCCTTTTCTGGGTGCTGAATGTGTTTGAAAATATATGAAAGTCTTAAAAAAATCAAATCACCGTCTGATGTTAGAGCAGAACGGCCAGGTTGATGGCAGTGTACACACCAAAAGAAGTAAATTAAAATGTTTCATCCTAAAATCACTGACATCCCATATTAAAGATATGCAACATTAAAAGAAAATTTAAATGTTGTTTTCTGAAAACCACCACGTTACTTCAGCCAAACCCCCAGGACACAATATATGACTATAAAACAAGAAAATACAAGGAAGTGGATAAGTTAAAGCTGCAGAGAACATGAATGAACGTTGAGAATATGAAAAAGCAGTAATGGTGTCATGTGTGCTGTGCTCAGGTCAGCAGGTTCTGGGTCTGGTGGAGAACCAGAGTGACTGGTACCTGGGGAACTTGTGGAAGAACCATCGACCCTGGCCAGCTCTGGGAAGAGGCTTTAACACAGGTGAGTACAGCACGTTATGTTAGCATGGTGCATGGGACCCATTTAAAACATATGTATTTTGCGTAAAATTGTGTGCAAACTATATACTTTCATTTAAGCAAGACTTAAGTCTGTATGTGTTTATAGTGAAAATAATGACAAATTTACTATGTAAATTTCTATTACTATGAAAATCAGTAAGCATACCAAAAAAACAGCTCTGAAAAACTATTTTCTAGTGGATGGATTGCGTTGGGCTCTGCGGCAGCTGCCGGAGTCATTTTACTGCCATTCTTGTTGTTGTTCCAATCTCCACCACATACACGAGCAGAGTGTATCTTTACGCACCAGGGGTCTCATTCATAAACGGTGCGTACGTACAAAACAGGGCCGGAAACGTGCGTACGCCAGTTCCCAAGCAAAGGTTGTGATCTATAAAAAACAAACTTGACGGGAAAATGCGCTGTAAGTAAACTCTGAACCATGCGTAGGCACATAAAGAGGAGAAATGAGAAGCGGCGACTCACATGGCAGAAGGATGAAACTGTTTGAAATGAATCGGCCTGCTACTGTGTAAAATATATCAAAATATTACCTCTGAGTAATACAGGCTTAAAGCCTTTCTAAATAATCAGACACTCGTTTGACTGATTTTCCCTGAAGTGCGCAATAAAAAAAACATCATTTAAGATAAAAGAAAAGGAGCATGACTGAGGATAATAAACACAAACGGAGATATCTGTTTCTGCTAAAGAACACCTCAAATATGTTGGACAGGAGGACAAATTACATTTAAATTGATGCCATCTTCAGTCGAGCAAATATGAGAGCATAGTTTCATGTATTATCACATGTTCGTTTCCTTATCGAGCCAATCGGGCCGTTTCTTTTAACTCATCGCCAGCCTCGTTAAGGAGTGGACTGTTTGTGTAGCCGAAACAAATGTGGAATGTATTTGGTTTACTATGTTTTCAAATTAGTACCTGGGTCATCCCGTCTTGTGTGTGTCCCCCGTCTGTCGGTGAAGTCACTACTCAAGAGGGAGGCCCCTTCCTGCAGACCGGTTATAAAGGGGTGGAGCTCCGGTGCACAAGCGTTGCATGAAAGTGTGTTTTTTACCCACCAAACAGCTTCAGCTTCACCACAAGGAACATCAGTGTCACTGAGTTAAATCTCGTTTTGTAACTCCTCTGTCAGAATTTGCCTCCTTTGCTTCCTGCAGTCAGGACGTATTAATATTAATGAGGGGTGTTTCACTGACCATTTATATGCCACTATGGGCGTTTATAGGCTCGGACATGGAGCTCCCTCACAAGCGCCACATTTCAAGTTGATTGTGATTTATAAAGGGAACTTGCTTACGAGTGTGCGTACGCACGGTTATATAAGTCTGAATATTTTTTTGCCGTACGCCATTTTTGGCTTTTGAGCGCACACTTTTATTGAGGTTTCTACGCACAGTTTTATAAATGAGACCCCAGATCTATTTTTGCCAGAGCAACTTGTGTTCTTTAAGCGTGAAATTCGCTAATGAAAGTCACAAGCATGCAGCAGACAGCAAAACAAGTTTTCTTGTTTGTTTCTGTCACTTCTCACGTGAAGAGACGAACTGCTGTTTTCCTTCTACTAATATTCACTGTTCAGGAAATGCAGTAACAAAGTACAGATCAGACAACGTGCTGTGTATATGTCATTAAGACCAGTACAGCCTGTGCTCCCACATCAAGCATGAATAAACTATAAACATGTTTTCAACCTTGTAAAATACAAAAAATGCCAGCAAACTCAAAAACACACGGGAAATGTGTCTGCTGAACAACAGACTGCTGAGAGGCATTCTGATTCTGAAACCCTTCCTTTGAAACACGACGCCGACACAGTCAGTGGACAATCAATGTATTAACCCTTCGGGGAAAATACATAGCATCCACTTAGCAGTGGTATTCCAAAAAAAAAATCACAGTTTGATTGTGTGTGCTTATATTTTGCTTTGTTTCCTGCTAGCACAAAATCTTAAAGTGCTTTATCCTTGTGCACAGAAATGCAAAAGCAGTGTAGAAGCTTTGCCAGCATGAACACATAAACACCACGAGACAGTATCTATTTGTCAAGTCGGAGATTTTACCAGACTGTTTGTTCTGAAGGAGCTGAGGTATCAGGCCGTTGTGGGCAATGTTGCAAATCAATGAGCAGGACTGTTTTATGGCAGTAGAATTTCAGATGACTAAAACAAACACGCCTGTCGGGTTACTGTAGCAGTAAACAGGTTCCCAATAGATTTTCTAGAAAATGTTCTATATTATAATATTGCTATCTCGCTATAAGATCACATGTATACAAATAGCCCAGTCCTACTGTGACAATTTGTTTAGCACATACTGCCCTGTATTATTAGTATTGAATTTAATTTGATTGAGCTGTCTCTGGGAATATAATTTGGCATTGTTATTTCAGCCATCCGAGGTTATTTTCATATACGGTAATAGGACAAACATTTTATTGCTTCCAAGTATT
Organism: Lepomis macrochirus; assembly: GCA_024633595.2. Classification (NCBI taxonomy): domain Eukaryota; kingdom Metazoa; phylum Chordata; class Actinopteri; order Centrarchiformes; family Centrarchidae; genus Lepomis; species Lepomis macrochirus. Next base: position 3,160,119 of record JALXJV020000024.1, read on the forward strand.
ATTATTTTCATTCTCCACATTTCAGAGCCCCAACAACTGTGAAAGTTAAGAGTGTGCCGCAGTGAGGCAGCGTCCTTTTCTTGGAAGAAATGAGTGCGTTTGCACAGACATTGATGAAATATACAAGCCGTCCACCTGGCTTGTTGAACCAAAAAAAAAAAACATTTTCAAATATGGTGTGGGGTGTAATTTCACAGAGCCTCAGAGCAGCTGATAGTGGAATTGATTGGATTCCATTACACCTTGTTATTATTATTCTCTGCCTATAAATTCAGCAGGGCTTTTCCTTCGGGAGACTTATAGCTCTCTCTGTGCTGTTTGGGGCTGTGGGATAATCGTTCTGTTGACTCCAACCCAAAACAAACAGCACCACCCGCTGCAGTGAATTTCATAGCAGGCGCATTTCAGTGGGAGCCGTGTCAAACTCACCTGAACGCGTCTGTGCTGTAAGGATTCAGTGTTCTGCTCTTAAACTTCCTGTCAGTGTGGCTGAACGGCGCGTCTCAGAAATAGAAAGGCATGTGTCACATTTACACAGAGCGGCAATTTGACAGAAAGCCTCCAAGCTTTGTGTCTGTGGCTGTGGCAACAGATAGAGCACAGCAGGGTGTGAAAGAAGTTTGTTTGTTCTCATCCGGAGGAAAAAAAAAAAAAATCCACCATCTCTCTCCCTCTGAAAATTGGCTGCTTGATTTTGTTTGTAAAGCCAGGAAGATTTCTTTTATTAGCCAGGGAACCGAGAAGAATTTTTTGTTTTAGATTTTTTTCCTGTTTTTTGGGGCAGAAAGTTAGCAAGCACATGAGCTTCTAAGAGTGGTTTGTTTCCAAGAGGATTTTTAACAGGTTTTCTGCGTCCAGCCTCTCTCTGTCTTTAAGCTTAAAGTCTACAGCTTTATCTCAGAAAACACAAGGCTGTGATTCAGAGCCTCATGATGGGGCTTTATCACCTTTCCCAGGGAGCTAGATAGCAATCTCTCAGTTTCTTAAGCTGCCATATCTCTGTCTGTACGTGTGTACGTGTGTGTGCTTTCCAGGGGTGATTTTGCTTCTCCTGGATCGTCTACGGAAGCTGAGATGGGAGCAGATGTGGAGGTTGACTGCGGAGAGGGAACTAATGAGCATGCTGTCCACCTCCTTGGCAGACCAGGTGAAACACACTCACACACACACCCTCGTTCCTCAGACATGCAAATTTGCCACCCTTTGGCAAAATTGGCCCGTTCTGTGATTGCTTCCTGAATTTTTGCTGTTAAATTAAGCTACAGAAAAAGAGTTCTGTTTGCTTCAAATAAGCTGCTTTACACAACTGTCATCCGACCACTGCTAAAGGTTAAAGTGTTTCTGTCTGTTCTAAATGGCCACATCGGAAGGCTGGGTAAAAAACCTGCCGTCCTCCGGGCTGCATCTCGCCGCCTCCCTGATCTCTCTTCAATAACTCAGTTCTTTTGTCTCTGCTGTGTCGGCTCCGTGAATCATACAAATCGGGATAACAGCGCATACTTTCAGACACTCGCTCGTCAAAGGCTTTCATGGTGTTGCACTCGCTGTTACAAATGAAAACTGACAGAGGTAGTAGAAGAATGAAAAAATATATAGTTTGGGAGGCCAACTCAAACCGTGCATGCTTTAGCTGGAGACACACTGTTGATGGATTTCAAGGTGACGAATTCTTTTCATTTTCTGCGTGGAGCAGGAGATCCAGCGTCGATCCAGTGTGCATGCTACGCTGCAGCGAGTTGACTGACCATTCGCCTGACTTGTTCTCAACTTTATGCCAGTGAGCCGGTCCAAAGCAATGCTTCAGGCTTACAAAACTCACAGTAAAACTAGACTGTGCTGATCAAAAATATGTTACCGGGTTGTCTATATTTGAGAGTACTTTTTAGCTGTAATATGAGAAAGTTTCCGACTCAGCCGCCATGTTGAAAATGGGCAATCCCCAGCCAATTTGCAGTTTCAGCACCCACTAACCACTAAATAACTTTACTTATCAAGGCAAAGTATAAATAAAGTTTGTTGGTCTGATTGCCTTTTAAATTAGTTTATTTTAAGGAGGGATACTCAGTCATCACAATACACTAAAACTGAGAGAGGTTCACTTCAGGGAATTTCCTTTTCAACATGCTGTCACATGAAACCTCAACCAGCTGAGCTTCCTTGTTGCTTGGCAACGTAATACCTTCCACATCAACTCCAAAGGGATTGCGCATCCCCTTATTGTTCTCGGGAATGTCGTCATTCAATCTGTCAATCAGTCTGTTTGTACCACTCAGCGACAACAGCCTGGTAACATGCTTCAGGTCTTGGCCAGTCAGAAGACAGTGGGCTTTGAGAGGGGAGTCTTAAAGAGACAGGAGCATCTACAGCATGTTTCAGACAGAGGCTGAAATGAAGGCCTACATAAGTCAGTACAAGATAGAAAATTATTTTTTTGAACTTTGAATCATGCAAAGCTGCTTTAAAAGATGTCACAGAACTACAATATAGGACTGGAAAAACAGTATAATAGGTGTCTTTTAGGTAACAATATAGGAAGAATGTGAAGTTGTATTTTAACATGCAATTTGAGCAGTCTGTTAAAGTTTAGCATAAGTCTAACCATAGCCCATAAGTACAGCCAAGCTATCAATTAGATTGCTACTGACGTTAAGACATTAGGTACATCTAATAGACACCAAAAGAATGGCTAAAGGAATCACTTTTTTACTGAAGTTTAACTGGGTCTGATAACAAATGCTGTAGCTGCCAACTACGCTATTGGGGAAACTGTCAAGTATACATCTAAATGCCATCCATTCTCATATTAGGCTAAAGCACAACTAAATTTGGGCTGTCAGTAAAAGTTTAGTAGAATTCTAACCATAGCCCAAGTACAGCTGAGACATTGAGATAACTGCTTGCTGTGACTTGGGTTCGGCCATGTCGCGGGAGCTAGCTAGCTTTCTCTGTAAATGGTCTGTCAAGTACCCCATCCTGTCACTTTACAGGAGGAAATGGTCATTCAAAATAAAAGCTATAAATAAAATATGGATGTCATTCCCAGGATACTGGGCTATGTCCTGTAGATAGCAATGAACGTAATCATTATGTGGTTGTACCCCAAACAAATGAGGAAGAGGCACATGGCTAAGCAGCAACAGTTACCACTTAAAATTCTGGCTCAGGTCAAAATACAAAGACGAAATAATATACTTGATCATAATACAGTTGAACTGAAAATCTCTACAGCATGTCTCCTGCTGGTGGATATATTTTGGGTTGTGCTACTGTTAAATACATAGATAGATCGATAGATGTTGCTTAATTGATCCCCTGTGGTGGATATTCAAATTGACAGAGCAGCATAGGGGAATGTAGTGCAAAGAAAATTTCTGTTCTTTTGATCTTTTGCAAGGTACCCACAACAACTTTAATTTAAAAAACAAAAAAATCCCTGAGCCACATATATCTTTTGCCGCCATTTTAATCTCAAAGTGCAACACAACAGTCATGTTACATGTCAAAGATGTACAAAGGTTTGATTTCAGTTACTGTGCCTTCATCACACCTGAGTGTAGACATTTCCTGAAGGTCATAAATAGCTTTTATCTTAAATCGTGCAGTGTTCTCTAACATAGTAATAACAGACAGTGAGACCTTGGTGAAAGCTCTCTCCATTATCTTGGAGATATTCGGAGCTCATCTAGATGAGAGGTGCGTTTATGAGATTTTAATTAAACCTTCATTAAGTAAAGTCCCGCAAGGTATGCAGTTTGGAAAATGAATGGGGCTTCGGAAAGTATTCCATCTGCCTTATCCTGTACGAGCTCCTCCAATGGACTGTCAGCCGTCTTTATTGCAGTCTTCATTATGTTGCTATAGTTTTTACAGTCTCCCATTAGGAAACTGGAATCTGCCACTGAGACTCTTGTCTTGTCAAGCCACAAAGATTTCAACAGTTAAAAAACATATCTGAGATGTCACCAAAGTACATTTCCTCAAAGCAATTTGAGGTATTCAGCTTTGTGAGTGTGATTACAGAGAGTGTGGTCATTTCTCTTGGATCTTGTTAAAAGCCCAGCAACTTCTGTAAAATCTGGAGCTGATTAATACATCTTTGGTTGAGGCAGGTGAAGAGTCTGTTGCAAATATAGTATGTTTTTGACATCCATCGTTTCACTGTGCTTGTTAAATTGGTCTTGAGTTTAAAATCCATGCAACAAGCAGGGGAAGATTTAATACAACTCTGTGTGGTCATAGAATAAACAAGTAGCAGGGTCGCTTTAGACTGTGTGGTGCAGGCCTGCCAACGATGAAACATAAGGCAAAACATAAGGCTCAGTCAGTGTGTGTGCACGTGTGTGTCTGCAGGACATCTTCAACGCGGTGATCAAACAGAACCCGTTCCTGGTTCACCAGCTGCCCTGCTTCTGGAACGTCCAGCTGTCCGACCACACCCGTTCTGAGAAGTGCTACAAAGACGTGTCGGACCTCAAGGTGAAACCCTGCTGCCCTCACCGTGCTCACACTCACTTCAGACACACACAGGCCTGACCTGGCATTCATCAAGAGTCTCAAGCCAGTCCCACATTCAAAGTGACACACATTTGGTTCTGCTTGGCAGTCCACGTGATTATAAAAGCATTATGTATCTTGTTAGCCTTGAAAATACACTGTCCTTTCCTCCTTTCAGTAGGTGTGCAGAGCTGTCCAAGCCTGGGAGGAGTTCCCAGTAGGCGGAAAATGATCTGTGTACATAGAAGTAACTGTGTGGACATACAGAATGTAAACTTCAAAGATATTGTTCAAAGGCTTTATGCTAATTAATCAGATACTACGTTCTTCCATTGCCAGCTGTTTTTCCACCGAGGGAATGCACCTAAAGTAGCAGCGATTAGGCGTCTGTGCCTTTTAACACCTCTTTTAATGGCTTTGTCAGTGTCATAGCTCATTTGATGTCATTGCTCTAAGCGTAAATCAGGATGCCTTTCAAATGAGTTATTTGATATCAAAATATTAACATTTAAGTGGTTATGGATGGATGATCCTTGATGTTGTCTTTAAATTGCCTGAGTGGACATGACTCAGTGAGAGCAGACCAACGGCCAAGTCATGGAGCAAATTGTTTGTGTAGAGACATTCACGTTTGATGCGGAAAACGTCTTTATAAATAAAAAATTAATTACTTACATCCACATTGGGATGCTAATTTCTTCATCACGTGTCGTTTACTGGAATGTTCCAAATTTCAGTCTGTGGAGCCTGTTGTTATTTTATGGGGGTAATGGCGGAAGTTGAATTACTGACGGTAGTTGTAGTGACAGTTGAGGTGCAAGCACTGTCAGAGTTACTAGTGAAAGACACTGTTGTGGCAGGTGTGATGTCAGCACTGAAAGGACTTTGACGTGTGTGAAGGAATTTCCGTCTTTAAAGGTAATAAAACAAAGAGTTCCCCAGATCATGTTAGCATAATTTGCTGAGCTAAAGTAAGCCAAAGGTGACTCGTCAAAAAGTCAAACTGTCTCTCCTCTCTTACTGTTTTGTTAACTGACAGATGCAGCTTTTTGCCGAATATCCATTAAAAATCTCCACACATATGGACATGGACACATAGTGATCTCTGTAGGTCTAAGAAGGACAGATACAGAATAGTATGCTCCACTCCAGGATGCATTCTTCACATTTGGTTTGGTCATGTATATAAGAAATGGAAGTAGTCATCGTGACGTCACCCGTTGGTTTGTAGACTGCCGTTTTGTGGCCTCAGGTTTGGCCAAGTTTTTGCAACTTGCGACGTGATGGTTGAGCTAACGGCCGTGTGTGGACCCAGCTAGCTTAGCTAGGTGCATCTGTAATTTGCGGTAACTGTCATTGTAATAGGGCTGATATATTTTTCTAGCAAACAACAGTCTTAAAACTAAATGTACTCACCAGAGAAAGTGAACAGCCGACTCCTAATAAGGTTTTTCAATGGTGCTGGTCAACTTTACACAGTGCCGAGGGTACGAGTCACTCTGGCCTGTTTGACAGGTTGCCATGGTAACGATTTGTCAATCACAGATAATGCCGTCCTGAAGTATACTCTGCTTTCAGGTCTATTTTCCTCTAAATAGGACCATAATTTATCAAATGAACATCATGTTGTATTAAAGAAGACTTGAAACTAGCGACTGAGACCATAAACTCATCAGGAAAGTGTTTACTGGGGGAATTATTCAGCTGAGAAGTAGGGTCACTTTCCCATTATTTCTAATGGAGCTGGATTTCTTTTTGCAAAAAGAAAAGTCGCCCCCTTCTGGCCATTCTGGCCATAGAATGTAGGTTTAAGGGACTTCCATGTTGGAATCAGTTTGCAGACCGGAAGCTTCCCGCTTGGGTTTGGTACTACACTCTGTTCTCACTCTTTACCGCTGCTGCCATATTTCTCCCCAGCCAGGCTTTAATAAATCTTGATGTTTAAGATGTCCTGAATTTCTTGAAATCTTTTTTATTAATACCAGTTTACTACCTCACAAGAATTTCACAAAGTGGAGGTGTAGCTGAGCATTTTATCTTGTTACTGCATGTGGTTGTAGGAAAGTTTAGGACATGAGAGGTTCATGTCCTTCTTTGATGTAGGTAGATATTTTCTTAGTTAATCTTGAGAATGTAAGTACTAAAATAAATTGGGGGATGCCAGATGTAGTGTAGGATCAGGCGGTTTGTTGGATTGCGATTGGTTTACTGGTCTGTACGTTACAATTATCTCAGCATGAAAAAAACAGCAAAACCCTGATAACCTTTTTTCCCTGCTCTCCTTTTCTTCTGCACAGGTGATCCACTGGAATTCCCCCAAGAAGCTGCGAGTGAAGAACAAGCATGTGGAGTTTTTCCGGAACCTCTATCTAACCTTTTTGGAGTACGATGGCAACCTGCTGCGGCGAGAGCTGTTCGGGTGTCCGAGCGAGGCCGACCACAACAGTGAGAACGTAGGTGCAGCTGCTTCTGTATTTCTGGTTGTGGTGTGTATTTGGTGCTGATGATATGAAGGGTGGTGATAAAGTGTATATTCGACTCTAGCAGGTCACGTTTAGTATTTGAAAAAAAAGGTTTCTGATTAACAACCCTGACAATAACCAAGCAGCTGATGCCAGCTTTCAATACAGCATTTTAATACTTAAAGCGACTGACAGAATTTTGTCAGTACTCAAAATGTTTGAGATTTGATACTTACAGTATTTCTGTATGTAAGAACTGTTGTTAAAGTTGATTTTGTTATGATCCAGTCAAGGCAAGCTCTCAGTCATTTCTTGTCATACCTGTCAACCCTCCCCCTTTTCCCAGGATTCTCACGTATTCTATCCCGTATTTTTAACCCATTTTGAATAAAATACTGCAGGCAGTATGTAGAACATTTGCTGTGACAAGAAGTCAATGGCACCCACCAATAAAACAAGAAGAACAGCAGCGTGAGGGGTTCAGGATGGTATGATGCATTGCTCTACACGGTATTTACTGTATATGGCATATTGCTCTAAAAATAGATTCAATTCAATTCAAATTAGCTTTATTGGCATGAATGTGTAACAACAATGTTGCATTTCATACATTTCATTAAACAAGTAATTAAAGCGTAAAGTAATTAAAGGGTATGTATGTTTGTGTGTGTGTGTATAAGAAAAATTTAAATATATTTAAAATTAAATTAAAATAAATAAATAAAACCGTAAGTGTGTGTTGTGTGTGTGTGTGTGTGTGTGTGTTCTAAAAAAAAATTAAAAATTAAAATAAAATAAATAAATAAAACACTAAGTGTGTTTATATTAAAAAATATATATATTAACCCCTTGACACCTGAATTTTTTTACAATAAAAAAATTATAATTTTGTTTTCATTCTTTCAAGCTTATGTTAAATTAAGTGAACATTGTTAATTTGTCTATAGAACATAGAAAAGATATAAATTCAGGCATGATGTAGGTATGATGCAAATTAGCGACAACAGGCATAAACGAGAAACCAGGGCCTGCAAAAGGTTCCTAGGTACGTACTGAAAATGCACAAACAGGCACTGGCGGAATCCATGTGCTATCTTGGCTTGCAGTCTGAAAGGAAGACGTCTGATGCGAGTTCGCGACAATCGGCGTCAAGGGGTTAAACTTTAAAATAAAATAAATAGAATAACGTAAACGTCTGTGTGTATATTAAGACAAAAAATTATAATTAATTGATTAAAAAATAATAATAATATTAAAAAAAGAAAAAAAAGAAATCAGTATCAAATGTAAAAACAAAAGAATTACCAAAATATCAAGCAATCAAAATAAAAGATACATGCGAACCTGAAAAATGATTTACGATGTGCAAGTAAAGACTCCAACCTACAATAATTCTTTTGCATGAACGGTTATGATTATTGACAAGTTAGTAGGCCTACTTAGCTTTAATAAATTAGTGACCAATATAGGATTAAGTTAACATAAACAACCCACAAAATGAAACTGTTGTAACTATAATAATATTAGGCCTAGTGCTGAACCACATCTGAAATTATGATGAATTTAGTATATTGTACGTAATATATAGGCCTATGTATACTATACATAATATATTAACATTGTACTAGCCTATACTATGAAATTAACATTATACTATTATTTAATGTTAGCATAATATATAAAACATATATAAGGACATTTTTCAAGGTGCTTGGGCAGTGGATGGAGGTCGGGGTTGCCTGAAAACTTCCCTTGTTATTTCCCTTACTTTCAAATACAGATGCTGACAGGTATGATTTTTGTACTTGCCAGACCTCCCTTGCTTTATGAAGTACTGAACTGTTACTGATTGGCAGGGCCATGCAGAGACCTTTGGACGGGCAGGTGCCTAAAGTATAAAAAGGGCACATGGAGCAAGGATTTAAATAGGACTCTTCTCATGCTATTGACAGAAATATATCGTTATGTTTTCCTTGTTGACACACATATGCAGATGCTTCTGTATCGATACATCAGCAAATGAGGTGACGCAAAAAGAAACAGGGACTTCCCAACTCTGGCTTTAAAACACTGGGCTGACATAACTTACAGGGAACAGTTGCTGTTGAGGGGTTGCTATGGATGCTGCTGCTGTTGTTGTGTTGATGCTGATACTACTGGAGGTGATCTGTGACTACAGATATTAAAACAACTACAGGATATATATTAGCTGATTAAACAATTATGTGACCATAAAAAGATTGTTGAGTGTTTGGGACCAGCTCACAGTGACTGAGCTGCTGTAATACTGCAGCCACTACCAAGGCTGACTGCTGGGGAGACGCTCACAGAGCTGCACACCAAGAGCTGCAGGTGGAGGAAATAAGATACCAGATTAAAAAAAGTGTGGGAAATAATCTGAGAAGGAAACATTAATGGGGAAAGGATGAGGGAGGCCACGGCAGGGTGAGAGTGAGACACACAAATCTATAGTCTGTGTTGGCTGCTGTGAGTCTACAGGATGCAAAACTGTGATAATGATTTTATATATTTCATTGTGAATCTGAGATATATTTGGATTTTACTGACTATATGTCTAATCATATATCTAAATAAATTAACTAACATTAATCTTTTATAATATTCCTGACATCAAAGTAAAGAGTGAAGAAGAAACGGCCCTGTTAGATTTCAGATAAATTGTCTGAAATGTTTTTGAATCTGGGATCTTATTTCCTCCACCTGCAGCTCTTAGTGTGCAGCTGGCTTAGTGAGCCAGTCCCAAACACTCAACAATCTTTGCATCTTTTCATGGTCACGTAATTGTTAAATCAGCTAATATACGTTCCTATGTTTGTTTTAACAACTCATACATTTTTCTGAAATCTTATAGGGCCATTTCTTCTTCACTCTTTACTTTGATGTCATTTTAATATTTGTTTCCAGTTATTGAGTTTTTATTGTAGTTGAGCTGTTGTAAACACTACTGTTGCTGTCAAAATGTAAATATATTCAATACTGTTCTGGATTTAATGTTTTTTTTAAAGGGTTGAAGGCTGTAAGTCAGAGGAACAGGCTCAGAATTTTACCAATGTTTTTCTGCTTATTTTAAGGCACAAGGCTTTTATTAGTTACTGTAATAATCCTAGTTCAAGTGCAAAGATTTTAGTCAAATTACATAGAAAAGATCAGACCTCTCGACGCCCGTGAAGCTTTTCTCCCTCAAACAGAACGAAGTGAACAGAGCACCTCTGTTTATAGTGTAGAAGTAACGTTAGCTGTCGGCGTGTTAGCCGATAACTGATGTTACTTCTACAGGCAGGCGACACACAGCGATATACACACAACTGCTCTCTTTGCAACAATCCGCAACAAACACATTGCGGCAAACCCGTCTTACCAGCGGAGTCGAAGGCGTCCTGTAGGCAGAGCTGCAGAATCACTAACGGTGTCTGAACGGGAGGGCTCGTCACGGATGAGGTCATCAGGTGAAAGGTCGTAATGTGGGTTATTTTATTTACTGCGAAATTATTATTAATTTATTTTACTAACAGTTTGATCAGACAGACAAAAGGGCCTTTACAACTTTTAAAATAAACAAAATGAAGGAAATTTCGCGTTTGAAAAAAGGGCACTTTGGGCAGCAAAGGGCAAAAGGGCAGGTGCTCAAGCACCCATCGCACCCCCCCTCTGCACGTGCCTGCTGATTGGTATATGGCAGTGTTTATTACACATAGGCTTCACCCAGGTAGAGTAACAGCCGCCGCGCAGCGCATTCGCTCCCCTCACTCGGTCGCTCCCTCTCTTTCTTGCGCACAAATAACAGACCCGTCTGTGAATTGAATGGCTGGTATCATAAACACTGCTGCACAAGTCGTCCAACACAACGCTGTCAGTGTCGGAGGCCCACCTTCAAAAAAGTTATTAGCAAGCATGTAAGTAGCCGAGCTAATAAGGTTAGTTATGCTAACTTTAGAATGGGCCTACAGCTGCCGAAGATAGCATGCTGTTCAGAACTGGTATTCAATAGGTTCGAGATGACTGTAGCTGACTTTTCATTGTCTAACGTGAGATGCAGGCGACTGCAGGGCCGGGTAAAAAACAACGCCGTCAGACACAGTCTACCTCCGGAAGACTGCGTGAGCTTCCTGTGAGCTTAGAACAATGATCAGGCAAATGGTGGTTGCCAGAGAAAAACAACTGCCTGCGCCGGTGTAACACCAAAATCTGTGACCTATCAGATTCTGTGACCAAAGCCCAAACGATGATGTTTTCCTAACCATAACCAAGTACTTTTAGTACCTAAACCCAACCAACCCGCAGCTGCTTCATATCGTCAACAAACCCTCAGGCGCTTAACTTCCCATTTGGGTCACAGAATCCGATAGGTCACAGATTTTGGTGTCACACCGGACTCTGCGCCTGCCGCCGCCTTGGTCCTGCGAGGTAATATCATGGTGATATTTTGTGTTAATGTTCTTTTATGCTGAGAAAAGAGGTGGACACAAATCTCGGATGTTGCCTACAACATCTGTGCCAAATTATGCATCCACCTGTATTTCAGACACTTTGCTGTGCTCTGCGGTTATCACCACATATTTTTGCTAAATCTCAAGGAATGCTGCTTCTACTAACTGTATTATAATATCAACAGCTCCAAACTACTCTAAACTAATCATTTACCCCACAAAGAAAATTATAGCTTTTAAAAGCAGTATTTGGAAGTGCATGCAATTCTCAGCAGGCATGCAATTCACCTGATAAAGTCGACTGCCCGTAGACGTTGGCATGACCTTAACTTCCCTCCACATGGAAATTCCTGTAATAGAAACAGCGTTCTCCACACATCTTCCTCCACAAAATGCAGCTGAATCAGGTGCTTCTCACTTTGAGGACAGAAAATTTCTAGAGGACAAAAGGGACTGGAGCACGCAATTAACTGGCAGCTTTCAGTAGTGCAATAGACGTTTCGACACCACTGTGCCTCATCATCATCAGGCAAAGAAACTTTACAGTCCAATCCAGGTGCACAATTGTCATTGGATAATTGGTTGAACAAGGCTTTTAAATCTGGATAATGAATCATAAGATGTGAGTAGCAATAGTAATGACTTTATTTATATCCATGTCCAAGTGCTGGAGCCCAAACCACATGTCATGAACAAAAGAGCACAGACCTCACTTATAGTTAGATAAAAGGACAAGATGGATTCGTGTCCATTTAGACTCATTTAGACACAGTGGTGTTGGAACGTTAATGTGTTTTAGGGCTGAATGATATGTAAAAAATCGGTGGGGCAGTAACCATTTCAAAAGAAAGGCTATACATGTACAACTAGGATAGGCTACTGTTACTCTTTCTTGCTAATGATGCATGGCTTTTGATGGACACTGCTTTGAGTAACATTAGCGTCTGTCCCGTGGTATTGCGAGTAAAAGTTTTTGGACATGTATGCATCTCAATATTTCTCGGTTCAGAGTTCGCAGCCTCATCGCGGGGCCTGTGTACAGTGTATATTGCATTGAGATACAGGGGCTAACCCCACATTCATGCTACAACAGCCCAATCGGGAGAACGTGGTCTGAAGCAGCAAGGCAGGGAGGGACCAATGAACATGAAATTAAATTTTAACACATATCATATGCATTTTAGGAAGATGCCATAATTATAGATATTAAACTATCATAAAAACAATCTCTTTTTAAATTAAAATAACATTTGTTTGCACAGTTCTTTTTGGGGCTATGTCCCACCTGCCCCTATTGACGAGTCGCCACTGTGAATGATTAACCGTTTTCAAATTGAAATTTCGATTTGAAAGAACGTGATTAGCTAATCATGAAGACGGCAATCCAGGTTAATCATACAGCAAATCTGACCCGTTTTAAACAGTCATGCAGGTACAGATTCATTCTGTTGTCATCCTTGTGTGACAGATCTGCTCACCAATCACAAGCGCCATCGCCTCCTGTTACGGTCCTACTCGCCAATCAGAGGGGGCACAGAGCGTGTGCATTTGACAACAAATGAAACCGGAAAACGTGGAATAATGGCGTCGGCCGAACTGAGACAGGCAGCAGCTGTGCCGCGGTCTTGTCCCACGTCAACTCACACTGAAGTGTTTCAGCAGCGGAGCGTTTAGCCTGCACGTTAACGTGTTGCTAATCTGTCATTTTTTGACTTGTTCAGATTTTGCTTATTTGTTCAGTTGTCCTTGATTTTTGTGCTACTTAGTTAAATTGTTTCTTTCTTTCATTTGTTTAACTGTGTTTATTGTTGATGTACGATCGGGAGTCTGCAAAGGGTGTTTTATTTTGAAAATCGACCGGATTCTCTGTGCCGTTTTGTGTCTGACTGTTCCTGCCTGGTTCATCTGCTCTGTGCTGCTTGACATGGCTTCCGTCAAAATGGACTGGCAGTGAATATTAAACTTTAGCAAAACTTCAATAAAAAAAAAAATCTCAAATCGAATCGTAATCTCAATATCTGGCAGAAAAATCCCAATTAGATTTTTTCCCCCAGATCGTTCAGCCCTAAAGTGTTTGCACTATTAAAAGCTGTGAATTTATCTTGTACTCCATCTCTTTTGTCCTCTGTAACAAAGAAATGGCTTTGTGATCCTAATTTCTTTGATGGCACTTGTCAAACAACAAAATTGTGCTTTGCTGACATTTCTCTTGTTAGAAATGTGATATTTATTACAAAAACAACATACAACATACTCTCCAGGGATCTCTCATGTTCACCTCATGATTCACATACACATGAACTGACTGCAATGATCGTTTTTCTCTGTGAGCTTTCCAGTTTTACGATAGACTTGCAGAGCCATGCGAGGAACAAGGCTTCCTCAGGCTACAACAAGAAGTGTGATTGGTCAGTCTAGTTTGCTCATGTTTTCTCCTGTACGTGTGCTGATGGAGACTGTTAGTGAAGACCACAAACTACAAATCAAAACTTCGAGGAGGCGGCGTCTCATAGTTTGTGGATCATCTAGTGCAGGGGTCTGCAACCTTTTCTGTGATGAGTGCCAATATACGAAGATGAAGACATCCAGTGTGTCAGCAGCGTTTGTTAATGCACATGTCATTTATTTTTAATTTATGCACTAATAGTCAGATTTTAATTGATGTTTTGACAATTTTTAATAATAATAATAGACTCATAAAAATAGGGCTGTCAAGCCATTAAAAAATGATCTAATTAATTTCAAGTTTTGAAACTGTTGTTTTGTAATTAATAGAATGAATCTAAATGAATCACATATATTGATATGTGATAAGCATTTAAAATATCCTAATTCAAATAGATTTGGTAGATCAGAGTGCATCAGTGATAATAAACAAACTTATTTCGGCTGTTCATATGCAATAACAATGCCACAACATTTTTTATTAAAAATACTTATAGCGTTTTTTTGGTATTGAAGACCTTCAAGAAACTAGGATGACACCTGCCTCCTCGGTTTGAATAAGCAGGTCACCACTGCTGAATTAGACCAGGTCAGTCGTGAGCTGGAACAGTCACAGTATAGACCGCTGCTACCAACATGTCCTGTGGACAGTCAGTCAGAAGGCTAAAATAGTGCCAACATTTTTTCTTCTAAATTCACATTTTTGTCACCAGATTTACTTTCTCTGCTGCACTCGTCACACAAACCGGATAGAAAGTAAACTCCTTTGATCTGCGCCGCTGAGCCAATCAGATTACAGCAAAAACGAGGATCAGTCCAAGTTGGGAGGGGCCGCTTGTATCCCGCCTAAAAATTGATGATGTTTTAATTTGGCCCACTCTCACAGACAGACACACAGCGTTCCACAGCCCGATCGCAGATCATAAAGTACTACGATTAATCCTGCGTTAAAATATAAGGTTATTTTTTCTATATTCATAATTTTCACATCCCTAATAATAATGTCAAAATTAATTCATCATGGTGGTTGATCACAAATTTAATGTGATATTAAACAACATATGTCAATATAGTAGGACTGAGTTTGCTTTCTCACGTGCCACTTAAACAGTGTCTGCGTGGCCACGCTGGCACGTGGGTTGCCAACCCCTGGTCAAGAGGTTCCCATGGGGCCAGTTGGAGACACCAAGCTGCTGTAGACACAAAAAGGTGTGCAGCCTTATCCCCATTAATACAGCTGGTCATGTCAAGACGGCGAAGACACACAGAGATCGGGTAAGCAGTGGGATACAGCAAGGAGGTGGTTAATGCTGCGTTCACATACAACGCAAATTTAATCCTCACAACGCTTTTCCGCGTGGGTTCTATTATGGACAACTGCTGAGTGTTCGCACACACAACGATAAGCGAATAAACACAACCCGCGAATACGACAGCTGCATGAACCCAAAGTAAACATTTTGCTGTGAAAATTAAATTAAATAGCAATAAACGGATCAAACTGATGGTGTAATAACTACAATATGATGCCGATTTGTTAAACATATGAATTCATGTTTTGTCAGCTCTGTCAGCAGGTCAGCAGGATGTTAGGGCCCGGCTCAGAGCCCACAGCAAACAGAGGAAACCACGCTTAAGGGATTACCAGGAAAGGACGTTTATTAAGAAAAGTAATTTAATTTAACAAATATAACAAACAATTTTAAAGCTTAACAAATGTGGCTGGAAAAACATAGTGCAGGGTTAACTTAAACAAGATAAGGAGCAACAAAGCAGCACGCCGTGGTGCTGGGGAGTCAAGCCGAGTCAAGCCCCGCAAAAGTCAGGAAGGGGTGGGTTTTATGCAGTCTGGAGACAGTGGCCAGCTGCCTCTGATCTGCCTGATGGCCTCAGCTCCACTCCACCAGGAGGTTCGCCCTGCAACAAAACACCCTGGCAGAGGCCCTGGGGCCGTCACAAGGACAACAACTTTTCTGAATGGAGTTCGGATCGATCAGGGCTATGCTATGCTAACATGTTCACAGTAAAGTACAATGATTCACTGGAATAAAGTTGCAGACTCGTTTTCTGAACTCACCAGGTAGTTGAACTTCCTCGCTTTCTTTTCTCCATGTAATGTCCAGCGTTGTCCCTTTTTTTCCAACAACAGTGGCATGTGCACAGAAACTTGCTGCTGAGAGGCTCGAGTGAAGATAAATCAACGTTGCAATCCCAAAACCTAAAGGAAAAAGATCATTTAATAATAGCCGTTAACACCGAGCTTCTCCTGCAGGTAAACGGCGTAGCATAATCCAGACTGACCAAACTGTTTATTGCTACCCGCACGCTTCCCTGTTCATTCCCGCTGTCCCCGGTCCTCTCCAAACAACGCTCTGAAGCCGTCGGTGACGTCGGGACAATCTCACCACTGATAGGCTTTCGCAACATAGCGAATTTCTCACCCAAGTTTAAAAAATGTTGTCCCGTTTGAAACAGCGAATGTCGCCACAAACGCATCTCCCGCACCGCCCTGAGCGATTTTGCAGGAATTCACATCATCTGCATTGACTTTGTGTGTAATCAAGCCGCCCAAAGCCCTGGATTCGCTTTCAGTGTGAACACAGCTTAAGGCAGCAGGCTTTTTACCTTCCAGTGTGTCCATTCAGAACAGGCTATGACTTTACATGTGATTGGCCAACATGTCTTCATACACCCCTGTCAGTGTCCAGAATTCTGTCTAGACTCTGTTGGTGTTTTATAACCTTCAGGCAATTAATGTGTCATATCACAGGAGTTGGGTTTTTTTTACAGTACAAGCCACTATGGAGTTGTAGAATTAGAAAAGGTATCAGCTCAGTGGGCAGTTAGTCACAATATCATTTTTTCATCACGGTGTGCTAGAGCCTTTTTTTTTTGCCAACACTAAATTCTAATATGTCTCAGTAAATCATTTGCTCGCTCGATGATGTAGAATGAAGTTTCCCAGACAGAAAGTCACCGGCGCTCCACAGACACACATTGTTGAACCTGCTGCTCCATTAAAAATGTCTTACTGTCGGTGTCCCTCTCCTCTTTGCCTGCAGCTCCAGAAGACGCTGTCAGAGTTGGATGAAGATGATCCTTGCTACGAGTTTCGTCGAGAGCGATTCACTGTCCATCGGACACACCTTTACTTCCTCCACTATGAGTATGAACCCAGCTCGGACAACACTGATGTTACTCTAGTCGCCCAGCTCTCTATGGACAGGTACTGTGCTGAAAAGGTCGTCTGTTATTAAATGTATTGACACTCCTCTGCATGTAAACGGGGAACGTCCTGAACTTCCCTTGTTTTGCAGCTGTAACACAGGTGTGCTTAAGGTTTCAAGGTGCAAGCACGTGTAGATAAAAGTGAAGTAGAGAAGTCCCCGCTGACTCTTAAGGAGCCTTTTGGTAAGAAACATCCAATCACAGAGCTTAAAATGGGGATGTTTCTACCGCTAAACTGAAGAGAAAGATTATGCGTGGTACAAGTTGTGGGTGAAGGAACTACAGTGTGGGATTTGGTCACAATAGTTCACGCATTCACTGATTGGAGGCTCATGGGTAAAGCCATCCATCATACCAAACAGAGAGAAACAAACAGGATTTCTCAGAAACAATGTTAATTTAATTGCAAATTATGATGTCCATCACATAAGGTTATAATATGATTAAATAATCCAGGGGACCCCTGTGTTTGTATGTTGTGGAACACTGAGGATATCATTAAAAGAAAAATTTTAAATGGGAATTTACAATAGGGGAGAAGTGTTAAGCATCATAATAATAAATGTGTAGAAAATTGTTTTGTTTTTTTTCAAAATCCCCAGAGAAGCCAAAGCTTTTGTTTTGGAACACTCAAATTGAGTTAAAGTCTTTTGTTAAGGTACTCTGCCTTTGTTTTGCTGCACTTCAAAGTGAAGCTAATTTACAGTTTATCGTGCAGGAGTTACAGTTTGTGCCCACATATAATAAATACATATCTTCGAAGAATTTCTGATACACAGCTCGATTGAATTTAACTTTACGTTAGAGCAAAGTGATTGTTTTTACTAATGTTAATCTAGTTTTTAAGAATGGCAGTATTGCTCTTGAGGGAAAATGTTGGTGGAGATGGCTTTGAAACGCAGACACCAAGATGAAGGTTAAAAGGATTATGCTACTAGAAATAAGCACATTGATATTGATTGATATCTACTAAAATTACTTATATAGCTAGCGCAAGCCAGCGGTAACTGTTAGCAAACAAACTGCTGCCATATGCGATCAGAATGCAAACAAAGCAATAACTAGATGGCTTGCCAGCTAAGTAATCATAAAGCTTAGGCAATGAATACTTTTTCGTGTCATGCAGCCTCAGTGACACAGCAGAGGGAACAAACAGCGCGAATAGCTCGGAGCTCACACAGACACACGACACACCTTAGTTACCTAATCACACACTCATGAGCTCAGCGGTGGCAATTCACATCTAAATAGATGGCCTACCTTCTCTTGTAATCTCATAAAAAAACCGTGCAGACAACGTAGAGCTGGACGATATGGCAAAAAATGTTATCACGATAATCTGTTTCAGGTCTTCTGATATCGATAATTATCACGATAAGTATCAAATCATTATTTCTTTCAGGTTTAAAGGCTGATTTCTGCTCCCGAGTGAAAGTTAACTGTGGTTTAAACTCTTCTTTCTGGTCAACACTTGATGCCAAACAGTGGATCACTTCACAAATCTGAGGCAGAACATTCAAAACATTTATGATAAAATCTTTGTCAACAGATATGCACGAGTAAAATTAAGTAAAAGCTTTTTTCTGTCCTTTTTCCTCAACAAAATAAGACATCTTGATTAAAAAAAGTCCTAATTTGTGTTTGATTCAAGTGAATCAAATCAAACGTTTATTAAATATTTGTTGAACATTTGTTATATTGTTATTGAAAAAAATGATATCGCGATAATTATTGTTATTGTTTTATTGTCCAGCCCTAAGACGTTGTCCTCTGAGAAGTTTAATCCACAATGAATTTTGAGCATTAGGTACTCGCTGGCATTCAACAGGTTAAATTTGGTATGTGTTCTTTGGCATTAAATAATATCAATATGATAGTGGTGTTTTCTTTCAAATCAATACAACAATGGAATTATAAAATAAGTCCCTGTGACCTGAATTTATTCACATTTAGATTATATTATATTTAAGTTTATATTCTGTTAATCCTAATTGTGCTGTGATTAGTAGATTTTAAGTAGATGTTGACATTCTGATGATTTTATTTAGGGATCAGATGATCAAACTTCCAAATAATGGTCAATGGTAATGTTTGAGATCAAAAATTTTATGTAGATAAATAACTTTATTAAAAAAACACTGAATTGCCACATTTCCAATATTCTACCTACAATTCATTTGACTGAACAACAAAAGAACTTTAAAGTAATTTTTCTTAATTCTACACAGTTAATGTCTTTTGCCTTTGTAGGGCAGTATATACAGTGGTGTGAAAAAGTGTTTGCCCCCTTCCTCATTTCCTGTTCCTTTGCATGTTTGTCACACTTAAGTGTTTCGGAACATCAAACCAATTTAAACAATAGTCAAGGACAACACAAGTAAACACAAAATGCAATTTGTAAATGAAGGTGTTTATTATTAAAGGTGAAAAAAAATCCAAACCATCTTGGCCCTGTGTGAAAAAGTGATTGCCCCCCTTGTTAAAACATACTATAACTGTGGTTGTCCACACCTGAGTTCAATTTCTCTAGCCACACCCAGGCCTGATTATTGCCACACCTGTTCACAATCAAGGCATCACTTAAATAGGAGCTGCTTGACACAGTAAGGTCCACCAGAAGATCCTTAAAAGCTACACATCATGCCGAGACCCAAAGAAATTCAGGAACAATTGAGAAAGAAAGTAATTGAGATCTATCAGTCTGGAAAGGGTTATAAAGCCATTTCCAAAGCTTTGGGAATCCAGCGAACCACAGTGAGAGCCATTATCCACAAATGGCGAAGACATGGAACAGTGGTGAACCTTCCAGGGAGTGGCCGGCCGCCCAAAATTACCCCAAGAGCGCAGCGACGACTCATCAAGAAGTCACAAAGACCCCACAACAACGTCCAAAGAACTGCAGGCCTCACTTGCCTCAGTTAAGGTCAGCGTTCATGCCTCCACCATCAGGAAAAGACTGGGCAAAATGGCCTGCATGGCAGAGTTCCAAGGAGAAAACCACTGCTGAGCAAAAAGAACATCAAAGCTCGTCTCAATTTTTCCACAACACATCTTGATGATCCCCAAGACTTTTGGGACAACATTCTGTGGACCGATGAGACAAAAGTGGAACTCTTTGGAAGGTGTGTGTCCAAGTATATCTGGTGTAGAAGGAACACTGCATTTCATAAAAAGAACATTATACCAACAGTAAAATATGGTGGTGGTAGTGTGATGGTCTGGGGCTGTTTTGCTGCTTCAGGACCTGGAAGACTTGCTGTGATAAAAGGAACTATGAATTCTGCTGTCTACCAAGAGATCCTGAAGGAGAATGTCTGACCATCTGTTCGTGTACTCAAGCTGAAACGAACTTGGGTTCTGCAGCAGGACAATGATCCTAAACACACCAGCAAGTCCACCATCGAATGGCTGAAGAAAAACAAAATGAAGACTTTGGAGTGGCCTAGCCAAAGTCCTGACCTGAATCCTATTGAGATGTTGTGGTATGACCTTAAAAAGGCCGTTCATGCTCGAAAACCCTCTAATGTAACTGAATTAGGACAATTCTGCAAAGATGAGTGGGCCAAAATTCCTCCAGGACGCTGTGAAAGCCTCATTGCACGTTATCGCAAACGCTTGGTTGCAGTTGTTGCTGCTAAGGGTGGCCCAACCAGTTATTAGGTTTAGGGGGCAATCACTTTTTCACACAGGGCCATGATGGTTTGGATTTTTTTTCACCTTTAATAATAAACACCTTCATTTACAAATTGCATTTTGTGTTTACTTGTGTTGTCCTTGACTATTGTTTAAATTGGTTTGATGTTCCGAAACACTTAAGTGTGACAAACATGCAAAGGAACAGGAAATGAGGAAGGGGGCAAACACTTTTTCACACCACTGTATATAACCTTGTTAAGAAAAGGAATATATATATATATATTCCTTTTCTTAACAAGGAAACAAACAGAAACAAAATAGCAGATAAATAAAAACAACACATGGATCATAAAACCCTGGGGGATAAAATAATTAAAATGGCAAGATTTAAAGGATAAAACCCGTAAACATGTTCAATATTCATAAACGATTTCTATAAAAGTTTCAAGAAGGAATTAAAAGACACTAACAACAGAGTCTGTTTGTTCTGTACTTTATGTAAATCAGCAGAAGAGTGTCCTGATTTGGGAGATCTTCTCATGCTGAAAGAAGCATGACAGAACAAAATTCTTCACTTGAACCACAAAACAGTGATATGCTTGAAATATTACTCCAAGACATCCAGCACCTGTAATATTTTTGTCAAGGAACCAACCTTACTGTGAAACAGGCTGGTAGAATTTGTTGGGCCAAAAACTTGTAACCCCAGATTTATCATTCGATTTTAGACAATTCTGGGACATCCGACATTTAATACCACTGAGGCAGGCAAAGAGATCCTCTAGATTGCTGGGGTTACTGGATCGGAGAGGGGCATATTAACCCATGGTTCTGAATTATCTGGCTGAGAGGAAGAGTGTACGGATATTGTAAACAAAAGACGGACCCTTGAGGAACAGCGCAATTAAAATGAACAACAGAACAGAACAGGTGAACAGAGTCTGAACGCAGCACATGTAGAGCAGTGCCCTTAACACAAACCCAGGATTCCAGATGGAATCCTGGGAGAACAGAGTGATCAGTTGTGTCGAAAAACAGTGCTCAGGTCTAACAGCACCGGGACTGAGCACTCACCTCTTATCAGCTGTAAAAAGTAGGTCATTGGAGACCTTCAAAAAGGGCTGTGTCTGTGCTACGGAGAGCTGAGAAACCTGACTGAAAACTGTTAACAATATTACTGTTGTTCATAAGTAAGATTAAAAGACTTGAAATGACTATTTAGAACCTTAGATAAAAATGATCATTTCCAAATTTGTCTGTAATTACTGAGTAATAGTGGCTCCAGCCCAGGTTTTTTTTTAGTAACAGTTGAATAAATGCATGTTTGAAACAGAATTGTTAATATTCAGTAGAATAAAATGGGTGTGGAAGTCCTCTTTTATAAATACTAATTTAATAATATAATTTGGTATAATGTCTAAAACACAGGGTTACATTTGAGAAATTAATTGACCTAATGCTGAGATGACTGTGCGGGGTGACTGTGGCTCAGGTTGCCCATTAATCGGAGGGTTGGCGGTTCAATCCCTGGCTCCTCCTGCATGTTGAAGTGTCCTTGGGCAAGATACTGAACCCTGAATTGCCCCTGGTTCACAGTGTGGGAACGTGTGGGAATATTAGTTTCTGTTTGAGCACTTAGCACTCAGCTTTCTGATTTTCACTGGGGCAAAGCGGTCATTAAGACAGTGACTGCTGTTGAAGCGCAACATACATGAATATGTAGATAAGGACTCTGTGACAGCTCACGTAAAACTTCTGATAACCACCTGCTTCTCTGAATTTGCATCTCTATTCTGACGTTCACGACACAAATACTTCACCACCTTTGAAGGTAACTGCTCAGCCACTCACTATAAATATCTTCAATGAGAAACGGCGCATGGCTTCATTCCCAATTATATCCCCAAAACTCACCACAACACACAACATCCCCAGAGCCCATCAGATTGCTATTACCGGGCATCATGTGGAGTGCAGAGAGGAAGAGGTGCAGTTGAATAGAAACCAATTTGCTCTTCATGGTGCTGCTGTTACGAGCCATATTGAATGTTTTGGTTGCACCCGCTGACACGTTTCCTATTCTATCCATGTACGCGCACACATATGAAAGCCCTCTGAGAATCCTGTCGTAGAATGTAGCCTGCGTGAGCAACTAATCACGTTTATGCTGCATGAGACACGGGGCATACTGACAGCTCCGCAGTATCTGATGAGCTGAACAACATTCCGCTTTTGGTGGCTTTGAAACAGCCCACTGTCAGATTTAATAAAGAGCATTATGTTATTTCTGGAGACACAAAGAAAATCCAGGGACTTTAGCATCAAACATCATCAATCTGCCATTTATATGGTAATTTTGTTATTTGTTTCGTCGTTTCAACAGTGAGCAGGGGGAGTATGAACAAATTTTTGCAATGATTGTTGTGTTTATGTGAACACCCATTTCCTCCTGAGTTTGAAAGGTCCATATGTTGAGTAAATATATGTATCTGCTACCTCTTCCTCTGTCTCTCCTCTCCTAATGACACTGGGTCGTTTAAATTACTCAAGGTTATCCCTGCAGGCATTTTATTTAGACTGAACAAATGTCTTGATTTAAGTCCTCCAATGTTCTCACTGTGGAGGACAAGTCCCAATGGAGGGCATTCAAATATTATTTATCTTTGAAACTGCTTAGTTTAGTTTTTTCTTCACTACACTTTTGATTAATCAGATTTCTAGAGCTGTAGTGCTCATTTCCATCTGAAAATAGTACAGAAGAATGTATTTGCATGTCTTTGTGAAGCAAGAAGCTTGGTAATGTAGGGTGGAAAACACAGTTAGGTCCGGGAAGCATATCTGTACCAACGAGTGACTGTAAACTACACAAAAAAAAGTTATATACAAGTGGTTCAGAAGGCAGCATCTGGTTTTTGATCAGCCCAAAAGGACTCATGTCACTCCTTTACTGTGTGACCTCCACTGGCTCCCCGTGGCCTCCAAAATCAGATTCAAGTCACTAATGCTGCATACGGAGTGACTACTGGGTCTGCACCCATCTACCATAATATATATTTACGATGTCTATGAAGATTCTCAGTCATCCAGGTCATTGTTATCCAATGAAGGTTAAAGTCAACGCCAACTGGACTTGGCTTTAACCAGTCTTCAACCAAGTCCAGTTGCCCTTGACTTTAACCTTCGTTGGACAATATATGTTTACGTTCCTTCTCGGCCGCTTCGCTCCTCCAACGAACGGCGCCTGGCTCTGCCATCCCTTCACACAAAACGATCCCAGTCCCGGCAGTTCTCATCTGCGACACCACGATGGTGGAACGAGCTACAACACGCCATCAGGGCAGGGGCGTCCCTGTCTAACTTCAAGAACTGCTTTAAAACTCATCTCTTCCGAGAACACTTCCTCTAACCTCTAACATGCACTTCCTGTGCTCTTCTTCTTCTATCCCCTTACAATTCTCTTGTATTTACCCCATTGATGTGATATGTGCTATTAGCTCTTACTAGTCTCTTGCCAGTATTTATTGCTGCTCTTACTAGTATGTATTGTCAGTTTTAGATCTCGTGCAGTATTTGAAGTTCTGTCTATGCTTGTATGTTGTTCCTCAAATGTAAGTTGCTTTGGATAAAAGTGTCTGCCAAATGAATGTGAGGCGGTGGTGGAACAGCTCCTTGGTAGTTATGCCAGTGGCATCAGAAAATTGTGAAGAAGTGTTTGTGAGATTGTCAGATGAACAAACCTCTCCTCACACCTTTCCAGCGTTGTAACTGGGGGCCTGTGTTAAACGATTTTTCAGATTTTCTATAGGAGGGGCTGGCCAGGACACAAGCATGTGTGTGACGGCTAGCGTGTCAGCGTGTGCTCATGTTTAGAATAAACCACCGACAGATGTAGGACATTTTCTACAGTTAAATGTGAAACTTGCATGGAAATAATATTACAGAAGGATAAGCAGGGTAAAGAGTTTGATCTATATGATGGGGTTTATTTAAAACAGCTAAGCTGCTGTTGCCTCTGTTGACTGAAGAAAAAAAAAACATGGAGGCCTAGCTCATATCTGATTACACCTTACTTTGCGGTGTTCACCAGTTTAAATTATGCATGAGTACTTTCTTTGTACTTTTTATCTCCTTACCTCCACAGGTTGATAGGAGGTTAGTTGCCGCTCTGCGCACATAAGAGGACACCAAAGTTCATTTCAATAAAATAAAAAAAAAGTTTGGATTTACAGGGTAAAAGTCACTCAGCTGCAAAAAAAAAAAAGTTCAGCATAAATGCACCTGGGAATGTTCTAGGGCTGGGCGATTAATAACATTTTATTTTTAATTATGATTTTGGCTTGGATTGTGAGAACAAGGCGATCGAGACGATTATGCGGCGCATTCCGTTTTGCAATGATTTGTCCAGTGTTAAAAATCCAGCGCAGGTGAGGTTGCTTTAAGTAACTGCATCTCCCATTCTTTCCTAAGCCAATGAGGTATCATCTTAAATAATCATGATCTCAATATTGACCACAATAATCATGATTATGATTTTTGCCATAATGGAGTAGCCCTAGTCTCACTACTGGACGCTGTGTTTCTTTTTCAGTAAAGCCTATTTTATGTTTTTGTCTGTGCCATTCAGTTGCTATGGCCAGCTGTGTTAAGCAGCTCTCCTATACTTTTAGTTGGTTCGAAGGTGCACAGTCACATCAGCATACTGAGGAAGAAAACCAAATATACTGTGCCTTTAAATTTACTATATTTTTCATACTTTAACCACAACATCATAACTGTTAAAATCATTTTCGTCAGAGATGAATCAAAAAGGTATTTTCTCCCTTTTTCACTCTGGCCAGCAGTTGGAAGTTGGATGCAAAATGGTGCGCTTGCGTTAATAAAAGATTTAGAAGAAGAAGATATGTTTTAGATGTCACTGATTCTGCAGCCTCAGATCTTCAGACAGGGAGTTCCAAAGCTGAGAGACTGCAAAAGCCCGGTCTCCTGCCCGCCTGTCTGAGGATCTGAGGTTGCGCTCCAGCTCACAGCTGAGCGGCTGATCATCAGTGTGACTGGGAGACGAAACATGAAGTGCTTCAAACGTGATCAGTAAAATCAGGTCTCAAACTAACTGGTAACCAGTGAAGAGAGGCTTAAACAGGAGGGTTAGAAAGAAGTTTTTTAAAAGCTGTCTAGCAGCTGAAGGGGTGACATAGGCTTTTGGCTTAACCCTGAATACAGTGAACTGCAATAATAATTGAAACTGACTAGTGAGGGACATGTTCCTTTGAGGATGATTGCTTTCCATTATAGATATCCAATATACTGTATCATCATCTAAAACATTGACATGGAATTTGCAGAGCACATTGATTGTCCCCACCTTTTGATTTAAACGACCCCATGGTAGGTTAAGTCAATACTGTCAGTATGTTGCATTTTCTGCTCAATAAACATTGATGCCTCCAGGGGCCGCTAGCTGACTTTAGACTTTGTCTTGTTTTAATGAGCCCATGATGGCTCTGTGGAGGGAAATGAATCCAAAACAGTGTCGGACGCAAATAACACGACCTCCCCTTCGGATAGAATACAAATAAACTGTGGAGGTACTGTAGTGGGAAGCATGCAGATGAGTTAAAACGGGGAGAAGGAGTGAAAATTGTCAAAATTTGGACAATGACATCCATGCATTCGCTTCCCCTCTCCAGCATCACCACTTCGCAGCATTGCATATTCAAAGTGAGTGACGCTGAGCAGCCTGACCAAGTCTCCTGCTCAGGCAGGCTGTCTCAAGCTTTTCCTTTATGTAACAAATATAAAACAAATATCAGTACCTCATTAGCATATAAAGTCCAAGGTTCAGTATCTCATTATTCCGTACCTGAACCCTAAACCAAAATGCATTTAAAGCTGTGGGCAACAAAGTATAATAGTTATGCTGTGTCATATGCCTCACTTTTTACAAAAAACCCAAACAGAAACAGCTGCAGGGCTAAAAACTTTGTTAATAGCAGCCACCAGAACGCAGTCATCACATCTTAGGAAAAGGACTTGTTAATGAGTTGTTTCATGTGGCGTTGGAGCTTATTTGATACTGGAATCTTTAGGAACAGCTATTGGTTAGGGCTTGGTATTGAACCTCAGTACCTTTTTACATTTACATTTTTATTCATTTAGCTTTTATCCAAAGTGACTTACAGTTGCTAAGTATGTCAGAGGTCGCACGCCTCTGGAGCAACCAGGGGTTTAGTGTCTAAGTACCCGGGTCTCTCACACCAAAGGCATGTGTCTTATTTACTGTCCCATCACCACCCCCAATGCTAATGACCATAATGTGTCTGTAATACAGTGTATTTAAAATTCTCAAGTAAGCTAAGCTGACATACACCCAAGGCTGGGGGTTGGGTTGCTGACCTGTCCCTGTACTCCGCCCTTTGCAGGCTTCAGATGTTGGAGGCCATCTGTAAGCACTGGGAAGGCCCCATCAGCCTGGCCCTGTACCTGTCCGACGCTGAGGCCCAGCAGTTCCTGCGCTACGCTCAGGGCTCAGAGGTGCTGATGAGCCGCGGGAACGTCGGTTACCACATTGTCTACAAAGAGGGACAGTTCTACCCGGTCAACCTGCTTCGAAACGTGGCCATGCGGCAGGTCAACACTCCCTACATGTTCCTATCAGACATCGACTTCCTGCCCATGTACGGCCTCTATGAGTACCTCAGGTAAGAGGAGAAAGGGAATTAGATTGGAGCCAGCTAAGTGGGCAGTGTTACTGACAGAGAGAGATAATTATTATTTTGTTGGAGCTTTTTTTACATGGACTGATGTGTGTGTCTGCAGGAAGTCAGTGGTGCAGCTGGACATGGCCAACACCAAGAAAGCTCTGGTGGTTCCGGCCTTTGAGACGCTGCGATATCGTCTGTCTTACCCAAAGTCCAAGGCTGAGCTGCTGTCTCAGCTGGACATGGGCACGCTATTCACCTTCAGGTGAACAACTTCTCTGTTTCTGTTGCCAGCAATGCTCAAGAGTCTTCAGGTTTTCATTTAACGAAACAATAAAGGAGCTCTTTTCATTCCCCTGTCCGTGTTAAAAGTTGTGTAGATCAGTAATATTGATTCATATATTTTACCATTTATTAATTCAGATCTCTTCTCAATCCTCAGGGGCTCACCGGAAGAGACTCACTTTGCACTTGTGCTGAGCAGACGATAGATAAAACACAAAAATCTAATAAAATTGAGAAAAGATAAACCATTACAATGACATGATGGGATGTACAGTTAAATTGTTAGAATGCTACTGAAAACTTGATCATGAAAAATGAGCAAACACATAAATAATTTCATATTTGTGGAGAATACACTGCTGGAGTGACATTGATGTTCTGTATTCCCAGAGACACAAATCATCTTCTTAACAATTTCTGGCAAACACCAAGTAGCCACAGCTCAGTAAACGTCTCTCAGAAATAAGATGTACAGTGCACAAGTAACAGTGGGAAAAATATATATAACATCCCTTCAACAATAGTTTTCTTTTCTCTCCTTTCAGGTACCATGTGTGGACTAAAGGCCACGCACCAACTAACTTTGCCAAATGGCGGACAGCCACCACCCCCTACAGGGTGCAGTGGGAAGCCGACTTTGAGCCCTACGTCATGGTGAGGAGGGACAGTCCTGAGTACGATCGCCGCTTTGTGGGCTTCGGCTGGAACAAGGTGGCTCACATCATGGAGCTGGATGCGCAGGTAACCTGCTCAACTCTGCTTAATGTCTCAGAATACATCTTCTCCACACGGTGTGGTGTCTGCAGTTCATGACAGGTAGAGGAAATCAGAAATGAGTTCTGTGACTCACACATTTATTGCCCTGTAGAAAAGTCACCTGACATCTAATTATGATTAGGGTGTATTATTAAAGCCTTATTAAGATGTCTTAAAGTCTTATGTCTAGGTATGGATGACCTACTCAATATCTGTCTTTTGAAATTACATATTGAATGAAATGCCAACTTATAATGAGACGGCCCCTGATATAACCAGCCTCACTAATCTTCTCGAAAAAGTGTGATAGAAGTTTTGGTTCCTAATTTCTGCTGGTTCTGCAGTAAAGATAACTGATGGAAGAATCTGATCACTAAAACAGCACCAAATGATATTTTCTCATATTAACAAAAGATCCTATTTCTATAAGTAATATAAGAGTTGACACGAGAGATGAACCCACAGAAAATTATAAATAAATTATCTCAATGTATGATCACAATTTTGCAATTCCCCTCAGCTCTTCAAAGCATTTTAGCATTTTCCAGCTGATTTGTTTTTTCCGTCCACAAACTCTGCTGTCATTATTTCCAGGAGAAGCAGACAGCTGTTTTCGGTGTTAAAGCTCTGATAAACCCACTGTGCACTACCTGCCCATCACCATCACCAATTTAACAACTTCATTTTATGTGTCTTAGTCTCAACATATTGCAGAAGTTATTCCAAAACTAAAGTCTAACAAAAGTCAGAGGATCCCCAAAAGTTAGTTGGACACGTCATCTGGGAACCATGAATATCTGTACAAAGTCTGTCCAGTATATTACAGCTGAGATTTTTCACCTGCTGGTAATCCCATATGTCCCCAACATCACCAAATTCCATTGAAAACCATCAAATGTTTTTGAGATTTCAGTAAAAAAAACAGCCTCATGGTTTTGCTAGTGTAGTTTAGTCTGAGAATCACAGTCAGGTCAGTAGAACCATAAACCCCTGTACAAAATATCATGGCTATGCTATTATCATCATTTATTATGGTACCTACAGTCAGTTGTGTGTTGAATAGTTAATAGTTTTTCCATTATTTGCAATCAGTATGACGTCTAAAGTCCACTGACTGCTGTCAGGGTATATGTGGTGAGGCAGGTTGGAGGACCCGAATGCAGGACACACGGCTGGCAGGTTCAGTTCAACAAGGGTTTATTAAACGAAAAGCGAGCACACTCACAGACAGTGAGTCCAATAGAGAATCCACAAGGGCATGGGGGAAACACAAATCCAAAACACAGACAGGCGAGGTTACAGACAGATATCCAGGGCTGAATGAAATAACACAGGAGACAGAGCCTCTACATGTGACAATGACCGGAAGAGGACTGAAGAGAAGCAGCAAACATATATACACCAGGGACTAATGAGCAGGGCGGGAGCAACTCAGGTGACAGACACAGACCAAAAGTAAACACTAAGACATGAACTGAGACCCAGAACTAGGAGTTAAGACACAGAGCTAACAGAGAACACAAGACCAGGAACCGAAACCTCAAAACAGGAAACATGACAACTGACTAACAGAGTGGAGTAGGGAACAGAGACGGAACCGACTGGGAAACAGGACAACACTAAACATGGAACAGAACGGCAAATAAGGGAAATACCAAGACACAGACCATATAACAGATACTGGACAAAGGACAACAGACAGGACCGAACCCAAAACTCAACAACTCTAAGACAGATACTGAACAGATCAAAATGGCAAACACTGAAGTACACGGACCAGGAGTAAATACTAAAACATTAACACCGGACTGGGAACTAAGACATGGAACCAAACCACAGACTAAATAACAGAGACAGAAGGGACTATAAATAATAGGACTGAGAACTAAAGAAGGCAGGCAGGCACACAGTGTGACAACTGGCACGTTACCGCTGCACCGTGGTTGCTGGAGTTAATTATATTCAATGCTCGTGAGTCCACCAGACGCGGCCGCAGTGCGTCCCAGAAGCGGCTCTCCGCTCCGCAGAGAATAGGTATTTTTGACGCAAGCACAGAGCGGAGCGAACCAGGCAGGAAGTCAGACACAGAACAGCACAGAGAATCCAGTCAATTCTCAAAATAAAAGAAACTCCCTTTGGAGACTCCTGATCGTAAAACAATAATAAACACGTTAAAACAGGCGCAAAAAGAAATCATTTAACTACATAGCCTACTTAATCACGGTAGAAGCACAAAATGCAAATGCATCCGAGTACCAAATCAACAAAATCTGAACATTTCAGCAAAATCAGTCAGGCAAAACACGCTGATTCTGAAATGCTCCTTGTGAGAAATGCAGCCTGAAGTTGATGGAACGAAACGGGGTCACATAGAGCTGTGGAGAAGGTAGTAGAAGCACAAAAAAGGACAAATTAATAACTAGTCAATAACATGGGGCAGGCTGCACGCTCAGCTGCTGAAACGCTTCTGAGACACTTCCAGTGAACTTTGATGCCGGGCTAAGAACACATCTAAACCATGGCGCAGCCGTAATGTGCCATAGCCGGTGGCCTCAGTGGACTTAAGGAGCGAGAGCGATGAATGCTACGTTCACTTGAGAATTGTCCCCACTTGGTTGCTTCTAACAGAAGCTCGTAACTCTTGACATTGGCAAACTCTTTTACATGGACGTAGTTTGTGCTGCCTTTACTTCCTCAACAGTAAAATAAACAACAACAAAAAAACAGTAGTACCACTGAAGCAATTGTTGATATGATTGTTTCAATTTTAAATAACACGGTGATGGTAATCAGGGTTACCTTACTGAAGAACTTACAATGTCAGATTTCCAATCACACTTAACATAAAACGTTCAGCTGGTGCAACATGCTGAAATGTTTCTCAAGAGTTGGTAGAGTTAAAAGTTGACTTGCATCTATCTGGCAGATATAATAATGTCTCCAGATGAATGCTAATGTTGCTCTGTGTCTGCTGGAGGGTTGGATAATCGCTCAGATGATGTTTTAACAGGTTGGTCAGCTGCCCAAAAACACAACCAGTGCAACTCTCTATGAGGTGTTGTCATAAAGAAGTCCGGTGGTTGTAGTAGTCAGCCGCCCTGAAAGTTCTTCCTGTCCTCCTCTCTCTACAGGAGTACGAGTTTGTGGTTCTGCCCAATGCCTACATGATCCACATGCCTCATGCGCCCAGCTTCGACATCACCAAGTTCCGCTCCAACAAGCAGTACCGGGTCTGCCTCAAGACCCTGAAGGAGGAGTTCCAGCAGAACATGTCGCGACGCTATGGCTTCGCCGCCCTAAAATACATGACAGCTGAGAACAACAGCTAGCCACCACTGCAGACCCTCACACCCCCAGCCTTGAACTACTGACACACTCCAGGACAGGACTACAGGAAACGGATACTTTTAGACTTGAGTCCCTCAGAATTTGTTAGAACGTTTGACCGTCAGTGTGGGACTGCCAAGGGTCTTCATGTCCATTCTTTGTCCTCTGCTGTGGATGGAAGAGATAATCCAGGAGGAGATCACTTCTGCCAGGATGTAAAAGCTGTGACCATACAAGTGACTGCTAGGCCCAGGCCCCAGTTGTGTGGGCCCCGAGCTCTCGGCCCTGAAATTGGACAGGCAGCAGGCAATGAATGCATTGCCATATTTGTAAGAGCAGTGACAGAGTCATGGACTGCGTGTAACTATATGTATGTGTGCTTGTTCGTGTGTGTGTGTGTACATGCAGGTAGATGAAAAGTGTGACTGTGTATCCCTCCAGGACAGCACTTAGCTAAAAGCTTGAGGAGAGCTGAAGATGTGAAACATTGTGGGCTTGCATTCTGTTTGCACGCCTTCCAAGTGCCAACAAAAAGCAGCGGCAGTTTGACTGACAGCACACCCCACATTAAATGCACATCGTCATCGGGTGGCAAGATAAGCCAAAGCAGCAGCGTCCGCGCAGATTTTCACATTGTGATGAGCGACACACACTCAGACAGTGAGGTGATCAGCCGGTCAGCCGACCAGCTGCTGCTGCTTAATTTGTTCGACAGTTGTTACAGATCAGAATAAATTCCTCCCCTTCGTATAGTAAGGGAAGTTAAGTGCAGGGATGGCGGGAGGTCGTCTTTGCGCTTGATATTCAGGGTCTCCACAGCAGCTCGAGCGTGCTGAGATTGTTTCCAGCGTTTTGTTACGGCTACAGAATCTGACAGCAGCTGGTGCAGTGTGCTTTTTTTTGGGTGTTTTAAATTGATGCCAGTGTGCTCTGCACAAAATACCTGCTGGAAGTTGGTTTGTGAAGCTGCCACCCCACCACACGAGGCGAAGCACCAATCAGTGAGCTCTCTGTTTACGTTTTTTTTTTTTTTCAACAATCAGTATTATTTATCAGTGTGTTTACAGGCCTGATGGGTGGAGCAGGAACTCATCAGGAGGTCCTGAGGAGGAGAGTTGCGAAAATCAACCACTTGCAGTCAGGAGAAAGACACAGACACTTTTTCTTTCTGTCCCGCTTTCTTTCTTTCTTTCTTTCTTTCTTTCTTTCTTTCTTTCTTTCTTTCTTTCTTTCTTTCTTTCTTCCTCACTCTGGCCTCTAGTTTGATGACATTATAGTGCAGTCGCTGGTGGTGTGTGTTCTCCCAGTTGTGTTGCTACACACGGTCACGCTTGGATGTGGACATTGGGTGTGATATGAATACTTTGTCTGCTCCGTTCGGCTCTTACCACTGCTGTGACACACACATCTCTGCCCAGTTATCTAGACTCTTAAAAGGACACACAGACTGACACTCTATATAATATTACACCGATACCATATTACGAAAATATCATAAAATCACTGTTTTGTATCTACATCAGGATGTATGTTACTATATCCATCCATCCATCCATCCATCCATCGTCAGCCGCTTATCCTGCGTACAGGATCGCGGAGGGCTGGAGGCTATTCCAGCTGACATCGGTTGAAAGGCGGGGTACACCTTGGACAGGTCGCCAGTCCATCGCAGGGCCACACACAGACAGACAACCAGTCGCACTCACACCTAATCAACCTAGCCAGCATGTCTTTGGATGGTAGGAGGAAGCTGGAGCACCCGGACAGAACCCACGCAGACACGGGGAGAACATGCAAACTCCACAAGCTAGTTGAGGTCGTGAATGGAATACAGATAACGCACAAAATAAATAAAGTAAATAATAATATAGTATGTTAATCTTACTGCGAGTCCTGACGGAGATATCATAGAAATATGTAACGGTCTTGAAATGATTAACCAAAAATCCAGATATGATCAACAACATCATTAAACTCGCATTGATTGCAAGTCATTGATGAACTGCAGTTATGGACTATGAACAAGACAACATTTAGATCATGTATATATGGGCTGATTTTTTTGGATGCAGGTGGAAATGGAATTAGTAATTGAATACACCACTTGTGAAACAACACAACAATTTGAAAGTGTAGGACAATGTTTAAGATGTCATAACAAGTGTTTCCCTTCAGATTTCTGTCCTCAGATACACTAGTGTGTGTGGAGGCTGATCATCTCTGTAAAAGGACATCTTGGTTAAAGCAACATTTGTAGTTTTAACTTAAAATAATAGCTTCAAAATTGTTTTGATAGTTCACTGACTTGTTAAAGGGTGAATGCCTTCTCTTTTATTACGCAGTGTCAGATACACATTGGAAGCCTGGGCAGATTGACGTGAGATAAAAGCAGTGAAGGGATGCGAGACAGATGCCGAGCTGGCCGCAATCCTAGGACCGGAACAGCATTTGTAGGACCCTTGTTTACTTTGATACTGCCAGCCTAGCTATGTTACTCTTGACAGCCCCCCCAGCCAATTACCCTTACCCTAACCATCACAGGGTGTGTGTCTAAACCAAAGTTATTGATTATATGCGTGTTGACCCGTCAACCCAATAGCCGCACACATCGGCCTCAAGGCCGACGTGCTAGCAGACAGGGCTAATTTCCTTCGTGTTGCTTTGCATTACCACCAGTAGTCCACTAGATGGCGCTGTCGCAAAACCCTACGGTCCTAGAACTGTGGTCCCAGGATTGAGGCGGTCCTGAAACTGCAGCCTCCAGTATGGCAATTAGATAACATTGGTTGGACTAGTTAGTAATAACTTATTAGCTGGCTAGTTATGTCTTGTGCGCCGCGTTGTTTATGCTTAGCCTACCTGTGTTAGCAAAGTTGTCGACTCGAGGTTTCACAGACAGAGGTTTAGCTGCTAGCTATAAATCTCGAGTTGATGTTAGCAAACTTACTAGAAAACACACTCGGACATCTGTAATGTTACTGTAAGTGCTCTTGCGTCGTTTGCTGTCTAGCTGTGTTGGCTAGCTTGCCACACGGCCTCTTGCTCGCTCAATTGCTCTTTTTCTCTTCTGAGCTTCTACCGTCAACGTCTTCGCCTCTGACGTTAGCTAACGTTATGTCCATAGAGGCTGCTGAGCCCAGTTATGTTGCTTTGACTGTGATGATGTTCATGATATCAGTAACGTTAGCTGACATTTCAGTTTGTTACCACTGGCTTTGCACATACCACCGCTGGTCTACTTGCCAATACATACCTTTGTGAAACTAGAGGTCTCTCTCACACACACACAACACACACACACACATACACACACACATATTCTCTGATACACACTCTCTCTCTTTCTCTCTCTGTCTCTCAGTCACTACAGCATTCTTAATCTGTACAGGAAAGCAGCAGAAGGGCTCGGTGCAGTCTTGCAGGTGTGTGTGTGAATACACTGTGTGTCTGTGCGTACATGTAGGTTCAATAAGCAGACGTATGTGTTTGTGTGTGTGTGTGTGTGTGTGTGTGTGTGTGTGTGTGTGAGTGTGAGAGAGAGAGAGAAGTTTGACTCGGTTCTGAATGTGTGTGTGTGTGTGGCTTTGCAGGGCTGGGAGGAGCTGCAGTGTGTAAGTAGGACAGTGCTGACTGATGCTGCTACCTGAATAAAAGCAAAGAGTCAAACACTGTTCTGTTACTTTGTGTCATCATTTTTAACTTCATGAATATCAATTTAGCCTTGTGAACCCAAAGTAAGAGGGATTCATATGAGCACTCACTGTTACTCTTTACACACACAGTTGCATAGTATACCTGTGTGTATTTATACTTTCAGGAATTCCCAAGAGTTTATCACCTTTCTGAGTTAAAAGGATTTTGTTACATGTCAAAGTCAGTTTACTCATTAAAGAGAGCAAATCTTCCACACCTGCCTCAAACTTGTGAAATACTGTGTATGTATATACATTTTTACAGTACTGAGCAAGAGTTTTAAGCAGGGGTGGAAATTTTGCTGTAAAGTAAGAATGCTTTCAAAATAGATATATTTATTAATTTAAATAATGCTAGGATAAACCTTTTGTCTTCAAAACAGCCTCATTTATTCTAGGTACACAAAGTCAGGAATTTTGTAGGCTTATTGTCAGGTGTATTGTTAAACCTTTATATATGCTAATGATCACCAATTGAATATGTAGGTTGAAACACAATCATTAACAGAAACAGCTGTGTAGGAGGAATACAACTGGGTGAGAAACACTCAGCTGACAAGAAGAGGCTGCTGAAGACAGTTTACTGTCAAAGGTCATACAAGATGGCAAGACTGAGCCCATCAACAGGACACAAGGTAATTATGCTCCATCAGCAACGTCTCTTCCAGGCAGACGTTTCAAGATAGACGGGGGTTTCCACATGTGCAAGCTCTGTTGAAGAAGCACAAAGAAACGGGGAACATTGAGGACCAAAGACGCAGTGGTCGGCCAAAGAGACTTACCGCCGTAGATGAAAGACACATTATGCTTTCTTCTCTTCACAACAGGAAGATGTCCAACAGTGCCATCAGCGCACAGCTGCAGAAAACAATGTGTCCCTGGGACACCTGTCTACTATCAGGAGAGGTCCGGTCAGAAGTGGCCTCCTACATGGAAACGAGGCCATGTGACTCATCTATGCATAGAAACACAGGAACTGGTGTGCAGAAAAATGGCAGCGGGTGCTCTGGACTGAAAATTTGCAGTAGCAGAAGGCATTTTCTTCACCAAAGGGCTGGAGAGCAGTGTCTGCAGACAGCAGTGAACATGGTGGAGGTTCCTTGCAAGTGTTGCATTTCTGCAAACGGAGTTGAGGATTTGGTCAGAATTAATGGTATCCTAGATGCTGAGAAGTATGCAGATATCAGAATCAGCTTTATTTGCCAGGTATGTGTACACATACAAGGAATTTGACTCTGGGTTGTACATTGCTCATGATGTGCTTACTTATACAATAACAAAATAATAAAATCAAACACGGGCTACAGTATAGAGAACACATATATACACACTGTAAACTAAAACAATGTAGACATATTGAGATAATAGTGCAATGAGTGCAAAGGATGCAGGGGAGAAATATTATTATTACTATTATTATTATTATTATTATTATTATTATTATTATTATTATTATTATTATTATTATTATTATTATTATTATTATGTACATGTCAGAGATGGATGTGATACAGGTACAAATGCAAATACATGTGATGGAGCAGGTGGCAAGTGAATTTGGTGTTCAAACACAATATGAACAGTATGAACAGCTCTGTAATAGAGAATGATGAATAAATACTAAGTGGTAGCCAGTAAACAGGTGGCAGAGTTACTGGGTTATTGCACAGGAATGTTTCCTGACACTGTGAGTCAGTCAGCTGTTCATCAGAGTGATGGCTCGCGGGAAGAAACGTCTCGGGTTACGTAGGTAACCCTTGTTCCCCGAGAAAGGGGAACGAGACACTGCGTCGGTGACGACACTATGGGAACGCCTCTAGGCGTGGCAGGGCTGAATGCGAATGAAAACTACTCCAATCCTATTGGCTCAGAGAGAACGGTAGCATGTGACGGCGTAACCGTAGGTGTATATAAGCACGCCGGCACATAGGTACATCAGCCTTAACTATGAAGCAAGGCACTCCAGGCGGGAGAGGTGCGGTGAACCGACGCAGTGTCTCGCTCCCTTTCGGGGAACAAGGGTTACCTACGTAACCCGAGACGCTCCCTTCGAGGGGAACTCGAACTGCGCCGGTGACGACACTATGGGGAACGAGATACCCACTATGCCGTGTCGAAACCCCGCCTGCCCTAGCTGCAGGCACCCTG
Organism: Lepomis macrochirus; assembly: GCA_024633595.2. Classification (NCBI taxonomy): domain Eukaryota; kingdom Metazoa; phylum Chordata; class Actinopteri; order Centrarchiformes; family Centrarchidae; genus Lepomis; species Lepomis macrochirus. Next base: position 3,197,738 of record JALXJV020000024.1, read on the forward strand.
TGGGCACGCACTAAAGGGAGAGCGCTCTGGTGCCGGGTGCGGAGGGAAGGTCCAGACTGTAAAACGGATAAAGGTGTGAGGAGTGGCCCAGCCAGCCGCATCACAAACCTCCTGGAGAGATGCTCCAGAGAGAAGAGCCGCGAGGCTGCCATGCCTCTCGTGGAGTGAGCCCTCACAGCCATAGGTGAAGGCAATTTGCGCACCTGATAGGCCAGGGAGATTGTCTGAACAATCCAGTTACTGATGGTCTGTTTGGAAGCCGGAGCCCGCCTTTGGAGATCCAAAACATACCAGTAACTGATCTGCCTTCCTCCACTGGGAGGACCTCACGGTATATATACTCAATGCCCTGACAGGGCAGAGTAAGTGAAGTCTCCCGTCCTCTACCGTCACATGTGGTGGAGGATGAAATGCCTGCAATACTACTGGCCCCACCCTGTTGGATTGCACCTTGGGAATGTACCCCGGGGAGGGGTGCAAGATGGCCCTGATGTCCCCTGGGGCAAACTCCAGGCATCGAGGGGAAACCGAAAGGGCCTGGAGGTCCCCCACCCTCCTCAGAGAGGTGATAGCGAGGAGAAAAACCATTTTCAGGGTCAAGTACTTGGCCTCGGCCGAGTCCAGGGGTTCGAAGGGGGCCTCAGCCAATGCTTCCAGAACCACCGTAAGGTCCCAGGTGGGAACTCTGGGGCGAGTTGCAGGTCTCATCCTCCGGGTCCCACGGAGGAATCGTACGACTAAGGGGAGTCTCCCCAGAGGCCCATCCCTAGAAGGCGCGTGGAAAGCCGATATAGCTGCCACGTAAACCTTGAGGGTGGACGGGAAAGGCCCGCAGAGAAGCGGTCCTGCAAAACTCCAGCACCTGGAGCCACCGGCAGGTAACTGGGTCCACCATGTGTGTCCTACACCATGTGGAAAACACCTTCCATTTTATGCCGCATATCCTCCGTGGTGGACGGGCCCTGGAGCTAAGGAGCTGCCTCGACTGTTCCGCCGTGAGGCCCGCGATCTAGGTACTGGCGCCCTCAGGGGCCAGACCCACAGCTGCCACAGGGCGGGCAAGGGTGAAGAACCCGCCCCTCCCGGGACAACAGGTCTCTCCTCAGAGGTACCTGCCATGGCGGACCGCCCAGGAGAGCCGCCAAGTCCGAGAACCATACTCGGTCGGCCAGAACGGTGCTACTAACAGTAGACGGATGCCATCCTGACGGACCCTCTCCAGGATCCCCGGAGCAGAGCGACTGGGGAAAGCGCATAACCGCCGCCTTGGCCACATCGCGTACCATGGCGCCCAGCCCTAGTGGGGCCGGGGTGTCAGGGAAAACCACAGAGGACAGTGCGTAGTCTCTTGAGACGCAAACAGGTCCACGCCTATGGGCCCGAACTTTTCGCGATAAGAGCTTCACCACCTCGGGTGAAGTCTCCATTCCCTCGCAGCCAGCCTCGCCTCGACAGCAGGTCTGCTCCCTGATTCTGAGTCCCAGGGATAAACATCGCCTGAGAGACCGGAGTCTCTGCTGGGACCACAGGAGGATCTGATGCGCCAGTCTGCAAAGAGGACGCCGAGCGCAGACCCCCTGGTGATTCAGATAGGCCACCACTGCCATATTGTCGGATCTGACAAGAACGCAGTGACCCCGGAGTCTGGGCAGGAAACTCCTCAGAGCCTGGAACACTGCCAGCATCTCGAGGCAATTGATGTGCCATGACGAAGTGATGCTCCTGCCAAAACCCGTATGCTGAGCGGTTTCCCATGACCGCTTCCACCCAGTGAGGGAAGCGCCTGTCGAAACGAAGTACTCGGCGACAAGACGCTCTAGCTGGGGGCCTTGGGACAGGAATCCAGGATCCTTCCACTTCGACAGGGCACGAAGACACCTGCGCTGCGACCTGTATTAGGCGGAACGGACTCCTCCTCAGAAAACCCTTTGGTTTTCAGCCACCATTGGAGAGCCCTCATGTGGAGCAGACCAGAAGGTATCACGCTGGATGCTGCTGCCATGAGACCCAATATTCTCTGGAAGTGTTTTACCGTGATAGCCTGGCCCAGCCTCACTCTCTTCACCGTGTTCACCATGGACTCGATACGTGCTGGAGACAAACGTGCCTGCATCGACAGTGAGTCCCATACTACCCCTAAGAACACAGTTCTTTGGGCTGGTGTCAACACACTTTTCTTCACGTTGAGCCTCAGCCCCAAACGTTGAAGATGAGCGAGAACGACATCTCGATGCCGAACCGCCAAATCCCGCGACTGCGCCAGGATGAGCCAGTCGTCGATGTAATTCATCACTGGATGCCCTGGAGCCGCAGGGGGCCAGGGCTGCATCCATACACTTGGTGAAAGTGCGAGGGAGAGTGCGAGGTCGAAGGCAAAACCCGGTATTGGTACGCCACTCGGCGTAATCTCAGGAACTTCCTGTGGGAAGGTCGAATAGAGATGTGGAAGTACGCGCCCTTCAAATCTATAGTGATGAACCAGTCCTCGGACTGGATTTGGCTCACGATGGCGGGGATGGTGAGCATCTTGAACCTGTATCTCCTCAGAGATCGGGTTCAGAACCCGCAAATCTAAGATCGGACGCAGGCCTCCATCTTTCTTGGGGACGATGAAGTACCGGCTGTAGAAACCGGACTCGCTGGCTAGCGGGGAACGATCTCCACGGCCCCTTCTTCAGCAGCGAAGCAAACTTCCTGCTCTAGCAGTAGGTGTAGCTCTGGCGCATTCACCGCCTGGGTTACCCCCCGTGAATTTGGGGGGCTGACCCGAACTGTAGTCTGTAGCCGTCGATGACGGTGCGCAGGGACCCACGGGACACTTTCGGCAGGCTCCGCCAAGCCCCTGCGAATGTCATCAGCGGGACCAGCCCTCGGGCTGGTGGTCTGCGCTTCGTGCAGTCCTCGGATGGCCTCCTGAAGCATGTCGCCAGGACAGACTCGCCGATGATCTGCAACCTGGGGCCCGAACCTCTGATCGATTGCCGCCCCTCGGGGCCGGCAGAGCAGTGACGGCTCGGTGGTGATCAGCGTCCCCGCAAGCCTCGGCGGCGGAACACGCCGTTGATGATCTGCAACCTGAGGCCCTAGCCTCCGATCGACTGCCGCCCCTCGGGGCCGGCAGAGTAGTGACAGCTCGGTGGTAATCAGCGCGTCCCGCAAGCCTCGGCGGCGGGAACACGCTTGTCGAAGATCTGCAACCTGAGGCCTCACCCCCCGATCGACTGCCGCCCCTCGGGGCCGGCAGAGCAATGGAGGCTCGGTGGTGATTAGCGTGCTCCGAACGCCGGGCGGCGGGAACATGCTAATAGTTGCTCCGAGGTGACCTCAGTCGGCCTCCGGGCTGAAACACAAAGTCAGGACCTCTTTGCCTTACCCTCCGTGACTGAATGACGGTCCTCAGATCCTGTCTGTCAGGAGGGTTTGCATCGGAGCGCCGCCCGGCCCCAAGCCCCGCGAGGGGACCGCGGAAGCCACACTTTGCCGCTGATCCTGACGGTAAGAGCTGGTTGATGGTTGTACTCTAGGTGCAGAAGCTGTCCCACCGCTCGGCGGGGAAATACTGCCGGAAGGCCTCCCCTGCGCTTTTACATGACGGAATCTGTCCACCACTGAGTTGACTGTGTCTCCAAACAAACCAGTCGTGGAGACTGGTGCATCTAACAGGACTTGACGGTCCTTCTCCTTGATGCCTGACAAGTTCAACCAAAGGTGCCGCCAGTGGCCACCAGGGCAGACATGGATCGCCTCAACCGAAGCGAAGCCGCCTCTTTGGTCACCCTGAGCGCCAGATCCGTGGTTCTGCGCAGCTCCGCCATACCTTCTTCAGAGGGGCCGCTGTCGGCCATATCCTGCAGCACATCCGCCTGATACGCCTGCAAGACCGCCATGGTGTGCAAGCTTGTCCCCGCCTGGCCTGCAGCCATAAACGCCTTCCCACCAGCTGACTGACGCCATCCGGCAAGGTCTGGTGGGTAACGCTGGTCTGTCCAAGGATGATGCCAAACGAGGGGAAAGATAGCTAGCCAGCGCTTCCTCCACCCGCGGGCATCGCCTCCATAGCCGCCTCCTTAATCCCCGCCACGCTGCTGTAGTCCAGCAGCAGGGGAGTAGACAGCCTGGCGGAGAAAGGTTTATCCCATGATTTACACAACTCGTTATGTAAATCAGGGAAGAAGGGCAGAGAGCGGCGCTGTGGAGGTGCTGAGTGGCTCCGAAGGAAGCGATCATCCAGCCTACTGCTGGTATTAGGCTTCTGCGAGGCTTGTGGCCAATCCAGGCTGAGCCTAGCCACAGCCCGCCACCACTTCCAACAGTTCATCATAATCCGCGCTGGCGCTCTTCCGATGACGCCGCCCGACACCCGAAGTCTTCCTCCTCCCCACGACGCCTAGCACATCCAGCTCCTCAGAGCCAGAGTGCAACAATCCTGGCGAAGCGCGCTCTCGATCAAAAGAAGCTCAAACACGGGCTTTCGAACGGGAATGAGGAGAGTCGGAGTTAGCCGATGACTGGAGAGAGAGGACATCCGCCGCCTCGAAATCCTCCAGCAGATCCTGCTGCGATCCCCATGACCGGGCGCTGCCGGTCTGCCTCAGCAACCGCAGGCCCAGAGCCACGGGAGAGCGTATCTGGTCAGTCCTCAGAAAACAGCCCTCACGAGACCTCAGTACTCGTGAGGGGCAAGGCCTCGCAATGGTCACAAGCAGCTCCCTCGAGAGCTGCCGTGGGCGCGCGGCAGGCCCAGACAGGCGACACACAGCTCATGTGAATCTCCTACCGTGAGAAACCTTGAACAAGGAGGCACACATCTACGGAACTGGTCCTGTCTCTGCGACGCTGAAGACATACTTCCAGGTAAGAACTTTGCCAAGTTTTGCGGGAGCTTTCATTAACAGCAAACAACCAACGTGCCTGCTGAATAGAGAAGGCTGATGTACCTATGTGCCGGCGTGCTTATATACACCTACGGTTACGCCGTCACATGCTACCGTTCTCTCTGAGCCAATAGGATTGGAGTAGTTTTCATTCGCATTCAGCCCTGCCACGCCTAGAGGCGTTCCCATAGTGTCGTCACCGACGCAGTTCGAGTTCCCCTCGAAGGGGAACTGTTCCTGAGTCTGTTGGTTTTGGAGTACAGTGCTCTGTGGCGCCTACCGGAAGGGAAAAAGTTGAAACAGGTTGTGTCCGCGGTGAGATGGATCTGCAGTGATGTTTCCTGTCCGGCTCCTGACTCTAGAAATGTTTAAGTCCTGAATGGAGGGCAGGTTGGCACCGAGGATCTTCTCTGCAGTCCTGACTGTCCGTTGTAGTCTGCTCCTGTCCTTTATGTTGGCACTGCGGAGCGTAATCCAGAGGCGGCCGTCTGCGGCACCATCTAGGATATTATTCATCATGCAGTTCCATCGGGGATCATATGGTTCAATTTGGTCGGTCCCAAAGTTTTTCTGCAGCATGACAACGACCCCAAGTCATTAAGAACTATCATCAGCGTAACAAGGCGTCCTGAGGGCTGTACTACAGAGGGACTTTAACCTACTCAGATTTAACTCAGGGTTGACAAACTGTGACTGCCCACGCTGGTGTTAAACAGAATAACCTGTTAGTTAGTCGAGTCCCTGTTAACTTAATTTGAGTTGGTGGTGTTTGCATAAAAGGGGTGCTCTGTATTTTGCTCCAGGGAATTGCACATTGATTGTGTCAGGATATGAGGAGTTTAAAGACATGTTAACGGCCAAATCTCACACCGCAGTGGACATCAAAGCTAGGGAGGCTTGCTGGCAGCACATTGATTAAATTTGTAATTATCTTCACAGTACTCTTGTTATACTTCTCTATTTAATATTTTATGGACTCATGTTTTATGTGTAATACGATTAAGATCTAAAGGTATAACTGTACATAAAGTCCATTGTACTAAAAAAAAAAAGGAGCCGGGAAGGGGAGTTCACTCCAAGATGAAAGTGGTAAATTCATGGGGGGAAAATAACCACAACTCTACATGTATAAAACTTATTATTCTCAGACATTATAATCATACATTAATGAAAGAAACTGAAAATAGTTTTTTTTTGTTAAGGAACCACATGCTTAATTTTGTAAGGCTGCAACAGCACTCTATAGACGCTGCTGCCGTGTTATTATGCCTGCAGAGGAAAATTATATTATACTTCACTATCAGATAGCAATGAGGAAATACTTGAGATTTTTGCCCACAGACACCATAATATCATATATGCAGTGGGACCTTGGAGACTTTGCCATGACTGGGCCAACTGAGAAGAAAACACCACAGTGATTTGGATTTTTTTTACATTAATCTCAGGGGATTTTTGAGTTTTGTAAATTTACCACTTTCATGTAGGGAAATTTTACCCCCTACCCCGGCTCTGTCTTACTTGGACTTGTAAAATAGTCAATCTTAATATGTGAAAACATTTAGGATAATTCAATTATACATATCTACATCTGAGAAATTGGGCTGTTAAGATCTATTTCTTAAATCACTGAGGCTGCAGGGCTGCCTGTATGAATGTAATACTGTCGTGTTAAGAATAACTTCATTTCAGCGGCAACAACAGTGGAACAAGTCAGGATGAAGTCTAAAAATGTTAGTAATTAATAATACTATTAATAGTTCTCATTATCAGGGATGTGCACAGACATTTTAGTGGGCAGGGGCTCACGTGGAAGAAAAGGGCGCTTCAATTTTTATTTTTAAACAAAATGTTAAATATATTGACAACTTCCTAGGTTTCCTCACCTATTTATTTTAATTCCCTCACACTCACGCAATTGTTTCATACTCAACATTTTTCTACAAAATAATCAGTTCACACAGAGACCATGGTCTTCTTAAGTATTCACTAAGTTTATCACAAGAGCAGGCAACAGCAAAGGAAACTATACCACAATGCGCATGTTTTCCATGCTACTAGTATACAGTATCTCACAAAAGTGAGTATACACCCACACATTTTTGTAAATATTTGATTATATCTTGTGACAACGTTGAAGAAATGACGCTTTGCTATGTAAAGTAGTCCTTACAGCACATTTTTCGCACCTGCCTCAAAACTCCTGCCGTATGTGTGTTTTTACTTACCATTTTATTTGTTTTATAAACATTTTAACCTTATACTTCAACCTGCTGTTGAGATATTTGAGGCTGAAGGGACAGCGGGCTGACCTCACTCTAGATTAAATGAGAGCAGGGAGAGCGGAGCACCCAGTTTATCAGCTCCCCGGAGTCTGAATGTCCCCAGCAGAGCCATCCCTTAACTTCCCTTTAATGAAGGTCCCACTACACCATTTCTCTTATCGGATAGGCTATTAAAAGTTTTAGTGGAGAAGCCCATTAATTCAATTTAAAATTTAATGCATTAATTTCAGCTGACTTTTAGATAATAAATTCAGAGGATTGGAAGAAGTTAGCCTTGCAATGATGTACTGTGGCCTTTGATACTATAAGGGGGGATTTTTAACAGGATGTTCAAAAGAAAACCTACATAGTGGGAAGAGGTAAATTGTTATTCTGTCAAGATACAGATGTAGAGATTATACTCAAAGAGTTTTACATGTGTAACTCCAATCTATGTAAGAATATGTGGAGAAATAGCTGATCCTCAGGTCATTTTGTCAAACGAGGATTTCCTCGTAAGATTACTTACATTTTGGAAAATTCATGTATTTGCTTTCTAACTGAGAGTTATATGAGTATCAATCGCATGCCTGTGTGTTAAGTACAGAACTGGAGTCAGGACATGGTTAACCTTGCATAAAGACAGTAAGCAGCATCTGCAGCTACAGCAACTTCAACTCCAAGAAATACTTCCATTCCAGTATTTTAATTGTATAAACCTGGGTTTTTCGAAGAGTCAGTTTCTCAATCACGAACATACAAACACCTTAGAACAGACCTTTGTTATGTATGTGTGTGGTCATGTTTGAAGTTGCGTCAAATATTGGGCTATATAATAGTGAAACTCAGCAAACTAAATAAAGTAAGGGGCCCGCCCTTTTCCAAGATTTGTCTGAGGGGAGGCCCGCGGTCTCAGACATTCAACACCCCTGGTTGGTTACTAAATGGTAAGACTAGCAATTTAACATGAATACAATGACAATGTACTGGACGAATAACATTTTGACCTGATGGATATTTATATGTAATTGGCCACTTACTTAAATGTGTTAGTTTATGTGCTGTACTTTATCAGGCATGTTTACAGACAACGCCCATTCAATTTCAAGCTTTTCTGTTTATAGTTAAGAAAAGCCTTTTTCAATTCTTCTTTCAGAATAAATAGTTGGGAAAATTGGTCACCCCTCGAGTCACCTTGCACTCTATGGGTGTAACAATGGCACTAGATGAAAAGTCAAGGCTAAGGCAAGAAGAACAGGTCCTACCACACATTTGCTTTTTTTTAGACAAACAAATGCTCCTCTTTTATCAAGAAAGCCAAATCAGATTATAATTTGTCTATCACCACTAAAAATCTCAATAACATTTTGTAAACCCATAAAATCCCTTTCTGTGAGCAATAACACTAAAACATGAGGGAAACCTCGTGACAAAATGGAAAGGTTGAATTGTTTTGAGTATTTTATCTCTTCTGACTGTTTGACTCTGCTTGAAAACAACTCTTTTTTTTCTAGATTTTTTGTTCTAAAACGGGAAAAAAACATGGTATTTACATCTGTTCATATTTTGATTCAAAAGAAATGTTATGTCAAATCGTACAGACCCCACTCAGACACTGGGGCAGTTCAGTCCAGTGGTTTTATTAGTGAATAAAGAAGGCACACATGCTTACGGGATTGTGAGGAGGCGAAGATCAAAACCAGGTAAGCAGTACATAGGGCAAAAGAATACAAGGGCACAGGCAATAATCCAAAATTCAGTCCAACAGAACAAGCTGGATATCCAGAGAAGACAGAGAAACACTAGGAAAAGGCTGGTACACTTGACATCAAGACGAAGACAATCTGGCAACAAACATGGGGAACACACCGAATTTCTATATTCTGCACCCTCTGCATGGAATTTGTTTCAAGCACGCATTGAATGCTTTTAAATCCAAAAAGAAAGACTTGGCAGAAGAGGCAGAAATAAAAAAAAGAGGCAGATTCCTTAGGTTTCAGTCTTTACCTGGTTGTGCAAATTAATCCTAGAATTTCAATTTTTTTAAAAATGCAAGCTGCCTGTTGCTATTTAATTTGTCTCCTTTTGTGTTTCCTGGCAGTAACTATGTGTTGTTTTCTTTCAGTAAGAATGTCTTGGTCAGGCCTTCATTGAAAATGGGACATTCCTTGTTAAACAAAGGTTAAATAAAATTAAATTTAAAAAAAAACATGAATGTCTGAACCAAATTTCACCACCATTTAATGTCGCGGTCCCTTTGTTGGCTGCAGGGCCCTGCTGACGGACGACTCTGCAGCGAGACAAGTGTGGAAAGCCATCTTTAAGATAGCAGCTGATCAACAGCAGGATGCTTCTCACCCAAACACCCTCAGGGGGGACCAAATCTCATCACCATCTCATTTGTTCACGGAACGTAAATATAAAAGGCAATTTATTCAAGATTAAACACTGAATTTTGACCATTTTACTTGCTTTCCTGTCATTTCAATATACTCATGTCAAAGTGTTTCTCATGTATGCAAAATAGTTTGATATTAGGCTTTATATGCTGCAATCACTGTTTCACTGTCTTCTCTAAAGGTTGTTTAGGCTCATGGTCTTGTGGTGAATTATGATTCCATCCTGACACCTAGTGGTCATCTTTGGTCCTCTGGATCCTTTCAGCAGGTTGATTGACGTCAAATCATAGTTCTGATAAATTGTTAGTTCCAGGTTTGAAATAAAGACAGACACAAAGCCACAAAACAATTTGAAAAACAGCAAATGCATGCTCTAGATGTTCTCATCACTCTTCACACAGTCAACAAAAGCACTTCATTGTGTCTGTAAAGGAAATGCTGCAGCAAAAAACGTCTCCCTTAAGAAAGAAAAATGAACACAGTGCCTCAAATTAAGTTCACACAGGCAACCTATAATTGTTGTTTGTCTACATATACAATGCAAAGGCAAAGCATTATGCATTGAATTTATTTGGCTTAGTTGGGGGTTCATAACCTGTCTGATCACTTGATCCCGGTGTTCCTTCACCTGTAAGACTTCCTGCAGATTACAGCTATTAACTTGGTAGAAACTAAAACTAATAGAGTTGTAGAGTACTTTTACATGCATCATAAAGGTTATGTGTGCATAATGAGCAGTATTCATTTCGTGGACCACGAGCAGCACAAACAGCACACGGCGAAGGCTTCTTTACAGATTTATTGGTACTTTATTTAGTTTTATAAATAGTTATTGAGTTATAAAAAGGGGCATTTAGTTTACGTGATGTGTTGTATGGCCACGGTGGTCAACACTACATGGATATTGTCATATATGCAGATGACACTCCTAAATGATTTGCCCTCAGAAAGACAGACTTCATTTCATTTCTTTTCATTTCCATAGTGCCAACCAGAGAAGGAATAATGCATCATTCATGATGGAAATATTCGAGCACACTGGGAGTGCAGTGCAGTGTATATATATTTATAGTAATAGTAATATAGCATATACATACTATATATATATATATATATATATATATATATATATATATATATATATATATATATATATACATATATATATATATATATATATATATATACCCCGGACGTTCTGCAGATGACATCAATGTACTACTTGATCTAAGTCCAGCTTTCATTTTGGTTATATAGTAACATATTTATCATTTATACTTACACCCCCCCCATGACATCTATGTTTAGCAGTGATGGCCAGTAATGCATCACTCAGTAACTTTTCCCAGTAACTCGCAGAGTAAGAGATTACTATTTCCAAAACAGTAATTATATTACAGTTAATCCAAGCAAAACTGTATTACTGATGCTCACCATGCTTGACGTGAATGCGCGACTGTTTTGCAGGTCAGTGGCACCGGACTTATGTTGTTCAAGTCAGGGAAAGTAAACAGTAATGTAACGAGTAACGTAACTAGCTACTTTTATCACCCAATAATAAGTAAAGTAATATTGTTATTTTTTTAAGGAGTTACAATAAATTAACTATTGCAATTTCTGAGAAACTTGACTAGCACTTATGTTTAGACAGCTTTTCAGCCTTTTTTCAAAGTTGAAATGTTTGCTGGAAAATGTTTAAGGAAAATAAAATTTAACCTCTGGTTCAAGAGAAGGGAAGTTGCCTCTAGATTGAGAAAGGACCGCCGGAGGATATCAAAGAACTGGAGACAACCAGCAGCTGAGGCTTCATCACCGCTCTCCCAGCCCTTCCAGCCCTCCCTGCCTCTCACTTGACAAATGTTTACAGATGGCTGTGATGGAGGTAGGTAGGGCAACAGCGTGATGCTGGGCGCTGTCTCCCAAAGGGCCCAGCGCAGTCTCCTCACGTAGAACCATAATGGAGATTGTCTGGAGCAGGTCGATTGAGGCAATCAATCACGGTCTGCAGGCCTTCCCTCATGGACAGCACAGCTAGCAGTAACAAGCACACAGTATATTACAAAAGCCAGACTATTCCTCCTACTATGAGACTGTGTGTGATTTTATTCCCATATGGGGTTTTAAAATTGGTAATAATAGAACAAAGAGAATCAGCTTCCACATACTCATCTAAAGAAGGATTCTACAGACACTGAAAAGAAGATGCTGGATCTGTATTCAGTATTTGACAAATTGTTTTGATATTTTTGAAATTGCTGATTCAATTTCTGAATAGTTTTCAGTGTGAAGAGGCTGATGTTTGTTACTGCTGTGATTTTGAGACCCGACGGAAGCTTCTCAATTTCTGTCACTCACGGAGCGCAGGAGTGAGTGATCAAAATAAAAACTAGGCCTATTTGGATGTATGTCACTTCCAGGAAGCAGCATCACTTAAAGTCTCATTCCTGAAAATCTTCTGAAAACACCTTATTCAGACAGTTAGGAATATTGTTAGAAAAAAATAATAGTAATCTGTTTTATGATGTGACAACTCTAAGGTGAAGGTTTGGTTTAGGCTCAGGCACAAAAACAGCTTGGATAGGTTAAGGGATACGTTTATAAAATAAGTACCTTGTAGAGGTTAAGGTTAGGGATGGGTCAATGTTATCTAATCCATTGTTGGGATTTGGTAGAGACAGGTTTGCTTATTAGGTAAATATCAAATATATTTTAGAAATATTAATAAAGTTAAATGGTAGTGAATAAATGCGGGGCACCACCGTGGAAAATGGGACTGTGACAACAGTCTCAAAAATAAACGCCAATATTTAAATACTAGATATTATTTATAACATTAACAGCCAGACAGTTCATTTAATGGAAACTATAAGTCCTGCTTTTTCATTACTGTGAAATATGTGTGTAATGCCAAAAGTGTGAGATGTGGAGCAGATAAGAAACGTTCCTGTTTTTGCTTTCCTCATGAATTTCTAGTCTCAGTTAATATGGGAGTCTTATGCAGCAGTTGGTTGGCGCTGCTATCACTTTGAGGCTCACAGTTTCCACAGTTGAAAGTCTTTTTACTTTCAGAGTTAGATGTACGACTTTTAAAAATCCTTTCCACTCTGAACCTGAGCCTTCCACCCCACACACACGCTTCTGTAAAACGAAAATCTGATTGTGTAAAAAGTATGAAGTGTTTAATGTTTAAATAGAGTTTCTATGTGAATGTATGAATGAGTGTGGGAAGAGACTGACGACTAATCGGTTTAAAGGTTTTTCTGTTTGACTCCCTATTTTGAAAAGTCTGAATAGGATTTGAAAAGTTGAATAATACTCATAATGTACGAAAAGTGGAATATTTGTATGGCCAAGTACAAGTGTTTCTTTTGTCCCGCTGCTAATGTGGTTACTTTCTCTCTGTTGTAGCATGTATTGAAACATGTTTATATAATATTATACCAACAGATTATGCCAAGAGTGAGGGTCAGAAAGACAGACAGAGGTCTGATTCAGCCAGATGTTTTCATGCACATTTTGGAATTACGTATAAAAACAGCTGGATAGAAACATGACTATTTTTGCATTATTTTAAGAATTTATATTTATGTTATGAATATTAATTTTCATATTGTTCATATTGTTGAAGAAATAGTTTATAAAATGGATTAACATTGCCAATAAAAAGCATTTTGAACATGTATACGGTTGGGTTACTTTTGAAACATTTGAAGAAACTAAATAGATATAAATAAACAAAATGAAAATGTAATTTATACATTTTTTGCAAAGATAAAGGACAGAATACATTTGCGGTTACATATTTACAAGGTCATAGTCACGTATATTAAAGAACAAGGGAAACACAAAATCTAGTTGTGTTGTTTTCAACCCTCCTGTGTGTTACTTTCAACCCTCCTTACGTTCAACCCTCCTGTGTGTTACTTTCAACCCTCCTGTGTGTTACTTTTGATCCTCCTGTGTGTTACTTTCAACCCTTCTGTGTGTTACTTTCAACCCTCCTTACTTTTAACCCTCATGTGTTACTTTCAACCCTCCTTACTTTCAACCCTTCTGTGTTACTTTCAACCCTCCTTACTTTCAACCCTCCTGTGTGTTACTTTCAACCCTCCTTACTTTCAACCCTTCTGTGTTACTTTCAACCCTCCTTACTTTCAACCCTCCCGTGTGTTACTTTCAACTCTTCTGTGTTACTTTCAACTCTCTTGTGTGTTACTTTCAACCCTCCTTACTTTCAACCCTTTTGTGTGTTACTTTTAACCTTTCTGTGTGTTACTTTCGACCCTCCCGTGTGTTACTTTCAACTCTTCTGTGTGTTACTTTCAACCCTCCCGTGTTACTTTCAACTCTTCTGTGTGTTACTTTCAACTCTCTTGTGTGTTACTTTCAACCCTCCTTACTTTCAACCCTCCTGTGTGTTACTTTCAACCCTCTTGTGTGTTACTGTCAATCCTTCTGTGTGGTACTTTCAACCCTCCTTTCTTTCAATCCTTCTGTTACGTTCGACTGTCCTTACTTTCTGCCCTCCTGTGTTACTTTCAACCCTTGTGTGTTGCTTTCGAGCCTCCTTACTTTCAGCCCTCCTGTGTGTTACTTCCAACCCTCTTGTGTGTTACTTTCGATCCTCCTGTGTGTTACTTTTGACCGTCCGGTGTGTTACTTTCAACCCTTCTTACTTTTCAACCCTTCTGTGTTACTTTCAACCCTCATGTGTGTTACTTTCAACCCTCCTTACTTTCAACCCTCGTGTGTTACTTTCAACCCTTCTTACTTTCAACCCCTCCTTACTTTCAACCCTCCTGTGTGTTACTTTTGACCCTCCTGAGAAATTATACGGAAGTCATTCTACATTTGTACAAAATACCACCTGATACTGATAGACCACACCTATGAGTTAGTGACCACAGCAAAAATATATCAGTCTACAACATAATCTTTTAAAATCATTTTTTTCTGAAAAATGGTACTTTGGCCCTGCTCTCCACTACTGTATACTGTAAATAAGTTGATTTACAGAAATAATAAAACACGTCTTTGTTATGGATGACATACTTTTTATTGTGCTGAATAGAATGCAGTGAATATAAATTCTATAAAGATTTTTTTTAGCAAACAAGCACATTTTTTGTGAAACTGAAGAATACTATGTGGACAGAGAAAGAAATAAACAACAGATACTGTAGAAGATTAATAATACAAGAAGAATAATATACAAAGAGCAAGGCAGAGGGAGAGCTAGGAAATCTCTAAACTTCCCTCACAGCTAACTACAAAACATTGCATATGATGAGAAAATTCCTTTTCAGAGGTTACATATCTAGTCTTACCTAATGGCGACTAAGAGGCAGAGAAAAATATATGTATATATCTATCTATATATATATATACATATAGATATATATATACATAATTTTATCATGTTCACAATATGCTCTCACACACCTGAATTTTAAACAGTATTTGAGTTTGAAAATGAGGTAAAAGTAGGCCTTTCTGGAGGTAGTAATGTGTATTTGATTGTACTAGAAAATGATATCATGAAGAGAAAAGATCAACTTCATTAAGACTCCCAGAGCTGAAAGCTTGTCAACAGTGGCTTCTACAGTCATTCAACTAACAGTCAATAGCTTGCGATTTAAACTCCACTGAACTAAACTCATGACAAATGTTCAAGTTAAAAAACTCAAAACTTTGAGTTCAGTGGTATCAGCAAGACCCTATGTACACGTGGAATCATTGTGTGATCTGGACCTGGATACGCTGTCTGGGTCAGATTACATTCCAATTGAAGTGCATTCTGTCATTAACATGCTATTTTCCTTATCCAGATAAAGATCACATGTTAATACCTGATCTTCATGGGGTCCGGCTGGCTGATAACTGATGTGGTGCTTAATGATTCATCGAATGATGAAGCCAGTCTGTTTCAAAGTCATTCACAAAAGCTACTGATCAACCCGCCTTTACCGGTGCACACAGTTTAAACAGTATTCTTAGGTAGCAGATTTAACGACAGCTTGTGATTCTCTCTGTCTGGATTGGTTGGATTAGTAAAAACAGCATTTTCTGCAGTGTCTGGATATGTTTATTATCTTCTGCTAACTTGTCATTACTGTAGGAGATGTAGTCCCCACAGACTTTATAATCAATGTCAGTTCTTCAAACCCTATTTAGACCTTCATGAGGACAAAAAATACCGTTGCAAGCCATAATGTTGAAAGTGGGTTACCAGTGGATTTACACCTAAATATATTAATTAAGATTTTTGCCAGGTGAGATATGTTTCATCGCTGTTTTTCCAGTAAAGACACGGTTTAGCCTAGCTTCAATCTAGCACAAAGATTGGGCACATAACATTGCTTTGTCAAATCTGAAATATAATAAATACATTTACTAAATATAATATATTAAAAAAATAGGCTAATGCTGCTGCTGTATCTTCTTTTCGAACATCTTGTGAAATAAATGAGCACATGGCTTATAACAGGCTTATTCACAGGATACTTTTTGACTTGTCATAGTAGGAACGGCAGAGGCAGTATTCACATGTCCTTAAAACCATGACAGTAAGTCAGCATGCACAGTTGCAGGACCCTGAAACTGAAGCAGCTCAACGGAATTCCTTATTAATGTTACTACATCCACCTGGGCTTTTCCTACTATGACATGTGAAAATGCCTTACATGAAAAAGTGTGTTGCGTAATTAAACCTAATGTATCGGCAAATAAAGTCAAGGTAGGTGTATGAGTCAACGCGAACAAACCCAAATGTGACTTTGGCGGTGTGAGTTTTAGACAATGACACGCCTGCACAAGTTGAAAATGTTTCACATCACACCAGCATCCATTGTTTTTTGTGTACTATTACAACTACCATATTGTTACTTAGCTAAAGCAAAAAACATTATTTATAACAATTAGTTGAGCATGTTGCGAGCTAATTACCAGCTACAGCTAAAATCCATACAGTTGTTATACTGGCTGTTTGTGAGTACAAGGGAAACATTTGCTTTGCATTCAGTTTGAAGGCACCTTCATAGTCCAGAACACTGTGCAGATTGTTGGTTAGTGAGAGTTTACCACAACCTCTGTTAAGCTGCTATCGTTCCATACTGGTGTTGCTGGTGAAGGCAGATTGACCGGATCAGTGTAGCTCCTCTGAGGTTCTACCTCTGGCCCAGTTCAAATACCACTTTTCAAAGGTTGTCTGGTGACAGGTGAAAAATGGTATAATCCATCACTAAGAAGCAAATCCATATACATCTGGTTTAACCATATCACAAGAAAAGAAAATCACATTTGTGTGAAGTACACAAAGCAGCTAATCAAGTATATTGATATCTACTAATTAAAAACAAGAAAACATATTCATGAATACAAATTCAAAATCCAAGCATATCTGTTTCAAAACCTGAAAGTCACTTTGAAGGTGAGAATCCAAATGTACTGAAATTGGAAGCCTGACTGATCTGATACAATACTTTAATTAAGATTCTGCAGTCCTGATATAGATCATGTTATACATTAATGTGACTCATACTGAGAGTAAACTGGCAAAAGCATTCCTTTTCAAGACTGGAGGTAGGTACTTGACAACTGATTTGTCCATTCGGTGTGTTTGAGGTACAGTACATAACTCAGGAAAAACAACTCTAGCTATTCAAAGCCAAAAATGAACAAAGAAACGTGTTATATCATGTAGTGTCAGGAAAACTCTGGATCCTTATTAAACCCCTGTGTTAATCAGTACAAAATAAATTCAAGTTTGTTAAAATAGTCCCAAGTTACAGATAATGAAAAATATATTTCATTACAATGTTGAGATACAAATTGACATTAAGGCAAATGAGAAAAAAACAGTACTTAATAGGTCTGCTGCTTTACATATAACAGACCACTGAATCGAGGCTTTTTCTAGGAATCTCTAAAGAAAGAAAATGTCAGGTAAGTCAGTGCCAAGGGTTGATGGAGACAAACTCTAAAGACTGCATCTGAATCGCTTCACTCAAATTGACAGTATGATGATGATTGGACTTACCATATATATATATATATATTAGAGGATATAACCCTATTTAACAAGAGTAACATATATAATATAATTTACACATATTCTAATGAAATTAGATCATGTACATATATTTTAAGAGTTTACACAGTTAAAGACATATTTTGCATGGAAACAACCAAAGCTGAAAATGTAACTGGAAAAAAGACCTGACTTTCAGTGTGACTGTACCATCTGAACAAAACATACGGACATACGGATGCGGAAATTACAAATGCTCAACTGTAGGCTTCAGAGTCTGTCTCCAGGGAAAATAAAATTTAGGGTTCTTTCTTTAACAACTTAGTAATAGTTATAGTAATAGTTTTGACCATCATGCCTGAAGGTTATGACCACATCTCTGTCAGAGCTCTGGAGTCACCAGGTAAAATAATCAAACAAAGAAATCCTCAGTTTAATGGTTGCATCTAGAAAACATCAGGAACTCGTATCGCCTTACATAGAAATACATGTACATACTGTATCATTAAGGTTTTTAGCCTTGTTTACTTTGAAAACTTATTTTTGTTAAAACATTATGATGTTATGTTATCTGCATGGATACCATGTCTTTGCTCTGCTTCTAACCTTGTTAAAGCACTTGCCTGGCCCATCATAACCAACAGAAAAGATGGTCAATTGAAAAATAAAAAGCAGTTAATGTCTCTGTCATTTCTGACTTTTGCTTCTTTACAGATTCTGTAAGGTTCGCCTGAATCAAACAAAACGGTCGAAAAACAAATTCCCCCATGACAAGACAACAACCGGCAAGACCTCGTTAATGCACAGCATAAACGTTACAACACATTATCAAATATCTGAACGTACGCTGCCTTCCTGTGCGTTGGTTGGTGAGTCAGAGGTAGTTTGAAATCAGGAGAAGGTATTGCATATCAGTGACCAGAAAGCGCTGACTGTCAGGTTTCCTTAAAAGGTTAGGTTCACTGCAGTTACAGTGCGAGATGAGTCGTCCAATGTCACGCTGCCCCTAAATCCAGGTAAGTGTGTCATGAGGTAATGTGTGGTTTGTTCATGTGGTTTTTGTTCTTGAGGTTTTTTTTTTTTTTTTTGTAAGGCAGACCAAAGCCTGGATTTCTTTGCAGTGTGACATCAATGATGGAATCACGGTTTTAAAGCTTTGTTGCGCAATGAAACAAACCGAATGAGCTTGTTGTTATCGTTAACAAACGGTCTACAGTAGTCTGATGCAAAGTCAAACAGTTTGGTAGTGGAGCACCCGAGAGGATGTAAAGAGGTTCTAGCACTTTCTAGACCAATGAAAGAGGTTTGTCAGTCCACCAACAACAGGGAGAGCAAAGCAGAGATCACGTATTGCTCTGATTTTCTGGCCTAGCAAGTCCAGTCCTGATCAAAGATGAATCAACATGACAGCTTTGAATATAGTCTAACATTTTTGTTGATGTTCTGTGTTTTCAACAGTCACATGATTGGTTAATTTTCCGGCCATTTTTTTGTTGTCCCATAGAAAGTTTAACTATTTAGATGGAGTTATTCAACAAATCGAGATCCATTCAGTTCTCTGATTCAGTCTTTTTAAGTCCAGATTTTCAAATGACTAAAACTCAAAGATTCAATTCCTACATCTTCACTTGCACTTTCACTAAATGTCAGGAGACCAGACTGTGCTGCAGGTTCACCCAGTAACCAATCTTTGCATTGCGTGCTGTTTCTTCCCTGGATATTATCAGAGAGAGAGAGAGAAGACACAGAAAGATGACCAGGCTGTAAAAGTATTGATGATGTTTGGAGACTCAGTCTGATGATAACGTTAAATCTGAGCCAATGCTAACAGCTCCAGCAAGCATGTTTGTAAATGGCTTTAAGCCAACCCGATAGATAAACCACTGCCCTGAGGAAAGATCTCTGTTCATCTCTGTCTGCGGTGGTCTAACACCAGTCAGGGTGAGCAGTGGTCAGGGGTTGGCTTGGTTTAAAACCAACCCTGATATATTGGACATCTGACATTTGTTCTACATTTCTATATGACAATTCCAGGCTGCTGGAATTGAAACAACGTTGTTGTCTTTTCTGCCGTCAGTGTCTGGAGAATCAGTTAACAGTGGCAGGGTGAGTGAAAGAGTCTGTGCATCTGTGTCTGTCTATGAGAGAGAGAGAGAGAGTACTACAGTGGCACTGTGAGTGCATTTGATTTGCACCTTAGTGCAAAGGTGTAGTCTTCAGAATGAAGCACCCCCTGGTAATGCTCTCACTCACCTGAAGATGATAACGCCCTTAACCACAAATCCCAACATCTAGGGTGCGGCCATACTTACTTCTTGTGTCTGTCGGTTTCTGTATGTTTTTAGTTTATTCTCATTGAGAAGAGTGAGTTCATGTCATGGGGCCGATGACACGTCCATCGCTGCCAAACCTGTTTTTGTTTTGACAGGCAGAATGTCTGGACTTATCTACCTATAGGTTGCTGGCTGCAGTACAGTTACTAGTACTGGTTTCTTTTGATCTCCCCCATATTGCAGCATCTGTACAATCTGTAAATAAAAATGTATCAAAGGAATTTAGAAAGGCAGACACGTAGTGCACATCTCTGCCTGTTCAGTGACGGATCGAAGATGGAAAACGCTCTGACTGAAATCGAACCAAGTAACATCACATGTGGAAAAAGTCAAAAATAAGTGGTCAAGGCAGTCTTTTCCCTTTCAAAGACCTGACAGCTGAATGAGGTAGAGGTTTCACGGTGTGGAAGCTTAGTCCTCTTCTGGGGACTCTTCAGCCTCTTCTTCACCTTCTTCTTCCTGTAAATACAAACAAGATGGTCGGCGTCATTTTAACTCTTTCAGGTCTGTTTATTTCATTAGGAGAGTGGCTCCGCAAGATGAGCACAACCAGAGCTGCTCAGTCACTTATTCAAAGGGTTAATGAAGCAGCTAAATTCAACATGTTCACAGAGTTCATTTAGTTCAGTTTAAGGCGGGGTATCCAATTCCATGACAAATACCATTAAATAGCGTGAACTACAACACAGAAATTAATGGAACTATCGTTAGCTAAGTTATGGGTTAGCATACTGTGGTTACAGTTGCTGCTGTGAAGCTAACATGAAGAGATGACGAGAGGGTGCCAGCACACCAGCTCCACCCAGCGATACAACACCCCTGCTGCTATAGCTAACATCACAACAACAGCAACTAAAAAGTATGTCCGTTAGCAGACAGTCCGTTAGCAGACAGCTAAAATGTTATTTTCAGAAAAGGCTGGGCTACTCAGAAATGCCACTACTTTGCATGTCAGTGGTGTTATACAGCATGTTTTTTTATTCATGAAAACCTCAGTCTTCCAACACATGATATAACTTGGAAAGTGTGAGTTGAGTTCCTGCATATAAGGCCCAGATGAAAATTAAGTTTGTTTGGAAAAAAAAAAACTGAGACAAATATCTGTAAAGTTCCATTTGAATGCACTTTTAAGACAGTCCCTAACGTCAGCTCACCTGTTTACAGTCTGCTGTCAAGGCGTGCAAGGCACCAGGTTACATTTCTGATTATGAGTAAAGCAAATAAAACCTGTGGAACGCCAATCAAGCTTTTTTCTGCACTGCACAACTTATGTTGAGGGGAACCAGACCTGATGCTCTGGGAGTCAGAGACCCCAGCTTCACCTGCTGCCTCCTGTCAAAAAGGAAGTCTGTGATCCACCTGTAGGTGGAGTCAGACACACTCAGCTGGGAGAGCAAACCTAGAATGCATAAGGAGCGAATTTGAATTATTTTCAAGTGGATTTAATGAAGTTTTATGAACTAGATTCGGGAAATAAAGACCACGCCTCGAACGCATCCCATTTCCGCTCAGAGTATTTAAGCACACCTCATCTGTTCTCTTCCCTTCTGACTCGTTTTTTCACATCTCTCCCACCCAAACCCCTTTCTCCTGTTCTCTTCTCTCACTTTATGTCTCTTTTGTTTGAAAGCAGCAGTTAAATGTTGGCTCCCTAAATTTCCCTCTTTTCCCTGAAGTGCTGCTTGGTTTTTCAAAGTTCCCAGTGACCCCTGGGACCACTGGTGGGGAGGAGAAAAACATCTTCCTCCTTTGTCCTCCGATGAAGTGGATTTCATTTTCCACATGGCTTCATTTTATTCAGGGAGGCTAACTGACACAATTTACAGCCCTCTTCCTTTCCCAGACCACGCCGATGCACCCATTCTGCAGAGGTCTGGTGCCTGTCTGCATTTACTCAGCTCTTACTCCACTCATTAGCGATCACACACTTGAAAGGCTCACTAAATGCTACCATGTGTGACAAGGGTAATGAGAGCAGTAGAGACAATAGGTGGTGGTGTGGGAATCATATTCCTGGAGACAAAGCTTTGGACAAACGCAGTCTTGGCTAGCAAGTCAAGATACCAAAATTTTTTGTAGATAGTATTGAGATATCGATATATTCATATATGAGCAAGCCGCTGAAATTACAACCTTGCACTGGACATATTTAATTAATAAATTAATTCCTTAACTTTTCTTTACAAACCCACAGGTGTGAGCTGTTTAAAGGTGGTCACTACCTATATTGACAGTTATCTGAGATTTTTGTTGATTGAAATGGATTATATTGTATTTTTAAGACTGTCCCTAACTCCGCCTACTGTAACAGGTATGCTAGGTGTGACAATGCAGTTTGCTGTGAAACACCTGCCTGAAATATCCAACACACCCCAAAACTGGGGGAAATCGAAGCTTTGAGACAGAGTTACTGAAGATAACGGCCGTGAAACTAACTTCACCCAGTTTTTCCATACACGTCTCTTTTCATCTCTTCAAGTCGGTGACAGAGCTGTCGCTGCAGCTGCAATTGTCACTATGTTTCACGTGTTCGGTCTCCGGTATCTTTGGTACCTAGCCACACGAGTATCGACATGTTTTCAGAATTTTGATATCGACTTGGTACTGGAG
This sequence comes from Lepomis macrochirus, assembly GCA_024633595.2. Classification (NCBI taxonomy): domain Eukaryota; kingdom Metazoa; phylum Chordata; class Actinopteri; order Centrarchiformes; family Centrarchidae; genus Lepomis; species Lepomis macrochirus. The sequence continues at coordinate 3,220,247 of JALXJV020000024.1, forward strand.
TATCAGTTCTCGTGACATCCCTAGTTAGAAGGTAGACTTTATGATACTGGTCCTGAGGCTCTCTGCAGTAACAAGTCCCCAACAGCCTCAGGACAGCAACACCAACTCAAACAGACCAAACCAAATTATTAACAAGCAGAAAGAAAAATATATTGAATACTGGAAAGAAACAACCAAAACACAAAGTAAATCACAATGTTATCTGACTCTAAAAAGAGAATTCACACTGGCAAATTACCTGAGGACAATAAAATGTCCTAAACTAAGAAAAATTATGACAATATACAGGCTGAGTGAACACAGCCTGGCCATAGAAAAGGGTCAGCCACAGACAGAGCTGGCTACCACAGGAAGACAGACTCTGCTCCCAGTGTGACACAGGACAGGTAGAGACAGAGATACACTTTCTAACCTCATGCCCCAAATATGAACCACTAAGAGAAAAACACTATCCCTATCAGACACACAGAAACTCCCCTATTTACTGGGAGAAATGCCCAAATGTCAAATAATTGCTGCAAAATATGTCTCCACATGCCATGAAGTGAGGACAACCAGTGGAACCTCAGACTGACAAATAATTGTACAAATTTAAAAATTATTTTTACTTTAATTGTTTGGTATTTTATTAATTCTTTTGTTTTACATTTTATACTTGATTTTTTTAATCTATTAATATAACTACATACACACACACATTCTACTGTTTCATTTATTTATTTTAATTTAATTCTTTTTTAGATATTTTTATTTTTAACACACACGCTCATCGTTTTATTTATTTAGTTTTAACTCTTTAATGTATATATACTTTTTTTTTTAAACACACACACACACACACACACTCGCTTATCGTTTTATTTATTTATTTTGTTTTAACTTTTTAATATATATATACTTTTTTTTTAAACACACACGCAAACTTACTGTTTTGTTTGTTCTATTTTTAGTATTTACAACACACACACTGTTTTATTTATTTATTTTATTTTTTAATATACACATTTCTTTTTTTTTCTTTTTTCTTTTTTTTTTTTTACACAAACACAGATACTTTGATTAGTTTATACTCGAATTCTATAATGAAATGTATGGGGGTGATTGATATGTTATATGTATTGGGATGATTGTTATGTTATATGTATGATGCTTTGGCAATATTGTTCTGCAGTCATGCCAATAAAGCAAATTGAAATTGAAATTGAAGCAAATTGAAATTGAAAATTCATCCAATCTCTACTCTACAGAAAGACAATGAAACTGTCACATTCTGCCTGTCTGCCCTGTCTAGTTTAGTTCTCTGTGAGCTTTATTTATTGGTCTGTTCAGTATCTGTTATTTAGTCTTTGTTTTGGGTTTCAGTCCTGTCTGTTTGTCTATTTTGTCTATGTTGTTCTGTCTTCTGCTTGTTCTATGTAGTTGTTCTTGTCAGATCTGTTCCGTCTTATTTCAATATAATCTGTGCCTGCCTCAATTCTGTTTCTGTCTGCTGTTTGTTTTTAGTTTCCGTATCATTGTGCTTGGGTTCTGTCGGTCTGCTAGGTGTCTATTTATCTTCTCTGCCAGTTTCATTATTAATCTGACTTTGATCATTCTGCTTTAGTCTGTTCTGTTCTCCTTATTAAGTTTATTATTTGGTTTGCCTGTCTGTCCTGGGCCCTGTTTCAGAAAGCGGGTTTAGTGAAAACTCTAGGTTGAGCCCGAGATGAGGGAAACTCTGGGTTTTCGGTTTCAAAGAGCGAGATTAGATAAACTCTAGGTCTGTAACCCCGGCAACTTACGCTGTGAACCTAACCTGCTCGGGAGGAGGTTTACTTCAACAGACACTGAGTTTCTCTCTCCTCCTGCGGAGCCTGAAGCGGCTGTCTGACATTTCCTCAATCATACTGTCGATATTAAAGCACACCTTGGAACACAGGTACGTGTTTAGAAACATCGGAATTACGGTTAAATAAGCTATTAGTTTTTCTTTTACCCCAACATGATCTTGAACATGACCGCTTTTATGATCAATCTGTCATCGATGTATGGACAGAGAGTTATCTTTGGACATCATAAATTTATCCTCAGAACAGAATAAAATCTATAAGCACTGTCCTTTATGACACAGTGACTGTGAACATTAAGCAGCTGTCAGGTTGGCAACAGATGCACGAAAACACTTACGGTGCGCTACAGTGCTGCAGTAATCACTGTTGAAACTAATCTGTATAAAGCTGATCAATAAACAGTAATTTCTATCGTAGTTATCAGCTGGATATGATGTGAATATTTTTGAGTGAGGATGACTGTGGTGCAGCTGAAACAAATAAATGTAGTTTAAAAGTGAGTTTTTCATTATCTGCTGATAGTCTGAATGTGTTTTGACAACATTTCATAAAATACGAAATGAGCAAAAATGTATTAATGTAACATAGATGTCTAAAACTTCATAGTCAGTTTGAACCTAGACACATTTTACATTGTAAAAAATCATTCATTTGCATAGGCCTACTGAGTCGGACTGTCAATTTACAAAAACAGGTCCAACTTAAAACTAACTTCACCACGGTGCTAGACTATATGTCTGATCTGTTCGGTTAATATTTTCATCTTCAGTTATTGCATATAGGCATAGGCATTTAGTCCCGTCAGGTTCCAGCTGAATAAACAGAAATTCCAGTTTGGTAAATGATGAATGAGCAACGCTGTATAAAATGTAATATTGTTAACGTATTGATCCTCCACTCCTGCATTTTAGAGCCAATCACGGTCTGCATTGGCAGCATTCATATTTCTAGCTCCACCCGATTAAAATGGAGGCTCTGCCTTTATTTAGCCGTTGCCATGCGTATTATCGGAGCTCCATTGATGAGGCTTTTTTTCATCCGCACGCACGCGCCTCAATCAGGTTCAACACACTCAGAGTTAACTGAACTTATTCTGATCGGCCTTTCTGAAACCGAAAATTCGGTGTTTGACAGCTCAGAGTTAGTAAACCCAGAGTTCAGGTTTAGACTCTGAGTTTGTTGAACCTGCTTTCTGAAACAGGGCCCTGTTGTAGTTGGTCTCTGTGATCCCTCTGCCTGCCTGTCTGCCTGTTTCCCCTCAGATCAACCTGCCCGTGTGTCTGTGTGCTTGATTGTTCTGACTGCCTGTCACCTGTGTTGTTCCCGCCCTGCTCGTTAGTCTCTATATAAATGTTTGCTTGTTCTGTTCAGTCTCTGTCAGGTCATCACAGCTTGTCATGCTCTGCCTGTGCCCCGTTTGTTCTGTGGATTTTCGGATTATGCCCTTTCTGGATTTTCTGTTGGATCGCCTTCTTTGTTTGGACTGTGATTGCTTTGGCTTTCTTTGGACTCAGCCAATCAATTTTTCAGTATGCTTGCTTTTTTCCTGCATTTTGGTTCCACCAACCTTTCAACCACACCAATCGTGACAGAAACAGTAAGTACACTGAAAGGTAGCATGCTACAATCACTCAATATTTTGGTGTTGTATTGATATACACTAATGTTCCACAATAGATTGGTGTCTGTCATGCATGCCTTGTTCCAGTTAGGTGGAGCTAAAATGTAGGGCTTTTTAGTGTCATTGCTGTCATCGAACATGACCTTTTCTTATGTGAAAACATCATCAGATTTGCACACAGTCAATGAAATAAAAAGTGTGTCCGTGTCCTCGTTCAGTTAGAAAATGCAACCATCCGGTTGGGTCGTGCATCCACCCCACCTCACCCTGAGCAGTGGAGTGGAAGGGTTTGAGGTTTTGCACAGGCTGGTGGTGGTGGGGCTGAGATAACGCAGCCTATCAAAGTGGGAGAGCTAAATGACATTTTTATGGCTTGCAGCTCCAAGGGCCTCACAGCACCTCCCAACTACCTCAGCCCTGCTCCCACACAACCACAAATCAAAGCAGAGTTATGCATTCACACCAAGAAGTGGCCCACGCCAGTGAACAGAGGAAGGCTGGTGGATTCCTGTGAGGGAATGCTTCATTCTCCCTCTGATTTAGGTGCTCACACCGACATCCCAAAACAACATCTAATCATCTGCTACATGTGAGTCAGACATGTTCTGACTGCAGTTTACTTTGGATTTTTTTTCACTGAGAGCTCCAGAAATGATTTATGTCTCTTCTCACCACCTTTTCTTGCAAAAGCCACTCCTCTATTTACAGATGTGGTGTTTGCCACCGTTCTCATCTGGCCCAACATTTCACAAGTAAAATCATCAGCACTAGTGTGAGCTTTAGTTACAGGCAGAGTTACTGTCGCTGCATGAAGACTCTGATAAGCCTGACAAGAATTACATAAACTGGCAATGGCAGTATGTGAACATAATAGAACCACAACCAACCTATCTTTACCTGACAAGGACCTCTAGTAGTAACGTATAGGGGGGGAAAAAAGCAATAAATACACAACCACCTCCTCTAAATGATTTATTTTTATGGAAACTAGCGGTGTCACAAGATGTTAAAGAAATCTTCTCTGAAGAAACATACAACTTTTATTCAACTGGAAGGCACAAAATGCAAATCAATTCAGGTTCATTATGACATATTACTTACAGGTTCTGAAATTGGCTTTTAGTTGTTTTTTTTTTTTGTCTGCCACTCGGAAATTTTATCAGCCACTTTTGAAATGTTTGTGCTAAATGAAGGGAAAAACATTCAGCTCATTTAGGTATCATTTCATGTAAATGTTATTTCATGTTCAATATATTTACACAAAAACAAGATTCAGTACATGACAATCCCTTCACCTTACTTAAACCAGGTATTTCAAAGGTAAACAACAAGAAACTCAAAGTGCACCACAGTGTGTTATACAGTCAGTGCTCAATACAAAACCCACTGTTCAACCTGCATTATGTTAATCCCGATCAAATCTCCACATGAGATCTCAACAAAAACCTCCCCTTCTGGATCACAGCAAGCAAACAAGAAATGGTTTCAACACTGGCCTATGAAAATAAAACCAAGTGACACCTCTTGCGTCTAAAAGACAAGCTTAGTGTTTCTCTGACAGCACTGGAGTTACAAGCAGAGCACTGGCTGTCACTCAGGACTGACTGGGCCTCTTCCACTGGTGAGTTTGGTTTGAAACGCTGCTGCATATAGTGTGTGTGTTGATGTGTGTGTGTGTGTGTGAGATGCAGGCATGTGCACTAATCGCCACAATACACTAACTACATGTACTACATCCACCGAAGTGGTGGACAGGGAACATAGCACCCGCATTTCAGCTTGTGGCGTGTGCTAATTTCAGACCCTGTGTGTGTGTGTGCTGCACAATGCTTAGGATGTCTTACCTGAGTGGATTTTTTCTGGACAACTTGCTGTGGCTGCAAGAGAGCAGAACGTAAAGATTAAGTGTTGTTTCTCCATTTTCATTCATCATTCGGTTCATGGTTTGAAAGCCAGCGACAAACCAGAATTAAACAGGGGTAATATGGCATGCGCAGTTTTAGGACAGGTCTAAAATAATGTACAGTAACTACATCTGCTGTGATTGGTCATTCAACAAACATGAGATTGATCACCACCTGAAATCGGACAGCAGCACAGTTGTGTGCAGTGAATACACGTCTGCCCAGGCCTTTTTCAACCCAGCCTGTACCTCAGACTTTAAGACCTGAGCGACTGAAACCAACTAGTACAGCGAAATTCTAGACCAGAACCTGACCCAAGGAACAAAGCTATATTTTCACTTTATTTCAGTCATTACTGACCATTAGCTCGCAAAGCTACACTGCAAAAACTAAAATCTTACTAAGATCAATTACCTTAATTGAATGCAAAATATACTTGTTTTTTGTCTGACAAGATATTTCTTCTTACCATATTTCTTCTTGTTTTTGACAGCTCAGTTTTTGCAGTGTAATGCAACACATTAGCTTCATTTTCCCCCTTTAGTTTAGTTTATTTGTTTATAATATCGTGGACAGTCTCTTTTGATAAAAAGAGCAGCTTTAGCCTCTACGGCTTTCCAGCCGTTGTCCCCGGCCAGTTGTCAATAGGCATACATCCAATAAAATACAATTACAATTATATTTTCCTCAAAGCTTTTCCTTTTCCTTTCTACTGGGTATTTTACTTGCAACAGATGGCACAGTCAGAGATAAAACATTTCTTAACAAAATACTTAACCAAAATAACAACACCAAATCTGACCTGAGCTCAAAACTGAGTATTTGTCAGCCCACCAGGGCGCAGAGTGAGATGGGGACATGTCTTTTCCAATATCCAGCGACTACTGAATTGTCCAAAGCTTCAAACGAGGAGGGAAGACTAAAGCATGCCTGCATGTGTGCTGACTCAGCAGGGATGATTAAATCAGAAAAGCTCATCTACATGAGAAACATCTGAAAGCAACACAGAATGCCGGAGAGCCTTACTGCATTATATTCATATATGTTAGGTTGCCACCTGAATGTTGCTTCCCTTTACATAAATGAAGACATTTCCACGATAAATTCAGGCTGAAAAGGCAGAATGGTGCAGAATTATTCACAGAATGCGGAATTGTTTTAATGCTCAAAACTTTCTGAGTGTTTAATACGCGTCCCAATGTTGAAATGTAACGATGCTAGAGGCTGCTGCACTGCCAAAACTGAGCTCTCAAAAACAAGAAAAAAAGCATTAAAATGCGGGAAATATTACTTAAAATAAGCAAAATTATCTGCCAGCAGAACATGAATATTACACTTGCTACTTGAAACAACTGAAATATTCTAACACAAAAGCCGCCTGGTAAGAAGAAATATCTTGTCAGACTTTAGTTAAGATAATTAATCTGACTAAGATTTTAGTTTTTGCAGTGTGGAATGGGTGCCTATCAGACCTGTAACTCACCACTGCCACTGCTAAACATCACTGCTAAACAAACGTGCACAACAAAAACACGCAAACGAAGCAGGTAGGCTGACGACTCATCAGCTGACTTATTTCACGTCGCTGAGATCTGCACGGCATGATTCCAAAACTAAGAACGTAGAACATAGAAGATGGTCAAAAGATGTCACACCTCATCTGGTCATCATGTGGGCTTTATGGTTGTTTTAGGAACACTTACAAAAAGACCTGGTCAATATTGGTCAAAAACATCTTAATAAGCAGAACAGGTGACAGTCACAGTGTGGCTGTCAATCAGGGAAGATACTCCCCCAGCTCTAAAGCTACAAGTTGGATCGAACCCCTTTGTCTATTATGAGCAGCATGGGGCTTCACTGAAGACGCTGATATATATGATTTCTGTAGTCTTTAAAATGTAGGAGCTGTTTGAACACTCACACACACAGGTTGCCATAGTAACTGCCCCACTTAAGCCATTTGTACATTGAAGGGCAGTGTTGACACACATGCAGCTGTAGCGAGCTCAGACAGTTACTTTAATGGAGAATCGATCTCTCAAACTCCTGCTTACAGTTGGCAGGTCACGAGGCCAATAGCCATAACAAACAGATTAATGGACACCCTGGTGAACACATAGTGTGAAATTTGAGTGCGTACTTCAACTGAAGCAGGTTAGAAAACTGCCACTATAAAAATAATCAAATCAGACAACAGCTTTGAGACGGAGAATAAGCTGAGGCTACACTTTCAAAGCCCTGCTTCTGAGTAAAATGATTATATTTGTTTCTGACACGTACGAGCTCACAGAGCCAAATGTGTTGGTCTGTTATTCTATTCTATAAGACTATCTGAAGAACAAGTTTTCAGAGGGTTTGATAGCAAAATAATGTTCACAGAGCGAATTATAACTCCCATGCTGATCCTCTACTCCGCTGTTGAATTACAAGCAATACACACTTATTTTAAAGTCTTTAAAAAGCATCAAACTGAACCTGTGATCGTGTGAAAACAGTGTGATCTGTCACAATGCCCACTTACTCACAAAGTCCAACTTGCACAGGCACACAATAATAATAAAAGCCAGAGGAATAGCAATGTGTGCTTTGCGCTCCACGCTTCAGGCACACTAATATAATAAAGGGCAAGAAGAAGAACAGTGCGAATGCTGCGGAACAGCAGCCTTCTAATCAGCACTTCCGGCACACCAATAAGACAGAGGGACAGTGATGGTGTGCCTGGTGCTCTGCAATTCAAAATCAAGAATAATAGGGAGCGAAGACAACAAAGTGCTTGCAGGAATCACACGACAAGATGTGTGGAAAAATAAAGGGAAAGGTTGTTCTCAACATGTAAACATCAACAATTGTGTTCTCTGGTGCGCCTCTTGTTTTGATAGCCGAGCCTATGGAGGAAACAGCGGGACAATAACTGCACAATCAGGTTAGCGAGAAAGGCTGAAGTCTACCGGCAGCTATTGACCCAGCTAATTCTCGCCAGAAATGAAAACACAGCATTGACATGGCATGTACATGTGGAAAGCAAACAGAACATCCTGCTAACCTAACAACACAGAGATGAAAAAAAAAAAGCTGCTAACTGTAATGTTAACTAATGTATAATAAATAGACTTATATTTGTTGCTAACTCACAAACTCGGTGGACACACGTTGCAGTAAGCATGGTGTTATTCTGCTGCTGCTGCTGCTGCTGCAGCCAACAGACCAGTCAGTGCAGGCTAAACTCTGCGCTGGCTGCTGCCAAACATCCGTAAAGGAGGAATGTGCACAGAGACAGAAAATCCTTGTCTGCACAGTGTGTAGCTGTGTCAGTAGAATGCATTGATAAAAATGTTGTCAGGTCAAGTTTGAAGTTTGCCAGCTATGTTAAGTTCACCACTATGTTTTTTTTTTTTTTCCTGCATAAAACCCAATGAAAGTGCGGCTGAGAACAGTGCCCCTTCACTGACTTGTAAAATTAAACATTAGACACTACTGTCCTTTCAAATGTCCTTTCACAAGCCGCCACAAGAGGGAGCCTGTTTCCTACTGTAGGGCAGAGCAGCCGAGCAGGGTCAGACTTTGGGCTGGTTTTCGAGTTTTGCCGTGAGGTGACAGCGCTCACTACTTCACCACCGTGTCATGGGTGTCCTAAAAATTTGGGTCTTTCTAAAAAAATGATCCACAGCTGTTCCAATAAGATCCCTGGGTTCTGTGCTTGCAAAGCCCTTGTGCAACTGTACATCTGCCTTTGTCTAAATACAATACTGTGTCAAATTAAAATAATTATTAGAAATAGATTATAAAAGAATAAGTAAACAACAGAATCTGACCACGCAGGAGGTGCCAATCTTTCACATTTCACAGTGCCTTCAGCCCGGTCAGTAATAGAGTCATTAAAGAGTTTAATGATTGCAGGCAAAGAGCCAAACAGAAGCAGCAGCTCGTCACAGGGGGATTTTAGCTAGGAGAGAGTCATGTCATATATATATATGAGGCAGCTGCTTCTCACACTTAAAATCATTGTGACTGTAATTCATTCTCACCAAAGCCACATGGGAACCTCTATAAACAGAAAATGTTGGGAATTCATAATAAAGTATCTAAAATATTATCCACCAAAGTGAAGGATTTTGAACCTGTTTGGACCTGTTTGTGCTTGCTTCTCTTAATAGAAATATAGCACAGAGCACTGCCGTGGCATGCATTGCTGACTTGATCTAAGCAAGCAAGCAGAGCAAGCATCCAAGACACACCCTCTACTACAGCTCTCCTCCCACTTTAGTGGTGAGTCACCAAACACAAATGGAAACAGGTGAAAAAACACCACATACAGACATGAAATAAGACTTTGCAGCCGCCCCAGATGTCTCAGAGGATTCTCCAACACATTTGTGTGTCTGCGTGTGGTCAGTAAACATCTCAAAAGCATCTGCGGTGATTGATTTTATTTTTTTTTATATATATATATACAAGTCCATCAATGTGAATGCCTCTCATGTGTTCCAAAAAAAAAACCCTTTACATTAAAATCTTTGCAGCCCCCCTGAAGTTGCAGAACAACATGTAGAGTCTCTTGTACGTCTGGTCAGCTGCTGCTCCTAAGAAGCACCCGCCCAAGATCCGCATCAAGCAGCTGGTGTTTTCTGTGCCAGCTCTGGGTGTCTGGGTGTCAAACACAGTAATGGAGTCCATGTCAACACCCTGGATGAGCTAAGCAAGCGGCAGTAGAGGAAAGATATGGAAATGAGTGCACACAGAGAGGAGGATGCGGACCATCTGAACACTGCCAGGCTCCCCCACCTTCTGAAAGACCCTCTCCCTTGCTTTGTTGTCGGGCAGGTGGGTGTAGCTCGTAATTCTTAGATAACTCCTAACTTTGATTGTCAGAATTATGACACAACATCATCAAAGTTATCCTCAGTCATTAATTTTGGCTTGCTTTTCACAGAATCTGCATTTCAGTCATCAGCTAGTCTTATTTTTCTGACTGGACATGCAGTCACAGCTTCTATAGCGTGTTGCATGTATTAAGCACGTCATGAAGACATTGTGGATTGTATTTGTGAACTAAATAGTACTGGCCAAATTTGTGAGTTTTCCCTTTATCATTAATATTGTGCTCACCGGTTTGTAAAACTGAACAATTCCTGTCATGTGTGATGAATCCTTACAAGCCGATCGGATTAAACCCCCCCCCCCCTCCCCAACTGGTGGAGGCAGATGGCCACCCACCCTGTCATGGTTCTACTAAAAAGGGAGGTTTGCCTTGCCACTGTTGCCACGTGCATACGCATGGTGGGAATTCTTCGGTCTGTCAGTGTGGTTACAAAGAGTACGATCTAGACTTGCTCTCTGAAAAGAGCAATAAGACAACCTCTATTACGAATTTTCTAAATAAAATTTTATTGGATTGAAAGTGTAACAGAACAAAAATGTTAATTGAGAGAGCAGTCTGACTGCACTCCAGATAGTGCAGGCTACAAAATATGTAAGTAAGGCTTTCAGTCAATGCTTCTAAATGAATTAAAGTTACAACAGTTGGCTATACAATAACCATTGAGACAAAGAATGAGGAGTCTGCTACATTTACAGTGTGAAAGTAACAAAATATATAATCCCCCCCCGCTGCCCCAAAACAGACCCCTCTCCCTCTCTAACACAAAAGGGAAATTGCAGCAGTGCCTTTCACATGCTCTGGCAGCTCTTTGATGTTGCCTGGGCCTAACACTGTGAATCACTTGTAGACTGCAGCAGCTGCTTGGCCCAGAAGTGATTTGGAGAGGGGAGGGGGGAGGGGGGAGGGGGGGGCTTGAGGTTTTAGAATGAAGGGCAGCATGGGCAGCTTCAACCATTCCAAGGTATGTTGGCTACAAGTAGGAGTGTTATGGTGGGGGGGACCGCACCTCAGCTGAAACCCAATACCTCCGCTGCGCTAAGAATGCGCTCCAGGCTCTCAGCTCTACAACCACCCGGCAGCCTCTTTTCGGAAATCCTCCTGTGATCAAAGTGAGAAATTCCTCCGCTCTGCTGAGCACCTCGTACAGGCCGCCATTCACAAAAGCCTCACCCATCAGGGGAGGTGGGCCGCTCACCCTGCTCTCTCCCTATATCGCAGTAGCTGTCCTCATCACTTTCCACTCTGTGTCTGAAAGTGATTGACTCACTTTACTGATTTTCCAACTGGTCACATAAAAACATTGCAGTCCATGTCACATGTTCAGTGTATCTAAGCAATGGTCGAGGAAATCAATGCTATATCGTTTCAGGCATTTTGAAGCGAATTTAAGCTGTTCATCTTCTCATTGGAATTGCTGCTATTCTTCGTCATTTATGATAGTAAATGAAGAGTTTTTGGCTTTTGGACTGTTGGTTGGACCAAGTAAGCAATCTCAAGACGTCACGTTGGGCTCTGGAGAATCGTGATGAGCATTTTTCACAATTTCTTGACATTCATAGACTTAACGATTAGTTGATTAATCGAGAAAATAGTCGGCAGATTAGTCGATAATGAAAATAATCGTTAGTTGCAGCCCTAGTGTGATCAAATAAAATCTGTGCACAAGCTCTTGAGACAGCTTGGTGCATGGTTACTTTTCTTTTGTCCAGCAGACTGAAAACAAGGCAACGTCGAAAGCAAGCTGAGCGGGCTTCCCACAGATCCCGCCATGATCAGTACACTCCACAATTCAAAAAGTACTGGATGAACTTTAACTCTGTCTCGTCCCAGTCCAGTGATGAATAGTGAAATTGACTCCCATCCCACAGAAATTCATCACCCACTTGGTTCCTGTGCAAATGTCAGCCTCTAATTTCGGTCTCTATCGCTGATTGAAACGCCAGTTCACCGAAGCAAGGCGGCATCAGACCGCCCATGGTGAGGAGGAGCATCAGCTGCTTCATGTTGACCCGTTCTCCCCAGTCCCCAGTCTCTCTCCCACAACGCTGTGTCTTTTACGTGTCTTTGTTGTCTTGATGCCGTGAGTCATACAAACGGGGGACGACAGCGCACACTTTCACTTTCGCATCCAAGACATTCCTGCTTTTCGAACTGCGTACTTTTACACATCAACACCTGACCAATCAGTTAAAGTGGCCATAATTGCCGGATTGTTTTGCTTCAGGAAGTTACTAAAATTGTCAGATGCAGCCCACCCGCTGTTGGAAAAGTTTAGGGTGAGGGGGGTTCAGACACTGTTTGACAATCAACAAAAACCTTTCTAGGACTTGAACTTGGCCACATGAGACTTTTGTGGCGAGCCAGATTCATGGCTTGGAGGCTCCAAAAAAGAAGCAAAGATTATTAAATATGATCTGGAAAAAACTTTGGTAGCCACGGATACATCTTATGGTGATGTAGAGGTTTTTTGGGGGAGTTTTGTTGACTCAATCATTTCTTAACCCCAGAAAGCACAAAGAAGGAAACAATCCAAGACAAAAGAACAAACATCCAATTGACCAGTGCAAAGGGCACCTAGACACCATTACTATGAAGAAGAGCCGGGCCACCCAGTAGTTTTCCCTCCTAAACAACCATCATTATACTGCGTAAAGGCCACATGTTTTGGTACCTGGAAGGCAGAAGTGGTTGAAATAAGTTGCCATCTCCCACCTTGTGCGCTGTGCAACACCCTCACCCTTTTCTAGTCACAGCTCCCCCCCTCCCCCCAACCACCACCACCACCCACACATCCCAGCCAATGCCACACCAGAGTTATGAATTGCACCTATCGGAGTCCAACTAAACCCTGTGATTAGGAGGTATTTGCCGAAAGGCCCTTTGTAAAAGGAGAAAAATGTCATGTCTGTCGTTGCAAGGAATGTGGAAAATTCCTAGCAGACAAGCAGCCTTTTGTTGGGAGGTTTTGGGGGGGGGGGGTGCTCTGAAAGGAAAGAAAGGCACAGACAAATTGGATTGGCTGTATTTAGGAACCTCTGCTGTTTGAAGTGAAATATGTTCCCAGAGTATAGTAAAGGACATGAGGATGTAAAGCAGAAAAAGGTCTTGTCTCTTTCTTCTTCGCTTCTTGATGGGTTCATTCAGTTTTGTGTTTACAGAATAAGCAAAATCACAAACAATTTTTTTTCTGTTGTGTTCAGTCTATATTACATTTGAGAGCTCAGACATCTTTACGGAACGTCTTGGAACCATTTGATGCAAATGCATGTTTCCCAGCGTGCATGCGTGGCTGCTTTGGAACAGGAAGGACTCTATGCATGGCTCTGCCTTGTTTTAGCGTTGCAGATGTTATGAATTAACCTGTCGTGCCTGGAACAGCTCACTTCCTGCCTCATAATAGTGGTAGCAGAAATACTCGGATGACATACACGTTTCATATCTATTTTAGGAATTTGAAAGAACTGCATTGTGAAAGGAAGACAAAAAAATCCAAGCCATCCCTAAACCAACAGCCAGGACACCGCAGGACAGCAGTGCAACTTCCTGCGTTAAACAAACAGTAAATGAGGGGTGCGCTTAGGAAGCGCTCTCCTTCTCTTGTTTGCTCATTTCGTTAAAATGTACCTGCAGAAGCTCAGGTTGTCATTTCATTCAAATTCATTATTCCATTTTGGACTAAAAATCAACAAACTTGATGTTTCCACAAATTCCTCCAAACACTTGCTGTGATAGATATGGTTGTGACATTTGTTTGAGGAACTGACAATAGAGATGACCTAAAATTCCCACCAGGGGAATTCCTGACGGACCCCTGAAGCAAGACAATTTATTTCATTTAGATTTTTTTTGTAAATGCTCACTTTTCCAGCGAAAAGACAATGTGTGCTAAGCAGCAAAAAAACATATTTTCACTATTTGTTTTACAATTCAAATCATTTGCCAGGTTTGTCATTGCTCATGCTGACTACCTTGGGCTTTCTAAGAAAGTGGAAACATTGCCGTGAGCTTTCATATTGAATCACTATTTAGCTGAAGCAATGAATCCATAGAAGTGAAGTGAAAAGAATATGGTATTGTCTAATATGACGATAGAGTAATCCTGTGTTACGCAGAATGTTATCTCTGTAGCAGCATAAACTCTACTGTGTTTTACACACTTAATCTGAGTAGCAGCTCGTCGCCATGCTGCTGTAGCTGAAGTGAATTGATTAAACTCTTCCAGAGCCTGCAGCAGGAAAAACGGGGTGGGAGCTGTGGGAGGGAGACATAGGTGACCTGTGGAAATCCGCTATGGTCCCAGAGAACTGATGTTTGTAGAGTCCTGGTCTGAACAAAGGCCTCTAGTGGTTGGAATTGAGCCTTTCAGCCCAGCAGCAGCCAAGGCTGGAGGAAGGTGGGGGTTTTAAGAATGTAGGGAATGAGGCAAAACTGCTGCCCACCCCCACCTCATTTCAATGTCTCTCTGTGGTTTCTAAGGTCTCTTTTTCTCTAGCTCTTACAAATGGCCTGGGGTTGCAGTTCGATATAGCAGCACTAACCTAAAAATAACTTAATTGCACCTCATCCAGTAGGAACACAAATCAGAAATCACTACAAGAGAAATTAACTGCAACCTTATTACAAAACCTTCTTCTTCATATAGGAACAACTGAATGCGGAGTCGTGTGCGAAAGAATTTTTAACTGCAAGAAGAATCAGCCTTTTACATGAACTTATTGCTGCTAATGGTCAGCTGTGCTGCTGCGGATTTCTCATGTGATAAGAGGGACTCAGCATTTTGGCTACTGCTGGTAATGTTATATTTCCAATTTGAAACTGACAGATAAGAACCGGATCTTTATCATAAACAGTCACAGTCAAGTCATGTAACTTTATCCCCTGTAAATTATGCTCAAATCATGTTGGGGGATTCATAATTCCAACAGGAGGATTTCTTTCAATTCAGTGTATTGAGCCTCCAGACCTGGACTTCATTACGTAAAATGTGATGGTCTTTTCATATCACTTTCATGTCCGCAAGGTCATCAGTCCATCAGGGATGGTGTTGAACATAGAGACAAAATACACAAATCTAATCTACACATCTATCACTAAATCAAAGAAAATATAGAATCATATCATTCTATACATTTCTGCAACATAAATCTCAGTGTCTCCTACTTTGCCATTATTACAGCAAAGTGACAATGCTTAATTTACTCTCTCTTTTTCAATTCAATTCAATTAGCTTTATTGGCATGACTGTGAAACAATATTGCCAAAGCATCATACATACAACATAACAACAATCAACCCCATACATTACATTAAAGAATTAAATCGTAAAGTAATCAAAGCATATGTGTTTGTGTTAAAAAAATAAATATATATATATATTATAGAATAAAATAAATAAATAAAACAGTGTGTGTGTTAAAAAAAACTAAAAATAATATATATATATAGTATAGAATAAAATAAATAAATAAAAGTGTGTGTGTTAAAAAAATAACTAAAAACAAATAAATTTAAAAAACAGTAAGCGTGTGTGTTTGTGTGTTAGAGAATATATTAGAAATAAAATAAATAAATCAAACTAAGTGTGTGTGTGTGTGTGTGTTTAAAAAAAAAGTATATTACAAAAGTATCACAAAAATATATTACATTTCTCTCTCTCTCTCTCTCTCTCTCTCTCTCTCTCTCTCTCTCACACACACACACCTTTTTCAAAGCTTGCTAAATGAACAGACATGCTGCATTCCTCTTGTCAGAAGTTACAAAAGAAGTAGATCCTTATGTTTTGTCCAGAGCTGCTGTCTGTCCTAAATGATTTTGGATAGTCTTGTTCCTGTGTAAGCAGGGGTGGAAATTAACTTTTTTGGCTCACCTGCCAATGGGACTGATAAATAAAAAGATCCACCAGCCAAGCATATTCTTTATCAGCCAAAATAATAACTTGTCTTTTTATTAGTGGTGGGCATAGATTAATTTTTTTAACCTAGATTAATCTCACTGAAATCTTGAAATTAATCTAGATTAATCTAGATTAAAATGGCTCATTTGAATTCTGCTGAAGGCATTCAGAATATGTGTGCGAACGGGTTTCAAGCCAGGTGGCGCATTAGACCAGGGGCTCATCTCCTGTTTCCAAAATGCATCACAAACTGCTTGAGAAAGCTGTTCTACTATGATAATTGGTGATGAAAATAAATCATGTTCAATAAGATGTACTTGTGTGTAGCGTGTGATGTGCTTTGCGTTTAGGTGGTAGGCTACTTGAGACTGGAAGAACTCCTACAGTAAACTAATTCCGCACTGCACAAGGTGCAAACAACCTTAGTCTTCTCGAACTTTCCATTGGGAAGCTTCTTAAAAGTAAATTTTCCCAGAAGCAAACCCAGCGGCTTCAGAAATGTTCGTACACAAAGTGTACCACTGTCTGTGGACGTGTTGCTACAGTTAGTGTGAGTAAATACCGCACAATGCGTTTTTTAATCAACCGGCGTATCAATAACTAACCTGGCTAGTTGTAAACAAACAGCTGGCCGAGCGAGGTTGTAACTGGAACGCCGTCAACTCGGGTGTGACGTCATTCCCAGCTCCGACCTCCGAGGTAAATGGAACGCAGCAACAGCTGCATCCATGTTAGCACGTCACGTTTGATGTGGTAATTTCACAGTAGGCAGACACACAGGTTGGAAGACTTGTTCTTGCCCCCTACAGTGAAATTTGGCTAGGTATACATCTGCGCTAAAATATCAAGGTGAAAGTCATCATAGCTTGCGTAGTATAGACCCAGCTCCCAACCCAACTTTGAGAATAGATTAACGGCGATATTTTTTTTATCGCCCGATAAGAGTCTCACGTTAACGCCGATAACGGTCCACCACTACTTTTTATGTTATGTCTACATTTCTTTCAGTCCTTTTATTTGAGATAATAAGGTATTCTGTTGAATAGAAACTTAAAGAAGACGCCAGATTGAAATTTGAAGCAAAATTATTTTATTGCTATTAAATCTACTGAAATTCAACTGAATCAACTGAATTTGGCGTCAACTGAAATAATTCTATAACCCTGCAAGATGCTTAAATATCATTCAACTTAACTTTCTTATTAATTATTCAACTCCTCATCGGTTAATTTTTTTTTTTTTTTTTTGCTCTGCTTCAGCTTCTTGTTTGTCTGCAGTGTAGCCTATGTGTTGTTGGTTGGGTTACTAAACCTGGTAAATTTCCCCAACATCATTAAATCCATGTGCAAAAAAACTGTCTACATTTGTCTCTAATTTATTAAGTACTAACAAAAAATAATCACCATTCATGCACAAAATAACTGTAGGTCATAAATCATTTTTCTGGTTCGCACGTATCTATTTTTGGGGGAAATACATGTGAAATACTATATGTTTAGCAACGCTTCATCCATCCTGAACTCGTCACGCTGCTTTTCTTCTTCTTCTTCTTGTTTTACTTGTGGTGCCATTGACTTCCCTTAACAGTTACCGGGCTGTTCTTCAAGCTGCCACTGGCTTTACCGGAGGGACGCATAGCAAAAAGGGGAGAGAGAGATTTACAGAGAAATTCTTTAACCCGAGGACAACGGGAGACAACGGTAAAATACGAGAGAAGCCCGGGGAAACGGGAGGGTTAACAGATTATGGTGGTAGCTCGCTAGCTAAATGCTAAAAGCAGGTACTCCAAGCACGACTTGACTGCTCCCGACTCCAATACCCTAATGGCCACCCCTTTACAAAACTACATCAATTAGACACAATGAACATGAAATGAACATAAACAACAACCACTGAACGCCCCTAATCTGTGTGTTCCATGATTTTAGATCCCTGGGTACAGCGGGGAACAATTTAAGTGTGACACACAACAAAAAACAACGCTGATCTGCTGTTAGGTACCATCAAAAAGCTATTATATGGCGATATCGTACCCAATACGTGCCAAATATGTTTAGCCGCCAATGTGGCAGGTATTCTTCCAACATTTAACCGCTAAACGTAAATCCGCATTTGGCGGGTGCATCGATTATGTGTTTACTGCATCCTTTGTGCTTTTAACGGGTCAGAGATGCAGGACAAGTACCTATCAAAATAACTGCCACCTCCAGCACACCTTTAGCCGCCGAGGGATGTCAATGCTGAGACAGAAACTTTTGTGGACTGCTTCGGGGACTGGTTCCCGGAACTGCAAACCTCCCATTGGCTGTATAGACAGCAGCTGGATTTGTAGTGCGTTCAAGCACAATAAATTGTATTTGTTTCATGAACATGCTTTAGACACAGTGTAAAACAGCTATAAGCGATTACCGCCTATAAAAAATTTTGAATAGATTTTTCCGATCTGAGCGGAAACGCTGTTCCTTCCAGTTTCTTTGTGTTCCACCCCAATTCCACCTTTGGGCGACATTTGTAAAGTCTCTTACGCCAAACATGAAGTTGGACATTTTAAATGTAGTGTGCAATGTCAGTGAATTTTGTGCAATTTACAGGCACTTTACTTTAACTGGTCTGTACGTATTTTTTTTAATGATTTAAATAACTTTTTTATTGCAAAGTGGCTGTAATCTCACATAAAAACCATCCACCTGCCAGGTTTTTCTGTTATCTCTGTCTAATGTCTAATCCTATCTGAAAACTCAAGGTCAGGTTTTCCAGGAAATCTATTGGCTGTGACTGCATGCACGTTTCTGAGCCTCTAGCTTATTGATTCTGTACAGTACACACAGCTACAACACCACAGCTAACAAGACGGAGTCCTAAAAACGACTGGCTCTCAGCACTACACAGACTCCAACATAAACTCCACGTAAGGCTAAAAACCGACAAAACAGTTGATGTGTGTTCAGGCCAAACGAGTATCAGGTTGAGTTTGGTTGAAAACACAGTCAACATCAGAAAGGCTGTCACTGAGAGACCGCAACTTTGTTTTGAAACCCACAAAACCGACAGAGTTGGTTTTCATCCTATTGGACAGATAAGCTAACATTACTGCAAAGCATGCGAAATATATTGTGATGCTCTGATTTAGTTCACTCAAGTCAGATAAAGTTAGCTCGCAGGCTAACGGCGACCAGTTGCTAACGTTATCCTGTTGCACAATACTACAGTTGTATGGCATTCCACATTAATTCACCTGCTAACGTGATCCATATTACTATCCTGTGTACCACCAGCATTTACGAGCACACACCAGGTTGCAATCTAAACCTCTAGTTGCTGCTGAAAACTATATGTAGCCCCTTTAAAGGTGCAATGTGTAGGAATTGCAATATTTTGGCCACCTGTCAAATTCATTCTCCAAACAAAAAGGGGGCAGTATATAACTGGAGTAACTGCTAACTGCTACTGTAGCTGCTATATGCTAGTTAGCTCAGTTAGCCATACAGCTAGTAGCAGTCCTAGCTGACTCAGCCCGAACTGGGAGCTCTGAGCACCGGGGGTGTGTGTTGGTGTTTACACCTCTAGAACAGGATCTTTCAGGTGAAGAATGCTGCCAGGGAGCAGCCTGTAACCAATAATAACCTCTAACATGAACATGGGATCGAACCAGGCAACAATATAGCCTCCAAGACCAACAGTTTGGCGAGAGGCAATACCCTACATAGGTGATTTACAGGGATCCAACCAGAACTCTGACTCCTAGGACTTACTTTGTGCATCTCTGAACATGCATAAGAAACCTCACCAGTGCGCTGGAACCATTTAATATCAATTATTATTATATTACGAAACTAGTCCCAGTAAGCCATTACTGTTGTATTTCCTTGTCAGTAATTTTAATAAGACTGTTAAATTTTGTTTCGAGATTTGTTTTTACAACTTCCATTGTCATTGCCATGTCATGAAGTAGAGGTAGACCGATTAATCGGTATTGGCATTTTTAACATAATCGGCATCGGCCAATATCCAAGTATATCAAGCCGATTATTAGGCAGCCGCATCTGTGGGCAGCCTAGTGTTGTCGTGGTACACGTGTTTGACGCACGCTGCCGCGAGTCATTTTCCAGCCGAGTGAGCAAGTTTATTTGACAGTTTATTTTCTTCTTACCCGTTTTGTTTATTTAATATATTTTTATACATTTATACAATTTATTTATATATGTTTTTTTACATTATACATTTTTATTTTATAAGAGCAGATTGTTCAAGTGTTCAATAAATGTTTTTTGTTGAGAAAGTTTGTCTGTTAAGTAATTATCATTTCTTTTACATTTTATATTTCAAATAGAGGTTAAAAACCAAGCAAATATCGGCCAAATATCGGCCAAAATAAATCGGCAGCATTAATCGGTCATCGGCCGACCCGGATTTCAAAAGATCGGTATCGGCATCGGCATCGGCATCGGCATCGGCATCGGCATCGGCGTGAAAAAAGCCATATCGGTCGACCTCTATCATGAAGGCATTTAGCTTGATGCAGAGGAACAAACATATACAATCCAATGGACAGCAGCCATTTGGCAGGGGGATTGCTGTGCACAACTGAATTTCAATTTTAGTTCAGCTATCTTTATTGGCATGATTGTAACAAAGACATGGAGAACAAAGACCCCCTTCAAGCTTTTGCCACCATGTATCTAACCTGCACACAGAGGACAGGACCTGTGAGAAAGAGCAAGAACACATACAGATGAGGGATTGACCCTGGATCAGCTACACTAGGCACAGCCTCATAAACAGTGCATGACGCTGAATATCCCAAATTCAAATCCAATGCTAGAGACACTCCACCAGCTGACTGAAAGGTCACAACCTACCTGCTGCTCACCAGAGTTCTCAAGACAAGCCAAAAACTCTTTCACAAAAAATGGGAGTGTACCTGCAGTATACACCTCTGGTGACACCATTAGATTCCTATCACAGTTTGATTACAATTGTCCTGAGTGTTAAGGGGTAGGATAAATGCATTATTCGGTATTATTAATTGTATCATCTGGTATTTCAGCTTAAGCTGCTATTAAATGTAGCCCATGAAATTCACACTGTTGAACCGGCCAAAAATTTATATGTATTGATAACTGCATTTGATCTAAATGTGTCGGAAAAGGAATTTAAAAGGAAGATGAATTATTCAGCAGAACAGACTTTGTAGGCTGCCTGCTGAGAATTGCATCCACCTGTTTTCTCAGCGTATATAAGTGATGTAGATGTATGTCAAAACAGCTCAAAATATCAGCCGGCGACTGTTTTATTCTTTCAGCTCGGCTGTGTGTCGGCTTTTCGACACAAGTAAGTGTCACTTCAAAGATCTGATTTATTCATTTAATACGCACAAACTTATGACTTCATAAAGCAACAAAACAATTCATGCCATAAATTTGCTCAAAAGACTAATAGCAAAGGTGGGGTGGTTGTCAGTCTGGTGACCAGTCTCTATAATATAACAAACAAACGCAACCTGAAGTTATAATAAACAAACCTACCAAACTATATTCTGATACTATTCAGCATAAGAAAGTTTTAGTGATTCAGTCAGTCTCTATTGTAGGATGATATCAGTATTGACAAACCAATGCCTCTCAGAGCTGAGAAACTATAGAACTGTTTGATATCCCTAATCTGTCTTTTCTCACACATAAACAGATTTTCGGCACTGCAATTTAAACATTCATATGATCATTTGTATAGCGGTATGGTTCTAAACTTCCTCAGCTCTGAAAGGCGAAGGTATTTAAACAGGGAAGGCCACTGAGAGACAGCTCTCTTTTTCAAGGACGCCCTGATGACAGTACATATAAAACAATAACAGCACATGCAAGTGTACATCAGCAAGTTATCCACGTACATAACTTATTTGGCTAAACCGATTCTGGCGCCATGCATGGTGACTCACTGTAACTGGAGCAGATTTATTTCTGCTGAAATGAAACACATGAAGGAGAAGACATCCGTGATGTATAGCTTCCTGTCAATTACATGAGTCAAAATATATTGAAATATGAGTTGTTCCTGTTAGCTTTGCTGGAGTATTCTATGCTAAGGAACAGTACTCAGCAGTACTACCAACTTTATACAGAGCACATTTGTTATGTACTCTATGTGTGAATATCAAAGAACACTGTTTGATGGCCATTACACCATGAAAATATTATTTTCATATGATGTAATAGATGGAATGTTCCTTTAAGTTTGGTAAGGCTATACTGAGGAATGTGGTTTATGTGAAATAGTTTGTTATATGCACAGGTTGCAAAGAATGAAGGACTTAATATTTGGTTTGGCAGCGGCGGTCCACCTGGGTTGCCTGGTCTTTAAAGTGTCATTGCCCAGTGCATGCTACTGTGAGCTACTGTGAGTTACTCCAAAAAACATTACGTGACATAAAGCCTGTGGTGTTGTCTTGGAAGCTGTGGCCATAAAGGCTGAGAATTCAGAGCACATGCATGTGAACAGAGCAGTTAATTTACTTGCTGTAGACTTTAAAGGCGCTGCATGGAGCTGATAAGTCACAGCAAGAGCTCGCACCATAAAACCAGCAGAGTGTGGACAATGGGGAATATACTAAATATGCTAACAGATGATTCTTGAACACACCTTTCCTTCCAGGAAATGAAAATATATAACACACTTTATGACTCTCCACCTTCTTGCGGGCTTTCACTTCTTTTTCCCTTTGACACATAAAAATGCTGACATGATGTATGCAGGAAAGAGTTCACACTCCCCGCATCTCTCCTCACCCTTCCTGCTTTTCCTTACAATATCAATCAGGCCTGTTACTTGGAACTGATAAATACTGAGGCCTTCAAGCTATCAGTGGAATTACTTAAGTATGCCTGCGGTCAGCGTGTAGAGTAAACATTTTCTTTGACTGATAACACAAACACAGTGGACACATACACACATCTACGGAAGCCCTGGGAGGCAAGTGAGAAAAAAAACCCCTCCTAAGTTGGATCTAAATTGTTTTCTCTCCTGTGTTCATGGCTTAAGAAAAGGTGGAAAATAGGTTTTGCCAGGAAACCCCTTTCCCGTCAGGATGATACCAGCTCAACTGGCATTAACTCTACTTGCTTTTTTTTGGTTTTCCAGTGGGCAAATGTGGTAGCTGGCATGTGGTAGGGTTTTTGGTATCACAAAGCTGAGGCAATACCAAAATGTGACATGAAAACACGGCAGACTACTCATTGGTCAGAGAGAGTCCACTACAAAACAGCTGTTGGACCTGACGTTCCCCCAGACCTGCCAAACTGTTGCATTTTTATGTTTTGTTCCTTTCTATGAACTTTTGTCTCTTAATTACACTAACACAAGATTATGTAACGGCAGTTATGTGCAGCATTGCTATGACGACCAGCTACATTGAGGGGGTACTAGCTGCAATGGGAAACGAAGGACAGGACACCAAGAGCGAGTCGAGCAGAGACGTGTCGAGGCGAGTTGAGCTGGTACCAACAATGGGAAAGCAGCATAATTATTTTTCATCTTTGAAACACAAGTGGGGAAAAAAGTAGCATGGATAAGTTACTTCTTTTCATCTGTGAAAACCACCACAGAATTATTATTTTTTGCTTCACAGGACTTCCGTACACACCAGCAACGACCAGGGAGGATCCTCTGAATGTATTCAGGCCACATAATGAAAGCTGATAATGAGGAATTACCACAAAATGTTCATGTACAGTGAGTCCATCCATATGCATTAAACCTAGCAGTTCATAGTTTTCACGTGACGTCACATTCCAAGGAAAACGCTCGCTTGGAGGGCAAAAAGATGTTATTTTCCACTGTCCGCCAACCAGGAAGCAAGTGATACACTGTTACTTTGAGTTTGTTACTTTTGCATTGTCGAAATGCTGGATGGTTCTTGTGTTTTTGTATGCAAGAATCGACGAGGAGACAAGCCTGAGCTGTGTTAGGTGAGGGATTTGTAAAGATTACTATAGTCAAGCGCTGGCAGGGAACTGGCGGTTTTTAACGGCGGAAATACGGCAGCGCCCTTTAGATATTGACACTTGTACTTTGTGTCCACATCTATCTTTTTCTTGAGTTGAGAGGTGATCTAAATAAAATTTAACAGCTTGTGCAGCGTCTCCGATGGGAGTCCGATGTTAGCCGGTATCTTGGTCTGTCGTTTTGCCCTCCAGGTCACCGCGCATGTGACATGACTGAAAATTCTGAATATACCTACTGGTAGACCTCACCGTGTAACAAAATGCGTTGCGATAAGAAACAAATGTGTAGGATTAACATTGCTTGCTCAAGTGTTTTTTCATCAACAGGCACAGCTCCTTATTCACAGCCCTGCTTGTGTTGTGTATGTGTGTTCCACTATCCAGCATGCGAGCAGCAGACATAAGCTCAGAACTTAAGAGAACCACTGACTCACCCATTTCCTTGGTCGCCCCCTGGGTCTTTTCTCCCCGGGTGCCTCTGCTTTCTGTGAAGACATAAGTTAGGAGCAATATAATCTGTCTGTTTCCTTGTCATCACTTCATGACAAACGTGATGTGAACATATTATCTAAAACATTTGATCAGCTAATATAAAAAGTGACTTTACTCTCACAAGCACATGCACCCTAACCCCTAACCCCTAACCCTAACCCTATGGTGCTATAGGGGCCCTCACTAGTATTTAAGATGTTTGTGTGCTCTGAAAGACATCACACCACGGATATAAAGTTACAGCTGACAGACTGTTAGCATAGCATAGCTAATACTCGATCAAAACTTAATCGAGATGCTTAAAGGCACCCGCAGATAGAAACAGATTAATGAGTTGTGCAGGTAAAAGAGGCGAAAATGTGAATGTCCACCCAGGTGTCATGTTTACATCTCTGCCGATGAGAGTTGGAGCTGATTAACATCCATGGCTACTGCAGAGCTGTGACCCGGGAGTGAATGCCGATTGTACCCTTTCACACTGAAGACAAAAGCCAGATGTTAGCGGGAGTTAGTGTTTTTCTTTGTCCAGTTTAAAAGGGGCTAAAGAGACACTTCAAGGTGTGATGCTCAGAAAAGTCAATAATTTTACAGCCCTTCTGCTTGTAATGAATGTTATATATATATATAATAATAAATAAAATATATATATATATATATATATATATATATATATATATATATATATATATATATATATATATATATATATATATATATATATATATATATATGTGTATGTAATAAATAATTTTAAAAACCCTACTGTGTCCCTTTCATCAAAATTCCATCACAGCACTGTTTATGGGAGCTTTTGCATGCCTTCTAGGCAGCCACTTATTTTCCATTAGCAGATCATTCCGAGTTATTGCAACTTTGGTCTTTTTTTGTAGCTTTGGCTATTGTTTCTCTTAGATATGATAAATTGTAACGGAGACGTTTTATAGAGGAGACACGCCGCTCAATCACATCCTCAATACAACTTTATGGGGAAAGCCCGTAACGGCAAAGATGGCGGTTATCCCGGCCATCCTGCTAGAAATCCAACTGTGTGCTTTTAACTACAGTGGGAAACATATTTCAGCCAATCGTGTGGTTCCACTGACGTAAGGGTCTGTTTTACTTGTACTGTGCATGCGTGGTAGTAGTGACGCATGCAGAGGTATTAACCAGTTGGGAAAAACGCTTTTTAAACCTTTTTTTGGGGCAAAATCGTCTAACTTTTTAAGTGATTTTTATCAGATTTTACTGCTGATTCTATTCATGCAGTTTTTCTGTCGCAGTGACCAGTAAAAGTGCAGTTCTGGCTCCCTCCCCATTCATTCAGATAGGAGCCTGGTCTTGTTACCCTGAAATAGCAGTCCGGAGGCGTTGCCGAGCGTCATGACTTGCCTATAAGGACTTTGATTGTACTCTCCAAATGAATTGCTGAGATCTAGGAACACAATGAGATCACTACAACAGGTCATGCAACGCTAGTGATCAGACAGACAAACCAAGCAGCAAAATCTGAAAAGTAAGGCTAATGAGGTTTAACCTGCATTCTTTCTAAGGTGCTACCATGGCGACCTGTCAATCAGGATAAAGGCGCCTCGTATCCACTGCAATGTGTACATTTGACCAGCACCGCTTAAAAAGCTCATTAAGAGCCGGCTGTTCATTTTTCCAGTAAGTACATACTGTTTTAAGCTAGCCAAAATCAGCTAGCCAAAATTAGCATCACAGTTAATATAACAGTTAAAACAGTTAACGTGAATTACAGATGTAAACAAGCTAGCTAACGCCACCCTCTCATAATGTAATAAATATAGTCCCGTCCAGTCACATCTGGTCCCAAAAAAAAACAATATGGCGACCACCAAAATGCCAATCTTGAGGCTTCAAAACGGTAGTCCACAAACCAATGGGTGATGTCACAGTGGCTACGTCCATTTCTTTTGTCCATTCTATGGCACAAACCAGTAAACAAACCTACAGTTTATCCAGATTGTCTAAACCAGGAGGTCAAACTGAAAGTGCACCTGAAATTTTTCCAATAATTTCTCATTTCACAGGAAAACTGTCCACACAACTTCTGGTTAAGCAGAAATCCAAATAAGGTTGACTAACCTGGGGGGTTTGTCTGATCATCATCAGACTGTTTCTTTACAGATCTAATCTATATCTCAATGCCATCATGACTGATAGCAATGTTGTCAAAAATTACAAAAATAAGATCTATGTTTTGATGAACTACTATACCTTTCGGAATAAGTGCATAAGTATTACAGTAAATAAATAAACGCTAGCACCAAATGTAGTAATTTAACAGATGCTGCTGAAAAAGTTTGCATTATCTTACAATAGTCACAATAGGTTTTCATACTGTACTGATAAAACAAAGCAGTGACTGCCAGGAAGAAAACTAAATCAAATAAACTATGGTGTGCTTTAGAAGATTGTAAAACAGGTAAACCCGCAAAACATTTTCATCTGAGGTTTTCTGGTGACCTTCCCCACTGTCTCAACATGCCACTTCCAAACTAATCTCTGACATCACAACGGAAGTCTGCTTTCTTAGCAGAGAGTAATACATCACCAGTAAAATGTTATGCTATTCAAGTGGAAAGGAGTGGATCACTCGATGACCCACCTAACAGATAAAATGCTTGACTGACAGACATGGAGCGCATTCAGCTGCTCAGCGGCGAGCTGCTGCATTTGTTTGAGTGCATTTTTACTTTAACTCTGTTCTGCTGTCCAAATTAATAGTTCAATGAAATTCTGCTCTATCGCCATTAGGGCCACAACTAACAATTATTTTCATTGTTGATTCATCTGTTGATTATTTTCTTGATTAGTTGTTTGGTCTATGAAATTTCAGAAAATGGTAAAAAAAAAATGGGGATTAGTGTTTCAAAGTTTTCAAAGCCTAAGATGACTTTCTAATTTAGTGTCTAATTTAGTCCACAACCAAAAAGATATTCAGTTTGCTGTCATAGAAGAGCAAAGAAACTAGAAAATATTTACATTTAAGAGGCGGAAACAGAATTTTGACATTTTTTTCTTACTTAAACCGATTAATTATCAAAATAGTTGGCAACTAATCGATTAATCGTTGCAGCCAGGGTGCGAATTATACGGAGACAACCGGGGGGGGTCAACTTTTTTCCAGGTCAGACATTGGGCGAAAGGCGGGGTACACCCTGGACAGGTCGCCAGTCCATCGCAGGTGAAATCGTATTTCAACATTCTCAAATATAAGGCATGAGTATGGGACATGTATTGTAATATTTACAATTACAGGTAAGAAAGACCCCCCTGAACTGTTGTTTTTGCCTCTTTTTGAGGGGGTCCAAGTCTTAACTAGGCCAGACCTCCCCAATACCCCACCGTAATTCAAACCGTGGTTGCAGCTCCATTTGCCATCGTCAGGTTTGATATTTGTGTGAAGTGACAGGTCCACAATCCAATATGACCAAGGCATTTTTATTCACTCTGGGGTGTTTTTGAAAAAGACTATTGTGGATAAAGGGCTGAAACAAAGGGAAAAGTTTTTTCATATGTTTCCACATTAGCATAGAGTTAAGGACAAGTAAGAAAAGTATAAAGTGTGTATGTTTACAGAACATTACCTTAATGTGTAATGGATACCACCAACTGGAATGTCCCTGTTTGTTTGGCTTGAGAGGAGGGAATTAGCTTTCTTACTAAGATAACAATGACAACAACATTTTTTGGGGATTGGGAGAGACTGGACCCTGCGGACTGCCCAGTGCCCTGAAGTCATTCACAATTAACAAGACCAGACCGGTGTTAATAATTCATCTGACATATCCAGGCTCCATGGCTCTAGTTGGCAGGCATTCAGGTGAAATCTTAGTCAAATGGCTGAGCTGCGATGAATTTTGTAGACAATGGCCAGCAAAAGGCCGGTATCGGTGATATGGTGGTGTAAGGCTTTCTCAGCTATTTGGCTCGGTAAACAACACCAGCTCCTTTGTCAGCCTGACACTGAGTACAAGCCAGGCAGCCCGGTCACATGGCAGCAGGTAGAGTGTTTCAACACCTTCACCTGCTGTGGATCCCAGAGTCAAAAAAAAACACAGGAAGCAAGACCTCTTAGACCATCACACTAAAGCAAAGACATTTTTCTCTACTTCTCTGCCATCCATTCAGATTAGTGGCTGACAATGTGGTGTGCACGGGATAACTGGAACATTTCAAAGCCGATTTTATTTTGCCTTTGTTTTGGAATCACCAGTGGTGGGTAGTAGATGTTATTCTGTAAGGCATGACTGTAACAAATGTTCGTGAGGAATTATTATTCAAAATTTAGTAACTATAATGTGACAAATCCAAGCAATCCTCTGATCAAAACATTATGGATGGGATGATTAATATCGCCGTTGTGTCTGCACAGTCAGTGGACAGACCGGTGCAGGATGTGTTAGCTTAATGAGGAGGCGGTAAGCCTCAAGCCAGGCCAAAAGAGGAGGAATATATTGCTTCTGGCAACATGGAAGTTGTCTTAGCTACAGGTTGTGTCTTTATAGCTGCTAGGAAGTCACAGTATATTTAGGAATAACCTTGTTTTGTTTAGAGTTAAACTATGAACTTTGTGTTTCCTCTCTGGCTTCCCAGGGTTCTGCATATGGTGACTATCTGTTGATAAGTCAGTAAATAACATGGCTTGGCTACTTGCACAACATTTTGATTAAATTTCTACACCATTAAATATATAATTGCTATCATTATTAGTTTTTATTAATGTTAATATTACCATTACTGTTATTTTAAATCTCTGTGGAATTGCATTGTGCTGCTCTATGTGCTCTTTCTTCCTGCTCTCTTTACCTCTTTCTCTCTCTCTACCCAATTGGTCAAGGCAGTTGGCCGACCACCCAGCGCCTGGATCTACCTGTTCAAAGGGAGTTCTTCCTTGCCACTGTCAGCAAGTGCTTGCTCACGGTGGGAATCCTTAGGTTTCTGTAAATAATATTCTAAAGACTGTGGACTAGTCCTGCTCTAGATGAAAAGTGCCCTGAATATTAGTTCAATAATGTCTTGTGTTCATTAGCGAGTTTCTATCATGACACATCACATTGCTGGCTAGCCAATCTGTGTACTGAAATCCCAGTTCTGGGTTTGGCATGCTGCATTTTTAATGCGGAGATTTAATAGTCTGAAAGACAACACCCTGCTCAATTAATCATCAGCGTGTTATGTCTGAGCAGAGAGATGCAGCATGTCTGCAGCGGCCCAGAATGCCTTGGGATTTGATCTTTGTTTCTATTCCTCGGCCCACACCCACACAGGCACACACAACAAGGCCGAGAGTCTTCAGCAGTGCCCTTAGGCTGTTCTTAGACGTGAATGCTCACACATCATTGTTTAGCATGTTAGCATGCATTCGCTAATTTGCCGTAAACACAAATTACTGCTGAGGATGACGGGGATGTCATTAGTTCTGCAAGGCATAAACCAAAGCACAGCAAATTAAAATTAGTACCTTGTACAAATGTCTTGGCAAGTCGTTCAAAAGGTGAGACGTTGTACTCAAAAGAACTAATCAACCTCAAGGAAAAATTCAGTGGAGTCACTAGGGTTCATCCTCTGGGATCCACAGGCATCTAGTATGTCAAATGTCAAATGCCACAATTTACTGAGTAGTTGTTAAGCTATTTCAGTAAAATTCAACCAGCTGATTGTGATAGAGGAAAAGTTAGGGCACGTTTGAAGGCTTTGTGCTGTGAGTACCATGAGTATCTGTAAATAATTAAAATTAAATGTGTCCAATAACTGAAATATTTCAGTTTGCCATTGCTAGAGCCATTCTAAAAATCCCGGGTTACGGAAGATATTTTTCTCAGAAAAGTCCTTCAACAAAACAACACAAATGACCCATGAGCTTTTTCTGATCAAGGACCTCTCTCATCAGGACAGCATCCTTTGTCAGTGCCTTCCAAAGAGCATTTGACAAAAACTATGAGACTTTTCTGATCTACCTCCTTTAATAGTCAAGGCTTCAGTTACTTTTCACAAGCTCTCTTCAAGAAAGAAAATACTGTTCCATGTGTTTTCCTAATTAAACAGAAAAATACTGTACCACTTCTGAATTTCTCACAAAACACACTTCATTCAAACAAAATAAAACAAACTAAAACTTTGTCTTTGTTAGTCTTTCCACATCAACAGTTACTTACTCTGGTTTGGTTGAAATGAACCTATAATTCACCAAATATTCTGACTCTATATGCTGTCTCTCCCTGCTGACTCTCCCTGCCGTTGTTGGCTTCTTTGTGTTCCTGGGTTAACAAGAGTCTAAATTAGCAAAATAAAATGCAGAAAAAAAAAATTTCCAAAAAAATTCCCCAAACAAACCAACCCGCAATGGACCAATCACAGACAGCCAATATATTCATCCAATTGCCCAACCCTACTTCATACACTTTCAATTCACGCACTTGATCATAAATCCATCCACCTCATCGACCTAATGGAAGTAACAACCAAACTGTCATTATTCACAAAGCCGTGTCATAAGGTTATTATAAGTGTTTAAACAAACGACCAATCCTGCTGATTTTCTAGTGAAATCTCATTTCCCCTTATTCATCTCCGAACATGACCTTTTTATATATACAATGCCTTATTTTTTCACAATGGTGTAAAAGCTTGTCTGTATTTTGTGGCGAGGTAAGTAATGGTCCGGTCAAGGTGTGCCGTGCAATTGTTTCTTCTTACAAGCTGCCACGATGCAGAGATTGCAGAAGTGGTTGATCTTGTGAGTGGGGAAGTGAAATTTTAAAGAGTATATGTTAAAGGTGCAGGCCGACCCAGGACTCCTTTCATCTGGAAAGATTGATATCGTCAGTGTTTATCATAACAATGCCAGATGAGATGAGACTGGATTATGGCGAGAGCAGAGTGGTTCACTTTTCAAAGTGCTGGGAATGTTTACAGTGGTTCATGGTGGCAAGGGAGCACTAAGGCTGCTGTCATCATGAGCCTAACACAGCTTCATCTTGCTAATGAATGAAGACACAGGGACTTGCCCCGGCCTTGCTGGGATGTACAGTATCACAACAAAAAATGATATTGTGACATATTGCTGTACAATTCCAAAGCTTTTCAGTTTTTCTTCGCCACTTTAATCTTTTATCATTCATCAGCTCTTTCACTGATGCACACCGTCTCCTACTCTCTGTGGAAATATGTACACAAGTGGGTGAGAGGGCTGTTGAGTTACGGCTGCATGTGTCTATCAACGCGGATGCACAAGTATCTTGGTCTGTGCCTGTGTTTTCATATGTGTTCACGTTTGCAGTTGCGTTTTACAGCCTAAGTGGGTTCCTACTGATGGAAGATGTTGTTTGTTGAGGTATGCTGCTCTTTAAGACTGGGACATGCTTCTGTGGGCAGCACATGACCAGACATGCACAGAGGTCAAATATTCATGCGGCTGTTTCTTTTAAACTTGAACAGAACGTGACACATATTTCTTCTGTTACCCAAAACACGCCTCGTATTATACCGTAAAACCTTTTAAAAGCCCAGTCCCAATTAGACGCCTGTCCTTTTTTTCTGGCCTGGTGTGGCTGCATGTCAAATAAACAAAGGTCTCAATTAGACACCTGGTCTGGTTTCTTTGGATGTATAAAATGTCTTGAAGCCCACCTGGTCACCTCCTTGACCTAGTTCTAAGCTGCTTAGATTGTGCATATCATATAATTGTGAGGGGTAAGAATCACCAGAGGACCCACGATACGATATTATCATGATACTTATGTCACAATACGATATCATTGTGTTTTTAAACATATCGCGATATATTGCAATTTATTACCTTTCTTCCATCTTCAGATTGTGTCCCCAAAGGAAAACTCTTTTTCTCGTGGACTGAAAAGCAACTGATTTTATTATTGTAGTACCATATACTAAAATTCTCATGTACAATTCATATAATGAATTAAGATACTTGACCTCCATGTATTGATACAATATTGCCACGGAAAATATCGCGATACTATGCTGTATCGATTTTTCCCCCCACCCCTAATATGGACATGCTACACATTAAGAGTGGTTAGATTGTCCACAATTCAGTCGTTCATTTTACAGAAGCAAGAAGCACTAGAGTACAATTTATTCACATTTACCAGCGTGGTAAAGGAATTAAAGGCCTTTCCCAAATATAGGCAGGGTGACTTCAGTGATTTAAGGAAATAAGAGCCCAAGCTATTAATGGATGTTTTCATGTAATTCCAGCCTTGTACTCTACCTGATTAGTCATTGACCCTACATTAACAGTGTATAGGCCTGGAGCAGGGCTTAGTATATACCTATTGTGACGCCCTGTGGGTTCATGTGTGGGTGCGGCCCATCTCCCTCACTTCCTTGTAGAGGAAGAGCTGATTGCAGTAACTCTGGGCACCTGGGGTAATTGCCCTGTAGAGTATTTATAACTCTGACTTCTAATTCTACAGGCGGTTGCTGTCGAGGCCAGGTCAGACCTCCCTGCGGATCGGCTCCCCGGTTTCCCCTTTTGTTTGGTTTCCTGTGGTTGGACTATTGCTTTGTGGTATTTATCTTGTTTATGCATACTACAACACCTTCACACATATACATTCATGCAACTATCATCCTGCACAGACACTACTGAAACCACAGACTACATACCTCATACTTTAATTGTTAATTTGAAATACCTCTTAATTTGGTAAATTTTGGTTTCAATAAACCAAACCAATTTTGTTAAACCTCTGGTGTGTCTCCCTTTTTGTTGTGGCTTTTTGAGTCAGGTCATAGCACTAGCTATACCTAAGTTTTGATAGTAATATTACTTCTTAGATACATTTTTTGAGGGAAATAAATGAATTTTCATTGAACAAAAAAACCCAAACTTTCCAAATTCTAAATCCTGTTTTGGCAAAACATTGAAACATTGAGAAAATTTCCATTTGAATCAGGAACTGTCTTAACAAAGAAAAAATAACAGGACTACAAATCTGACCAGATATTGCATGCCATATTTCAGTACACGACAGTTTTCAATTTTCTTTGCTGCAAACACACACACACACAAGACCTTCTCAGGACATTCAGCCATCAACTATTTTCAGTTGACACATTTCACTTTTTTTTGGTATTCGGATACCTGTCACATCTTCAAACACTGAAGAAAAAAACTTTCCCCCATTTGTTTAAATCTGTTTGCGCACCATTTGAAATACTTATGGTTTGGTCATAAATGATGGAATAGGCTCTATATGGAGCATGGTCATGTTCTCCAGTTGTCTCAGATATTAGACTCATATTAGAATTACTTTGAGCCACCAATTTATTACATACTAAATACAATCCAATACAAACATCCTGTAATAAAACCTGTGGTGGCTATTTTTGAGGTTGTGGTCAGTAGTGGTGGTTTTGTACTGAACCGCATCAAGCTGAAAGGTGTTCCTAGTGTTTACGTAATCCACCCTCATACAGACGAGAGAGGCAGACGAAACAGAAACGTGACAATGTAGTGTGACCTAATATAAAAGCCTCCCGCTTTGACCTCCAAAGTATTTAAATCCACTCATCTTTGATACAAACACAGCACCACACTGTAAGCTTGTGAAGGAATTTTCGGGGTACTATCTCACAAGTCCCCCCAGGTCATGTTAGGGTTATTTGCTGAGCTAAAGTAAGCCAAAGGTGACGGCCTGTGACGTTCTGAAACAGTAGGTCAAACTCTCTTTTCTCTTTTTTCTGTTGGGTTGACTGACTGACACAGCTGCCTCAATAAGGATGAACATCTCCTCTGTAACCATTTTTCATTATTCATTACAGACAGACTGACTTTGGTTAACTTGTGAGCACAGTGTCTTGATTTGAACCGATATCCAATAGAATCTTCACACTGATGCAGGTCTCCCTAACTGGGCTTCATTAAACAGTGCTGTGTAAGGCATTTTGAGTTTCCTTGGATCTCCTTCTAAAGGTTAACTTGGTCACCAGAATTTCAATAACAAGCTTCACTAAACTCACTCACTTCACTAAACCCCCACTTCAACGCACAAACTGCATGTTTGAAGTGTTTGGGGTTTTTACCAATGAAGGTAGAAGCAGCTAAAATGCTTTGTGTTGTAATTGAGGTTACTTTCTGCTTGTGATTACGTTAGTGCAAACAAAAACTCAAAGCATTAAGACTAATTCAAAGGCTTATAAATAAAGTGATGAATAAATGTGCTCCAAAGGCATCTAAACTAATGTCACAGAGAGAGAGTGCACGGGTAGATAATGATTAGAGGGATGATCAGGCAACCACACAAATCACATCCTCATTTATCAGTGTGTGTCTGTATGTGTCAGTGTTTGTGTTTTTACATGTATGTGTGAGATAGAGGTAGGTCTGACTTGTGAATTGAGGATTAGGATTTTAAGATTTCTCCCATTTTCAAAATATATTTTTTATTTTTTATATATAAAGCTTGGAAAGGGGAACGTTTTGATAATTTAATCATTTCTGTAGCTAAATGGATGCAGGAGTAGTAGAAATGGAGTTTGTTAAAGAGGAGAAAGACACAGAAAGACATAGAGAGACAGGAAGAGATTTGCAGATTTCAATTCTGAATTAAACCTGAAACAGCCCAATGTTTGAATTAATGAAAACTTAAAAAGGGCAGAGGTATAAACTGCCAAAAATTGCTCAACATCAATCCACCATTCAGAACAGAGGAGCAAACTGCTAATCGGCATCACCTGAGTGTTTCTGGGTAAAGTTCTCTGCCATTGAGACAGAGAGCGTTCCCATCAAAGAGGTCACAAAAAAGCTTAAACTGTAGGTCGTAAATTCCCACACCGTCAGCACCGGAAGGCATTTCTGAACATGTAAATATGTAATTTTGTGTGGATAAAGTTACAAACTGGCACTCTGCTTTCCCTGCTTTGACTGCTTTAACATTAGAGCTTGTGCTCCAGTTGCTTGACACTGTTGTCACTTGGGAGCTCACCAAGCCAAATGGTGTAAATTAATATATGAACAGATAAAATTGTGGCAATGAGAGCATGTTTAAGTGATGTCTGAAAAAAGGCATAAAACATAAATTGTTTTATAATTGATAATGCAAAAACTGTAATGTATTGCAAGTTGTTTAAAGTAAAATGACACCAGTAGCTATATAAAGCTGGCAATTAGAAAAGCAATTTCTAAAGAAGTTGTGGCATGTTAGCTGTTGAAAAGCTTACATTAAACTGGATTTCTTTAAAAGTTGAATAGTACCAAGAATGTACAAAAGATGTGAAACATTTTAAGGTCTGTTGAAAAGCTGACACCAAATACAATTGCTGGCTTTAAAGGTTAAAGAATACCGTACCGTAAACGTTTACGTTTACATTATTTACATTTACATTATATGGTTCGAATGGAGGTTTTTTTCGCACAAGTTATTAAATAATTGAGTTGAAAAATACATGAAAAAGTGTAGGAAGGACTGGGAATAGTTGGTAAGTCCTTCAAGACGCAAAATTCAGTGTAAGCTAGACGCAGAACTGCATTATTATTCAAAGAAAAATTAGTGCTTAGCATTGGGCAACGATTAAAATTTTTAGTTGCGATTAATCACAAGATTTTCTGTGTGTGATTAATAGCGATTAATCGCATTGTTACACGCAAAATTGAATAATGAATTCTTTGGTAGTGGAAAGTGCAATAACGTGGTTTGCAAACTATTTAGGGCCACCAAAGCATTATTTTCTGACGCCAGGGTCTTTTTTCAATTCATTGCAATGGGGAGCTGCATTTTTACAACCTGGTAAAAAGGGCAGCAGCGTGACGAGGCGCTGAGCGTCTTTTCCACGCTGGGAGTTGAGCGTTGCTTTCCGCTAGCTGAGAGTTGAAAAATGTTTAACTTCATCATTGTCACTTTTTACCCAGCTGTCCAATCCCAGTAGAGAAGAGGCAGGAGAAATACCACACTGAAGCAACGGTTATTATCCTACCGAGCTTCGTCTAACCTCAGCTCTTGGACCAAACGGCGCCCACAAAATCTCATGAACCCACATACTGCGAGTCGGTCCTCTCTCCTTCAGCTTTCTCTTCATACAGAGCAAGAACTCTACACTGTGTTGACATTTTTACATCCATTAAAGTTAGGTAGAACTACTAGCAACATCACTTTCTTCCATTTTATGTATCATAGCAACCAAAGCAGTCGGAAAAAACAATGTCTCAAAAACGCCCACTAGCGCTCCCTGCTGGGCATTTTCAGAACAGCAGCTGGCATTTCCAGCTTTTCGGCCCTTAAACAAATATGGCGCTTTTATTCTCTTTACACAGAAGCAATAAAATATTTCTTGTAAATCTCAACTTAAACATTAATGTAATCAAATCAAATATTAAACCAAAGCTGTTTGCCACTGCCAGGGCATTACCTTTTATCTAGCTTGTTAAAACAAGATCCAGAGCCATGATCAGCAACAAGTTAACATATATGAATCTGTTTTCTTGTATTTTTTCTGAACAGGTATCAGCAGAAGCATTTTTTTTCATCAGGCAGCAGCAGAAACAGTCTGCGTGGTGGTGCTTCCCACATGCACACGAACACGAACCGCCTGCTGCCGAAGTTGCAGTGTCTTGAACTTCTTGTACACGACGCGCAGCACAAATCATTGGAAGCGAGACTGATCCTCGCTGTTTGTGAGTTTCCCGAATCTATTACTGTTTACTAAATACAGGAGGGAATTCACATGGCAGAGCATCCACGCAAAACTATGAAGGCCTATCAGGTAAAGTTATGTAGCCTAAAATTTTAATGTAAGTTAAATAGGCTACAGATGTATAGCGCACAGAAGTCGTTACCATGGTTACTATCCATAGAGTGCCTGCCGTTTACCAAAGATGGGGACTCGACTTGAGACTCGTCCTCAAAAGACTTCAGACTCGACTCGGACTCGAGGTGCGGGACTCGTGAACAATGTTTATTTTTTAGGAAACATCTGATCAGCGTTATTCCCTCCCTCCGTTACCTATAACCTGCCTACGTAACACGTAGCATCTGCTGCGCGCGGCCACACATGAGAGAGGATAACAAACACCGGCAGCTGCTGAGCTAAACTTTGGCTTTAAAACTTCATACAAGACCCAAACAAAGAAGCTGAACGCAAATATGTGGTGAGTAAACATGTTTAGCTCAGCATTGGCCATCTAACGTTAGCTTGCTTCTTGCATCAGCTACGACCTACGAGAGGTTTAACGTTAACTACTCCGACTGTTGTTCGTTATGAAAAGATGAATGAGGGTTTGTTTACTTGCTAAACTTGTGGTGGTCCATTAACGTAAATCCCGCTGGCTGCCATCACGTTATTTATTACCGTTGGCTAGAAAGAGGTTACAGGTTTATTGTTGATCTATTATAGTTTTATTTAGTTATAACGTTACACTGGTTTGAGAGTGGGGGATGTGTTGACTTACAGTAGTTTAAGCAGTCATTGATTGCATTGCACATTACATGGTTGTGCTCTGTAAGTTAAAAACAGGTTACAGGTTTATTGTTGACCATGTAACTTTACAGCTTTATTTAGTTAACTTTACACTGGGTTTAAAAGTCAACAGGGTTTGTTGACTTACAGTAGTTTATAAGCTTATAATAAGTCATTACTTGTAGAGGCATTATACATTAGGATGACATGGTTGTACTCTGTAAGTTAAAAACAGGTTACAGGTTTATTGTTGATTATGCAACGTTACAGTTTTATTTAGTTAACGTTACACTGGGTTTAAGAGTCTGGGGAGTGTGTTGATTTACAGACTTTCCTTATAGCTATGCAGTTTTATTAGCAACCTGGATGCAGCAGGTGATACAATATTCATAATAACCACGACAGACTTGAGACTTGACTTGGACTCTTGCTCAAGAGACTTGAGACTTGACTTGGACTCTTGCTCAAGAGACTTGAGACTTGACTTGGACTCTAGCTCAAGAGACTTGAGACTTGACTTGGACTCTAGCTCAAGAGACTTGAGACTTGACTTGGACTCTAGCTCAAGAGACTTGAGACTTGACTTGGACTCTAGCTCAAAGACTTGAGACTTGACTTGGACTCTAGCTCAAGAGACCTGAGACTTGACTTAGACTCTAGCTCAGAGACTTGAGACTTGAATTGGACTCTTGCTCAAGAGACCTGAGACTTGACTTGGACTCTAGCTCAGAGACTTGAGACTTGACTTGGACTCTTGCTCAAGAGACTTGAGACTTGACTTGGACTCTAGCTCAAGAGACCTGAGACTTGACTTAGACTCTTGCTGAAGAGACTTGACTTGGACTCTAGCTCAAAGACTTGAGACTTGACTTGGACTCTTGCTCAAGAGACTTGAGACTTGACTTGGACTCTAGCTCAAGAGACCTGAGACTTGACTTAGACTCTTGCTCAAGAGACTTGACTTGGACTCTAGCTCAGAGACTTGAGACTTGACTTGGAGTCTTGCTCAAGAGACTTGAGACTTGACTTGGACTCTAGCTCAAGAGACCTGAGACTTGACTTAGACTCTTGCTCAAGAGACTTGACTTGGACTCTAGCTCAAAGACTTGAGACTTGACTTGGAGTCTTGCTCAAGAGACTTGAGACTTGACTTGGACTCTAGCTCAAGAGACCTGAGACTTGACTTGGACTCTTGCTCAAGAGACTTGAGACTTGAATTGGACTCTAGCTCAAGAGACCTGAGACTTGACTTAGACTCTTGCTGAAGAGACTTGACTTGGACTCTAGCTCAAAGACTTGAGACTTGACTTGGACTCTTGCTCAAGAGACTTGAGACTTGACTTGGACTCTAGCTCAAGAGACCTGAGACTTGACTTAGACTCTTGCTCAAGAGACTTGACTTGGACTCTAGCTCAGAGACTTGAGACTTGACTTGGAGTCTTGCTCAAGAGACTTGAGACTTGACTTGGACTCTAGCTCAAGAGACCTGAGACTTGACTTAGACTCTTGCTCAAGAGACTTGACTTGGACTCTAGCTCAAAGACTTGAGACTTGACTTAGACTCTAGCTCAAAGACTTGTGAGCATCTCTGCCGTGAATTGTTATGAAATTTCATTTCCTGACCATGTTGATTAACCACATATGTTTGTGCCAAATTTTGTGCAAAATATTTTTGACAAATCACTTAACGTTGTGCTGCAAGTTCCTAAAACAGGACCTATAGAATCTACAGGTCATAAGTCATTCTCCAAGTATCAGAAGACTGAAGTTGAGGAAGGACGCTGTGAGCGTCAGCTGAAATGGTGAGTTGTGAAAATTTTCAAATGATTTATTCACACTAGCAAACTAACATTAGTTGACAACTGATTATTTAGTTCTTTCATCTCGTAAAGAGGAAGTGTCTTCACCCAGCACCTCAAACATTCATAATGTTCAGATAAGACACCACTGTGTCTTATCTGAACA
Source organism: Lepomis macrochirus (assembly GCA_024633595.2). Lineage (NCBI taxonomy): Eukaryota > Metazoa > Chordata > Actinopteri > Centrarchiformes > Centrarchidae > Lepomis > Lepomis macrochirus. The sequence continues at coordinate 3,260,273 of JALXJV020000024.1, forward strand.
CCTGGTGGTGTTTACAGAATATCAGCTATTCTAACAGTAGTTGATTGTTTGAGTATTTTTCACTCTTCACCACATATTATACATCATTTGGCTAGGCTCTCAGGACAAATAGGATGGGGAGAGAAAGACCCCCCAGTGACACATGGCCGTTTCTGAACAATTATTCCCAGCACAGAAAAGTAAGGGTAAGGATAATGAGGGTACAGTGTGCAGGGCCAAGGGCAGCTCCAGACTCTGCTGGACTAGTCACACAGGTAGGGTTCTTTGTAGAAAAGTGGGATTCCAGTAATGATGAAATAATATATAGGCAACTCTTTTGGTGTGTAGGCTCAGTTCTGTAAAAAGTAATCACCTAAGTGTTCAAAACGACTGCCTCTCAACAAAATGCAAAGAGTGTGTAAATTATGGGATGTAAACTGTTTGATGTGAAATGTTTTGCTTTTTCATGTAATTGTGTGCTAGCTGTTCAGGTATCCCTTCAACCTGAGACGAAGAAGAGTGTGTCACGTGAGACTGAACCTCAACCCCATTTTCACTCAACTAAAGAGATCACACTTAGACTACTCCTTTAGTCCTGATGACAGCACTGTAAAGATAAGTAAAATAAAAAATATCTTTAGTCTTTCAGCTTGTGTCCTGAATATTATTTTAAAAAACTAAACTGAAATACATGCTTATTTTATTTAACCTTTAATTTAACAGTAAGTCCCATTGAGACACAGTTTCTTTTACAAGGGAGTCCTGTATATCACAAGAAGAATAACGCTTGGTCTGACCCCAAACCATGAGCCTCTTTATAGAGCTTGCGTGTTCTTCGTGTGTTCATATGTTTTTCCTCAAGGTGCTCTCCCCAAGTCACTCATGTTAGTATAGAAGGGCACAGCTGAAAAAAATACTCAGCAAGCTAAACCTGGGTAAATAAAAGTTAATGAATGAATTTTTATAGTGCCTAATAGGGGTGAGGGGAAAATGATACAGCATAGTATTGTGATTTGCCATGGCAATACTATATCGATACACGGACGCCAAGTATCGATATTTTATTATATAAATTGCAGATGGGAGTTTTAACTTTTTGGTACTAGAATAATAAAATCTTTTGCTTTTTTACTCCACTAGAAAACTAAACTAAACTTCCTGACAATGTAGAGGACTGAAAAAGTGATATGAACAAACAGAGAAATGTACCTTTTTAGATAAACACATGTTGACAAAGTTTGCCTTTGGGGACCTAATTGGAAGTTGGAAAAAGGTAATAAATGGCAATATATTTCAGTATATTTAAAATCGCAATAAAATCAAATCGCAACATAAATATCGTGATAATATCATATCGTGAGATCTCCGGTGATTCCCACCCCTAGTGCCTCATCAGATATGAATAAGAGAGATGATTAGTCATCAATTAGGTATTTATCTATGAAATCATGTTAGTGCAGCTAGTGCCTGCACAACCCTTTGCTAAGCTACGCCCCAAATATGCAGCTGGCCTATCACAGCGCAGTATAGGTCTCACTCGAACTGGGGTCCAACACTTTCAAGGCTGTGCTACATTAACTCGTATGCAAAAGGAGTCGTTTTCTAGCTTTTTTCCGAGATATGGTCAAACGCCGTTTGAAGGCACGTCAACGTCCACACAGAGCCTACGTGTACCCCCTCTGATGACAATATTTGATTCATGCTGACCCTAGCAGACCCTAGCATGCTCAGAATATCTTCAGAATAAATCTTGCTACTCCTCTCTCCTACAGCATCCATCAAAATTACATAAACGCAAATTAGGCGTCATTTAGCGACTTTTAGACCAGCCTATAGCTACTTTCCTTACTTATAAGATGGCAACACTGTTCAGGAACCGATGCTTTTTTAGTGCTGTGCATTGCATATTCAGCAATTCCTTAGAACTTCACAAAACTCTTACAACTCAGTTTCAACACATTTGTTTCTAACGTATATACAGTATGTTAAACCTGCCTGATGATAACTGTTTCAACAATTCAATACCATATAAGGCAAATAAGCCCCGCCCTCACTGTTGCAGAGCAGGGCGGCTCGCGCTGTACTATAGAAATTGAAAGCTGATTTATTCTGAACGTGTCGCGTGTCTAAATTGCACCAAGCACGACACTGAACTCCCTTGGGTCTGCAGCAACACATTCGCCACATGTGAGGTCGATTGGATGAATGGTTCTTGGCGTATGTTAGAAATTAATGCGTTGAAACAGAGTTAGGCCTAAGGGTTTTATGAGGTTCTAAGGAAGTGCTGAATATGCAGTAGCCAATCTCCGCCATTGTTGTGTTGTTTCAGTAACGCAGTAGGTGAAACCAATAAGCGATGCACATTTTGAACAAGCACTGCACACTTAACACTTTTTCATGCTTTTTTTAGCTCTTATCTACTCATTCACACTTTCTGCTAAAAATTCTATTCAAACCATAAAATGTTCCATGTCTTTCATTAATTATCATAACTTTCAAAGCAATTCAAGTTTCCCATTAGCATGGGCGACTGAGGCTCAGAGTGGGTTGCCCGTTAATCAGAAGGTTGGCAGTTCAATCCCCGGCTCCTCCTGCATGTCAAAGTGTCCTTGGGCAAGATACTGAACTCTGAATTACCTCATGAATGTGATGTACTGTAAAAGCTCTGAGTAGTTCAAAAGACTAGAAAGGCTCTATGCAAACACTGAGCATTTACGTTCTGACCTTAAAATATTCCTCACTATCCCACTTGAACTTCCTCCTGTGTGGCATCAACAAAACTTATTAACTTTTGTTAATTTGTTTTGAAAATATTTACATTTTTTCTTTCGATTACTGGTATTATTCAAGCCAGCAAGTTTAGACATAAGTCGAGCAATGCAGTTCAGCTTACACTGTATTTCGCATCCTTCAGGCCATTCCTACTTTCAGCTATTCATATTCCTACCTACACTTGTTCATGCCTTTTTCAACTCTACTCATTCAATACTTTGTGCAAAGAAGTTCATTGAACCCACATGATGCACCACAGCTTTATAAACCTTTAGTATTATTCAACTTTAAAGCCAGTGTTAGCCAGCTTTTTAAAGGACCTAAAATATTCCACATCTTTCATACATCACTGGTATTATTCAACATTTAAAGCCAACAATCCAGTGTAGTGTCAGCCTTTCAACAGTCGGCACTTACACAAATAAATATTAATAACATAGGTTGTGAACACATTGAGCATTCACACCAATAACAAAGATTTAAATAACAATGCTGTTGAATCCGCATTCGCACTAATAATACATATTTTATTAAGGTGCTGAGGCTCCTCACCTTCTGAGCTGCCTTGGAGGGGCCCTTGTTCTTACTTCCTTTGGGACGGCCCCTCGGTCGCTTGGGGACAGGCTCTCCAGTTGGCTCCTGAAAGGAAGAGGGAACATGACATGGTGTTGAGGACAGGCAACATTGCCCACCCCCCCCACCCCATTTTTTCATTGCTTTATGGGTCAAGACCAAAAGAGGGACGTGTGTGTGTGTGTGTGTGTGTGTGTGTGTGTGTGTGTGTGTGTGTGTGTGTGTCATGTGTTCCATAGAGGGAATGTAGCCTGTGAGAGGGATCAATTATTTAGCCTGATTCTGCACTTTTAATTTTTGAATTGAAATTCCCATCAATGTTTGTGTTATCCAAATAACCCAAAGCAGCCTGGTAGTCTCACTTCATAATGTTTCAAGGTCTATCTTTTTTCCAAGTATAACTCCACATATTACAACAGCTGTAGGCTGCTGTGTTTCTGAAAGAAAACCCCTTAAATGCAGCCCTAGTTTTAGGTTTCTGCAGCCTGTGGTGTCAATTGACGTGTTTTGGTGGGAATGTGACTCACCAACGAATCACATCCATAAACACATTCACATGAACACGTTCAAAGCCCTCTGTTGTCATGTTGTCATGGCATCTCCGATTCAGCTCATGGGAGATCTGCAGAATTCCATTCATGCCCACTTGTGTTTTTTTTTTTTTACTCATGGTGTCAATTAGAAGTCGTCGGCTAAGACTGGAAACATCAAAATTTGTGCAGAAATAGCCTGTCTCCAGCACTCAGAGTAGCCTATATCAAAACAGCAGTTGTAAAGGCTGTGTTCCATTACACTGCCTATAGAAAGTTGTAGCCTATACAGGAGCCATGAGGGAAGTAGGCCAGTTAGGGTGGAATGCACACCCCGCTTAATGTCAACAGGGAACAAATACAAATCCAGAATATTTCAAGACAGAACATGCCATTTGTGTTGCTTCATTTGTCCAAAGTTAGAGCGGCAACTACCCACCTCGTTACTAAAGTTTTTCCTCAACCCCCCACCCCCCCAAAGTAAAGCGTCCCAGGACTTCTGGATCATGTGCAGATCGCCTACAATCTGGATTTGATTCTAACAGCAGCTACAGCACGTCTGCCCGTCCACAGAGCGCTTTGTGTGAGCGGCAGTAAGTCACGAACTCCGACTTACTTTCGGGGGCTTCCTCGGTCTCCCCGGCCTCCTCTTCTGGGGTTCCGCGCCCCCCGCGGGCTCCTGGGAGCCAGAGCTCTCCCCTGCCTCGTCCCCGCGTCCGCTCATGGTTCCCGGTGCTGCAGCTCCGCCGTTCTCCCGGTGAACAGAAAAGACTTAAGAAAAGAAAGGGGGGAAAAAAGAAATGGAGGCAGCCTACGTGGATACTTCCAATGGCACTTTAACAGGTCTGTCGTCCACTTGTAGCCTAAGTCTTCCACAGGAAGGAGGACTGGCGGCGTTGGGGCTCACCAAAGAAGCCAGTGAGCAGCTGAAGGTTTGAGCTCAATGAGAGTAAGAAGGCAGAACACCGGGGACAGCTGGGTCTGAGACACCGAGCACCTCCAGCTCACACTCGGCTACAACACACCGCGGCACCGGGCAGGACCATGCAGCTGCGAGCTGAGCTGTGACAGCGCGGTTCGTCTGAGAAGTGCGGGCATAATAACCGCACATCCAGCCAGCCCACTCCAAACCAGGCCCCACTCAGTGAGGATGGGTTTAAAAAAAGAAGGGGGGAAAAAAGAAAGAAATCACCTCTTTTTTTTGGGGGGGGGGCTTGGATGAGAGCCAGAGAAAACAGAGACGAGACGGAATCCTGGCTGCGGGCCAGACATGGCAGGCCGCATTTATGAATTAAATTCACATTTTCACAAGTTTGACTGGATTCCGCTGCTGTGGGACAAATTCATACTTCACCTGTGTAATATGAAGTAGGCCTACCCCACTTGCTTTTTGTTAGGTTAGTTAACAATTAACTAACTACTAAAAAAATAAAACGAAAGTGAAATTAAAAATCACAAGTTGTGAATCTGCATTTAAAATTTTTCCATTTTAAATATGTGAAGCCGAAAATATCAGCTGACTTAGCCTATTAATAGAAATCGTTCCCCTTTTCTACACTTGTATTTAGTCTGTGCGTTTTAGTTTAAAATGTTGTCCACAAACCTTATCATTCAGTTCATCTGTGAATGAATCTCTCTGTTTAGAACACCAGTTTTATGTAAACATGAGGATTTTTAAGGAAAACCTGAAGGATGAATTATTTCGAACGTGTCCATAAAGGAAGACTCCAGCATGTGCAGCAAACATGTAACATCACTGTAACATTCCTGTCTGTTGATACCTCTGTAACCTTCACAAAACAAAAAATAACTCTGTCTTCAGCTTGCATTGCCCAAACCCACATAACTTTATCTTAAAATCTAGAAGATATCCTAAAGTTTTCAAAGATACCAAATGTGTCAGGCTTAATTGTGAGAAACATATATAAAATGATGCTCAAGGACATGTAGCATATTTTCACTTGATGGAATGGTGCAGCCATAAAAAGTGTGGGGCTTTGAAGCACTCCGCCATGGACGTGGAGTGAGATCAATTACACAAGAACAACAGACACAAAGAATAAAGTGCCTTACGTGCAGGACCTTTCCCACGGTCCTGAAGCCTGCTCTCAGCGCTCTCGCTGCATAACACTGGCCACTGAGCTTAATGCTCAGTGAATGCCATATCTTAGCTTTTTAACAGGAATATCGTCAAAATGCACATTGTTGTCCAAGACATTTATTTTCATAACTGCATGACTTCTTCCCACAGAGAGTCAATCTATTGAGAGAGAGTGTGGTTAATTTGTAGCTGGCATTCACTTCATTCATAAAAAAACAGCCCTTAGACCCCCAGAGAAGGGGTTTCTGTGCAGACCCCTCCCCTTCAGACAGAGCGGCGTCAGCATCAAACCTATACAATCAATGGCTGCACAGATCCATTACCTAAGGGTGGTTTCATGCACACGTCTGTGCTGGGCACGCAGCTCAGTTTGAGCCAGCAGAGGCACAATGGAACAAGGAAATAAATGTGTTATTGCACTGAAATAGAAAGCTTTGTGTGTGTGTGTGTGGGAGTGAATATTCATTTCAGCAGCAAAGACACACAAAGGACTGTCCTTATACTGCTTAAGCCAGTGACATTTCACCTTTTTGGCATAAAGTGACTTTCTGGGCCAAATAAATACATAGTATTTAGCGTTATAATAAGTAACATCTTTATGATTGTTGTTGCCTATATTTTTGTAATTTCTGTTAATTGTGAGAAATCTTACCGTGTCACTATTCTACTTGTAGTGATGTCATCATCAGACTAATGTGAGATGTTGTAATAGTTCTATTTTTGTCACTGTGTGGGCATTTTTCCCTGTGATATGTGAACATGAACCATTTATTAACTGTTTATATATGACATAATCTATGAACAAAACAAACCAATAGTTCATGTTAATAGTTTATTGGGAGACTGTGGCTCAGGAGATAGAGCGGGTTTCCCATCAGTCGGAAGGTCGACGGTTCAGTCCCCCGGTTCCTCCAAGCTGCATGTCGAAGTGTCCTTGGGCAAGATACTGAACCCCAAATGGCTGTTCCTGGTGGCTGTTACACCAGTGTATGAATGTGTGTTTGAGCACTTAGGCTCAGTGAATGAATGTGTGTGAATGGTGAATGCAGATGTAGTGTAAAAAGCGCTTTGAGTGGTCGAAAAAGCCTAGAAAGGTGCTACACAAATACGGAGCATTTTATATGATTACAACTGTGTTACATTATATTCATTATCAAACTAAATTATATTATAGATCATGAATGATTCTAAAACATTGATTTATTGCCTGCTTCATAACACCAGCACTCCTTCAATTTTATTTTTGCACCATAAAACCCAACAATTCCCACCATCAACAAGCATTTGACAACAGTGGCAACTTCCCTTTAACAGATAGAAACCTCAAGCAGAATCTAGACTCATAACTTATTTCTAGTGTCTGAGTGTAACATACACTAGAAAAATACATTAACAGAAAATTGCAGGTCATTTACGTCCTCACGGTATGCTTAGAGTTTAGCTATCTGATTGGTTTTATCTGGGTTAATCTGGGTTAATCAATGAACATAATTGGGTATCATCTGCATAACCATGAAAGATTAAGGAGTGTTTCCTGATGTATATGTATAGTGCCTTTTTGACCACTCGAAGCTCTTTTACACTACTTCTGCATTCACCATTCACTCAGTGAGCCTAGGTGCTCAAACGGAAACTAACATTCACACACATTCATACACTGGCGGAACAGCTGCCAGGGGCAATTTGGGGTTCAGTGTCTTGCCCAAGTACACTTCAACACACAGCCTCGACACGCAGCCTGGGGGAGCTGGGAATTGAACCGCCAACCTTCCGATTAACGGCCAACCCGCTCTACCTCCTGAGCCACAGCTGCCCCTTAAGGAAGCATATAAGGTGAATAATATTGGTGTTATATTATAGCAAGCGTAGACATAAGGAAAATGGGATTTGGAATCGAATGCAGACACTGAGACCGAAGCAGTTACCGTTACTGATATTTATTTCAACTAGTGATGGTTACTTACAGGAAAACAGGAGGCAGGCAGTCCAGGTAATCAAATCAAAAGAACAAGAATAAACAGAAATCCAAAAAGCATAAAATCCAAAAGGTAAATCCACATGACAGACAGTCCAAAAAAGGGGGAAAGGCACTCTGCAGCGTGAACTAACGGCCTCACAACAGCTGAAGCAAAGACCCAGGGCCAATCCCAATGTCCCCCCTAAACCCAGAGAACTGAACCCTCACAGACTTCTCTGACGTCACCTAGTAATTGATTGAGTGTAAGAGGCTGCAAGGGCTCAAAATGCTGTGAACAGGAATAGGACAGCACTTTGCGACATTATCATGTTACCTTGACAGTCCTGAAACATGTTGCACTTTTTATTTTTTGTTTTATTACTTTCCAACTGCCTGATTTATATGTCTTTCAGGCTCTTGCCCTGAGTGGATGAGAGGTAGCCTAACTGTCAATCTACATTTGTCAGTAATCAATGTACTACTGTTGGTCAAAACAGCAGTGTTAAGCAAAAACCAAAAATAAATAGCTGAATAAAAGTGTGTAAAAAGGTGATTGCATTCCTCTGACTTCATGTGTTCTATGTGAGCTAAAATCTATGAAAACTTTTTTGTCTTACAATGTTAGCATCAGCTGTGGTTTCCATGTTTGTTTGTTTACCGATCTTCTTACTTTCTTATAAGGCGGATATACCCGATTTTTCTCTCGCTTACGGGTTCCCCTGGTGACCCCTGAGTTTCGTGTCACAATGCGGTGAAGTGTGAGCAGTTCGCTCAGGCAAAGTTACAGACTTAACAAAAAGTGTTTAAAAGGGCCCAAAATGTCCTCGCGCACTTGACGATTTGACAGTGGGACAGCCTAAAGCCCTCACGGACTTACCGGGAACGCGCCTCAAAGTCATTGAGTCTGCAAGTATGGACATTGGGATTGGGCCAGAGACTTAAGAACACTAGAAAGAGGTCAAAACGAGGCACAGGTGGAACACATTACGTAAACGAGACAGGTGCAAACAATCAAACCAAGGAAAATACAAAGACTGGGACTGTATTCGAAAGTGCCTACACAACCAGCACTACATCCTGATTTGGCCTAAATGTAGTATGTTGTATGCAGGCCTTTTGTAATTTTCACCAGTGCTGTCTCTGAGCTATGATGCACTCTATATATATCCTGACTGAAAATCTTCAAATAAACTATTGTTATGTAGAAAGTCACACACCTGATTGCTGACTGCTTTTTAAAGGATCTTAGAGAGAAAGGAAAGGTTAGATATTGGTCTATAGTTGGCTAAAACCCCTGGATCCAGAGTAGGTTATTAAAAAGAGGTGAACATGGCTAGTTAAGGGTACAACTTCTTTAAGCAGCAAAGTTGGGATGGGGTCCAAGAGAAAAGTTGATGGCTTAGAGTAGGTTCACAGCTAAAGGCCTGGTTCCTGAATCGAATCAATGCAATGATACGTTGTTTCAATTTTCCAACTGGTCCGATTTGCATTCATAAAGGCAAAACACAAATGGTCCAGAAATTGTAAACCAAGGCCACGTGGTGGAACTGTGGCCTGTACTAGGAAGCGGGGTAACTTCAGGAGTAACTTTGTGACGTCGGGTGTAGCTTCCTAGTTAACCCATAGGTGTTACCCAAGCTCATGGCAATTTACACCACATCTCTAAACTGCTCCAAGCAGGTTTTGTCAAGGTTACCCTGCACGTGGACTACACACCACATCTGTACTCAGTGTTAATGATGAGAAGTAGGACATTAATACACACCGCTGCATAAAACATGTTTAGATTTCATCCTGATTTGGTCCCCTGCGGTTGCCATAAAATACATAATAGAGATTTGAAGTACAATAAGAACACTGTGAAGATAATTAGGCTACAAATTTTGTCAGTGTGATGCCAACAAGCCTCCCTGGCTTTGATATCCACCACGATGTTAGATTTAGCCGTTAACTTGTCTTTACATTCATAATTTCTGGCACTACCAACGTGCGTTCCTCTGGAGAAATACGGAGCATGTGCCGTTGCAAAAAAACCTCTGCTTGCACTGACCGAACATGCCCCTTTTATGCTAACGCGCACCAACTCCAATTAAGTTAACGCCGGGGTAACACCGACTCAACTAACCAACATCTTATCCACCGTTGTAACACTGTTAACCCTGAGTTTGCCTGATAACCCCAAGTTAGCTCTGAGTAGGTTGAACTGCCTTTGTAGTACAGGCCACTGGTGTTCGATTATTGGTTATATGGTCTGTGGGTCAAAACATAACCCTCTCCAAATACTACAGTACTTTGATGTACTGTTGATGCAGTTTTTTAAAAGCACAGAGTGCTGGAATTCTCATTCTCACTGAACATATTTTGAATTCCTCAGCGTTCTGATAAACATTCTCTTGTATGTGAGAAAAGTTCCGTTCAGGAGTCGTCTCACTTCATCTGGAGTCTAGGTTTGTCCTCTGCTAGTCGACATTTTTGTAACAACCACGCTACTAGTTCACCAGTCACCAAAACAGGAAGACAAAACAATGAAACAATGAAATGACATCCAATAAGGTGCTAGAATGGTGTTCACACCAGAAATGAACTGCTCCAGGTTTCACAGCTGTTTTGGGTTCCTGTGTTTGAAGATAAATCAGTACCAGTTGAGGGTAGGAAGTGATGAATTTTGTCTCTTATTAATTAGAAATTTATCATTAAAGAAGCACATTAATTTTGATTTGATAGTCTTTATTGTCTCTGAGTAGTAGTCAATACACATCAGAAAACAAATAAATACTATATAAATACCTAAATACATAGGACATACAGTAGATGTTATCATAATAAACTGTGTCCATCAGTTGTATGTGTGCAACAGCAACTGGGCCTCCAGCATGTTAAAAAACCCAACACTGACGGAACAAATGATCTCAGATGGCCCTCCTAGGGAAGGTGTACCTCCTCTCTAAGAATGGGCTTTGCCTTTCTGAGTGGATCTAACTTGATAAACATGGGCGCTGTTAGTGCCAATGGTCTTTTGGCAATCTATGCAAACCTTAAGCTGATGATACACGGGGCAACTTTTTGAGCAATGTTGCTGGGCAATCTTGCTAGAGGCAAGTCCGACTATGTTTTAAATGGATAGCGGCGTGCAGGGCGGAGTGGTGGGGGAAGGGGATTACGATAGTAATCTTTACTCATTATTATTGACGACAGTGTTGCCCTGCACGATTGCTCTAAAAGTTGCTCTGTGTATCATCAGCCCAAGGCTGTAACAACATGAAGTCGTTACAACTAAAGGCTGTAGGAACACATGGCTCAATAGACGTTGGTGGAACACCATTTCTGTTCACGTTTACTTTTCACGTTTGCTTTAATTTGCAGGTTTTGGTGTTATACCATGGGGCCATCATTCTTTGTTTTATTATTTTTCTAAAGGGGCATAGAATCGAGTGACATTTGCAGTGAGCATGCAGCACTAGCAACAAGATGATCAATTTAGGAGGGACTGAAGTTAGCATAGTTACATATGTTCCTTTTCCACTGAACAGTACCAGCTCACCCTGACTCTACTCGCCTTTTTGGTTTTCCATTGGGGAAAAGTTGTACCTGTTCCTGCTACCTGCTACGTTTTTTTGTATCATCTCCGTTGAGGTTCCAAGCGAGCTGAGGCGATACTAAAATGTGACATTTAAACACTGCAGACCACTGAAATTTGAAAAACGTACAATCCATCATAGGCGGAGCGGGAGGGTGGCTAATTGGGCTTAAGCCCCGAATGTTTTGTCAAAAGCCCCGGATCTTTTAGGTTTTTAAAATAAGTTCAACGTTGTTTTATTTCCCCTCCCTCTTTCTGCCTGGAGCGGCAAAACAAGTAAAAGTTCTTTTACCCTGGTGGCGATAATGCATCTTTCAGCCGGTTTGTCAACTGCTAATAAACAATAAACTCTTTTTCTTTGTTGTCGTGATAGGAGGCTGTTGTCTGTGTTGTTTCACTGGAGCTCCGTCAGTGAGCGAGCGTGCTAGCAAGCTAACCAGCAGATGTTATGGACAAAGTTTTTTACACAGAGAGGTAAACCTTGCCGGCCGTTCACAGAGAAAAGCAGCTTCATACAGTGAACCGCGTGTTTCAGCAACTGTATTGCTGGCTAGTTAGATGTAATTTAGTTGATTAGTTGATATTATCTCGCTATTAGAGAATTCGGCTGATTCCGAGGCTCGTTTCCCTCCTGTGAAGCGCACAGTTTCATTATATTGTGCCTGAGCTTATAAATGAAGGCGTTTTACAGCTGATCTCAGCACATTAGTGGGATAAGAAGAGAGAATAATTGAGTAAATATAGCGATTAAAAGATTAGAAAGAGATGAGAAAGTATGAGAAAAGGTACAAAGACATTTCCTCCTGATGACAAATATCAAGTAGCCTAATAGGTGCATCTACTGTAAAATAAGTTAATTTTCTTCCATAATTTAATTAAAAAATACAATCTTATAAATATTTTAAGCCTTTTCTCATTTTAATCTTGATTTTTAGGACTTACAGCTCATAGAATCAAAACTCTAGTATATGAAAATTTATTAGAATTTCAGAATAAATTATTCATTATACAGAAATGTCGACCTGAGAAGAGCTAATAGCTAGCTAATTAACTCAAAACACCTGCAAAGTTTCCTTAAAGTCTCAATCTCTCAGTCTGGTTCTGGTGCTCACAATTAACTTTTCCACCATATTCAAATTTGTTTTCAGATTTGTGATGCTCCTGTACTAATGTAACTAAAGTAATAATAGGCTAATTTAACGAATATCACTGTCCAATCACATCACGTCTGACTCTCATAAATAACTCTTTTTGACTTTTAATGCACACATGACACTAAAATTATTCATATCAGCGAGTTATGGTGGTGTTTCGGCCTCAGTCTAAAAGTGCTACTATAAGTTTTACACGCCACCAGATGCAGTAGGGGTGTGTTTGCTCTCACCCCTACTGCTAAAACTTAGATCATCATAAAGATGCAAAAATATTAATTTCACCTGCTTTCACATTTCATTTCTTCTGGAGTCCCTGGATCACCAATGAGATAATTATCCAAAAATCACATAGAAAAAGAGATTATTTGAAGATTCGATAATTGATTGATAATCGCACCGCAGCCCTCTGAATCATAAAGGAATCATGAGGTGCTTAGAGATTCCCACCTCCAGTGATGATCAGAAATTGTTACAACATATTTAAACCATACCTTGGTTATGTAACTTAAAAACAGTAACATCAGATCTATTACAATTTGTCACTTTTTAGTTGCCAGGAGTGAAAATGAGTGATCCTCAACATTTGTTGTGTTTTGGATTAACTGCAGCTGGAGAACTATTAAATGAAAAATACATTGTAGCTCTACAGGACAATTGTTTTCCAAAGCAAGATTTATCTTTTTCCCAGATAGTGTGTAGATTGTTAGGCAGTCTATCATCTCAAACAGTATGAAAAATAGTGCATTTAGCCGACTTAATGGGTAAAAAATGTCCGCAGGGGTGCATACCCCCCTAGGTTTGGGCTAAGCCCCAAATGTTTAAAACGTCTAGCTCCATCTCCGGTCCAACCTGAAATGGAAAACGGAGGATGGCGAGCCAAAGCCGTGTCGAGTAGTGCCTAATGGCATGTATTAAGACTAATATTGTTGGCATCCACATGAATATTAAAGTCACCTACAATACAATTTCTTTTTCTGTTTTAAGGACTAAACTAAGATAAAGTGTGGTAGCTAGCAAAACTGAGTGTAAACAACCGTGCGATTTAGTGACAGTCTCTAAAAGCTACAAATGCTCAGAACTGGTGTAAGTTTTAATAATAGCTGCTGTAATGAAGAATCTAATAACATTAACTGGGTTTAGCTTGAGTAGCAAAAATATGCTACCATTAAAACACAACCAGGAATGAGACACTAAGCTTACTGCAGCACTCAAACATGTACAGAGTCGTAATGAATGTTTCTTTAAGGTGGGCAGATTGAATGTATTGTCAACAAATCTCGTGAAAAAAATCTAAATGGACAAAGAATTGATTGAACTGGTGTGTGATATGAGCCTGTGTCTTGTTCCTGTGTGCCACACAGCTCCATTGTCCAAAAACTATTAAAAGCTCATCAGTGAGCCTCGCTGTTGCACTGGGCGGAATGTTCCTTCATCACCATGAACACACACACTGTAATTTGTTTTGACTGAATCCCACATACACCGTCGTGCTGCCAGAAATACTAAGTAGAGCATCACATGTGGATTAATTTACTCCTGTTTACCAGCTGTTTTAGGAAATTACTGAGCTTTTTTAAAAAAAAAAAACAACAACACATTTGTGATGTATATCAGTGGGAACTGAGAGCCACAGACAATGTGACGTCAGAATGTAGTGAGATAGAGACTAACTGGTTGGTTATGGTCGTTTCATGCTTTCGAGCTGATGGTAAGTGCATTTAGTAAAGACATTCTTGGTCTGTTTTTCTGTTGTGGTTTTTGGGAGGGCAAAGCAGGGGAAAGAATTGTCCACAGCACACTAAAATTGAGTGTGACTGCAGCCTCTTCGCCACCCAAAGTCAGTTTTAACTTTTTAACAGCTTGTTGGCCCTCTGCCAAACACTTTACACCGTTTAAGGATTTCTGTTTCTGTCTATTGTCAGATTAGATTATTATGGCGCCTCCTTAAACCAATTAAATGTAGCAGACACAGTCTTCAATTAGAACCCAAACAAAGTATGAGTATGGTGGTCTTGTGAACTCCAGGGTACTGTGGTCTATTAATAGTCTTTGAGGTTTTATATTGCCGTGCCTCCTTCTGTAAACGGACCTGTTGAGCTGCGCCTGCTGCAGATGAGACTATACTCCTCCCCAAGGACCTTTTCTTCACCTCAGATCCAGAACTAAAAGGGTCTTCCAGGTGATAAGCCAGGTTATATGAGATCCTTTGACACTCGTGACCCAGGTGCATCTGATAGCCATTCAACTGCTGGCAACGGGAAAAGATAAGCTGCAGGTCAAGCACTCCTCCTTCGTCCTCAGCTGCCTCTGATACCACCAAGAATGCAGCGGCTCTGATGTAGTGGAGGAGCATGGAACAGGTGAGGGCGAGTCTCATTCCCAGGACCCTGCTGACCTGCCCCGGTCAGCGTGGCTCCATGCAGACCTCTGTTTGTCTACAAACATCCGGCAGAAAGTGGCCATCATCACACTGTGTGGTCCTGGCTAACAAGGGGAGCTTACTGCAGCAGGTAGACCAGATCTGATATCAGCAAGAAAGACAGCCATCAATCTGCTGTCTGTCCATAGAGCACTGTGTGTGTGTGTGTGTGTGTGTGGGGGGGGGGGTTATTGTTTATTTATAAGAGGCAACATGCATTAGTTAACATCAATATGATGTATGTGTAAGATTTAGTTTAGAGTTCCAAGGAAACTGTCTGATATTATATTGACATGATATCATG
This sequence comes from Lepomis macrochirus, assembly GCA_024633595.2. Classification (NCBI taxonomy): domain Eukaryota; kingdom Metazoa; phylum Chordata; class Actinopteri; order Centrarchiformes; family Centrarchidae; genus Lepomis; species Lepomis macrochirus. Next base: position 3,275,639 of record JALXJV020000024.1, read on the forward strand.
AACTGGAAAAAGCTGATATCAAAAGATTTAAAAAGATTTTAATAAGCTGAAAAAGCACTTAACAGCTCTTAAAATAAATACAATCCAAATCTACTATAAGTCAGACACTATAATTTACAAGTGCAGGTAAAGTGTGTCTTTGCCATGTTTTATGCACAAATATGCGGTAAGATCATAGTTTCACTTTCAAGGACAAATAGAAATTTAGTAAATAATACAACGTTTAGGCTCATTTATGTCTCCTGTTCCTACATTATCTCTTTTCTAAAGATCTTTGATTGATTGATTGAGCTTCTTTATTGATTATAAATATAAAAGTGGCGCCTCCAACAGGAGATGCCCCAGCTACAGATACCATCAAAAGGATAAAAAAACACAATAAAGCACACAGCTTATTTCCATTGTGGTGCTTTTTTGGACGGCAAATGGGTATGAGCATCATGAAAAGGCCACCAGTTAGTTGTTAGCAGTAGACATTGGTTGTCTTAAAAAAAAGGAAAAAATATATATAATGATAAATGTTATAATAATAATTTTATACCAGTCGTTTCAACATCACAATACACCATATAAGGAAACTCAAGTATTGAATGGGCCAGTACAAAACGAACTTAACAATGAGATTCAAACAAAATCATACTGACAACATTTCATAACATTTATATTATAATTGTTATTGTGAGAGAAAACGGCCACTCAGCAACTTTTAAAGTGAGGACTTAGCCAAAGAGTCAATCTTCTTAATGCTCATCGGTAGCCTGTTCCACATAATGGCAGCTGAATACAAGAAAGTATCCTTAAACCTAATGGGTACCAGATCAGTTGTACTCCCTTTTGTGGTATAATTATCGTATTCCCTAATTTTGGTAAAAATATTTGCACAGGTACTTGATTGTGTACAATCCTGTAAGTTAAACACATTTTAATTAGAGAAACTCGCTCTTCTACCTTCAGCCATTTAAGGCTGATGAAATGAGCAGGAAGGTGTGTCCTGGATGGGAGTTTAAGGATCATCGTACTAATTTATTTTGCCATGTCTGCAGCTTCTTTTTAAGGATCACAGGTGCACTTATATACCAGGAGAGGCGTGCATAATCAAAATGACACTGGATTAGAGCCCTTGCCAAGGTCTCTAATGCTGTTCTATTCAAAAAATTTGAGATTCTAGCCAGAAATCTGATTCTTATCAGAAATCTTTATTTTTTGGTGTCAAAATTCTGCAATCTCTGACTCACTTTAAGTGGTCTTGACTACAGCCCTGAGCTGAAGTCAAAAAAGAGCAAAGGACTGTTGCTACAACTGTAGCAACTGTCACATACTGAGAAACTTCTCTTTATCAAGAGATATTTTATTTTAAATTTGTATTATTTATCTTTTCTCATGGGCCTTAAGGAGGTCTGATCTAAGGTCTTTATTTTGAGAGTCTGTAAAGTGAAGATCATACTAGTGTGACCGCAATCCTCTGGACACACTGATTCTTCTTCAAACTGAACATGCCCTTTTGACCTAATAACATGTCGCGTCTAATTAGAATTACTTGCCTGTCTTGCCCTGAAGTACCTTCATTGCTTCCATGTTAGTCTTATTTGGCCTCGTGTAACCAGGCTGCTGTCTGGTGGCACAGAGCTGACCCTACTTAAACCTGCACTGTGACCCTGGATTAGCGCTGTTCCCATTGTGGCCTACGTTGAGCGCTGTATGAAGGGCTTTGACTGTAGTTTCATATGACTTCATATGACTCTCTCCACTGAAACAACAAGCTCAGTTTGACAAAACTGTCTTGTGGGGGAAAGTTGATACACAGGCAGCAAACCTCTGCACACCAAGTGTACACCAACAGGATTATGTTTTGAACCCTACAGAAGTGATTCTCCTCTGCCGAGAAGTGCAAACACAAATTTTGTTTTCACAAAGGGATGTGTTTATTTCCTGTGGGAGATACAGAGTAAGTCAATAGCAAAAGAGCAAAAAAAACCCTACTGCCTTTAAAAGCAATGAAGGTAAACTCCAATGGATTTTCAGTGGAACCCAGCTGCCACACCACTTCTCTTTTTTCTGCTTATAGCAATACCCAGCCGTCTCTCATAAGTGCCACTGCTGGCAGGGAGAAGGCTCCATCTGCTGGTTTCCAGGTCTCCACAATAGTTTCTCCACACCACCAATGTGCATACAAAAGATTCAGTTTCAGTAAATCATACATCGCTGCAGCTTTGCATTTTACACATGCTATGTACACATACAAGTTTTTTCTTATTGTACTTCTGTTGGCTTTTCTTGTATTTAAATGTTTACATTCCTTTATATATTTTATTGTAAAGCTTACTAACACTTTCACAATGTACTTTGAATGAAATGCTACACAGCTGATGTTGCCTTTCCTTACATACTAACAAATTGTGTATAGTATTGATGTAGCGCGCTTGAAACTGGGACTTTTCCTATCGCATGGCTTATTAGTCCAGATTTGAGTAAAGATCTTTAAAGTCAAAATTGTATATTGGTTCTTCGTTATCTGCATCAGGAGATGAATAAAATAAATTGCTGCCTCCTCATTCATGTCAGTCAGATCCCTGCATAGACAAAGATAGAGATGGCTTGCTGGCACGGAAAGCTCTGGAAAAACAAGATTCAGCAGGGGGCTGGGTTCTGGGCCGGGAAGGGGGTGGGGGGGAGGTTATATGTTACCTGGTGCATTCACATTTACTTTTAAATCATGACAACATGGACGCTATGTGTGCTGGAGTTGCAAAGGGGCTGGAGACCTGGCTGTCCAGGGTGTTTGCAGCATACTGAGATGGACTCCAGCCCACCCACCTTGAAAGGTAATGACAGAAATAATCAGTGAAATAATGTTTACCTAACAGACCGAAAGAGACGTGACAACCTAATGTTTCATATTCAGTCTGGTGACTCTGGTCCCTTTCATAGTGCAGTTTACTGGCTTCTTGAATATTTCACTGAATTCAATTCAATATTTGTATGTGAATCCTTTTATGTGACTGGATTGTACAAGCTAGATGTGTCAAACCTCTCCAAACAGCTCTCCAGAGTTCCATTATCACACTTCAAACCATCAACCAAATACTGTCGTGTCTCCTCTCTCTCATTTGTTTTGTTAAAAGTCATCCAGAAAGCTCTCAAGAAAACGTTTAAAAGCGCGTCCTGGCTCAAACGGCCAGCACCCTGCCTTCTTTTTATTTTTGTTCTTACTGGGGAAGGATACATCAAGCAGGCAGGAAATGTTGCTTATTCTATGGGGCACAGAAGTGACAGCAGCAGCTGCTGGTAGAGTTGGTTTCAACCAGCGGATGTTTAAATTTTCACTAATCCACATTAAGAGTGTTCACATCATTGGTGTCACTTTGGAACAACTCCTCCACCCCCACCCCCCAATGCTGCACAAACATATGCTTGCAAGACACATGGTTTACATTAGGGCTGTGTGATATGACAATATATATGACCTTTAAATGAACCCTTGACCCTTAGCCCTGCTGAAGCCTCATCAGCTCACATCCCTGATTGCTTATTTCTTACATGCCTGCTGCATTTACTGTTATGTTTTGTTGCACACACCATTACTTTACAGGGTTTTTTTTCTGAATGCTTAAATAACAGTCTTTGTGGTGAAGCACTATTTCTGAACACATTACCACTTGTAGCCAAATTAGTTACCAAGTGTGCCAAACTGAATGCTCTCTGCTTTACACTCACTTTGGAATTTTATGACACACTTTTTGCAAACCTACAGTCAGGACTGCAGAAAAGATCGTCTGTGCCAACCTCCCCTCCATTCAGGACTTATACATTTCTAGAGTCAGGAAACGGGCAGAAAACATCACTGGAGATCCATGTCACCCTGGACACGACCTGTTCCAGCGCCTCCCCTCTGGTAGGCGCTACAGAGCACTGTACGCCAAAACCAACAGACTCAGGAACAGTTTCTTCCTGCAAGCCATCACTCTGATGAACAGCTGACTGACTCACAGTGTCAGGAACAACCCCTGTGCAATAACCCAGTAACTCTGCCACCTGTTTACTGGCTACCACTTAGTATTTATTCATCATTCTCTATTACAGAGCTGTACTATAAGCATATTGTCATACCGTCATATTGTCATATTGTATGTACTGTATAAAAAAAATCCACCTACCTCATGTACATAACACCTGCACATAATACTTATTTATCCCAGCATTCTTTGCACTCATCACACTGTGTAAACATTTGGTTTACACAGTGGAGGCTTTAGAGGGGTGAGAATTAGATGAGGGAGAAGAGGACATGGACGAGGAGGTGAATAAAGAAGAGGAGGATGAGGAAGAGGATGGGGAGGTGGAAAGGTAAGAGGAGGAGAGGGCAAGATCAAGTAGCGTGGGGGGGAAGAGGAAGAGGAAGTGGGAGGGGAGTCAGAAACACAACTGATGATATTCAGAGCAACTGTGGTAGACCATGTTGTGAACCATGGGAGGAGCTTGAGGCAGACTGGGCAACGGGTTTCACCAAATCATGAGTCTTATGGGTTTGCACGTGCGCAGTAAATTCAGGTAATTCACCACGGACAACAGTGTTTCAATTGGCCTCGCAGTGTTAACTAAAGTAAAAAATAATTAGCGAATCTGCCCCGTGATTCAGATCTGCTCCAAAATATAATAGGTTCTTCCTTTGCCTATGCTACACCCTTCCACCAAATTTCATGCAAATGGAGCCAGTGGTTTTTCCGGAATCCTGCTCTCCAAAAACATAACCTCCTTGGCAGCAGTAACCAGAGTGAAGACCTCTTTGACTGTCTATAATTGGACAGAAAGTGTATTGAGTAGAAAGTGGTGCGTCTGAATCTAGAAGGGTAGAAAGGGCCGTGTTTAAGTCAGTAGTACAACAGTCAACAGGCTCCGTTGTTGGTAAGAAAGGAGCCAAGACTGCAGGAATTGTTCAGAGTTAAGTGTCATTGAAGTTGCCAGTCCAACGTGGCGAGTAGTAAAAACATCAATGCCAACATTAGGTTAGTGTCACTTTCAGTAGAAAGTCAAAGCATTTATCAGTCAGGCTTTGGTAGATGACCTGATATTCACAAATCCAAATGTGAGGGTCCTGTGAGGGCTGCAGTTTTCAATACAAACCCGTGGGGCTAGTATACCTTTTGATATTTATAAAAAGTGGTTTCTAACTGCTAATTTTTGCAGAGTTTGGCATTTTGTCTGGGATCAGGCTGCAGTCATTACTACTCCACAGACAGAAACATCTACAGAGACTCTGACTAACACTCAGCTCGTGATAGCTCCTGTAGACCATTATGACAGACAGGATAACAGGGGGACCCCCCACTATTGACTTTACCAAAGACAGTTTTTATCTGTGATGTGGAGGTGTCGGAAAAATAAGTGTCAGGTGTGTTTGAGGCCACTGTTGTGCATGATTTTGATTACAACTGCTCTCTACAACAAGCCTATTGTAAAGCAGTTTGTTCCCCTCCCCTGTGTCACAGCTGATTCTCTGGACTTGAGATTGGCTCAATCTCAGTCAATTTCAGTATTGCCCACAAGCCAATAACACATGGCCCCTAAGTTGTCAGACACTGTAGCTGATGTTACAGTATATTCTAGTGTTCCAGTTCCAGCCAAATCAGAGATGTCATCACTGCTAAATTAGATGTTCCGCTTAAAGGACCGATACCTCATAATTATGCAAATATGTTTGGACCACAATAAACTAATGTTCTGGTTTTGCTGTGAACAAAGCTGAACAAGGTCTACGTAGAGGCAGTTCATCCCCATACGTTTCAGGAAATTATCATGCCACAGCAAAGATAAGTGCACTGTGATGGCAAGTTCTGTCTCTCATGGCAACATTCAGATGTCCAAGCCACCTGCCTTCCAGGTATTTCAAACCCTGACCTCACAAGAGCACAACATAGTGAAACTGGCAGACACTTTGAACTCATTTTCAGATGTGCTCAGTCAGCACTCACATGACACATTTGGAAGGACACACCTGGTCACACACAAAATTCCAGCCAGCGGTGACATTCCCATCTCACAAAGTGTCTATCGTAGCTCTCCTTGCAGAAGAGCAGAAAACCTTTAAGCTTTAAGCTCGCTGTGTTGCTCTCAGTGTTCTACCTGTGAAATCACATTAAAAAACACTGCACATCACATCCACTATGCACCCTCCTCAGTTTCCCACAGTCCTCATGACTGAGAGCAGAACCCGATGGTCTGACGCCTTCTTGCTATACAGCCATTTCTATAAATAACTCTTGGGTGGCCTCATGTCTCCTTTCATCCCAGTGGTTGGCTCAGGGCCTTATCTAGTCTTTTCCTCCAGATGTGAGTTTGGAGGGAAAGTATATTGTTATATACATATGCCTCTGTAGCCCTGGTCAGTGTACAGCACTGAAATGTCTTTCAGTCCCAGATTCTCAGAAGTCAGCAGAGGGTACAGAGAGGAGGCTCCGGAGCTCCCCAGGTTAATAATTGATCCCAGATCTGCTTCTTCCGCCCCCAACCCCCATTTCCACCCTTCCACAAGTCTGACCCTCTTAATTAATCAAGAGTAACACGAGTAGATAATGTATTTCAAACACCCTCTGCTTTAAGATTAACTCCTCTCCTTTCACTCCTCCTTCCCTAAATCTGTTTCCACTCTGTCCCTTATCCCAAATAGTCATCAGTATTACCGTTTCCTCTGACAGACAAAACTCTCTTTTCTGTATCCTGTTTCTGCAGCATTGGTATTTTTCAGTGTGGCAGACATACCCACGCTAAGCCATGCTGTGAGCAACCCCTCACTGTGTCGGTGTGAACTGCGTATTAGAGAAAATATGCCCAGAAGCACTGAAGCTGTTGTGGAGGCTTCCTGGTGGCCTGACGTCTGTGGCACTTTATGTAGATTTCCCCTTTAATGTTTCAGCAGCTCACCTTGAGTTAAGGCACGCTCATCGCAGACAACACGTCAACGTCACCTAAATCACCAAGAGCGCACCAGGGTCATGATTGTAGGGTTTTGTGGTATATTTCCTGTTTCACTTTGGTTGAAGCCTTCCTCATGTGCCACCTGCTCGAAGAGTGAGCGTGTGTGGTCTGCCACCAGAAAGTGCCCCAGACAGATTTGAATTGTTGGGGACTCTATCATCAGATTCATAAAGTTTCCTGGTGAAAATTATATGTTATAGTACCATTTATGGCTCGCCTTGATATTCATCCCTCTATCCACACTGAGACATTCCTCTGTCCTGCGACAGGGGCGAGTTAAGATACCAGAGTACACCGATAAGGGGGACCATATATCTGTCACTTTGTTTAGGAGAACAGCGGGTCTACTCCTCACGTTGCTATAATCTGGTACAGTGCATCAAATACATGCTGACACGTGAGGCCTTTACTGGAATATTTTACATGCCACTTTCGACTTCTACTCCTTTCACACTAAACATATGAAGAGTGTATAAAATATGATGTCTTGTTCAAAATTAAATGAAGTCGCCTGCAGTTGGATTTCGATGACTTGATTGATGATTTCTCTTCACAGAAGCCCTGAAGAAGCCTGTGTGGTTCGGATTCATTAACATCCCCTTGATGCCTGAATTTATTTAGAATTTAAAAAATTAAATATTTCTGTTTTCATTTGCTTTCAGGTTGAGGTCAAATTAAGTGGAAGTTGTTAATTTGTCTATAAAACATAGAAAATCTATAAATTCAGCTATGATGTAGCAAATTAGCGACAACAGGTACAAATGAGAAACCAGGGCACCAATTTATTTTTGGTGCTGTGTTTTGCTGTGTGGTTTTGTTGCTGCACTAGATTTAATTCTCAGTTATATTTTCTTTTGTAGTAAGGTGATCTTTCATTTAAATTATTCATTTGTGGCTTTTATTTTGACCCGTGAAGATAAATAATGTATGCAAAGAGCAAAACAGAACTAAAAAAAAAGGGTATGGTGACAATCCAGAACAATCAGCACGACTACGGTATAATACATGCTGTGTTACTTGACCCACATCCTGAGCTGAGAGAGGGGCCATTCTTTCCCAGGGCCCATGGTCTTGATAACCTGTCCACGAGCAGAATCCTTACTGTGAGAAGAAACAAAAAGTGACTACCCTCCATGCTGTTTAGATGATGAAACGCCGCGCTGCAGGGTGATGTATTTGAAATGGACAGATGGTCTACCTCAGCAATCTACCACTTGTCTTATCCAGGTGTTAGATAACATTTGCCAGGCAAACGTGGACTTTTCATGCATGAATGGAAACCCTTTGCTTACTTCAACAGGATGCAGGTCAAGAGATAAGGTTTGCTGTGGCGGCGCTGCACTAAGCTGTACGTAGATAAAGGCCACATTTAACCTCCTGGTCAATCAGCAATCATTTTAGAGTGAGCCTCTTCCTCCAATCAGAAGGCGCCTGACACAGTGCTTAAAGGCATTGTTTTAAAGGCTTTCACAGCATTTATGCTTCAATTAGAAATATTAATAAAATGGAATGCAACTAGAAATCAGTAAAAACAGCCCATCTATAAAGTGATGATGCACCTTTTTATTTCTTCAAAAAATGTCCTTTCTTCCTTTTAATCCAGTTTTCAGGATTAAATAAAAAATGTATCACGCATCACAGGGCACACAAGAACCTATTATGTCTGAGGGGCAGGAGTGAAAAAAAGCAAAAAAGGGCATCAGCTTAATGTGGTGGGACAACAGGGCACAGAAACACACACGCTGATGCGGATTGTTTAGAAGATGCCTTTCGAGCATCAACAAAATCTAGCATAGAGCATCTACTGTCACGGTTTTGGTCTGTTTTGTCGGCCTGTTTCCCTTTTTTAGTTGTGTGTGTGTGTGTGTGTGTTGTCCTGTGGCTAGCTTTGTTTCCTGTTTAGTCTGATTTCCCCCTAATAGGGACCCGGAGGACCTGATTCCAAAATTTCACAAAACATGAAAATCAATAAGGTCCGAGCTTATCGACGCTGCTTCCGAGACTAGTGGGTTTTGTCTTGAGAGGCCAGAGTCATGTCATTTTAAAGGTTCAGTGTGTAAGTTTTAGCGGCATCTAGTGGTGAGGGTTGCGAATTGCAACTAAAGGGCTCACTCAAAGCTCACCCTCCCTTTGCAAGCACATAGGAGAAGCTACGGTGGCTATAACACGCTCTGTCAGCACTTGTGTGGTCCTCCAGCTGTTGGGTCCCTTCTTTCCACCAAATAATAAAAAAGTATTAAGAGTGGTATCCATAAAGACTCAGAATGTTAAGCAGTCTCAAAAGTGTTAATATCAAAAATAAATGAACGATCCTCATCCCTAGTCCCTTAAGTGTTTCACCTGTTCGTTCCCTGGTTGCTCCTGTGTGTGTGTGTCCGCTGTCAAGTTGTTGTTGTTTTTCTGCTAGCTTTGTTCTGTCATTTTTATAGATTTTTTTTATGATACGGACTTTCTGGGTTTGTTTGAACTATTACCTTGCTTTGTGGATTACTTTGCCTTTGTTTGGAGAGTGTTACTGTTTACTTCATGGACATTTCCCACACCACCGTTGAGTTTGTATTCTTTGTGTGATTGGTAAATAAACTCTGTGAAACTGATCCTGCATTTTAAGCGTCTTGTGTTTGGGCTCAAATCCTGTATTTCCCTGCCTCTACACCTGCTGTTTCTGACGCCACACTTCCTCACACAAAGGGGCACCCTAGACTGAATGACAATTTTTCCATTGGAAGGGCACTGCATCCCATTTTCTTGTATGTTGGGGCACCCTACAGGGCACTATGTCATGTCATTTTTTTCCAGCCAGAGGGAACGTCATCACAATAGGTGCGTTTGAGAGAACTGCAGCTGTGGTTCACTGATTTGAAAGTCAAATGTGAGCTGCAGGAGACACTGCCGTCAAGTTGGACATATTCTCCCGCCTGTAGAGTGCATGACTGATCTCGCGCCATTTGCCTTTGTCAAGGCATGTGACATGTTGTTTGCAACCTGCCAACAATTTCAACCATCAAATTCCAGCAACAGGAAATAACGTTACTCTTTTACTCAGGTTTGTTTTTCTGGTATCATAGCGTGGCTGGATGATTTCTTGAAGCATCTGGTCGTTTCCCATAAAATTTGACAGTTCAGATTTTACTCTTTGTAATGTTTTCTTATGATGTTACCTGAGTAACATCTAAAAGTTCCATTCACCGCTGAGATGAAAGCTCCAAACAAACTGGTATGTAGACCCTGTGCTGAGATTATTCAGCTGAATAAATCCGTTTACATGAGAACAATGGAACAAGAAAGTCATTCAGTGTTTCTAGATGCTTTATTCATTCATTAACTGGTTTAATGCAAGCTGTGAACAAAAACTCAAATGATTTCCTAATGCAAAGAACTAAAGAGGGAGCAAATACAGGAAGTGACCTAAAGGCACAGTACATTACTTTTCTACCATAAGATGCCACCTGTCACAGTATGCTCTGTCACGGCTGACAGGAGCCCTTGCATAGGCAATTTCATTAAATCAACCTCTCAGTATCAAATATCACTTCAAAAATATACTTTAATAAAATATTTTTAGGTTAGAATATCAAAGGTTCTACTATACAGCACGTCAGCCATGTTTAATCTATCCAGACCTAACAAATAAAAGGGACATTATGATATCTGTCAACATGGATGTTACATTTTTGTCGAGGATCATGTCCATGGTTGATAACATTTTCTTCCCCCTCTCTGTTGGACACAGCCAGGGAACGTAGATTCCAGCAAGAACAATGTTGACATGAGAGATGAAGCACAAGCCACCTACAGCCTATTAAAAACGCCAACCTTAACAGAATTCACCTCAAGCACTTGTCTCGTCTGAATGTTACCGAAGGTTACACAGAGAGTCGTTTCTCTGAACTCCCTGTGGCTACTGTGGCAAAGTGCACTTCATAAGGGAGACAAATCTGAGAATAACAACCAGGTTGACAAATATTGGTTTTAGGAAAAAAAGGAGGAAGAAACGCACAGTTTCAGGTTCCTGGGAAGCAGCAGAACCTGTTGTGGTCATCTCACATCTCCACGCTGGTGAAGAAAGCTCAGAAATGGCTGTATTTCTTAGGGAAACTTAGGAAAGCGCAGTTCTGTTAACTTTTACAGAAGAGGAATAGAACTTGTGGGAACTGTCCCTGTCAATAATATATGTATGTTCTAGACCTGCTCTATATGAACAGTGCAATGAGATAACTTCTGTTATGAACTGGCACTATATCATAAAACTGAATTGAATGAATAGAAAGCATCCTGACTGGAGACATCAAACCTGCATGGCATGTGCACGACCGGTTTTATTTCTGACTTATTTCATTTTTGTATATGCGTTTGTTATTGTGAGTAGCATAAAGGGAACTATTAACTTCATCTCGTCATACAACCCTGTGTTGTAAAATGATAAATAAATCATCCTTGTACCTTTTTACTAAAGTTCCCTTTAAGGCGATCAACTGATGCGGTGTGTTTTGCAGCTTTGACTGTGGCTACAAAATGGCATTTTGGAAGCGTGCACTTTCCCTAGTGATAGATCATACATCAGACAATATTTCCCTGGTCTGTGTCTGAGGCCTGAGTGCTTTCATTCCTTTCACAATATAACCACCTCTTCGATCTTCACACGGTGAATCACACACACAGAACACCTAGCTATTCTATACATGTGACTCCCCACACAGGCTCGGTCATCAGTCTGCTGGGGGGGGGGTTCCTGGGTCTTTCTTTCAGAGCTCCGTCTTCCCATCATTCACTGAGCTGCTGGAAGCCCCGCCCTCGGCGGTGGGGGAGGCCGAGTCTTTGGGCTGGAAAGCCAATGAGGCCGAGTTAATGCAGTAGCGTTTCCCTGTGGGTCTTGGTCCGTCATCAAACAGGTGTCCCAGATGAGCTCCACACTGAAACAGCAAAAGGGAAAGACTGATACGCAGCTCTTTGGACGTACCGATCAGCACGTCCGTCTGTGATCTTGTTGGCTGTTTTAAAAGTGATTCTGTCAGCACTGGCCGTTCAGATCACACCTTGGGCTAAATCAGACATGTTCTAATATCACTTGTCACCCAGGTTTTGTGTGTATCAGGAATGAATAAGAAAAAACAAATATAAAACTGGGCATGACGTTGCACAGACGTTTTACTGGATCCTGAAAATCCACATTTGTTTAACTTTTTTTTCTTTCTTTGTCTGTACTGGTAAAGGAATAAACAGCAGGAGCCGCAAGGGTGCAATGCAGAGCTGTGTAGTGTACCTGGCTGCAGGTGGTCTCCACCCTGTGCATCCCATAGGAGAAATCATCTGACAGAGTGATGGACTCCTCCTTCATGAGGTCAAAGAAGGACGGCCAACCTGAACACAGTGATGGTAACGTGTTAAGAAGGTGCTAGCAACAGGGATTCAGTGACATGCAGAGGTCAGTGATGACTCGTCAGACAGCACTGGTCATACTGCGTGTCTGAGAAACAAAATGAAACCTCTTTGTGAAATGACTACTGCATGCTTGTGTCCACACAGGCCTGGACGCACACTAGTAATTTTGTACAGCTCAAAATGTGAACATTTCTTTTAAGAGTATTAGAAATCATTTGTCACTGCTGCAAAACATTTTGTACACACAGTGATTTTCCCCCCATTTGTCTTAGTGTATAACAACCTGGTCACATGCAGGTGTGACTACGCTCAAGCCTATGTTTTCACTTAACAAACAAATTTTAAAAGTATTAGACAAAAAAAACCTAAGCATTCTCATCATTGTAACGTCCTGACATCCAAAATATAATCTTCTCAACTTTGATCATTTCTTATTTTATTCGGACGCATGTCTAATGTTTAGTTATTCGTGATCTTGCACCCCCTCCTCTTAGAGGAGGCATAGCTTTTTCTGGCAGTGGCAGATCCAGTAGAACTAGAGCATCAACTAGGGGTGATTTGGTACCGCAATTTAGAAAGACAACCTTCGATCAATCCGCCTTCTCTGTTAAAGTAGTGGGGAAGTGGAATTCAATACCCACAAGCATTAGAAAATCAGGAAGTTTTGCAGTATTTCAGTATTTTAGAGCCAGCCTCAAACCTTAGCTAAAATCAGCACAAGAGTGTCACCATTAATTATTGCATTGTATTTTCTGTGTTCTGTATGCATCAGTTTTTTATCAATTTTGAATGGATGGATAATATGTATTTTGTAATTTTATGTAGTGTGTTTGTTTTTTAGTGGATGCTTTGTGTCTGTTTTGTTTTGTCTACCTGCCCAGGGGACACTATACAAATTAGCTGTTAGCTAACTCTGGTGCAATTGTTTTAATTGTGCGCTGTCCCTGTCAAATAAACAGTAAATTAAATGAAACGACTGAATCAGAGAAGGCTGATTCTTGTGGTGAAGTCTTACTGGAATATATTTTTTTCTCCTCCATTTTTGACGCAAAAAAAGAATACCAGATGCTACACTGAAAGAAAGAGATAGACATAGAGTAGTGTCGATCGGTTGGTCCACCACTTTGATCCTGACTGAAATATTACTACAGGATGGATGAAATATAGCACGTACATTCATGGTGCCCAGATGATGAATCCTAATAACTTTGGTAATCCTCTGACTCATCTAGCGCTATCGTCAGGTCAAAATGATAACGTACTCAATACTATGGTTTCAAACCAGATACCTGAAAAACTAACTTCCCATCAGCCTCGACTTTACTTGTTAGTATGCTAAAATGCTGAACTAAGATGGTTAACATGGTAAACACAATGCCTGTTAAACGTCAACATGTTAGCACTGTCATTGTGTGTGAGCTAGCATAATGGATATTAGCATTTAGCTCAAAGCACCGCCGCTGTGCCTACGTTCAGCCTCACAGAGCTGCTAGCATGGCTGTAAGCTCTCTGTCCTGTTTAAAGGAACGACTGCACTACATTGAGTCTGGCTCTGTGTGTACGAAATATTTCTACCAAAGTATATGAACAGATGTGTTTGTGAAGGTTACGCATTCCTTCACTGTCTTCCCTCTTAGCCCACTATGAGTTTGGCCTCGTTTTTGTTTGACAAACCAGCTCTGAGGATTTGTTTTTGTCATGTTTCCACATAGATGCTCAGCTTCACTTCTTTGAAGGAACCCAACCTCCTCACTGCAGAGTGAAACACCCGACTTCCATGCAGGAGACCCGTTCGAAATCAATAGTCGACATTTACTTCTTTTTAACTTTACCGTCAGTTAAACTACGTAACATACATACTTACTTAACTCACATACTTATTTTAACCATCTTTTCCTAAACCTAACCAAGTAGGTTTGGTGGCTAAACATAACCAAACTGCGAGCAGATCAAAAGCTAACCGTGTGTTTTATTTGCATTGTTAATGTTAAACTTTATTTAACAATGTTTGTTATTCTTCTTCGCAAGCCTGAAAAAAAAAAAAATCACCACACATGATGGCGCAGAAAAGTCACTGCCTGAAAGAGAAGCAACGCATGATGCCACTACTGCCTCTGAAGTGTTGCACCGCTCCGCCTTGGTGCAACACGAAGTGCATTGTGGTTCAATTTGTTGATCCAATTGGAAGCAAAGAGTCTTCCCACAGTCTGTTCTTCAGCAGAAGCTTTTCAATGTTAAACTGTTTTGCCAACTTTTTTTGTGTTGACAGCAGACTGAAAATTCATCCACAGCTCAATTACTGTTCGATCAATGTGGTAACAGATACTCTGTAGCTGTACATTACTAGTATCTAATGATGGTATACAGGATGCTGTCTTATCTATCCATCTCCCTGAATAGTGTAAATTATTAGAGGGAAAATCCTAGCCTTCTTCTAATTTACAGATAGAGCCAGCTTGTAAAGACAGCGGAGTGGAGAAAAGAGCTGCAGGTGAGAAACTGGACGAGTTTCAACTTACCTGATCCTGAGTCAAATTTGGTGTTCGAGCTATAAAAAGAAACACAAACGGCAATTAGGAAAATGAGTGTTAATGCTGCCTAATCTTTCTTCACATTATTCCTTATATTGTAGGGGAGTATTATGGCCCCCAACACCTGGCTGAACATTCAGTTTGTCAATTTGAGATTTTGTCATGTAGCCAGAATTTACATCGTCTTCAGATTTTTATTCCACCTGATCACTACAGCTGCTGTTTCTGTTGATGGGTAAAATGTGCTATATGGCAACTTTTTACTCACACACACTCACACACACACACACACACACACACACACACACAGTGCGGTCAGGCACTTTCACCAGAAGTCAAATGTAACAAGTACTGCACTTGTAATTTTGAGAAAGTGTGAGCTACTTTCTAAATCTCTCAGACAAATACTGCACTTCTTACTTCACTACATTTATTTGACAGCTTTCGTTATTAGTCACTTTATAAACTAAGATTTTCACACAAAACATATGAGGATTTATAAAATATGATGTTTTGTTATAAATGAAATTACCCAACAGCTTCTGAGGTTTGGCTGGACACAACGAGCATTATGAAGGGATCCATTTGGGATTTTTACAAACCAAACAATCATTCGATTATTAGAGAAAATAATGAGCAATCATGATTCCATATTAAAAAACATCATTGGTTGCAGTCTGATACAGTTAAAATCTGAGCACCGCCTCAACAATAGTAAAGTCCTGATTTTACATGAATGCATGAGGAATAATAACAGAACATATGTATAATAGCAACAGCCAGTGGGGACAGTTTACCTTTAATCCTTTAAATTCATTTTTCTGATTACACAGCCTACTTTTATTGACCTACTTTTCCAGAGTGGTATTAGTACTTTTACTGAAGCACAGGATCTGAATGCTTCCGTCATCAGCTCTTACCTGAACAGCGGGGTCCCACAGACAACACAAGTGTAGATGCCCTCCTCTTTATGGTGTGCGAACTCTCCAGCGAAGGCACTGTGGAAGGCGGACGCGTTTGTAAAACTCAAAGGCTCCACGCCACGAACAAATGAGTAATCGTTAAACAGGAAACAGCTGTATCCTAACTTATGTTAAGTTTTGTCTCAAAACCACCTTACTACAAAACTGTGATGGAAACAGACAGATTAAAGCGGCAGCTGGTAACGACTGAACATTCAATGCAAAACCTTGTATCGCCCCGCTAAGCCCCGCCCTGCATATTATGTTTATGTCACTATCTTATTCATTAAGGCCCACCTTCTCGAAAACAGTCTGGAAATTTCAACTGGGAACTTCTGACATCACCAGTAAGTTTCAAAACCAGTGTCTGCAGCGACACCTAAACGTTTGCTGGACCACATACGAAATTTATTTTGATGACACAAATTCATTTTGATTAAAAGTGAGTGACTACTAGAAAACGACACATTAAGCAGGAAAATGAGAGGCACGGCGGGGAAAACTGAATGTAAACGTGCTGGTGGTCACAGCTGGTCCTACCTTTCAGTTCCTCTCTCCTGGGTCACATGGTACTGCATCGGCGTGAGGCGTTTCCTCAGCTCCTCCTGAGGGAAGCTCACTGGCCATGTCTTCTTAGTCCTACATGCTCCTGAGGGGCAAGGCGAGGTGGGTGGGGGTGGGGGGGACAAAAACTATTAACTATGCAGGTCTTTCTGGTCGCCAGGAAGGAAAAAGAGCTGCGTATTAACACTGTCCCTTTAAGTCCAGATATTCTTCTACAACCAAAACCTTCCTCTGCCTCAACATCATGCTCAGACAGAAAATATCATTAAAAGCAGGTGGGTCAAAGATCCAGTATAACAATGATAAATGAACATTGCTTACATTAGACTTATTTTGTCTGAGAATATTAGACATTCATACTTTTCTATCACCGCGTGTTTATTCCACTGTGTTTACACATCCACAGATTCAATATTTTATGTTCTTATCCATTTCAATGCAATGGGGTTTTAGTGGGAAGCAAGTGTGAAATAAAAAAAATTGTACATAAACAGAAGACAGAATTATGCCATTAATAACTATAAATATATACACAGATAACCAAAATAAAATAGAAACTGGCTGTTAAAAATACAAATAACTATGAAACAGTGCAACTTTATTTTTATGACTCTAAAAGAGTATCTAGGTCCCTCACTGGCCCTCAGGATGGTGGCATGTTGATGCACAGTGAGCAGCAGTGTACGCCCTGTCTTTAATGTCGTGAGCTCATTTAGTTCTTTGAAATCTGAGACTACAGAGCTGAGGTGAAGTAAATGTTCCTTATTTCATGGAATGTCTCAGCCTCTCCTATGTTATATATTCTGGTTTCTTTTGGTTGCCATGATTTTTAGTGTCTTCCTTTTTGATGTCCAGTGTGTGGTCACTGAGTCTGTACTTGGTGAAGATCTGTCTCTGACAGTAGAGAGAGATTCTGCTGATTCACCATCTCTTTTTAGGGCCAGAGAACATTCTGGTCTGCTTTGGCTTTTACTTTCTTCTTTCCATGGGTTCAAGTTTCTTTACATTGCATTATAGTTTGGTTTCCTTTGATTGGTGTTTGGAAAGCAGTGTTGCTGTGAGACGGGTCGCAGTGTGTCTTAGAGGGCAGTTAAGTCCCTTTACCACCAAATGGTACCAGCTCAACTCGCCTCGAATTTACTCATCTTTCGGTTTTCCATTTGGCAAATCTTGTACCTGGTAGGTTTTTTTTTTTTGGTATCACCTCATGTTGAGGTTTCAAGTGAGCTAAGGCAATAAGTGACGTGAAAACACTGCAGACTACTGACTGGTCATTATTCACGGCATCGTCACCGTGCGCCAGACAGGGTGTCCTGAACAAATCCGCCATTTGTATTAGTTTAGCCAGAGACAGCAAGACAACAAATGACGCATTGAAGATTCCGTCACGTCGGTTGTGTGGAGCGTTGGTACTATATCAGCAATGGAAAACGGAGGACGAGGCACCAAAAGAGAGTTGATGCGAGTTGAGCTGTTACCAGCAATGGATAAGCGCCATTATAGTGTCAGCATCAGCTGGCATAATGAAATCTTTTCTGGGCTCAGCTCTTGGGAATGGAGGGTGTCTAGGGGGATGGATTTAAGTTGATAAGGTAATTATCAGTGGGTTTCTGCCTGATTCATCTCTATGTGCATTTGTTGGTGTTTTCCTGTTTATGTGTAAAATTTATCTGCAGAATTCTGAATGCAAAGAATCTTTCTTCATTCTCTTATTTTCTACATGTGTTTTTTTTCCCAGACATGGTAAGTAGATCTTGAAGCAATTCTGCAGCGTCAACTTCTGAACACACTTGCGCCGACACTTTTCTCCTCAGTGCGTCATCATGCAGACACATTTCCTGTGCAAGGATAACTGACTGGTGCAAGAAAACCCTCCATTCTTGTTTTTGTCCAAAACAAAAAAAAAAAAAACCTATGGGCAATAAAACCTTTTAACACTGATAGTACATTTCTTAAACAAAGCCAAAACCACTCAGAGCATGCAAGCTGCGAGGTAGCCAAGCAGTGAATCACTTGATTATTCTGTTAGCACTTGTGTGCCAGCCGCGTGTGAGCAGAGCTACAAACTCAACTGATACTGAACTCGAGGGAGATGAAGGTTTCATTGGAGCAACTGAGCACCTGTGACAGTGGGATTTGTAGCTGTAGAAAATAGTCACACGTGTATCAGTAAATTTGAAGTCGCAAAGAAAAATGCTTTAGGAGTTGCAAACAGTAGCTCTTTGCTCTCTCAAAACGAGCTGGTTTGATTGGCAGGGTGAAAGGGTTCTCTGAAAAGTGCCCGCCCCTGGATTTACGGATACAGAGAAATGACTTTTGCTCCAGATTTCACTGAGATATGTGAGATATTTAAAAGTGAGAGCGCAGGGAACTTGTCATTTGTGAGCGATAAAATATGTTTGTTCAGCCTCCCGTGTATTGTATTTGACTTTATTTCTCGGTTTGATTTCTTTGTATTTTGAGCCAAGATTATCAGGATAAAATAAAACTAGACTTTAAAATCGGGTCACATTTGTTCAAGAATGAGCAAGAATCTCATCAAGTATTCAGTATCAGAATTCTAGTGCCTTGAAGTGTTTGATACGCACTGCTACAAACACAAATGGCTTGCTAGTTAAAAATGATTGAGGCCTAATAGCCGCCCCAGTTCAGGTTTGTTTCAGTTTGAGAGCTCTCAAGCATCGTTCGCTGCAAACATTTGACCCCCGTTCTGTCCGAGGGCCGATCAAATTTAAGAACAGAACTGAAGAACACACGCAGACAGGGACAATAAAGACATGCTGACACACCAGCCAGGTGTTAAGGCTTTAAGAGAGGTAGAGCACAGCAGGCACACAGCACCCAGTCAGTGGACCTGAGGGAAGACTGCAGGACCTCAGAGCTACAGGTTGGCTCTTGGTTATTAGATGCAGCAGATTGAAGCCCGACATGGCTGTTGGAGAGAGAAGTACTCCACGCGCCACAAGAACCAAACACCCCTCAGCAGGGCTACAACCAAGGACTGGGCTGGATGAAGGGGAGCAGACAGAGGGAGAAACAACACAAGATAACACAGGTCAAGATATTTAACAGCATTACAAGCAACATATGGAATAAAAGCGCCGGCCATCAGGAGCTGTTTGGGATTCTCACTGTTCAGAGTTTGGTGAACATTGGTTAACTGGCACGAGGAACGTGGACACACCTGGAAAAACAAAAACATGAATACCTTATCCTGCATGGGTGACTAATTTGTTCTGTCTAACCCACATACCCGGTGTAGTTTGTGACTTTCACATGGTGGCGGCTAAAGCTTTAATCACCGTGGAGTTCAACCAAATGCTAATTTAATCAAAGAACATCTATACTCAAAGTAAAATCCAGTTTCTCTCCCTGAGCAGAAAACAGAGAAAGTCCATTTACACCAAAATGTCTATGAAGATTCTCAGTCATTGTAGTTATCCAACAAAGGTTAAAGACGAGGGCAACTGGACTTGGTAGAAGATACTGGAAGACGTTTCGTCCCTCATCCGGGGAACTTCTTCAGTTCTGACTGACTGGTAGGGAAACTCAGCTATTTAACCAAGACTGAACGACCAACATTGGTATCTTCACCTGAGGCCAATAGGTTGCGTCAGGTGCACATTTTAGACAGAGAAGATTAATGGTTTGAAAGAGGGGTCCAGAAAGCCATCTACACATGGGTCGAGAAGCCAACATCAACAGAGGAGGGGGGCTACGCCACCACTTATCCCCCACTTACAATGCGGCCCTTTCATCACTTCCCAGGAAACTCAACAAACGCAACCTCTTGGCCTCAGGTGAAGATACCAACGATGGTCGTTCAGTCTTGGCCTCAGGTAGCCCTAACGACTGTAACGCCTGTCATTACAACAACCAGGAACACTAGCGGACCAGCAGTATCGACGATCCTGGGAAACGACCCCACTGAGGTTAAATAGCTGAGTTTCCCTTCCAGTCAGTCAGAACTGAAGAAGTTCCTCGGATGAGGGACGAAACGTCTTCCAGTATCTTCTACCAAGTCCAGTTGCCCTTGACTTTAACCTTCGTTGGACATTTACACCAAACTACCATCACAGATTTTTGAATGCTGAAAACACTCTTAATGGATATCCCTATGGTTTACATGTTTGAACAATCTGTCTGTACAGTGCTTTGCTCCAAAGACTGTGACTGGAAACACAGCTGATGATAATAAAAGAAGATTATTACAACAGGAAGATTTTATAGTGGCACACATTTCAGCATAACTCCATATGTTCTCTGACCAGAGAACATCATAACGAACACTCACATATAGAGCGTTTTTTTCCCCACCACTTTAGGTCAAGTCCCATCCTACCATGCTGTGATTGGCTAGCTCGTTACTTCGGCGGGCCCTTGTGATTGCATGCTAACTCCGCTGGTTTTTCTGTCGACACCAGCCACACTAAATGACTTTGAAACTAATACAAATACGAATGTATTTTAGATCCTTGTATCTACAGAGATGCAATTCAATTTAACCCCTCGTTTACATAACAAATTGCTTCTCAGCAAATCATATATTCATAAGCATAACTTTCTTCAATGAACATGCTACATTCACCCATTTGTTGCCATTAAGAAAAATAAAAGAGTTGGAGAACTGTAGCACACAAGATAACAGAATAGGTCAAATGATTTAAAATGAAGGCATTTCAGTTAAAATGACTTTTTTTATCCAAGGAAAAGAGCTTATGCTTATAATGTTAATGTATGGCCCTGAGAAGTATTAGTGTCACTGTGATAAATCAACTACTCAGATCAGTCCTATTTCATAATAAAGACAATCTAAAAAACTAGAATGTGGATTTCCTAAAGAAAATGCGTGAGAGCTGGAAGCTGTTAGCTGTCAGCTGCTGCTCCAGCAGTCCTTTAGCGCCACAACCTGAAGTTGGATCAAATGCCACAGACTTCACCGTCTGTAACTTGTTAACTTGCTGAATTTGGTTACCACGCTCTTAGCAGGATTCGAAACTCACAACCTTTGGATCTGAATAATCACAGAAGTGACAAGGTCTTGAACCACTCAGATCCACTGTAGGCTGACAACAAAAGATGACTACTTTTTATAATGCATTTCTATCTCAATGCTAGATAATAGTAAGAGTGCAGTGAGAGTTGCACTGAACGATGGTACATGATTTACAGAATCAGAAGTATAAAGAAGGAGTGTGTGCCAGCTCTCACCAATTAGTAAGTAGCAGGTGAGGGAGTACCTAGGATCGCTAGATCTCTACCACCCCGGGGGGGGGGCATAGCTGCACTCACAGCCAGCATCCAATAACAAGGACGCTTCTAAGTAACAAGTCACAGCAAAGTAGGGCCAGACTGGACACAAAACAAATTCACACACACATGAAAACACATTAACACACACACGATACCCCGAACCCCCCTAGCATGTAAGTATGACCCCCAAGTTCATAATTGCTCCTACACACCTGAACACAAGAAAACATCATTCATTTCTTGAACTTTTAAAGATGTGGTATTATGCTCATTTTGAGGTTCAAATTCCTATTTAGGGGTTATACCAGAACAGGTTTACATGGTTTCATTTTTAAAAAAAACACCTTTTTCATACTGCACATTGCTGCAGCTCCTCTTTTCACTCTGTGTTGAAGGCTTCGTTTTAGCTACGGAGTGATACATCTTGTCTCTAAATGATCTTTGTTGGAAGGTGCACATGCGGAGTAGGCTACATGTTGCCAACCAGCTTAGCAACATGGACTGGAGCAAGAGTTTCAGAGTGGTGAGTTATTAATCTGTAACAAAAGTATTTTTCATCCATAAAGTTTTAACTGAGCTTTGTGTGTCTACATCACAGTGACAACTTTATGTCCACGGACTGCTAGTGTTTGGAAGGGAGAGGAGAGGTGTGTGCTGCAGCTCAGTGTTTTTCCACCGGTGTTTTTGAGACCGTGTCGGTAGTAGCCGGTTGGCGAGTATTATATGAGGCGCATTTAGCTTTCATCCCTATGACGTCACAGGGATGAAAGGGAAGCGTCTGGACTGCAAACGAGCTGTTTCTCAGGCAGTTCTGAGCAGAGTTTTCTGTTTTCTCCCTTTGGGCTGGACTTTGGGCTTTTTCACAGTGCAAACCTGTTACATGCACAAAAAAGGTATGTAACTCAATAAAGGAGAGGGAAAAGCCAAAAAGCAGAATACCACCTCTTTAAAATGTAATGCTTTGTTTTCAAAAGTTATAATAAAGTCATAATCCCAAAATCCCCTAATGGCCCATGAAATAAGAAAAGTAACCCTATATAATTAACTTTAAAAAGCATCTGTTTCCCCAGGTTGACTGATTTTGAGGGAGGATGGGCTGCTTAGGGGGTTCAGCGTGTGTGTGTGTGTGTGTGTGTGTGTTTGTGTGTGTGTGTGTGTGTGTGTGAACGGTGGAGCAGGGCAGGTGACTGCTCGAGTTGGCGACAACTCGTTACGTTACATAACGCTGAACTTCCACCGTGGTGTTCTGTCAGGAGCTGCGGATTCAGATTCATTCTTTTTTCCCCTCAGTGAAAGAAAATTTGTTTTGACAGTTTTGTACAAAGAACACCTTCAACATGAATACCACACACAAACTACCCATAGTACACATATAGAAACAATGTACATCATATCTACCCATATAACACAGGTATCACATCATTAACTTGTTTGTGAGTTTAACGTTCTTATGGCGTAGGGTACAAAACTTTCCCCAGAACGCACTATGGTACTTGCTCTACAAGCAGTGGCAGTATTAATGAGGGCTGGTAGGTTGGGAGTGGGAAGAACTATTATTTTGGAGGAAGTGTTAAGGATTTTAAGGAGCTTATTCCTATTGGTGAGAGAGAGCATGGTGAAGTAGCAGGCAGCACAAACAAGGGGATGGGTTCAATGATACTACAGTACAGGAGAAGCAGTAGGTGTGGTTTGCTGTGACTTAAACCAAAAGTGAGAAAACTATAAAGCGCTGTGACGTTAGAAGACAAGGACACAGTGGATATTTTCATTAAGCACAGACCAGTATAGGGCAGTGTAAAATGCTATAGCCTTCAGCTAATACTGGTGACAAGCAAGTTATAGCAGTTATAACCCCCAGTCATCTTGGCAGGAGCTGAACTTAACATCACAGCCTGCTGAGAGAGAGTCTGGGCTTTTAGGGAAGGGCGGAGGCCCTTGCTGTAAGTGGTGTGCTAGATTTATAAGACAAAACGACAAAAAGTGTCATTGTGAAACGGCATGCGGCACAATAATTGTTTTATTTCAATGAACTTGTTTTTATAATCATTGGAAGGCAAAATTGTAATTGAGATTAAAATTTGATTAATTGCACAGCCCGATGCTAATCTGCTGCACACAGTCGTTTTTATATTTCATAGTTATATTTGGGCTTGGGGAGGGTACCAAGTCAGTTCAAGTCTCAAGGCTCAAGTCCAATTGAAGTTACGAGTCAGAGGTGTTAAAGTCAAGGTAGAATTGCAAGTCTTTTTTGATTTTGTCCAGATGACAAGTGGGGCTGATATCCCCCTCTTGTCATCTATCCATGAGAAGTACACATGCCTAGTTCAGACAACACGACTTTCAACGTCAGCAGATCGCTGTGCTGTTCAGACTGCACAACTTGCTGTCTTGTAATCGGGAGTCTAGAAGATGTTATAGTGTTCACGCTTACACGACTTATCGGTGACACGGGATCACACAAACCATGATTTGTCAAGATAACAGACACGGGCCATGCTGTCCATCAGCATTGTTGTCATACAACCGATCAGTAATCCTAAAAAAGGTCAGTCTGTCTCTCTCTCTGGACTGTGTGACACCTTTATGTGTAGACCGCAGAACATTAGTAACCAATAGATCCTGACTGATCCTCCCGGCGTGTCGGGAGATTTAAATAATATTAATGAAGTTATGCTGCTGGGTCTCCTGCATAAATGTGCACTGGGTCTCTCTTAATGGGGAGACGTTTCACCCTATTTCACCCGCCCGCAACCCGGCCGCTATTAATCAGGATGATCAACAATTTTTATGACCCAGCCACAGTGACGGTCTTTTGCATCTGCAGGTCTGCTTCAAGGGTTAATGTGGGACCCTACCCGTGCTGGCTTTTATCACCAATCATCAATTATAAAAAAACATTTGCAAACATTCAAACATTAACCTTTCATCTGCTGCTGGTCTCTCCTACACAGGGACGCTGAGAGAGGGTCCGTCTGTATAATGAAGTCACGCAGCCATGCTTTGTGTATTCATTTGAATGGCCAGGATAACTTTAACTAACAACTATTTCAACATACTGTACATGCTGTCAAAGCAGCTACAGCGATTGCACAGTCAACAACATGAACTAATGCGTGAGAACTAGGGTTGGGTATCGTGAAAATTTTACTAAAGCAGTACAATTGAGTATTTCATTCGATACCTTGCCTAAAATCTCACCTGTTGACAGGTCACCTGATTAGTAGCTTATTATTATTTGTATTGTTGTTATGGACAAGCAAGGTTATCTACATTATTTTTTTCTTGTTTCAAATAACTGCTGCATAAAAAGTATTGGGAAACTGTCTCATATCGTCCTCATCCTAATTAGGTCATCCTCACTGGTCACTGGTCACTGGTTAGACAAAGTTATCAGCCCTTTTAAAATCACAGTTAACGTGAGTTACAGTTGCACCTAGCTAAGCAAGCTAGGTAGCTCCGCACACAGCTGTTAGCTCTGTCGTATCGTCACTTCCTGGTTGCAAAAACTCGACATGGCGGCGGCCTATCGGCCAAACTCGAGGCTTCAAAACGGCAGTCTACAAACCACCGAATGACATCACAATGACTACGCGCTCTTCTCTTTGTTGTATTTGCCATTTGGCTGCAAGCAAAACTGTACAAGTAGTCATTTTTTGCCTCGATCTGGTTACAAAAAGTAGGCCTAGGTATCAACTGAAGTTCTGATTTGACTGGAGATGTTTTGGTTCTACTCGGTACCTTTATGGTACCGGTACCTTTATGGTACCTTTATGGTACCGAGTAGCGATACCCATCCCTAATGAGAACTGAAGGAGCCGAAGAGGGAGAGACAGCGCCTGGACCAGTTCATTATAGATTCTAATAATGCAGCACAGTGAAAATCCAGACGTTTCATAGAGGAGACCAGCCTATAAAATATGGATCCAGATTATATACATAGTGTATACTTAATGCAGCAGTATTGCATATTACATGGAGAAGAGGTGGAGAAGCTGGGCACCACATTGAATCTAAATGGAACGTTACAAAGCAAACAGCAGCAGGTCCAGGCTACTATAGTGTTAGCTGGCTGCCCTGCCTTACACCCCTGTAGGCTAACGTATAACCAGTCACTCCACATTTGTTGTTTTACCGTTACATCCTTTCATTCAGGCTAAATCAACACTTTGACATACTACCAGTGGTCCACTGGATGGTAACATGGGCTGCGTTAGCTGGTGAAGTAATTTGGTTAAGTGATACAACTTTGTACCAGATGATGCTAGCCACTGCTCAGCGTTAGCCGATGAGCTAACGTGACTCTCTCCATCATTCACATGATTCAGAAATCTTCTGAGTGACTCGTTTCAACTGATGGGCTTTAGCAGATAAAACTTTACTGTTGTTTTTATCCTCACGCGGAGTTTATGTTGGAGTCTGTCTTGTACTGGGAGCAGGCTGTTTTATGGTGTTAGTGGACTGCATGTCGTTAGCTGCGGTGTTGTCGCTGTAGTCTTAGAGAGGCTAGGGAGCGCGCAGTTTCTCAGTTGTGTTGTATGATGAACAATAACAGTTAGGGACGGCATAAGCTCAGTCCGGGCTGGACTTGACTGGTTTAAGTCAAGTCCCACTGGGCACAAACAAATCTTTACAGCACGGTGTGGACGGTCCTTGGGAGTACGCTGACCTTACACGGTGCAGCCACACACTAGGTTTCTACTGAAAACCAATTTATTTTTCTAACTAGAATATATCTTTGAACATCTTTAAATGTGATTCCATAACCATGATGGTCATTAATATGCTGCTCATTCACTAACGGATATTTGTTCCTGCGGCTACTCAATGTTTCCCCATGTACAGCCGTCTTTAAGCAGGACAAATCCACACTTCCAGTCCCCACAGTGTCTTCTCTTCAACCAAATTCAGCAGCATAAAACTTTCGTTTCTCTTTCCATTACTTTCCAGATGTGTGCCAAGTGTGTCTAAACAACCTGGTATCAGGATTAACCCAAACCAGCGCAAACAGACCCAGTCCCCCGTTCCTTCTACAGCAAACTCTCCAGGTGGAACTACGCATTCAGGCAGGTAGGGTTCTCCAGGCATCACGATCACAGATGGACTAAAACATGCAAAACACAGATAAGTTCTTTTAATGAGCACTCCGGGCCACAGCGTCCTGTCACACCTGGACACGGGCACATTACAGCTAACAGGTTACTCTACCTAGAAGAGCAGCAGGCAGTGCAGGGTGGCAGACTGAGCTGCTGCCTTGCCAAAGGGCACGGTGGCGGGCCACAAAGAGCGCACGTCTGAAGAGGACAGCCATGAGACACACAGTCACACTGAAGAGAGAGAGATAGAGAGACTGTGATTTAGAAGGCAGAACTGATCCAACATATCTGCCCATTACTGTACATTTCTGAGTCTAGCATAGAAGAATTCCCTGACTAACAACAAACAGTGTGATCACTGGCGCAGGTGAAGGTAGGACTGGATTTAACCTCTCTGAATCAATGATTTGCCACCGGATGACAAAACATTCACATAATAAGACAAAGCCAGAGAGCCAAAATCCAAGAGGAAAATCTCACTCTGTTTGAGCGAGGCGCTTTGGGCTCTACAAAGACGGCCTTATATAGCAGTGTTTTCAGCAGTGTTGGACTATTATTAACCTGCAGGACAACGGTCTTCCGTGGCGTCTTCCACAGATGAGGCAACTCTTCAGATGGAGGTTTCGGACATGTGAACGTCTGACTTGGTCAAAGCACAACTCAACGATGTTCGGGTGAGTGATTTTTGGATCTGTGTTTGGTGCCCCGGGCTCCATTCAAATGCACGAGTGGTCCTGCAGTGCTCTTACTCACAATGTTCCCCTCCACGTTCACATGAGAGTCATCAATGAACTCTTTTCAAAAACCGGGAAAGAAGCAGGCAGTCCAGTGCACGTCTTGGCCACGTCTCTAATCAAACCACCATTTATTTCTATCCATTTGTCAGTCTTATTGTGGGATAATAATAATAAAAATACCAATAGTCAGAGGCTGACTGTTAAATTTAATGTCAGTAATTTCGGCCGAAATGAGCTAACTGCAGATAAATCAGTATCGTTGATTATAATAGCCGATAAATTAACGAAACGGAGAGAAGGAAAATGGATCCTTCAGTCAAGTTATGATTGTTGTTGCTGTAGAGTTTGTCCACTAGAGGGCGCTCTGCAGCTCCCCTGTTGGCAACATGATGCCACAAATGCACCACAAAACACAACAATCAGCTGTCAGGATCAAAATAAACTTTATTGTCCCGTGGGAAATTTGTCTTGGGCAACATTCCCACGCAAGACAGATTTTTTAAATCCTCAAATATCAAAATCTGTATCAGTCGGGCTCTACTAATAATTTCATTTGCATAGCACTTATTATACTTCAGATGCAACAGAGCTTAATTAAGAAGAACAGACAGCTGAAATGAGAGAGCAGGAACAGTGGAAAAGGCAGTACTACTAAAAGTAAAGGAAACTCTGGTTGCTCACATTTAATACAGGATTATACAAAGAAATGTAAGGAGGGGACATTTTGACTCCTCAGAGAATGAAAGCACAGTACTAACAACATCAACAATGGCTCCGTTCTATTTAAATGCCCCAGTGAGCCAGCATGCACACTTAGGCAAAAGGTAACACCCAAATAATCCTTTAAAGCGCAGCAAGCATTATTGCTGTGCAAACCTTCTACCTGTGGAAGCCAAACATTAGAAAGAACAAGACCAACAACATTTATAATAACTGAAGTGACATTTTACCCTTTATAATACTAAATACCACGGTACTTGATTTAGCACTGATAAGCATTTTATGTTACACCCCTGTCTCGTCAACAGAATATAAAAAGGTATTCTTGAGTTTTCATAAATGCCTGTTCGAAAGTTGGCTTTTTTATATTTGCAGATCTCACATCAGTCTGTTCCCACAGATTACAGTGAGACAAATCGATCTCCACACAATCCACTATAAAATAAAATCCAAGTAAACGGCTCCAGATATCTACGTTGCTGGCAAATAACTGGGACTTACGAGACAAAGAGCTCAGCCACCTCCAGGGTGAAAACAAAATCCCATCAGCTTTGTTCACCGAAGCCCACCAAGATTTGCAGGTCTTGGGCTCTGTGCACTGCTGTGCCACTCTGCTGCAGAATGAGGTCAGCCAAACAACGCCATACCAAACAATGAAAAACATTCTGCCACAGCTTCCTCTGGTGCTGGCAGGAGCACAGCAACTAAAGCTGGGAGGGGCAATCCACAGTGCTTTGTTATTTTATCACTCAACTCCAACTACAGCAAAAACTTTAAATTTTCAGCTCACGCGGGATGCCACATATTAAACTCTAATGGTAAAACAAAGAGATGAAACGTTTGTCCCTCTGTAGGGGCAGATATGAGTGCAGACACAGAGGCCTGCACATCCAACTGTCCAAGTAGTGAAGTGGAGCTGCTGTGGCGGCCTCGGCCGCTAGATGGCAGTGAGGCGCAGTTTAAAATACCTTGTTTGAGCTTCATCATTCCTGGACGTGTTTATGGAATGACTTTTAGAAATAAATGACTCGTATTTTCTCCCAATGAAAACACCGAATATTACAAAAAAATATCTGCATTCTGGCGTCAACACGGAACATGAATTCAAAGGTAAAATCACGTTTGACTACAGGCTTCATTTTCTGCACTCTGCTTAACCTGTGTCACCAGCAGCTTACGCCATACTGAAACATAACAAGTGCTGTTAGGAAGTTAGCGTTAGTCCACAAAACACAAAAGACGTTTTCATACCGGAGAAGAGCAGCAGCACAAATGCGACGCCGAGGAGTTGTGTCGCTAGCGATGGTATTCCGGTAACAGGTCGGTACATAAAGTAGACCCAGGAACAGACACAGCCTGAAATGCTAACACGACCCGTCCCGTCGACCAACAGGCTCTGTGTGAGTGTGTGTGTGTGTGTGTGTGCGTGTGTGTGTGCGGGTAGAGTGACAGGAGACCCGCACATCTCCAATTTTGGGCAGGACCCCAATCAGGTTCCGTCTGCCGTCTGATAGCAGCCTCATCTCAGCATGATGCAACCGGACTGATAAAAAACAGCTTTTACTGACGAAGCTAAGGAAACACAATAAAATGTCAGTGTGCATCGGGTGAACAGACACAGCTAAGGATATTTTAAGTGTATGGTGGAATGTTGAACGTACTAGGCTCACTGTGTAAACCCACACGCGTTATGTAATAATGAATCGTGGATTTGTCTACTCCATGAGTTTCCCATTGAAAGTAAAGTACCTCTGTCCTTTAGGATTAGATTGTGTCATCATGGGTATTGAATCCCAGAGGGGTCAATTTAAATGGTGAAATAATAATATGAAATTATAAAATATTAATTTAAAACTCATCTCCTTGTAAGAGGTCATTTGTAACTTTTCCGCATTTAAATGTATAATAACAAGTAGACTTGTTATATATTTTGTTGAGTTTGGTACTTTCATTATCCCAAATGTTTCCAACAAACCCAGAAAAATTTAATCCGTAAATGTAATCCCAATTTGATCGCCTGTCAATGGCGTCATATGCCCTCACTACTCGCAGCCTGTGTCCGCCGGAAAAACACAGAATTTTAACGTTCAGTTGCTTTATTCGGTGTTCTTCCCGCTTTTATTCATGTGATCCGTTTGTTTTAGAGAGGAGAAGACCTCTGCGGATAATTCGGCTCACGGGGGAAAAAAACCTCCCGAATGTCAGGATCTTAAATTATCAGAGAAAACGAGCTGAACATCAGCAAGCTCGGCTCGCAGCCCCTTTGGGACGTTCTTTACACACCGAACAGAGTCGAAATAAACACCGTTTTTACGTGAAACTGCATTTATTCAGGGGGTTCGCTGGTTTTATTCACGTGATCCATTTGTTTTGGAGTAGAGGAGACCTCGGCCAATAATTCGGCTGCAGATAAAAACCTGAGTGATGAACTCTAAAGGAAGGAATCCTAACCAGGAGAAGCTGACGGCGATGAAGGCAATGGTGGTGAAGACAACAACTCCCATGATCCCCGCAACTTCACGGTTTAATAATTGGATTAAACAATTTAACGGTTGTCGGTATGTCTATATTATGCAAGTGGCTGCATGTATGTTACATAATGTAACGAGCTGCGCCAGCAGATACCGACCTTTGTTTACAGCCACAGACTGGAAACAGTTTACAGCAGAGGACATTTTCAACTTCTGACCATATACAGCGTAGATGTTTGTTTTTTTTTTAAACATTTGATTGTTTTTGGACATAATTACCGAGGTGTGGACTCGGTGACCTAACAACTGGCTACGGCCATGAGTAGTTCGTCTGACTACGCTACACCAAGAGAACAGAAAGAGAACAGGGCCATTACACAGTCCAGCTTTAGTGGGGTTAAAAAACAAGGCAGGGTCTTTGACTTTTAAAGAACTTTAACAGCCATTACTTAAAAGTTTCAATTTTAAGACTAAAACAGGCTCAACATAGATGACTAAAAGCTGAAAACACAAAAATGTTTTGGCCCATGTGTGAAGATGACAGAAACACACACAATTTAAAAACTCCTAATAAACCTTTAATTTGAGCCGTTTGTACAATTGACAAATTACATTAAAACATCTGTATATTTTTAAATGTCTGTAGTATTGTACACCCCCCTCCCCTTCCCTCTGGCTAGCAGGTTAGGGATACTGGTAACTCCAAAGATACAACGCAATGGAAATAAAGCTGCATATAATAGTACATACAGTTATATCAATGTACAGTGTTTACATAAAATACACCAGAGGAAAAGAACATTGCATCCATGAGGACACATTTAAAGGTAGAGCACAAGCCTGGAGAAGTGCCGTCACATCAAACCAACATTTACATTCCGCCTCATTCCAGTCAGTGTTGGCCGAGAAGCTGCAGGCGCACCATTCTGCTGGAGACGTACAAAAATAGATCGCAGTGATGCACCATCGACTGGCTTATTTCTGAAAGTGTTCACTTTATTTTTGTTTTACACATCCTGACACTTGTTTGGAAGCGGATGTAAGGCCGATGAATCGATGTCTTGAAAAAAAAAATTGACACATTATGTAACAGGTCTAGTGACATTAAAATAGTACATCACCATAGCTGATTAACAAAAAAAATAAATAGAGAGAAGCATTTGGTTTAATATCATATGAAACGGCTACAAAACACCATGTGTGAAGATGTCAAAATCTACCAAAACTACATCTATGGCAGGCCTTACCCTTTAAACTGTCTCAGCGGTTCTTAAATCCAGGACCTTCTCCAGTAATGCAGTGCCAGTCTTAAAAAAAACACAAATTTAAGGCACAGTTGGGGTGTCTGCTGCTAACTGTTGCAACAGGTTTTGAACATTTGAAATGTGCATCATTTGTAAAATTTCACACTGCAAATACTGAATCCAACTTTCAATTCACTGCATAAAAAAATACATCATTTTCAGGCAACTCCTGGATTTTGTCGTGAAAACACATAACCAACCAGGAATCCCTAAATCCAATACAGTCTCCTTACAGGGGTTGGAATATTTAGAATTGAGTATTACAAACTTTCAACATCCTCACAGTACACCTTATGACAAAAAAATAAAATAAAATAAGAGTGGTCGCATCATTACAAGAGGCTGACATGATCAAAGAGCAGCAGTGACAGAGTCAGGTTCATCATCATCATCACCGGAAACATCTGGCTCACGGGCACAGACCGTAAACTAGACGTGAAGCACCCTGAAGTCTGTGCGCTCCTCTGGCCTGTTGGTCATGTGAAACACCGCTCGTTCGGAACAGGTCTGGAAATACAATTCAATGACGGGGACACGCCGACGGTGAAAATGACCCGACTTGAAAGAGGTAAATAATAAAACACAATAAAGTAGTAATAATAACATGGGAATATATTGGGTTACATCTGGAGAAGAAAGCTTCAGGTGAAAAGTTACACTCCCTGATTCTGTCATGTCGCTCAAACGTTGTAGGAGCTGGATACTTCAACAAAATAAAGGACAAAAGGAACGGCCAGACGTGGAATATACGGAGCAAACAACAAACAGTAGCTGAGTTAACGTCCTCGCTGTTGGGCTGTTGTGTGTATCAGCCTCTTTGGGAGCGTTTGCCTCTGGTGCAGATGCACTTTTGCTGTGATAAGTGAGCAGCAAGAAAAATGTGAGCTCATGGTTTGCTTTTAAAACAGAAGATGTAATAAAGCTTGTGCCACCATTCACATGTATTTACAGCACGCCCTTTGCAAGCCGGTTCATGCCTTCCTCACTTGACTAAATAATAATTAGAATAATAAAAATACCGGAGAACATCGAACATCTTCAGGAATTGAACACCCACACTGTGGTATTGAAAGCTTACATTAGACACATACTCTGATACATGCAGCCGTTTCCATACTGTTCCCGGATGAACTTCACCGTGGCATCAGTCAGACTGTGGGGAGGAGGAGGAGGAGGAGGAGGAGGAGGAGGAGGAGGAGGAGGAGGGTTGGAGTCTCTGCACACATCTTAAATATTCCAGAAGAACTTTGCTTCCTTGTTAAATCCATGACATATCTAAAACAAAGATTACAGAAAACAAACACTGCACCGCTGATGTGTTGAAAACAGAAAAAAAACAAAACAAAGAAACAAAAAAAAGAAGCTCTCCTGCGACACAGACTGAAGTCTTCCCCGTTATAAAGCAGTGAAGGAGCAGCAGCAGGCTGGTGCTGTCGTGCTGGGAGGGCACGGAGGAGAATGCTAGATCTAATGCCGACGCTGATCTCACGAGAAGCCTGAACAGTTAGCTGAGCTGCGGTGCTGCAGGCGGGTGTTCATGGTGCTCGTGGTGTTCAGGTGGAGACTGGAGGCCTTCAGGGGTGTGCTGCAGCCGTGGGCCTGCGGGAAGCGCTGGTGGTATCGGTCCAAACGCAGGTACTTCACAGTCACCAGCTTACCTGGCAAAGCAAGAGCAGGAGCCTGTCAGTGACCGGTGCCCAACATCACATGGGGGCAACTGGAACACTCACCCAAGATCCAACATCTCAAACCCGTGAGTCAAAGGCTACAGGCAGAACGCTGAAGTTTGTCATACAACTACTGGTATCGGCTCAGTGTTGGAGATGATGGATGATGGATGGATGATAAAAATAGGAGGAGCAGTGTAGGAGTAACTGTATGGCTAAGTGAGAAGTTGAAATACAACCCAGACAGTCCACTTTGACCTTATGCCAGTGGGTCTGAAGACTTCACAGCAAAACATCAGACAACCAAACACCCAATCCCCTCCTACCAAAATGTTTGTGCATATAAACGGGGCGTGTGCATCCTTTAACTTTCCAAAACAATCTGAAAAAAATCACAGCTACTTTCCACAGGGACCGGCCAGGTGTTAGGAGCACAGTAAGAACAGGGCCCTTCATGCTGCCTTCAGACCGCTGCGATGTCCAGCAGTTTCATCTGGCTTGACTTTTCAACCACACAAGGCGCCATCATCTGCCAACACACTGCGCTGGCCTATCACACACGAGCCAGCGGACCTCTGCATCATGCAATTGTGGAAACCGAAGAGAAAAACGCCAAAATCAGACTGAGCAGAGCTGGATTTACGGGCCCCAGGGGGTCCCACTGGAGCCCGTAAATCCAGCTCTGTGTGCAGCGAGTCCTATGTCACTAACACAATGTTAAACTGAGCAGGTCCTCAAGTAGCAGCTTTTCCACACAGACGTAATTAACAGGCCGCACAGAGGAGAAAATGAATCAGCTGGCCTGCGAATGACGCTTAGCTTACTAAAATGCTACAACTCATATTGGGAAGGCGAGGCGGAGGGGGCCTCGCTTTCTCAAGTCAGGACCAAA
Source organism: Lepomis macrochirus (assembly GCA_024633595.2). Taxonomy (NCBI): domain Eukaryota; kingdom Metazoa; phylum Chordata; class Actinopteri; order Centrarchiformes; family Centrarchidae; genus Lepomis; species Lepomis macrochirus. The sequence continues at coordinate 3,310,187 of JALXJV020000024.1, forward strand.
AGAAGCATGAACTGAGAACCAAGAATGTGTATTTCATCTGGAAAACTAATCAGCCTTGAATTTTAGATTAATATTAGTGTTTCTGCACCTGGTTTAATGTGTTCGTGTGTGGAAGCTCGTGATCAACGCTGATCGATAAATATTCAGTGCAGTATTCTACAGCTGTCAATCAGAAGTTGGTATGACGCATGATGTAGCAGAGCTCTGGTAGTAGATGGAAAATTCAGCCTTGGTTTTTATTCCTCAGTAAGAGTCACCATGTTCGTGTTGTTGAGTCTGACCTGGGTGATACACTGACTCATCTGCACTGGTACTTTTGAGTGAAACCTTCTGTAACACTGCAGTCAAACACTTGCAAGTGTATTTTGCTGCAGAATGGCTGGAATGTCATACAGGTTATTGAGGGATTTGTTGGCTTGTTTTTTGTTTTTTAATGCAGTGTGCTTTTTTTGGCTTAGAGGTATGAAAAGGTAGCCATATATTCATAGCAGTGATGGTTGTATTTGAATATGGACAGTAGAAAATGGTTTAGCAAGAAAATGACTACAAATACATTTAGGCTGCGTTCAGACTGCAGGCCAATGTGACCCAAATCTGATTTTTTTTTTGCTCATATGAGACTCTGATTTGATCTTTTTAAAAACTTGCATTGTGAACAGGCCATTTTCATATTTGGTCTAAATCCGATCTTTTTAAATGTGACCTCAAGTCTGGACACTCAGGTCGGCATTTGTGCCGCTTTGACGTCACTGTAGAGCAGCTGTTGTCACAGTTTGCTGTAGAAGGAGCCGTGGTGAATGAAAAAAATCTCCACAAAAAGCCTTTCTTAAACATGTGGCTCTCTTTCTTCTCTACCTCGCTATCATCTGCCCACAAATTCCCTTTCTTACACCTGAAATTCACCAGACCGGAGCTCTCTTCTGAGTTAAGCGCACGCTATTTGACCGAGCGGACACAGTGGGGAGAGAGAGTGAGTGAGTTTGGGGGAAGCTGTGTTGTACAGCGCAGAAAATCGTAATGAAAGGGAGAGGAAGTTGTGAACACTTCTCATAATTCGGGAGAAATGTGACCTGTGAGAAGACAATGAAAAACAGGGGTCTCCCGTGAAAATTGGGAGGGTTAGCGAGCAGGAGCTAACAGGAGCTAACCTCTGTGACTCGTTTACTTCTGTACGACAGCATCCTGCGTGAGATGTTGTGTTATTCTTCTGCACACGCAGGTCACTTTCAGACTGCGGACAGTTCACACTGGAGTCTGATGTGGGCCACATTTAAACTATAATGTGAACTGTCAAACAAAAAAAAAAAAATCAGATCTGGGAAAAATGGGAATTGAGCATAAAGGCCTGCAGGCTGAACGTAGCCTTACTGAATCCTGAATAAGGGTTGTGATTTATGTCTGCAGCACAATGTCACAACTATCATTTCTAATGAATGACTAATGCTTTTCAGCCTTATTCCAGGGAAAAGAGGCCCGCCCACCTGTCTCATAGCATTTTAACTGTCACTCAGTGTGATCTGCCATCACAAGTCGAGGATTATTACATCTTATCTTCTAACTTGCGCCTGTACCAACACACCGACATAAACACAGCCCCTTGGGGTTTTTTTTCCTTTCCTTAACTTTTGCTGATGTGCGCTAAATGTTAAGTGTAATCAAGTCTGTAATTTACCGTCAAACCAGGAGCCATGAAGTGCCTTGAAGGCTTTCCCTGAGTGCTCTGCAGAGAGACACTTCACGTAGACGCAGCCCTGTGGAGAGAGCAGGAAGCATAGTGAGACACCACAGCAGCCAACAGCATGGCGTTGCGCGCTCATCGCTCACAGGACGGCGTATACCTCTCGGGAGTTCTTGTCGACGGCGATGTGGACGATGCCGTCGTTGTCGCTGCACTTCTCTAGGATGGCCTCGTGGATGGCTAGATCCCAGTTCTCCCCCACCTCCCTGGAAACACAAGGAGTAGGTGAGCAGAAAGTCAACCGGAAGGGGAGGGGGGCAGACTGAGTTTGGTGCAGCAAACAAGCAGCAGGTACTCACATGACTGGGTCAAACATGTTTCTGATCTTCAGGCATGGAGTCAGGCTGTTGGGAGGTGAATTCCTCCGGTCCAGAGGGAAAGCTGAAGAGGAGAGGAAAAGTCAATGAACTGACGATTATGTCGCAGCAGCGACATACAGCCACATTTAAAGTCTGAACTCCAAACCAGCATGCGATGCCTTTCCTGCTCAGTGAGTAGGTGCATTGAACAAATTAACGATTGTTCAATACATTGAGGTAATTGTTTTTGGAGCCAAGGAGGAAAGATCAAGTCGGCTTCAAACTGCAATGTTAAAGCCCACAGAGCGAGCCAGAAATCTTGGTGTAGTCCTGAACTCTGACCCGAATTTCAACAGCCACAATAAGACGATTACAAAGTGAGCTTACTCTCACCTGAAGAACATATCAAAGCTATGAGAAGGACTTCAGTCTCAGCAGGACTGGAAAAACAAATACCCAAAACTATTCGCCCATTTATCTTCAGTCGACACAACTACTATAACTGTCCTGCAGCTGATGCTCGGGTGCCTCACTAAGACCAAGAAAGTGGATCACATCAGTCCAAATCTGAGGTCTTTCCACTAGAATCCTGAAGAACTGACAAAGGTACTGCTGTTCTGAATGGTTTAGGGCCAAGATGCATTTCTGATCTTCTGCTACGTTTTGAACCATCTGGGCCTCTCAGGTGGTCTGGGACAGGTCTGTCTTGTGTCCCCAAAGTGTTCAGTTTGCACCAGCGTTGCTTTCAGCAGGTGTTTCTGCCTCTGGAGTTGTAGAGTCTGGATCTACGATTGCAAGCCACCCACTGCCCCCATGTTCCTGCTGCTACATTTAGAATTATAGTCCTATTATTATTGCCATTATTACTTTTATTGATGTTTGTATTAACGCTCCAAATGCTTTTATTTTACATCTCTATGTGGAACTTGTGCTGCTGTTCTCTCTCTTTCTTTCTCTTGCTGGTCAAGACAGATGGCCGCCCAACCAAGTCACGGTTCTGCTTGATGATTCTGCCTGTTAAGTTTTTTTTTCTTGCAACTGTGTCCAAATGCTTGCTTGTGGTGAGAATTGTTGGGTAAATAAAACTACAAAGAGTACCATGTAGTTCAGTCTGAAAGGTGCAATAAGACAAGAAGCTTCTGTTTTGAACTGGCGTGACATAAATAAATAAATTGAACTGAATATCTTAAACTCCCAGAAAATTGAAGGTCTGCTGCAACTCTCGGTTCTTTTTACTTTCCTGTTTGCCGCTGCCTTGTATTAAATAATTATTCAGTTCTTACACTGCACTATAACTTTCATAATTCTTGTATTTTATACCTGCCTTATTCTGTTTTAGCTTATTTTTATTTCCTATTCTCTTGGCTCTTTAACAACTGTTTTAAATTGTAAAACATTCCTTTCTTGTTCTTTTGCAATGTGTTTCTTTTACACTTTGAACAGCCTTTATGCTGAAACATGCAACATCAAGAAAATTGCCTTATGGTGCAAGAAATCAATGGTAACTCCAGCACGGACAAGAGCTCGGCTTGAACAGGTATGTCCACAAAAATTCTTGCAAACAGTATGCAGACCCCCACTGACTGGGTCGCTGCATGGAGCATGCTGGGGCCCCTAGGGACCATTTACTGCTTGGAAACATGGGAGCGTGGTCATGGTATGCTGTTGCACATCAGTTGTAAATGTCTATTTACACACGATAGCTTGCTTTTTCAGGTTTCTTAAGGACTCACTGCTACAGTTTGAGTGAAATGCTGTGCAATGTGTTACCTTTTCCCTGCCAAACTTTGGAGGGCATCAAGGAGGTCTTGTCACAACTGAGAGACGGCTGGATCCACCTCCAGACCAGGAAGTCCGCTCCACCAATCCTCTGAGTCTCTGTTCGAATCCTGGACTCGTTGGCTGAGAGGAAGCTCTCGGCCCGCTCCCAGATCTTCTTCATTTTCTTCCTGTAAAATATGTTTGAAAACGCTGCTACATCACATCTCCATGAAAGTCACAACAGCGATCTGACCAAGTAACTTCTGTGCTACAAATCCTGAAGAAGGAAACAGATGTGTGCTATCCTTTTGTGTACCTGGTACCAAATATGACCTAAGCATAACAGGACATTCTCCAGCAGTCCATTTATTTTTGAATAGAGCCATTGTGCAAAGTTTCCATTACGACACGCATGGTTTTATTTTGTTTAGTTAGATCAACAGTGAGGAAAGTTCATCAGCAGTCAGCGGTGTAGATGATAGATACATTCGCTCTATGTTCATTTCAGGCCCTGATCAGGGGACGCGTTAACCGAATATTCGGTTACTGACTTTTCTTTACGATGACGCAAAAATCTGAAGGCCGTCTGTGAAATAATTTTCTGAATCCTACTTTTCTAGCTAGATTCAGACACTAAAGATCAAGCTGTGGCAGCGTTGGTACTGACCGGTCCTGAGGCTGAACAAGGGAGTCTCTGACGTGGGGGATGGGCAAGTAGGGCTGCAGGTCCTGGTTCTCTTGGCAGGCCTCGCTGTGGCTCCTCAACACATCTGAACATCAACACAGGATTCAAGCATGAGTCTAAAATACAGCACTCAGAGTAAAATCACTGTGACATCATGTGCATGAATAATAGGCACATTCAGAACAGGATTCACACATTACTGTATACTTTTTCTACGTATTAGTACTTCGTGTTGTTAATTTATCATGAGTAGTTTTTGTTCTCTCACTTCTGACAGCAGATTCCCAAACCACATGTGAGAAAACATGTTGGGCACCATCGTGGTAAGGCACACACACGAATACTACAGTCATACAGCTGACTCATGTCTAAGTAAGACAGCAAATAGCGGTTGCTCAAGACGTCCGACTGTTCCTGTAAGCAAACACGTTCACTTGCTTGACATCCGGGTGCATGTGTGACGTTTCTTACCGATGATCCTCTCCACCATATCATACATCTGCCTGGTCTCCTCCTCCTCTCTCCTCCAGCGATACTTCATGTAGCAGACCACACTCCACACACAGCCGACCACTGCACACAGAGACACACACAGGTTCAAACACACACTAGTGAAAAACTGCTTCCACTGCTGAAGTAATCATTACCACTGCTGTGAACACTGATAAAACATGGCTATGGATGTCCCTTAATCAACACGTGTTCATAATGAAGGATTTATCTATATGCAGCAAACTGCCAAACCGATGGATGTAATGTTTTCCTTCCTTCATGCCCCTATGTGTAGGATTGTGTGACATTCTCTTTTTCTTGGAATAACCATGTACCACTACTTCTACAGTTACTATCTACTGAAACGAACGCGCCGTCTGCTTTTGCAGCTCATTCCCCTCCCAATGGATGCAATGCCAGCAGGACGTTAGCAGAGCAGCAGCTTCAGTGACCGTAGACTATATGAACATGGATGTAGTCTCTCTGTGGAGTCACCTATAAGTTTCTGGAGGGCAATTGTGAAGCTCAGTGTGGTGGCTCTGGCCGTCACCATCTTGGCTGTGCCTGACTCTGGCTAATCCAAAAATGAGCAAATAGGTGGAGCGTGGGTGAAGCTAGCTGACAGCTAGGGAAAGTAGCGACCAATCCACACATTAAAGATTTATTATTGCTGCTGTAAAGGTAGACATTTAAACATGGGGGTCTGTGGGAATCGACTCAGCTTTGGAGCCAGCCTCAAGCTGAGATTCAAGGAACTGCAGTGTTTTTGACACTTCCACGTTGGCTTTACTTTTTAGCCCCGGGAGTTGCCGATATGGGGTCGACACAAAATGTGTTTGTGCACATTATTGAATGTAGGTCACCCACTTTTTTTTGCAACACTCACAGCCCAAATACACCAATCACTGTAGTTATGGACATAAAACAGAAGAAAATAGACTTGAAATGTAAAAATTCACTTCAGGTCCCAGTTACACACTTAGAGTACAAGTTAAGCACGAGCCATTGTGTGGCCTGGGTAGACAGATGGACTGTTTCAAACAGAAGCGTATGTGTTCCATCAGATGTGTGCAGGCCCTCATTGGATCCTCATGACTTAATTGAGTCCCTGACTTTTCATCTAGTACCCCCAGCAGCAGTTTACACGTATAATGTACAGCACAAGAGTTCACATCTTTTTTTTAGGATCAACAATTCTTTTCATCATATTTTCTCATTTAATTCTTAGATGTTATTTTCTCTTAATGTACAAAAAGAAAAAAAAATGTTCTAAGTATTTACAAATGAAAACATGCCATTTATATCAGTTCACACCTACACCTACTGTAACAGCTGTAGCTGCACTAATCAATCACACTAATTAGCAGTGATCTACACAGCTCGTTTCATGGTGTGGCTTATCTCACCAACTGCGATGAGAGCGACTCTGCTGATGACTGTGAAGAAGGCTCTGCGGAAGCGGCAGGTGAAGGGCATCTTGGGATGAGTGGACTCCAGCCGGGAGATCTCAGACACATCAGTCACTGGATCCTCTGCTCCCTGGCCAATCAGCCTACACACACACACACACACACACACACAGAGTGAGTATAAATGTCACATGGGAGGGGTGTGATCTGCATGGAGTATATAGTGCTTTACCTTATCCCAACATCCTGGCTTGTCCGGATGATCCACTCCAGAGAAGTATGAGTGAAGTTACCAAACTCCTCATTCTGAGCCTGAACACAAGACACATGGTGCTGATTCAGCATCAATCTCAGATCCCGCGTTCAGACTGGACTAAGAACAACTAAACCAAAGCAAACGCGTTGGAAAGTACATTCTAATGTATACTTCCAAAGTCACCTTTTGCAAAATTCAGACTTTGCTTAAAAAAAACACAGACAAAGGGGGGGGGGCGCGGTTAGCTCACTTGGTAGAGCACACGCACCATGTACAAGGCTGAGTCATTACTGCAGCGGCCCACGGCCCTTTACTGCGTGTCATCCCCTATCTTTCTCCCCCACTTATCCTGTCGCCCTTGCCTTTTATTTGTCTCTATCAAATAAAAGGCAAAAAAGGTCCCAAAAAAAAGGTTTGCGACATGCAAATTCCACGAATTCCACGGCCATTACAGACCACAAATCTTAACGCATGTGAGAGTGAGAAATCTCTGCTTGGGAGACAGAGTAGCGATGCTGACGGTCGCCGTGTTAGGCTTTGTTGAACCGGCAGGGACGTTGATGTGTGAACATACCAGTAAATACGCAGAGGCCTCTTCCATGGACAGACTCCTGTTTGGATGCTGCTGGTCTCCGCAGTCATGCTGGCCTGCAATCACAATATCACACCCCCATCACAGACTGCCTGTATCATCCCAGTGTGTCTTCACATCCTGTTCACCCACTGATGAGTACAAAGAGACTGGACAGTAAGTTTATATCAGAGGACAATATTTTTTGTTACCACATTAAAAGCTGCTTTTAACAGCTCTGTCTGACTGATGGCCTCTTTGACAATATATTACCTTTCTTTAAGCCATGTGTACAGTACAGGCAAATGTTTAAGTCACCGTCATGTTGTTCTAAAGAACTAGAAGAAAAGAGTTAATAGCTACCAGCGATGTGGGCCAGGTGGTCATGTAGATTAAGCAGCAGGTTTAGGATCACGTCCTTCACCTCCTTCTCCTGCAGACAGTGAAAACACTTATTGGACACAGTCTACCAACAGAAGTGCATTTATTTATTCATTTATATGTGCATTTTTATTTATTCATTTTGTTTGTATTGATGTATGTATGTAGACCTTTCTGGTGGCACGACAGTTAAAAAAAGATGTTTTTTGGTCTTGACATTTCACATTGGGTATCTGCTGATACTGAATCAGACCCCACTACTTACTGCTAAATCTGACACATCTTGTTTTTCACAAGCTACTTCATCAACATACTGAAGGTCTTGGTACAAATATATTAAGTTAATAAAGTTAAATTATAGACTTAATTGGACTGAAGGAAAGTTAAACTGGTAGATTAAACTGGGACTCCTGAATTAACGCGACACGATCAGCTGTTGGCTTTGTTTGAACACTCGTCTGTTTGCGGTTCTACAGCAGTGTTAAGAGAGGACACCGCGGCTGCGGAAAGCATTTTAACGGACAAAAGACAAGTTTATGGCCCGGTGTCAAGTTGCTCATGAAATTAACATTCACTGGTGACAGCTGGTATGCTCTTCCGCCGGCGATGTTTGTCATTTTACCTGGAGAAGGCAGTGAAGGAAAAAATGCGAACCTGCAAACTGAATGTTTTCTATGCTGCTCTTTGCTAATGATCATAAGCATCCGCGCTTAGCAAATCCAAGCCGACCTCACTGTCTGAATCCGGAGTCAGTACTACTACTGTGATAGCATGCTGAAGTCAACAAAACACAGTACAGAATAGTCAAGACAGTGTCGGGTTTTGATCTGCCATTTTCATTAGCTAATCCAGACCCATTAAACTACTCCTGGATCAGATCCAGACATCTCTACAGTCTAGACTCAAAGATTTAGTGAATATGAATGTAGGATCTAATGCGTGTTATTGATAGTATTCACTATCACTTTAGGTAAAGTGTTTTCACAGGCCAGGCCTTAATGTATGTGTATTGTGCAAACAACTCCCTGCAAAATAATTGCTACTCTCTGGCTTTATGTCAGTCACAACAAACATCAGAAGTGCAGCACTGCCTTTGGGACAGTTCACCTTAGCACTGCCAGGAAAGAAAGTTCACTTCATTACCATAGCAGCACTTCAGCTGTGTTTCACTGCTGACATCCATTACACTTCCAGTTTAAGTGTACACTTTGCACTTGCTGTACACAGAATTTAAAGAGAGGGGGGTCAGAGTAAAATGTCTACTTACATAAGAAGAGTCAAAGTCGCTGCCAAAAGGATGACTCTTAACTGCAACAAAGGAGAAAGAGATACGGTCAAGAGACAGCAACAGCATGCCCACTGAAACCCCACGGTGAACCTCAAACACCACACGGGTAAAGGCCCAGGCTCGAGTAGCTTCAGGAGAAATCTGATCTTTCCTAGTAAGATGACATGTTTGGAGACTGTGGAATGTGAGCGTAGTTCAGATTAGACATCACTTAACATGAGTGAGTCAGCGTCTGTACATGAAGCCCAAGCAGGCACCTGGAGCACTGCCAACTCACTACATTGACCCCGATTACAGGAAATGATTCCTTGCCTGAATTTTACTGTATGGAGTAAAGCGATAACTGTTTGGTTTGGGTTTTTTTTAAACACACAACATATTTTTACCCTGAACTTAAAGCATGATGTTTACACCCAAATGAGAAAGTCAGTCAATTTCCCTCCAAACAACCACTTATCAACATGCATCAAGGAAACTTGCCATATACCTTTGTGTTCATCGCGCAACTTAGGAGCCTCCGAACTTCAATTTCAATGCAAAGATTTTATCATTTTAAAGTGATGAACAAACACTAGTATGCTAATACAATGTTCAAAAGCTCATAACACAGGTAAGTACAATACTACTGGCTACACTAAGTGACCATAAAATGAAAAGCCCTGTATAATGTACAGCAACCCAACAGCCATGTGGATACCTTAGTGAAATTTAGTTTCACCGTTGACACTGTGACTCAATCTTACAAAATCCATAGTAATGTTTAAGGGTGTAGACTAGACTGAGATGTTTTGAATGTTTTTGCATTTTCAGCAACGATTCTCAAATATAGTGAAAGCATTTCCCCAAGGAATTAAAAGGTACTCTGTAGAGGTTTTCCTGTAAAGAAACACCTTGTTTACATTCGGTGTTCCTCGCCAAAACCCACGGCGTGTTTCCACAAGCTTTAAGAAACATGATGAACGTATTCCCAAGCCAAAGTTTGAAACCAGCATTGTTTACATCCATGAATTTATTTTTCATTGTCTTGTCAAAATTAGGTCACACTGAGGGAAATCTGATGAAGCCCGCACATCAAGCTGGAAGTCTGCAGAAAATGCATTCAAGAGTTTTTGAGTACATGATGAATTGGGGAATTGGGATGCCAGGGCACTCACAGACTTCCGGGGAGGCCGCCCTTTAAATCTGCACGTGCAGGGAGGTCTGGACAGTTCTGGATAATTATTCATACATGAAGCAGACCGAGACCTGTGGAAGATTGGGCTATTAATGGGCAACTACCTGGAGACTGCTGAAAAGCAATTGGCTTTATCACAAACACATCAGAAACAACACCATCTAGAGTGTGTTTGGGGCCGGGACAGGGCCAACATCGGTGCCAGCATTGCTTAGAGGGGAATTAGGGTTATGTCCCTGTCTGACGGCTAGCTGACTCTGGCAATTACAAAACAAACCCAGTGATTGTACTACTTGCAGGAGATTTTAAACAGGACTGAGCACACTGATCTGTGCTCCGTGTTTGCCATTTGCGGACTAAACAGTGTCACTGGTTATGAGATGTGACGCCACGGGGGTCAGGTGTGTAGATCCTACTTTGTTCAGTCTGTCCCTACTACAGAGTTTGGAAGTTAGCACTAGCTAGCCAGCTGATGTCTTGTGCCACAAGACTGCAGTAGCTCAGAAGGGGAGTTTGCTTGGGAACCAGAGGGCGACCAGTTCGAGTCCAGCTCAGACCAGTCACACGGAGTGTGGACGCAGCCGGAGGGATACATTAATGCAAGTGTACAGGTCCTGTTTGTGCATGTGCGGACCTGTGGGTGTATAATGATAACAACAGAGTGAAAAAAAATGTATTTCCTCCTTGAGGTGTTAATTGAGTATTTCTTCTTCAGAGATCAGAAGCAGTGGACGCAGATATATCCTGTCTGTGCTGAAAATGATGAATAATGTGGAAGTGCAGTACAGTGCAGGAGGGAAAACGCTGTGAATCTCCACAAACGTTAAAAAAAAAAATAGAATCAACAATTTTTTGCCATAATAGTGTGTTTAAAGGCTCTGTATGAATGAATCCCTTCACTCTGACAATCAGTGGCTGTACAGGGGGTGCCACATTTGAAAAAGAAACTAGACATTCAACCCCCACCATGCCAGATGTAGACGCAATTCTACTAAACACTAAATTACAAATAGACATATTTGACACTGTCTGGGGATAAACAATTGAAAAGCTTCCATTGCTCATCTTGAACGATACTTACTGACTCCATCCACCTCAGAGGATCCAGAGCCCCTCATCCTGAGGTACATGAGGCCCAGCAGCAGAAAAAAGAGGCAGGCTGCCGTGAGCAGGAACATGGACAGGTAGTGAGCGCTGAAGCTGCCAGAGGAGGCCACCTCTTCCCGTTTGAACTGCTGGAGCAGCTCATCCTCCGGCACAGACAGCTTCTGCTTCAGCACCGCCTGGCTGTACGGGTTGCTGGCAGCGACGTGGTTGGAGTGGTTGCCCCTGTAGGTCTGGGACAGGCTGCTGTAGTTGGAGAAGCGCGGTCTCAATCCGATGCTGAATCGACTAGTGTTGTTGCTTCTGGAGGCTCCGTGGTCGCCGTCGACGTGGTTGTTTTCGCCGGCCTCTGCTCCGTGGTTCTCGGCGAGGGACACGTAGATGGACTTCCTGGCAAAGTTGTGGCTCCGCAAGCCTCCCGATGAGTCCGGTTCTCTTCTCTTCACCTCGTCTTCCGCCCCCTCCTCCCTCCGGCTCCCCACCATGTTTAGACTCTCAGGCGTGTTAATCTCTCTTGCTACCCCTCCAGTCTGAGACCCTCGGCCGAGTCCGTGGGAAGGGAACGCCGCTTTCGGGTGGCTCCGTCTAGACTCCAACCTATCCCGCTGTCTGTCTGCGGCACCAAGGCCCCCAACCTCCTCCTCGTCTGAGTCTGAGTAATCCCCGGCTAGCTTGCTAGTGTTCACGTGAAGCGCCCCACAGCCATTTAAAGAGCGAGAGTTCTTCTCCGTATCCCCTTCACAATCGTCCTCTTCTCCCGATTCGTCGTAATCCCTCCCTTCCGCCTCGGGGCTGGATCTGGCACGAACTCCCCAACCCAGCGAGACACTTCTCTGCCCGTCCGGACCCAGGGAAGAATTGTTGCTATTTAGCGTACTCGTAGCGCCATACTGACTCTTGTTAGCAACACTCGGTGTTGTAACGGGCCTTATCTTAGGTTGCTCTTGAAACCCGGAGCTTCGGACAACCCTGCCGCTGTGGTTGAGGCCCTTTCTTTTAAATGGAGTTTCAGCGTCAGACTCGTCGGAGCTGAAGCCGAGGACGGAGGACTTCCGGCCCGGTCTCCTGCTAGAGCTCAGGTGCGTGACGTCATGGCTGGCTGGCCTGGATCCCGCCGTGTTGCCGCCGCCAGTGGTGCTACTGATGGCCCCGCTGCTACGGGTTTTAACCGGCCTGGAGCCCCGCTGCTGTTGCTCTTCCCGAAGCTTTTTCAGTTTCTTCAAGTATACCGGGCGAGTGTTTTCGGTTACCGGCCCTGGAGTGAAACCAAAGCGTTTTAATTCGGAGAAAAGCTCCTCATCCGTTAACTGCGTTGACGCCATCTTGGACAAAACTCTCGGAGAAGGTTGTGTAACGGATATGACGTAGGGGTGAAGTGGCAGTAGATCAGCTGGGCTGCGTTCAAAATCAACACCAAGCTGTTTATAAATGAGAATGCTCACATTCGTAGTGACGATGTTTAGAAAAAAAATCATATTACATATACAGAATATTAAAAGGTAATAAATACTGTTCCTCATGTGATTCCACAGCTGATGACTGAGCAGCAAGAGTTGCAAAAATCTGAATTGAACTTATTTGTAAAATGTAATAAATATTAAAACCCATAAATGTACTAAGAAGAAAGATGGCTATGTTACTGTAATAGAAGGAAAATTACTCCATATAGAAAGTTTTGTGGAACAAATGTTTTAAATAAATTAGTAAAAAGTCATGGCTTCTTCCATACAAATGTGTTCGTCAGACAATATAATTCACAACATTAAATTCAGACCCCAAAACAGAGAATCACACTTAGTGTCTGCAGCTGGCTTTTCCCAGTGCTTAGACTTCTCCACATGCCGAAGCAGAGTGAATTGAGGCTATTGCTTATTCTAGGTGTTCAGATTCAGTGTTCAAATCTAAATTTCAGATCTTGAAATTCACTCTGTAATTTTGACCAAACCACCTGATCTATTTGAAAAGTGCAACGAGATCACTCCTGTTATGAGTTGGCTCAATTTAAAAACATTTTTTATTGAATAAACTGTATATGGATTTTGAATAATGGGCTCAATCTTTCCTAATTTCTGAGTCATATAAATAAATATAGCCTACTGGAAACAAAGGAGGAAATTTCAACATCAAAGTTGATTTTGACTAATGAAAAATAAAAAGAAAGGTATTCCAACCACAAAAAATAATAATAGACTAAGAATGATGGTGGGAAGTAAAATATTTCAGGACTAAACTCAATAGTAGTGGCAGCAGTAGTCTCACAAGTAAGTATTCATTTGCTCATAAGAATAACATCTTTATGATCATCAGTTGCTTCCATACCACAACAATACAACAATCATGTCAATTATTGCACAAAGTATAAAAACGTGTGTGTGTGGTGTGCTTGTGTGTATGACTCAGTGTATGATAGGGGTAGGGGGGTTTATTGGGAGTTGAGGAGTCTAATAGGGGGATGAGGCTTTGGAACCTGGTGGTCCTGGCCTGTCTGCTGCGGTATCTCTTGCCGGAGAGCAAAGAGTCTCTGGTGGGGATGGGTGGGGTCTGTTACCATGTTGGTGGCCCCAGTCAAGCAGTATTTGTGTGATATGTCCTGAATTGATGGGAGTAAAGTCCCAGTGGTCTTTCCTGATGCCCTTACCACTCTCTGCAAGCACTAGCGGGCTGAGGCCCTGCAGTCTTGGTACCAGATAGTTATGCAGCTGGTCAGTACACTCTCTATGGTGCTCCTGTGGAATATGGTAAAGATGGGCGAGGGAGGTGTGCTCTCCTCGTCCTCCGCGTATGCAGACGCCGCTGGGCTCTCTTTGTCAGGGATGGGGTGTTTGGGGTCCAGCTCAGGTCATCTGTGATGTGCACCCCCAGTAACTTTGCGTTCTTACGTATACGTATTGAAAGTTGAAGTGCAGTCTATGAAGACTTCTTCAGGTCCTTCGGACATCAGCTGTGTCAAGATTGGGTACCTGGTCATCATGATGAGGGTTGGCTTTCCTCACAGGTGTGTCATGCCCCGAACCTTCCAAAATAGTTGTTAAACTCATTGAGAAAGCCATACAGTCTTGTTTTTTTGGTTCAGCTCTTGCTGATGTGCCAGCTACCATGTCATTCTCTCAAAATTGCGCACACCTCAGTGGTCAGCAGGGTTTCTGGTTTCTTGGTGACACAGACATCGCGTATGCACACACTTATGTTTCCAGTCATAGACGCTGCATGCTCCCCCACATTGATAAGTCTGTAATGTATAAGTAAGAACCTGTCTAATAGGTTTGGACATCAGAATCAGAGTCAGAATCAGAAAGAGCTTTATTGCCAAGTAGTCTGTTACACATAGAAAAACATTCAGTTGACATAAATCAATGTAGAAATATATAAATATGGAACAAACAATGCAAGTTATTTAAGAATATTTAAAAAACCAGAGAAAATTATACAACTATTTGTAGAGAAAGAACGTCGCAATTATTTACACGTGCATTGTTCTGGGTTTGTTTCGTGCAGACGTGTTGCAACGAAAAGTATAAATTCACAATAAAAACAAAGATTAACAATTAACAACAAATATGTGCAATGTGCCATGTAATAATATTTACATGTGCAGAGACATTTGGATTATTTGAAAGGGGGGAGTATCAGTGGGGGTCCCGGGCCTTGTTGATGAGGCTAGCTGCAGATGGGAAGAAGCTGTTTTTGTGGCGAGAGGTTTGGGTCCTGATGGCCTCCTGCCACAGGGGAGAGCCTGGAACAGTTTGTGTCCGGGGTGGGAGGGGTCAGCTGTAATCTTTCCTGCTCGCCTCAGAGTCCTGCAGGCATGCAGGTCCTGAAGAGATGGAAGATTGCAGCCAATCACCTTCTCTGCAGAGCGAATGATACGCTGCAGCCTGTCCATGTCCCTGGCAATGGCAGCAGCGTACCAGATGGTGATGGAGGAGGTAAGGATGGACTCGATGAGGGCGGTGTAGAAGTGCACCATCATTGTCTTTGGCAGGCTGAACTTCTTCAGCTGCTGTAGGAAGTACATCCTCTGCTGGGCCTTCTTGGTGAGGGAGGTGACGTTCAGCTCCCACTTGAGGTTCTGGGAGATGATGGAGCGCAGGAAGCGGAAGGAATCCACAGTGGCGACGGGGGGAGTCACACAGGATGATGGGAGAGGGTGGGGCTGGGCTCCTCTGTCTTCAGAGTATTGAGCTCCAGACTGTTCTGGCTGCACCAGGTCACCAGATCTCCCACCTGTAGGCGGACTCATCCCCACCAGAGATGAGCCCAATGAGGGTGGTGTCGTCCGCAAACTTCAGGAACTTGACAGACTGGTGAACTGGAGGTGCAGCTGTTGGTGTGCAGGGAGAAGAGAAGGCAGGGGAAAGAACGCACACCACACACAGGGATAGAGTCACACCTACATTCAGCCAGACTTGTTCTCAAACGTTTCCAAATAAGAATGAATTAGAGGAGGAAATTATCCACCACTTTGCTGGCCGGAATTGTCTTGTTCAGTTCAAAGGACTGTGTCGAGTCATCATGTAGTTTGTAATTTTTTTGTAAGCAATCGCATCACCATTCAAATCAGTAGTAACAGCACACTTTCATCAACAGCATTCAGAACCTTGTGATGTGGATGGTCAGAGAAAGATCAAGGAGGACGTTCACATCCAACACCAGAGACAGAGACTCCACCACCCCAACAATTATACAAACACCAATTACTTTCCGTCATGTGATGACAAATAAGCAAACCCATTCCCTGATTAAGGCTGTGAGCTTTGGTTGAAAGCTCAGGAAGTAGAAGCTTGTAAGTGGGACTTCACCCAAAATGAATTTGTCAAACTATTATTTCCATTCCATTCAATACTTTATCGCCATTTCAACATAATCAACAGGAATTTGGCTTGGTGAGGTCACACAAAACAAAACAAGTAAGTAAAGTTTACTCAACACAGCACCATTCACAGCTCAAGGTCACAAAGTGCTTTATAAGAGTAAAATATTAGAAGTAAGACCATCAAAAAAAAAAAACAATTAAACATAAGTTAAACATTAAAAAAAATAATCACACAATAAAACATAAGCAACAACATCTTAAAAACAGGCATCATCAGAGACAGCAGAATGTATCCATAGGAAGAGCGATCCAAAGAGTGGACTTCAAAGCCTGGTTAAAGGTGGAGCAGGTCAGATATGTACCATGTTGTTGGGAAGTCGATAAAACGCGTGATGTGGAGCTGCGAGTGCCACAATTATTTTCATGACAATTCGGGTTGTTGACGGTTATGAAGGACCAAAATCATCAGCATTGCTGCATTTAAACAAAGCGTCATCAAAACCTTCATCTCGCTGCCAAAGTCTATGCCTGCGCTGTCCAACCCCGTCTAATTAAGTGCATGTCACATTTTTCTAACCTGAAATATTCGTGCATGTCTCTAACTGGCAGAGCAAGAGTGACTTAAGTTTGAATGTAGGAGTAAATTTCATGATTCATTCACTTCTCTGCACTTAAGACTAAAATGGCACGTTGAGAAGCTTGATAAACACCAGCCCTGGTCAACAACAGCAAGAACCCCACCTCACGTCGTGTGAAGTCTGTCTTTCAGGTCAAAGCGTTGGATTTTCACTGTTGGAGCTAAAAAGCTTCAGTGGTTGCATTCCATTATATTTTATGAGTTAAAAGCTCTCAGTAATGTCACACTAGATGGGATATTTCTGAAGATTCCCTAATTGCTTTAATGCAGTATCAGTTTCAGACTGTCATCTTATCTTTAGTCTTTTTTTAAAAAGACGGGGGAAGAGAGGAAAGAGGATGTGATCATACATTTTCTTGACTTTGTGTTTTAATGCACAGCACTATGGTCTATTCACTCCTGTTCTCCTTTTGTGTGTGCTTCCTGTAAATAGTTTTCTTTTGTAACGTGTCATTAGCTAGTTAGCTATTAGAATGGTTCAACTTTGAACTTAAAACATTCCTGTTTATTTAAACCAGATTAAGGTAGTTTACTTATTTAAGAACTCCAGCATATTTACCAAAAACATGTACATCTTGCTGTTATTGATTACAATATTGACAAGACAGGGACCCATATGTGCTCATGCACACAATCATCAGGGATTAGATGTTGCTGATTCATAATTGATTGTCCTGCTAACAGTCCAACAAGAATTAACAAGCCCATTTCAGAATCCTACAGGTACTGTTAACATGCTGCTGGACCATCATACTCAACAGGATCTGGTGCTCTACTGATGTCCCGCATGTCAGTCAGCTGTCCAGTCATAGAACATCTCAAAATTGATTGCAGGACAAGTTCACAAGTGCACAATACCTGCACAGGTCTCCATCACGACATGTCCCTGTGGAACTTATTTGAAAGGGCTTCATGGACACAGTACGCCTGTCAGAAACCCTCCTGCTCTCTCCATGTTTAACAGAAGATATTCCTCTATATATTAATTGCAGAGCAGGATGGTTTTGCTGCTTCCAGTTCTTCACTATTACTCTTCTGGCTGAGAGACTGCCTGGATATTCTACAACGTTATCTCTACTCAGGGCTGGCCCTATAAGCATAGGCGGTAGCTTAGGGCGTCACAAAGTGGACACCGTGCCGCCAAGAAAAAGCATTGCTGCCCCACCGATGGCACAGTACTTTGAACCATCATTAGCAATTATGGTCTATTTGTATACAAGTAGGGGGACTGGCGTGTGGAGGATTGTATACTACTTTACACTTAGCTGACACTTTTATCCAAAGCGACTTACAGTTGCTATTTATGTCAGAGGTCACACGCCGCTGGAGCTACTAAGGGTTTACTGTCTTGCTCAGGGATTGGTGGATTGGTCACAGTGGGGAATTGAACCCGGGTCTACCGCAACTGGTCCCCCCTCCCACAGCGTGATGCATGTGCATTAACAGATGACTAACAGGATCATCTGTGCATTATGTGTGCATTATTGGATTTTGCTGTTGTATTTTTCAGTTTAGGTAGGCAGGATTATTGTCACAATATAACAAGTTATAGAGTGAAATTGTGTTTTGTAACTCCCTTCTGCTACACAGCAGACAATACTGTATACATTAAGACAGAATCAATTATAAAAAATGGTAAACAGAAATAAACTATCATCACTGCAGCAGTGCTGAGGATGAATTAGAGTTTAAGAGTCGGCTAGCCTGCTCTGCAGTCTGGTGGTGCAGCAGCAGAAACTTCTATATCTCTTCCCAGAAGGCAGCAGGGTGAACAGGCTGTGGCTGGGTGGGTCCTGTCCTTTAGTATCCTTTGGGCTCTGCAGCACCTCACCAAACCAATGTCACTGATGCTCTGGAGATGGGTACCAATGATCTTCTGAGCAGTTTTAATCCCCCTCAGGTCCTGGGCCGTGCACATCCCATGTTAGTTAGTGAATTTTCCAGTCAGGATGCTTTCTCTTGCTCCTCTGTAAAAGCTGATAGGAACTTGGTGCAGGAATTTGGCTTTCTAAATTTTCCTTAAGACATAAAGTACTTTCTGAGATTTCTTCACCAGCGTGGAGATGTGAAAACGACCATGTCAGGTTCACTGTGATGCTGATTCCCAGGAACAGAAATTATTCACCTGCTCCACCTCAGCACCACTGATGTAGACAGGAGTGTGTGTCTTTATCTCCTTCTTCCTAAAATCAATGAACTCCTCCTTGGTTTTGCTGACATCCAAGTCTATGCTAATTTGCAAAACGTTTATCTTCTTTTTGCAAATTAGATTAAATTCCACCCTCTTTAACCCCTATGATTGATGTTTGCATCGGATAGCCATTTTTAGGTTTGATTTTATAATTGATTAGTAAAAATGCATTAATTGCTTTTCTTTTGTGCTGGTTCTTTTTCTTTAGTTTTTGTCAATAGTATTGTGTTAAGTTATTTAAGAAATGTAACGTTAATTGAATTATGGTCCCATTTAGAGGAAAACAGACAATAATGCAGGGTTTGCTTCAGAGCGCGATTGACAAATCACTACCATAGCAACCTGTGAGGCATTGCATTGCTCCATCTTCTTATCTAAATCATCTCTGTTGCCAGAAAACTAATGTTGTTCGGATGGTTCCATGATGGACAATTTTTTGTTCATAATTCATTTCACGAAAAACCAACTTGTCCTGGTCACACTTCCACCAGCTACATCACTGAACCGTCTGCGTCTTCCTTCAGCCCGGTGGTGCCTTCTCCTGATTGTTCAGAGGTAAATACAGACTCTGTGTTACGGTCTGCCCTAGTGCAGAGGGGAGAAACAGAGGTTTTCGGCCCATGTGCAGACACTTAAACTGAACAGGTGTTTACAGCAGGCGACATTTACAGGTGAGGTGGGGTTGGCAGTCCATTAACAAAAGCAAAGTAATTCAACATAAAAACAGGTGAGAAGTTTTTAAGTCCAAAACTAAACACGAGTATGAAAACACAGGGAGTAATCCAGAGACAAGAGGCAGGAATGCAAACACTGGTGCGAACATTCATGAACACACTAGTGCTAGTGAAACGATGAACTGGAAAATAGACACTAGTGAGACAGAGACTTAAATACCTGAGTGGGTGGAGATAAGCGATACAGGTGAAACACATTAGTGCAGGTGCAAACAATCAACCTACTAACAGAAGGACAGGAAGTAAAACAAGGCTTGGCGGAGACGAACTACAAACGTGAAAACACCAGCACCCCGGAACTGTGACATTCTGCTAATAGAGACAGCTGTTAGCTGAAAAAAATACACATATCTGTATTTAAGTTAACTTTACCCGCAGTAAGTAATACAACTTACCTGTGTGTGAAGAATCCCGATTGTGTGTGCGGTCTCCCGTCTCGCTTTGGACTGCAACACTTACCTTTATTTGTACTCCACTGGTGCACAGTGCGCACAACCAGAGGGGCTGAGGCATTACTCGGCTGCGCTGTGCTCTCCCAAACCTGCATCATGGCCGCCGCTGTATTGCTTTTTCATTAAAATGGTTTTACGCTAATTAACTAATTGATTACAACTAAACATTGATCTTTTTCAGTTGGGTTGCTTCCATTACTGTTTGCTTGTTCGCTGGTTTATGGTAAGATAGATTTATATGCCAACCAGCGCTGCAACTTAAAGGCCTAAATTGATGAACAGATTAAGTACTGAAATTACTAGCATGGTAAATAAACATAAGGAAAACAAAAATAACTATCAGCATGTGAACAGGTACTGCACAAGTATTTTTTTAAACACTTTGTATAGGCTACTTTTGAAGAATGGCTTACAACTCATTCAACAGACGTGAAAATAAATAATAATATATAAATAAATAAATCCTTCTTAAGCCAGGACTCCTTGCTAGAAAGGTAGAAAGTATTCAACACTCAATACAATATCAACATAATATTCAGGATGTTTCTAGGAAACAATTCAGAGGTGGTGTCAACATGTCGTAAAGATTTCGTTTAGACAAATCATTTTTACTTGGTGTGATTACATACTGAGTACTTTTGCTTTGTTTTAGTCACGAAGCTGTGAAAAGAACAGTGGATTGGAACCCGTTACTAGATCTTTGCCAGATCCTGTTAAAGGACCACTCTCCAGAGCTGCAGGGGGGTGGGGTGAACATGACAATAACTATGTTGATAGTCCTGGTTTTCATGCAGTGAAGTGTCAGTTGAGTTTTGTACAGAAATGCATTTTTTGCAGGCTGATTTTAACATGGACAATCAGTAATCAACTGTATGAAGTCAAAACGGGAATGTTTGTCTCATATTAAAAATAATCCCCTCAGATTTAAGATTTTATGATCAACAGAAAGACTGTGTAAGGGAAAACAATCTCCACAAATTGATCAAAAATAAGTAGAAAAAAACATTTAATGTTATGTTTTAATCTTTATTTCCACATGACTGTGACAGCTCCATAAAGAATGTTTAACAACAGTTTACACCAGCAATTAATCAGAAAGCATAATCAACAAATCAAACACAATGGCAGAAAGAATCTGCTGTTAGTCCAGCACATGGACTGTATATAAAGATGGACGACATGACAGCTCCCCAAAACCAAAGCCAAAACATCTGGCTCTCCCCGTGATGGCTGGCTGCAGCATAGATAACAGAGATGTTCAGATGTGTTAGAGAGTCCAATTCGAGTATTAAGTCTCTGAGCTAGAGTCCAAGTCGAGTCTCAAGTCTCTGACCTAGAGTCCCAGTCGAGTCTCAAGTCTCTGAGCTAGAATCCAAGTCGAGTCTCAAGTCTGTGAGCTAGAGTCCAAGTCGAGTCTCAAGTCTGTGAGCTAGAGTCCAAGTCGAGTCTCAAGTCTGTGAGCTAGAGTCCAAGTCGAGTCTCAAGTCTGTGAGCTAGAGTCCAAGTCGAGTCTCAAGTCTCTGAGCTAGAGTCCAAGTCGAGTCTCAAGTCTCTGAGCTAGAGTCCAAGTCGAGTCTCAAGTCTCTGAGCTAGAGTCCAAGTCGAGTCTCAAATCTCTGAGCTAGAGTCCAAGTCGAGTCTCAAGTCTCTGAGCTAGAGTCCAAGTCGAGTCTCAAATCTCTGAGCTAGAGTCCAAGTCGAGTCTCAAGTCTCTGAGCTAGAGTCCAAGGGGAAGGGGAACAGCAAGTTGACGTTTCCTAAAAATAAACATTGTTCACGAGTCCCACACATTAAGTCCGAGTCAAGTCTGAAGTCACTGTGAGTGCGACTTAAGTGTGACTCAAGTTCGAGGCTCAAACTCGAGTCCCCATCTCTGATAGATAATAAGCCCGCCCCCTCCGATCAAAGCCCACAATACATATTTTCCCACAGGTTGTTTGTTGTTTTAGGTAGTTGTTATCACGCTGACCTATGTTCAAGTGTTCAATGGGTAGGCTGCCTTTGATTCATCAGACCTTGCTAGTGTTCAGTCAAATGAACCAGATGGTTATAAACATTCATTTATTCATGAGTGAGTCAGCGAGCGAACAGCATGAGCCAAAACGCAAAACAGCCGACAATTATGCATGAGTTAAAAATAAATATGCATTCAATTCCACCACTTCCAGTACATGAGACATAAAGAAAACCTTGCTTGGGGAGAGCTGTGAAAAACATTGTCAGGCTAAGCCAGTCAGAGGCTGAGCAGAGTTGGTCACGCCTTCGCCACAGTAGGATTAGCAAATTTGCATCTGGGATACTTTGGCTTAGGTTTTGTACAGAGGGAGGAAGTGGAGACACGTCGGCCATCTTTATAAGCATTCTATGGTTCAGACCAAAACCAAGAATCAATTTCATATAACTTCACGCACAACTGGTTAAAATTAAAAACCACTGCACATGGTCTTTTTTTATTAAATAATTCATTTAGTTAATTAACAGCTGAAGCTAATGCCTTCATACCATTTAACAGATCCTGATGCTTAAGATGAATGAGACGACAGAATCACATATTTAGGCTTACCTCATGTTTCAGAGTTTCAGTTCTTGATGCCAAAAACTGTACACTGTTACATTTACACCATAAACATATGTACAGTCACAGATATTAAAAATCCCAGGCATGCAAATTCATTTTTCTTGCTATTGTACATCATTAAAAGATGTGGCACATGAGAGGGCTGCAGTGCCCTGGTGGAATAAACTGAAAACAGACAATAAATAACAGGAACATATTCGGTTTGCGAATAAATGAATGGAATGATAGATCTGAAACCCCACTGAGAGATACTGATGGGAAGGAAATTGCACACAGTAAAATCATTACAGCATCCACAAGTGCCTCACATCACAAAGTGTCTATCTGGGGTCAAAAACAAGGAGAGCGGCAATTGGGCCGGTTAGGGATGCTAGTGTGCTCTATATCAAATCATGTAGCGTCCCTTTAACTCACTGGCTGCTAATATAAAGAGTACATTCTCTTTTCAGAATAATCAAAATTTATAGGTTGACTTCATTTAATACAAAAGTGCAATCAGCTACAAAAAGTAGGGGTAAAATAAACAGAAGCACTTAGTGCAGCTGCCTGTAAAGAGAGCTCCCCAAGCACAGAGTGAAGAGTCTCCTCTAAACTCTCGTGTTTGTGAACGTCAGGATGGTAACACTGCAACGAATGCAGGGTTAATGACAGTCATCATATCTGAAGGGTTCCAGTGAGGCCGTTAGAATTGACAACAAAAGCTGACAGAGGTGAGTGAAGCGGTCTGAAGTGGTTCCGCAGCCTTCAGTGCTTCTTCATCGAGTCAAGGAGACGCAGGATGTGCAGGAAGAGGTTGACGATGTCCAGGTAGAGGTTGATGGAGGCTAGAATGTGCTCCTCGGGGGACAGCTGCTTCATCAGCAGGTTGGTGTCATAGATGATGAAACCGCAGAAGATCAGAGCCCCGGCTCCAGACATGACCAGCTCTGTGCTGTCACTGTTGAAGAAGAACTGCAGAGAGACCAGAGTCAGCATGAAGGGGGGAATGAGGCTGACTTCTCTTTACAGCTGTGCCGTGACTTTGCCTGCAACATAGGCTGGCTGTTTTGAAAGTCTGAGTGCTTCACTAAGCGGCCGAGTATGTAGCATGTGGTCAACCCTGTTCCACAGCTTCCACTCTTGGGCTGGGCAATTAATTGTTAAGTTAACAAAATCAACTTTATGCAGTAACCAAGCAATTTCTCTCATGTTTGTTTATTAATTCCTCCCTTCCTACATGCTGCCGCCGACCTCTCTGCCTCTCTCTGGAGGGGTCTCTCTCTCTCTCTCTCTCTCTTTTCAGTCATGCCATGTCTAACGTGTCCTGTAATTGAGGGCAAAACCTGAAAGCTACTGCAGTTGTTCTCCTCTGCTCACCTTGTTTGAGAGTGTGACTGTTTTCTGTATGTCAGATGTGTCTTGTGTTGGTTCCTAATCCAATTTTCATCTATGTGTCGGCACAAAGTGATTATTGTTCCTCTCTAAATGCATTAAAATGCATTGACTTATACTATAGTCTTCAAAAACATTTAAAAAGCAGGACAGGGACCTCACTATTTCTAAACACCTGTATATGGCCTTAAAGTCTACCACAGCATTTATTACATGGAAATGAATTTTACTCCTTTTCACATTGTTTTCTATATGCTGGTGGCTACAACACAAGTTTCTATAAATAATGTTAGTGGTAGCATTGATGGCCAAATACTTTTTTAGGCATATTAGAGTAATGTAAATTCTATGTAAATATATACAGTGACCTGTGTAATTATGCGGATGCCTATTAATTTGCTTATATTTCAGAACTAAATTACAACTTCAGGGTAACTGCAGTGCAAAAACTTACAACCCTCTAGGTGAGAGAACGAGACCTAGATGACATGCGACCCTCCCTGCACACCTTCAGGACTACGACCTCAGTGGCCCAGGCAACTTTACACAGTCATCAGCAGCAGCAGCAGCAGCAGCATGTGTTTTACATGATGAGCAGCACATTTCTCGCAGCCAGGTGATGCAACCTCATTGCAAATGTATCAATTAATCTTGATATTGATTTTAGATGATATCTTCCAGCCCTAGGCTGTTTTAAATGTTTTTGAATCACATGTATCCCATATAAATTTTAAGTTGTCTATAAACTTTCGGTAAAGGACTGTGTCTCATTCCAACATAATGATCACAACCGAAAATCACGTCCTTCGCGGCCCTGTGAGTGTTACTGCAGTGAATGGGTTTTCTGACCAACAAAACAAACAGTGTCTATGACAAACAAGCGGGAACATACCAGCTCTGAAAAAGTAAAGCCAATGCGGTGGTGCCTTAAACCTGCATTCTTTCTAACGCCCAGCAGGGGGCGACTCCACAGGCTGCAAAAGAAATCCGGCTGCACTGGACTCAGTGGCAAAATGAGCCTCCTTCTCAGCTGACTCATTACCTCAGCAAACCCTTCCCCAGTGAGTTTATCAGTCGCTAGTTTCAAGTCTTCTTCAACACAGCATGACGTTCATTTAGTAAATTATGGTCCCTTTTAGAGGAAAATGGGGATGGTTTAGGGCGGGGCCAACTTGTGACGGACAAGTCGCTACCGTGGCAACCTGTCAATCAGGATGGAGGCGACTCTGTCCACTGCACTGTGTACATTTGATATATAAGTTTTTAGCAATAGTCGGCTGTTCATTTCTTTAACGAGCCGTACGGACAGTGTGTTTGTGTACGGCTCATGAGGAGCGAAGGATCACAGCAAATGTGAAACATGTTTCGGCTTGAGCAAATGCGTTTTTGTCTAACCTCTCTGCTTGTCTCCATTCACATCTTTCCACTGACTCTGTTTGCATTCACGCTCACTTTACATTCATACATGTTGTGTTATTATGTAGAATATATTTGTGTCACAAATAATGTCGCTTTACTGTAAAATGACACTGACACACGTCACTCGACATATTTCTTCTCCTGCTCTCTGGCAGTTGCATAATCCACTGTGGTGTGTGGATGTTACAGAATAACTTTGCACAGACACTAATCCATTTACAAAAGTCTTGAATACACATTATGAACTAAAAGTAAATGGGACACTTTTAGAGGCAAAGCACCAAACCAGTGTTTGACCACTCCTTTCTTGTGGTTCCTTGTCAGATTGTTTTTTTTTTTTTCTTACATTGTGTCTTCGTTTCAGTTTCTTTATTGCTGTATTTGTTTCTCGTTCGGTTGTTTTACTTTTTGTTTCTTACTTTCTCTTTTTCTTTGTGCCTGGCTGCTTACAGACAAACACACACACAAACTCACAGCTGAGGTGCGATAGGTGACTGAGGTAAAGCAGGCAGCGCTGAGTAGATGGATCACTCATGACTCCAACATGACGGTGAGCTGCAGCTAGATTCCGCCTGGAAAAGTGTGCTACCCTGAGAGT
The DNA here is from genome assembly GCA_024633595.2 of Lepomis macrochirus. Taxonomy (NCBI): domain Eukaryota; kingdom Metazoa; phylum Chordata; class Actinopteri; order Centrarchiformes; family Centrarchidae; genus Lepomis; species Lepomis macrochirus. The sequence continues at coordinate 3,336,138 of JALXJV020000024.1, forward strand.
TTACATTATGCAACCTATTCTTTTAAACATCATAAAGCATTCACCTGGCCTGCCAAAGGAGCCAAGCATTGTCCGCCCGGTATCTAATAAAGCGATCCTGAAAACCCAGAGCAAGTTCCTGGGTCCATCACCTGGCCACCAAAAGCAATAAAGGATTTGAACATAACCAGCAGACAGAACTGGTCAAAAGCACATGTATTGCTTAAAATTGCTATAGTACGATGCAGCAACTGCAACTGCTGAAGCTTCCCTTCCGTTCCGCTAAATAGCTAAGATGGTGACGGTATATAGTGAGCAGGGTCTAGTCTTTTCACTGCTGATAACTTTGCATTTTGTTACGTTTTAATTATAATCTATTAACATGTTGATTTTTGAAAGGATTATCCCTTTATAACATTTTCCCTCGTCAGCAAAGTATGCGAGAAGTGAGTGCTTCTCTACTTCATTGCTGCACCATGGCCAACCCAACGGCCAACCAATATAATTCTCTTCAGATACAGGTCCTCAGAGACGCCCTCTAGTACAGAAACTTTAGCCATGAAGGGGAAAATGAGCAAGGAGGAAGTGGATAAATATCACAGAGCAGTGAACATGATCTGTGATGTGGTGAACTGGTCGGAATTGCTAAAATTTAACTGACACACAACCCTAATCATGTGGCAAGTTGCTGCGTTGGCCAAAATGTTTACCTCACAAATGCGGTGAGAGATAAAAATGGCCATGTGATCACTGTGGTGGTAAAATCCTTTCTCACAGAAGCATAAACCACTGAGCAGTGGTGTGGTGTCGGATAAGCCTTCAATCTCATGCATCTGTTACTCACACCAGACTTCCTGGATCACATTTCACCTGTAGCAACACGTCCACAGCTCCACAGCCCCTTGAATGCAGCCTTCTTATTTGTCTTTATCTCTTTCTTTCCTTCACTCCGTTTTATTTCCTTCATATGAAATAGGCAAATTAATGTCAGGCAGTTCCACCTACCCTCATGAAGCTTGCAATGATGAGGATCCACAGGCAGGCAAACAGCCTGTAAGGACAGAACAGATCAGATATTATACATCTGACAGTGAGTCCCAGCAGCTTTGATAAAACTATGCAGGCAATCAGCGGTGAGCGGCGGCCATGACAAACTCACCCCGCTCCCATTTTGCTGAAGTCTCTCTTGGACTGGAAGGTGTAGGCTGTAAGTCCAGCAAACACGGCGCAGGTCAGGAACAAGGCTTGCAGTACAGTGGAGTATTCATAGAAGGTCACTGTGGAGAGAAAAAAGCCCTGCAGTCAGGACAGTCTGCCAACAGGCTCAAAGGACGGTGACTGGCGGACTTCATCAGAAGTTACTTACAAGCTGTGGCCACAGAAACTGCCTCCAGCAGAGTCTGAAAACAACACACAATCAGTTACACGTTAATCAGCTAGGAGCTATTACCAAATAACCAGTTACTGTAAAGGTTGCAGTCACTGAGCAGCTGATCTAGCATCACTAAACGAAACCGGCAAATAAATGAAATAAATAGAAGGAATAAATATACACTGTGGTTATTTTCACCGACCAGCTAATCTAAACGCAGAGATGGCTATTAGTGAGTTACATTAATATCTTTGAGCAAATTCTACTTGTCGGTGTAATTCTAATGCAGCATGCTTTTTAATCTTAAGTAGATTGTCTGAGAAAAATCATTACTTTTACCCTGATACATTTGGATACATTAAATCTGCTACTTTTAATTAGCATATTATTATTATTATTATTAATAATAATAATAATATTATTATTAGCTGAGTTTGGCTGTTCCTCACGCAGTTTTATTCTAGCTGTTTCTGTTTCAACCTACATATTGAATTTATGATCATTAGCTCCTGTTTGGTATAACTGTTTAATCATCCATCTGACGAGATGCCTACAACATCCCTGACTTTGTGCAAGTGTACCTAGATGAATGTATACTGTTTTGAAGGTAAAGGGTGGTCACGCCAAATATTGATTTGATTTAAACAAGTGGTGTACTAAATAGAGTTTAATATTATAGTGATATTTTGTGATCACACTTGAGATACAGACTGGGAACATTGGTCTGGTGAACATGTGGCAGGATATCTAACCAGGAGATGAAGTCACTCGAGTGACATACTACTTAAGCAATTTTGTTTTTGTTTACTCTATCCCAAATATTTTGGTGACTACTTTTACTTCTACTTGAGTATTTGTTTTCGCAAAGTACCTTTACAAGGGATCTACCTTTTTCCTGTCCCAACACCTGCGCTTTAGGTTCCTGCCAATGGCGAGTACTGATCCTATACCAGTGTGAAGTGACAGATCGACTCAAACTTTGCTTGTGTTATGTTAGCTCTCCTAGCAAAATGGTTCTACTAGCACACTGCAGACGCATCACCTACTATGCACGTAATTGAATAGATGGGCCCCCTTGTCACCAACAACCGAGTTAGTATCGGGTTGTTATCAGAATCGGTGCATCCCTACTTTTACTTGAGTGCAGTTTTTTTCGGCTACTCTAACCTTCATCCGTCTCAACGTTACATTCCCTAACAGTGAGCCAGTGGGATAAAACAATTAACTACTTAACAGACTGGAAAGAAGTAAAGCTTACAAATGTAAGCAGCAGGTAGAGGTTGAGTGGATGTTGGTGTCTGTACACAGCCAGGGCCAGCAGAAGAACCAGAGAGCCCAGAGCCGAAACCAAAACCACAGCAGGACTGGAGGAAGAAACCAGAGCAAGGGTCAAACAGGGTAGGTGTGCTTATTCACATCTTAGTAAGAAGGTGGTCCGCCCATCCTCACCTGGCGTGGACAAACTCCTTGATAGTCGTAGAGAACATGAAGAGGGCGGAGGTGGCGGTGGTCAGGATGATCTGCAAGCTCAGGAGGCTGTACACCTTCCGCAGGAAGTCTGATCAACAAAGACAGCAGAGGACACAAAGCATTAACAGCAGCTGACCCTTTGGCTGGATGTGTTCACTTTCCTGAACCAATAGGCGACGACTTGTGTGTTTGTGTGTGTGCAAAAACAAGTTTGCTTTAACGTGACAGCTAGCTATAGTTCAGTCTCAACCAGGGACAGGACAGGTTTGAGCCAGAACAAGCAGCTCGCTCAAGCCAAGGTAAACATATCAATGCTAACGACGCGTACAGTGTAATGGTTTAACTGTTAGCTTAAGTTAACGTTAAGTTTCAACCAGTGCCGTCCAGCTAACACTGTGCTGCAAGCAGTGGACAATAAATGGTTGTTAACGACGGCTATAATAACAACAGTACAACGGCAGTAACTCTTGTTTCCACAGTAGTTAACGTTAACTGATTAGCGTTAACTGACGTGGCACGGTGCTGTCAACCACCGTGCTACTTTACTTACCCATACGGATCTGGACACTGGCTGTAGCGACATTTGTGCCATAGTTAAAGTCGTCTTCAATAGAGGACCTGGGGTATTTTTCACTACTCATCTTGTCAGTGTAAAGGCTTTCTCAGCTGGGTAAATAGAGGCAGCCGCTGTGGATCCTGGAAAACACGGAAGGGTTGGCGTTTATAAGCCTGCGTACTGATCCACAGCAGGGAGACCTGTCTTCTTCTATTTGAGCTTTATAACAACCAACTGGTGCATTACCGCCACCAACTGGTATGGAGTGTGTCTGAATCGTGAATAAGTAGTCCCTCCATTAATTGAAAACATGTTTAATAAAACGCATATCATTTCAATATTTGTGTTTTTCTCAAAAGTTTTTTCAGTACTTCATCTTTATTGAATATGCTCAATAGACAATGCTGAGAATATACTTCTAATATATTCTAATATACTTATACTACAGTCTTTGGCAGGGGATGGAATAAAGAAAGTAAAAACAGAAACAAGTTTAGACATTGCAATGCACTAATTTACAGTCTTTACAGCTTTCTTATCAGTGCACGATTTATTAGTTGTTTTACGTTGCTCAAAATCTTTCTGAGACAAACACTGAGGACATCTGCTGGTTTATTGCTGTAGCTACTGTGTATGAAAGGTAGGTTCAAAGATAATGTCATTAAGCTGATCTAATAATTTTCTAAATTCAGTCATTTCAAGATTACAATGCAGGCCCGTTTCCAAGTTTTCTGAAACAAAATGGTAGGCTATTCACGAAATAAAGCAAAATCAACAATTAAATTAATGAAATGCAATAAACTTGCTTCCTTGGTGAACTTGCTGAAATACCTTGCGGACAAAACAAAGAATATACATAAACACAGTTTCAGGTTGCAAAGTGCAAATAGAACATGATACATTTACATTGTCCTTGAGCATTTCACAGGATAAAATGTATGTGTGAAAAACAACCTCCTTCTGAAATAAACAATGCGCAGCTCTTTTTTAAGGACTGTAAAAAAAAAACAACAACAAACAAACAAAACAGGCTCTACCATTCAGGGTGACTCAGTGATACATAACTGAGACACGTGACACCTAAAAGGAACCAATGAAAATGCCGCCATTGTTCCAAAACAGTGCTGCTTGCTGTGACAAGTGAGCTTGTTCATGTATTCCTGTATTCTACTTTCGGAATTATTTATCTTCTTTAACAGATGCTATGCTGATTGGGTCTCAATTTCTAAATCTTTTATGATACAATGATTCATTGTTGTTATTTCTATTTAAGTCTGTCTTCCCAGATAATGTACTGAGAGGGGGTGCGGCGTATGTGAACAATTTCACTCACCATCTTGGCAGTGCTAATCACTGTCAGTCTGAATGACTCACACTTCGGCAGGGGAAATCCAAAATCATAAAAACATGTAATGCGTTAAGAAAGCGGGCGATAACGAGTTTTACATGCTCAAAGCAACATGGGCTGTGTTACGCTGAACTCTAATGTCCAGAGAAATGCCTCTGGCCCTTTTGCCCCACTCCTCATCAAGTATCTGGAGCCCTTATACTTCTTTCACCCGCTCATATGTGTCATTTAAGGTCAGTGAGGGCTCAGTGAGTAGGGCTTAGCATAGACTGTTGATCAGGGCCCCAGAGTTGGCTACTCGTGCTGCCAAAAAAGACAATATGATATGATTAATGTTTCATTTTTTTTTAATTTTAGAACACACACAAAAAGGACAGCGGTAACTCACAAAGACAAAACAAATACAAACAAAACACACATTAAAAATAAATAAAATGTCGACAAATACATAATAATTAAGGGAAAAAATATCTGAATTATTGAGCATTATCTTAAATGCTCAAGAACACCACCACTTGACTTGTAGGTAAACATATGAACAACAACGGGGGCAAATTCCCATAAAAGAAAGCATCGTATATGCACAATACAATTAGATTTCTGGAAGGAGGGGAGGCGTTAAAGACTGGAAGATGTGAAGAAATTAAGAAAATGGAGATGGAAAGAAAGAACAAAGAAAGTAAAGAAGACGGAGGAATAAATAAGGGAACAAAGAGCTTCTTAAACTGTGGGATTGAAATACACTGTTCCTGTCATGTGGTTGTGGCTGTCAGATTGCCCTGTTGTTAGCATTAGTACACAAAAAAAGCTCAAAGAAAAACACAGTTTCTCTGCAGTCTTATGAAGATGGCAAATGTGGGTCTTCAGGGAGTTTCCGCAAGCCTTCCCTGTCCACAATGCACCAAACCTCTTTGGCCATATTCTACCTAGTAACAGGGTGTAGAAATAAATGATAGGCTGGTGTCACGTGAAGGGCAGTCTCACAGGCTTCATTTATCTGAGCTTCTCCATACTTTCACTTTATTTTATCTGTCACAAGGCATCGTGCGCAGCAGGATTATTTGTCACTGGAATATCTACAAACTACCAAAGAAGAATTGATCAAACATGAGGATCCTTTTGTGCCTCGCAGCTCTCACAGCTGTGTGCCTCGCTCAGGACACCAAACACAGTAAGTAGTATTTTCTGGTCTATCTGCTGTGTCTTTACTGAAGAAGTGAAGAACATCACAAACTGTGTCTGAAAGTAAAATAAAGTAAAATTGCCTTTTACCTCAGTGAATGACAGTAAATTACGTCACAGACGAATTTCTTTTGATATCCAACACACAGACAAGAAAACAAGAGAACACAAGGCAGGCAGTAAGGGTGTAGGCCTACATCTGTAAAAAAGCTGCTTGTGATCTCTTAGAAAGCCAGAGAGGCTAATGTAAGAGTGGATATAATAATCAAAGGGAAAACAGAAAGGTTACACGTATTTTTTTATTCGATGGAATTCCCCTCAACAGTCTAGATTTACTTTCGATTTCCTGTAAATCCAATCTCATGCAACAGCCCCCCCCCACTGATTCAGAACACACAGATGCTGCTGGAGTTCTCAGTAAAATAAATCCCTCCAATGAGTTCCCATGGGAAAAGTACTAATAAAAACAAAACATGCGTTTTGTGAAGGAGGGTAAGGCTGTGGAGCATTTCTTCCAGTGCTCCAGGGGTTCACTTGAGGTGACGGTGAAGGCCATGGCAGATGATTCGTTCACAATATGGAAGCACTGTTATGTTTCGCTTCTTTTCACTTAAGTTATTGCCTCTAAATTCTGTATTAAACAGTTTGAGCTGATGCAATGTGTGCTTTATAGAAGAAAAACAATCAACAACTCGATGTCATTTTCTGTTTGCCTTTCCATAAAACCAACAATCTAAAGGATTTCAGAGCAGAGTGCTTTTAGTTTTAAAGTAAAGATGGCGCTCCAACAAATACTGGGGAGTGTTTTCATATTCCCTCCAGTTTCAGGTAAATGGCACGCTGTGTGGTTCATTAGTGGCTTGACATAATTTCCTTCTTGTTGTTGCCTCTAGCTCCTCCCAAGGTTCAGGTGTACAGCCGAAACCCAGGAGAGTATGGGAAGGAAAACATCCTGATTTGCCATGTGAGTGGCTTCCACCCCCCTGACATCACAATCCAGCTTCTGAAAGATGGAGTGGAACTCCCCGGCGCAAGGCAGACTGACCTGGCCTTCAAACAGGACTGGCGTTTCCATCTGACCAAGAATGTGGACTTCACGCCAGTGAGCGGGGATAAGTTCGCCTGCAAGGTCACTCACGGGACTCAGACTAAAGAATATGCATGGGGTAAGTCAGGATCAGCCCAAATGTGTGTTTAACGTTCTCATAACCAAGAAGTGGACATAAAAAATAAACTTTATCAGCAGTCAGCAAAGTAAACAATAGAAAGAGACATAGGGAGAAAGAATACAGTTCAAAACATTCACAGAGCACATTTTAATGTTATTTTATCAATAGAGGTTTCTCTTAAATTTGATACACATCTTGATGCAGGCTTGTTGCAAAATACACAGCGGTACATAATTATAGATATCCTAATCAAGTTAGTTGTACTTGATAAACTAAATATCCAAAAATTCAACACATAAATGTATTCAGTGTAAAGCATTAGTGGCAAAGGTTGCTTCACCAGCTTTTATGGGATGGATAAAAAACATTTATGTGTTTCTTCTTTCTTTTTTTTTTTTTTTACAGAGCCAAACATGTAACTCAGCGTCCCAGCTACAGAGTTCATTCATCATGTCTTCAATCAACAGGATCAGATTCGGACTTTCTCACTTTTCTTCTCACAAACAAAATGGCAATATCATATTAATGGAACTTAAAAGTAAATTTTCATTTACTATGTTAATATAAGAAAGTGTGCGGGCTGCAGGTCTTTGAGACATTTGTATTTAGCATTTCGCTTGTGTGTTTGTGCTTGCAGATTATTTGCAACTTATTTTTCAGTATTTGATACTGAAAAGTGTATGATTGGATTATTTCTGTTTGTTTCTGTAGACATAAACTATTATTTGATTAGTTTTAACGACAGAATCGATTTCTTTTACCTAAATGAGGCAATCAAATTGCAATTGGTTGTAATCGGTAATAAGAGAATGGGGTGTTCTTTCTTAACCATGCAAAAGTATGTTATACAATTTTGGTATGTTATTTAAGATTATCTGTTAACACCCATTAAATAAATGCCTCTTGAAAATTCTTCAGTCTCCATTTTTTAAACAAGCTTTTATTCTCGGGATATTGATCAATGTATTGCCTTTATGAAGAAGACAATGGTAACACCTCAGGGATCCATTTCAGGTAGACAAAGAGGGAACTCAATATAATGTGTAAACATTCAACCCTTACATACTGTTCATATTCTATACATTCACGGTATGAAAGACTAAAGTATCCCTTCAAGTGTAACACAGATCGATTTAGAATGCATAAATGGCCTGTCTGTCATTAATAAATTGGTGGTTAATAAATTGGTGGCTCTCATCTGAGAGCATGTGTGTTTTATAGGTTTAACACCACTTTCAAGAAGAAAAACATATCACACAATAGTCATGTCCTGTTTTACCTATGGTATAAAAACATACCAGCCATAATGATTTAAATATATTTGATAGAAACTGCAAATGGCAAAAACATTTTGGGACTGTGAGGTGTTTGATTTATAACTACGTATTAGCCCCTACAACCATCAAACACTGTCCTCACTGCTATATCATAATAAAGTCCAAATAACTAATATATATACTATGTACTATACTGTAATTCATGATTAATTTAGGATTAAGTAACAACCAACATAAACAAATTGCTTATCGCAAACTACCTTGGAAGACTAGATCAACAACCTCTCGGACAGTAAGTATGCCATAACCTCAGTCACTGCGTTGGCAGCTCAGACTTTGGGTTACTTTAGTTAAAGTCATCAAATATCAGGCCAAATGGCAGTTTTCACTCTTGTAAAATGTCAAAACAGGTCAAGTTTGACACAAACAGTATATCAGGGTTAAGTCAGGCAACTGAGACGTTGTCTTGGACTTTGGGGCTGAGACACACTTTCCCTATATTTTGCATACAGTGGTCACTGGGCAGTCTAAAGCTGAAAGTTGATGTGTAAATCACTACTCCACTGACAGAAATCTGTCCCTCACTGTACGACATGTCATGCTGTTTTATCACTAGAAACAAGTCACTTAGTAGGTAGCCTACACATACAGTGAAATAAAATGACTGACCTCATTGCTGCATTCATAACTCTTTCACACTGAACCCAGATCAGTGACTTCAGTGAAAGAGGAGCCACTGAAAATCTGTTTCATTATCACGGCGGCAGTTTCCGCGGCTGTCTTTGTCCATAACGCTACTCTAGTGTAATTTTAAGGACTAGCTGCTTAAAAGTGGCAGGTGTTATCTAAGTGAATATGATTCAGAATAAATGGAAATGTTGTTGGGTGTCTGTTGAATGTGTTAATTTGTCTGTTAACACTGTAAACACAGCTGTCTATCTGTCCGTCCATCTATCTAAAGTAAGGCTATTCAATATAATTAGTAGGTGGGTGAGGAATGACAGACAGTAGGCTACTAATGAACCATAAAAGTTATGAACGAAGTTCCAACAACTCGCAGGCAGCTGGACATTGTTTTGATTGTTTGATGAAACTGCGCAACACTGTTCAAAATGTCGGAATTAATTCTACCTAGCAACAGTTCCTCATGATTTTTCTATTGGTGGAATTACGGGACATTACGTCAAAATCATAGACTGTATTAAAAAGTCTATGGTTGAAGCCCGCTTGGGGAGGGCGGGGTTATAGTCTGCCGTTTGCCAGCACTCCAGACAGAAAAAGACATTTACTTTCGTTTTGGATCGCGGGACAGTCTCTCATATTTAGACAAATAGGACAAGAAAATTTTCAGTGTACGTTACAGAGATACTAAACAAGGTATCATGAAGGCATTTATTTGCTCACTTGTCGTCGGGCTACTCTGCCTCGCGGCTCTTTCAACGGCCAAAGAAGGTAAGTAAGCTAACGTTAGTCTACTGTTACTTGACGGTGTAAGTTACTTACAAATGGCGACGTGTTATTACACGGAAGTTCATGATATGGCACATAGGACTAGGGGCCTAAGATTTTAATAGATTTACCTTTCAGTTCAACAACTACTGCTAACGTTGCCGCACCAAATAAGAAGAAATAGTCTAAGGAAGAGTTCTCTTAAAAGTAAAGCAACGTGAATAACTTAAAGGCGGTGTTCAGAATAGTAAACACTTCATAGGCGCTGTGACGTAACGTTAAATGTAAAACAGTGAAGCTGAGATGGTCTGAGCCCACTGCCCATAGAAAAGCCTAACTTACCAGGCTGTTTTATACATTTTATTAGCATATTATGTCACTGTGGTGGTTGATAATTACACAGAAGCATTTTAGATTGATAGGAAAATGGGCAGAATTTAAAGAATAGAGTAGATAATTGAAATCTGGCCTTTTTTTTAAGTCTCTGCCAGCTCATCAGCATCAAAATCGTTGCTTTACATGTGTGACAATTGTTCTGTTTTCTCTGTAGCGTCACCCAAGGTTCAGGTATACAGCCGTACACCTGGAGAGTTCGGGAAACCCAACACCTTCATATGTCACGTGAGCGGCTTCCACCCACCGGAAATCAAGATCGACCTGCTCAGGAACGGACAGGAGATTTCAAGGAGCCAAGCAGACTGACCTGGCCTTCGAGGAGAACTGGCACTACCACCTGACCAGACACGTGCCCTTCACTCCAACCTCAGATGCACAGTTTGCCTGCAGAGTCACTCACGTGGGAAAGACCAACACATATGTTTGGGGTATGTACCTATCTCTTTCTGTCCACCCAAATGTAGCGAAGATTTTAACTCAATTTTGAGAACATGTTCAAAAGAAAATGCAAATTAATGGGAGTTTCCATCCACTACCATTATGCAGTTGGCTTGTCCATTAAACCATTGCAGAAGGTGGAGGAAACCCCCCTCCTGTCTACTGTCTTTATGATTTATTGGCATGTTCATTTATTTATTTCCTCATGCCATAAGTTCTTTATATTGTAAAGTTTCTTTTTCTTTGGTTTAAAGTGGCTATGATTATTATTAGTTGTAGCACAAATATATTGTTGTGTGTTATTACTGTAATCAGTTGAATTAATAGGTATTTACTAGTAGTGATAACACGGATCCAATGGGGTGAGACAGAATGAGAAAAAGATGATTAATTATCATATATATGATACAGTATCTATACAAATAAACCAAATGTGTCTTTATATGGATGTGTAAGAGGCATAGCTGTTTATACCTTATTTAGCAATACTGTACTTGATGATGGTTATGCACCTGAACCACTTAGACCATGTCAAAGTATTCAAAATGTATATGTTAACTGGAAGAAAAAGAAAAATTTAAATGAACTTAACTAGTAAGCTACAGAATTAAGTGAAAAATCCACAAGTTGGCGTCCTCATGACTTGGCCACTTGACATTTACAGCATCCGACCTGTCCAAATGCGACGCGATAGAAAGAATAGCTTCTCAACGTGTCTTCTTCTCTCTCCACAGAAACAGACATGTAAGTCCTGTGCCCCGCCGTGCGTCAGGTATGTACCGTGCTCATTCTCAATGCCGTTTTTCAATTCAGTGATCATGTAATTTGTACGGAAACTGTCTGAGTGACTACACACTGCTTTTATCCTTTGTTTCATAACCCCAGGTCTGCTCCGTCTTAAGAAGATTGGAAAGTTTTGTCTATAATCTTGGGTTTCACGGGGAACGTTTGAGCATCAGCAAATGAGAAAGCAAGTGATTGTTGACCACAAGATGGCAGAAAGACGCCACAAGTCACTGGAACGGGTCTTAAACGTGTGGATTGGACAAGTTTATTAAGAAAAGTAAAAGGCACAGTATCAAAAAAAAAAGAAGTTCAGTCAGCTGTGAGCTTGTGAGGTGAGAGTGGCAGCCCCCCAAAACAAATTAGCTAGCTTAACCATGATGGGGAGTCATCATTTGTTTCAATATTCATCTGAAAAATATTGCTTCATGGAGCTTTAAGAAAGCCTTTACAGTGATGACTGGAAAAGGAAACGTTTGCATTTTGCTTTGTTGTGTTTGATGCTTAAGACATTTTAACTGGTTCTCATTAGTTGATTCATGTAGAGGTAAATAAATTTGTACTTTAAATATCTTTTGCATATTTTTAAATAATGAAGAATAACAGAGGAGTGAGATTTGTTATGCATTATGATTCTAAAATCTAACCACTCTCTTATGGTGTTTCTGAAGTATATTTCAGTTTGACTCTGTAAATTTATTTTATATAAAGTACAAGGTGGGCTTAATGGACACATTAAAACAGGGTTCTAAAATGAAATGTGGTTTGTCAATATGGTCGGGTAATTAAAGTGTTCATGAAACTACAAATTAAATACTTTTGGAAATACTTGTGGTCATGTGTTTGTCTGCCGTCACCAGAGGGCGAAGTTCCGCTGAATGAATCCCTGTTCAGTTCACTGAGTTCTAAATCATAATGCACTTCATAGCAGAGTTTCAAAACAGCGTGTTGGAAGTGAAGGGGCTGTTGCAGTGGAATGACCATAGATATTTTGGTGTGGGAACCAGAGGGCACTTCTAAAGTGTTTTGTCCATTGTCTATTTTTATACTTAAAGGCTAACCTAAGGCATACAAATGGATGATGGTCTATCCAAAAAGCCAAAACAATACATCCGAGTAGTTTGACTTCACGTCCTTTAGACAAACAAAATCCTTCAAAAACATTTTAAAGTCATCCTTTGAGTTAAAGGTTCAATTGGTAATATTAAAGCAGCATGGTGGCCCAGTGGATAACAGTGTGGCTCCGCAGCAAAAAAGTCCTGGGTTCAAACCTCGGTCATTCCAGGCTTTTCTGTGTGGAGTTTGCATCTTTTTCCCCTTTGCGTAGGTTTCCACCACAATAAAAAACAAAGCGTGCTAATTCTGTGCCCGAACAAAGACAACATTGAACAGATGTTACTGTTTGTCTTCTCCCTTAGTCACTCCAACCATCTACCCTCCTCTCTCCCGTTTGATCTACTATAAACTTCTTCAGCTTCCACTGCAAGTGTACAGTCAGCTTCAAGTGCGGACGCGAGGTGGACAAGAGGTGTAAGATTTAAGCCCCACAGAGCAGATACAGACCCACAGGTTTAAGTTGAAAAAAGGCTTTTTAATGACAACTGAAACTGCTAAGGGTTTGAGGAAGTGTGGCTGATGATGACTGGTAGGCAGAGGACTGGAGCACGTGCATGGTGGAGCAGTGGTGGTTGGAGTGCAAGTGTAGAGTGGCTGATTGTGTGGGGCAGTTTTGTAGCACAGCAAAAAGACATTAGAAAAATCCAGAAAGAGCACAAGGGACATTAGACAAGTTAGCTAGGAGCAACATCACCACAGGCAGAAACAGTCGGGCACTGACTGACAGGAGACCAGGGGCCTTTCTGAAACTAGACTCGCCACTTCCACTCCATAACAGAATGAACTCTGGTGGGAGTCACTTTCAGATGAACTTCCCTCTCCCTAGCAGAAATAGAAAAGGATGTCACTCACTGCTGAGAAAGCAACAGTTGTATTAAGATTCAGGACTGATAATGAATAAGTGTTTTTGCAATAATGAAACTGAAACCATTTGTAATGTTTTGATATGATGTTTACCAAATTATTTTGGTTAGATTTTGAATATTTCTTTAAGACGTTTACTGGTTCAGTTATTAATTTATGAAAAAAAGAGATTATTTTCTTTTATGATAAGATATGGACTGTAAAAGATTACATATTTTGATCCTCTTTATCTTATATGGAGAATATTACATTCACAAATACAAATGGTCTAAAAAAGAAACCACAAATACATCATTTCAAAATAGAAATCAAACATTACATTACATCGATTGAAGAATAAGTAAGCAATAAGTCAGCAGTTAAAAGAAAAAAATATTTTTTTTTAATGCCTTTGTTGCTTGTTACATGATACGCCGTGTATCTAGTCGGGTTTGGGTTTTGCCGAAGATTGTCGAATGAAAAGGACAACAACAAAAGGTAATTTGAGTGTGAAGTCACATCCGGTAATTGCATTAATATTGTGTGTTCTTGTATGTTGCTGTTTAATGTTCAAGACATGCAATGTGATAATATATTTCAGTAAGCATATTATCATAACTATTCCAACATTGTGTACATTTTAATTGATCCTACTGTCATTTACGTTTTGGAAATGTTTTTGTGTTGGCTAATCTCTTTTTTTTAATAATTGCAACTTAAACTTTATTTACAAGTTAAGAACAAGATGTTGTACAAATGTATACATAAAGAAAATGTAATAAAAATGTATTTTAGTTGATTTGTGTAACAATGTTTCAAAACATCAAAACTGACTGAAATATTCCTTGTAATAGTGTAGACATTTTGGATGCAGACTTGCTGCAGTGTGCATGCCGTGACAGATCCCCAAGCATCAAACCACTCCACAATGTAAAGATTCCCTTTTTTTTTTTTTTAATAACAGCACATTGACGACAGAGGAAGTGGGTTTTGTGGGTTGGCAACTTAAAGTTGTCACACTGTGTTTGGTCCTGTCTGAAAGGCTGTTTTAAAAGGTGATTTTCCAACAGTACTGCATGTCCATTTTCGTCCAGCTTCATGCGCCGGGTTTGCAAAACACCTGCATCAAAAACCACACACACGTTGAAAAAACTTCGAGGGCCATCTGCACATTTGTGCTGTTGAGGAAGTAAGCTTGCCTCTGTCTGCAGCTGGTTTGCCAAATGCTTTTCACACAGCCTTCATGATGGACTGAGCACAGATGATGCACCACAGTGATGTTGGGAATCAGTGCAGACACTTTTCTGGCAAGGTCCACTATTTCCTCGTTGAAGGATATAATTAATCAGAGCCCAACTATAATTGGTATGAACCTGCTATCCTTTTTTACCTTATGTAACGTAATTTCCTCTTGAATTCCATAAGCCAGCGGGAAAGAGACGGAATGAAATCCTCGGAATTCTGTGAGCATTCAGTGGACGGGTTCAGGAGCCGCCCTGACATCTTTTGAACAGACTCACCTTGCTATCCTCAGGGAGTATCCAACCATAGAGTCCCCAAAGGAAACCGTGTTCCCCATGGCTCCTGATGTTGATGGCAATTTGTGGTCCAACGCCACAGCTGGCGCCCCCCTTCCAACGTCCTGTCTGAAGCTGGCGGCTGCACGCTGCCAATGCATGCAAAGGCCTAGTTGTAAAGACCTATGTGGCCTGTGTAGTAATAATTTCTGGTTTTGATTTGGAGTCACTGAGTCACGTTTCAAGGAAGCTATTGCAAATTTTCCATCCATCCATCCACGTTTATCCTGCATACATGCTGGGGCCTATCCCAGCTGACACTGGGCGAGGCGGGGGTACACCCTAGACAGGTTGCCAATCCATCGCAGGGCCACACATATTCAGAATATACCTCATTAGATTAGCCTTTAAATTGTTATATAAATTTCACATTGTCTGCTATGTAGAAGGGTGTTACAAAGCTCACTTTCATTACATAACCTGTTATATTGTGAACCTACCTACCAGCTGCAATTGCTAGTTTTACTAGTCATTTATGTATAATATTTTCATTTAGCCAATATTTTAATAAATGTAGGCCTTGGTTATTGTATCTTTGAGTGTCCTTTTATTTTTTATTATTTTAACTATAATTATTTTAAGAAGTGTGCTACATGAGACCTCTTTATTTATTTATTTTTAAGATTTTTAAACCATAATGTTTCACTAATATTGGCTTGGCATTGAGCAAACCCTGGTGAAAGTGGGTAAGAACCAAGGACACCGCCTCTGTCTGTCGAACATCCAACTTAAAGCTAACTTCACCGCGGTTGTTCCTCGCGTGCAGATCGTTCTTTAAAAACATGTAACTTGGGGGTTTTCTCGGTGTCGTCATGCTGTGAGTGTGCTCTTAGATCACCGAATGATGAGTAGGACGTCGCGTAACTTTAGCTCTAGTGAGCGGGCGCGGGGGGGAGGTTCCGTTTTTGAGCAACACTGAACAAAGTGTTACTGTAGCGTGGTTTTGTTCCATTCGGAGCAGCGTCCTCCTGCGAGCGCGGCTGCCCAGATGGACTCCTCCACTTTCCTCTACGATGTACCTCCGGCTGTCGTCGAAAGGCTCTGTGAAATCATGGACAGTGGGGATGACAGGCTCGGGTGGCGTGGACTAGGTGAGGAACGGCCGCAGTCTTTCTGGTTTGGTAGCACTGCTGAAGTGGAAGGAGTTAGAACTTTCAGACAGTTGGCCCCTGGCTTGTTTTCAGAGGGTCTGTGTGATAATAACAGGAAGCTGTTTGTGACACAAGATCCACCCGTTTTTACGTTAGAAACCTGATCTAGATAACAATCTACATTTTTATCAGATCAGTTAGGCAAAGCTTGTTATTACCTTAATATGTTAATATTATCTTAATAATTAAATGAAGCTGAACTTAATAATTTGGCTTACAAAGCCTAGCCCATGCTCATAGCCCTGACATATATAATTCTTGGTCATGAACAAAATGCTGACAGCCATGTTTAAATATTTTAGCATCAACAAAAGCAAGGCAGCAACCACTACAATAACAGACAGACTGCTAAAAAACTTTGAATATTTCCTGTGAACTGCAGTTAAAATATTGAAGTACAGGCAGCCTAATTAAAACATTGAGTTTTTCTTTAATAAGTACCGTCCCATACACTGCCATTACACTTGTCAGTTTAAGCTTCATACGCTTCCTCATTGTGTGCTCTATGTTGCAAATTATTATAAAATGATTGCTTTCTTTGGTGGTTAGCGAGACAGTGGAGGCAACCTCAGGTCATCCACACAAACCTGTTCATCTCATCTACACCCTGCGTTGCTGTGATGTGTAGGTGAAGGAAAGGGACGGACGTGTTTTTCTTTTCACACTGGTTTTTCCTCTGTAAGCTTGATTTGACCCCTTTTCGCGTCCATCATCTTTCCTGCTCTCCAGCTGTCCGAGTCGTCCCCAGCTTGTTAGAAGTTCGCATGTTGGAGCGCATGGAGGCAGCAGGTCGGAGCCCCACTAGGGAGCTGCTGTGGTCCTGGGCCCAGCAGAATTCAAAAGTGCGGGACCTGGTTAAGGTTCTGCAGGACATGGGCCACCTCAGGGCCCTGCAGCTCTTCCAGGGTCAAGTTGAAGGTAAGTTGCAAACAATTAAAGCGTAATGATTTACATCATTTACTGCTTTATCTGCATAGGACATCTAAACTATTTCTGGTATTGTAGATTCTGATTGAACAGAATCTACAATACCAGGCCCGCTCACCTTCGGTATGAAGAAACATAATGTAACGAGGGATTATCTCAATAAAGCAATCCAAGACGGCTGGCATAATTGTAGTGATTGCTGTTCAGCATACGACCCCCTCTATCCTTAGTCCTCGCAAAAAAAGACACATGCAACTCTTTCTGGTACTTTTGAAAATAATGGGAGGTAACAAACCGATTTATAATTATTAACCCTGGATTAAGGTGTGGTTTAACCACAGCAGTGTCAAAGGTCGTGGGAATTCTGTTAGTTGTACGTGATAAATTGTCAGTAGCGTTTTAGGTCCCAGAAATGGCCAGAGATTGTTTAGCCAACACCAGCTTAGACAACATTTCAAGATAAATCAAATCCTGATCCATCAAGGGTTAGATTAAAAATAAATCTGGAAGTATGTTTGTTAGTTGGTGTCTCTAAAAATTGTCCTTAGGTGTGAATGTGAGTGTGAGTGGTTGTCTGTCCATGTGTGGCCCTGTGATGGACTGGCGACCTGTCCAGGGTGTACCCCACCTTATGCCCGATGTCAGCTGGGATTAGGCTCCAGCCCCCCTGCGACCCTGTACGCAGGATAAGTGGTTGATGATGGAAGGATGGATGGATGGATGTTCATCGTTACTGGTTAAGCAAGAAAAATATTCTGACAGAGCACACTTTTAATTCAACTCCATGAGCAGTAGAAAACTTCAATGTGTGATAGATTTGCATTTAGGGGGGTGGCGATGGGACAGTGGATAAGATGCCTGCCTTCGGTGTGAGAGACCCGGGTTCAATCCCCCACTGTGACCCATCCACCATTGTGTCCCTGAGCGAGACACTTAACCCCTTAATTGTAAGTCGCTTTGGCTAAAAGCGTCAGCTAAATGAATAAATGTAACATACTGAACATTTGAATCTCCTGCAGGCCTGATTAAGAGCATGTGTTTCTACAGTAAGCCAGGGTGGAGTCCTAATTGACCGTCTTGTTTTGGTTGAAAGAGCTGCGACTGAATCCAGGAGACTAGAAAGGGCTGCGTTTAAGTCACTGGTAGAATTTTCAAAAGGGCCTGTCGCTGCAGTGACAGGAGCCAGGACCACGCGCAGTTGACGTAGATGGACCACCGAGGCACTTTGTGAATACATCAACGACAAGCTAGTGTCGCTCCGAATTGAATAAGAAAGTGATCTGACACCATGATAGGAGAGATGTCTGAGCAGAAACCACCATCTAACGTGATAGCATTAAGTCAAGGGTGTTCCTGAGGCTCTGCAGTAAGTGCAGGTCTATGCACAAACTGAGTGAAACCAAGTGCCAGATGGGCTTTACTTAGAGGATTGAGGCTCGAAAACTGTTGCAGTCGAGAGGGATGACTCAGACCAGGCCACTCAACTGGTTGCTTGCTCTTGCTAGCCTTCACCAGCCACTAAACAGGGATAATCTCTGCATCTGACAAGCTTATGCTACTGCTATCATTAACAGGGCGGCTATCAAGCCTGTGGTATAAGCTATCTGTAGTGCCAGTGACATCTAAGGTAAGATTAGCAGAGATGAGCTGTTCTAACTGATGTACACATCCTCTAGAAGACTTGGCAGGTGTCTAGAGGCTAGACTAGGCTAAACTAGTAGGCTTGACTCGGAGGTAAGCTAACCGGGCAGCCACAGAGGCTACCTCCTAACGCTAGGATTGTTCAGAAAATCAAATGTAGCAAGTCTAATGTGATGTGGACTTTGCAGATTAAGAGTAGATAAATTCAAGAGTGAAAACTGAAGAGAGTGAAGAGATTAAAACAGAAAAACCAGGAGGAAGAAGAGTGGACGGCGCTGGTCGATCTCACTGAAATTGTGTTCCAGCTGTGGAAAAAGACTGCAGTTGTTTAAACAGCTCATAGATAACCGTAGTATCTGTCAAATGTGCCTAGCCAGGAAGTTGATGTTCTTGTTCAAGCTGAAGTTGACCTATCAGATAGTCCGTCCCAGGAGAGCTCACAACAAGCTGCATGAATACAGTTTGAGGGAGACTATAGAGCCGCTGTAGCCTAGTAAAGTTGAGGTCTAAAGTTTTTAAGGTTTCAGTTGGGAGAGAGTTTTGTGTGCAATAGTTTATAGAGAGTTTGACTTAGGGGAAATACATCTATTTTTGCACAGGAAGTGAAGGGGTACGTGAAGTTATTGTGGAGATATGCTTCAGTTAATGTTTCTACACGTTCGCAAATTCCTGGGGGACTGAATGAGTGTTGGAGGGAAATTACACTACAAGGCTATACATTTATATTAGGCCCTTTCTTGGTTCCTCTTTGTGGTGCATGGCTGATGTCGCCGTGCTAATCCAGTAATCCGTAGAAATAGAACTTTGAAATGATATTTTGGCAATCTTTCTATTTCAGAGTCCCCTTCGCCCCCCAGCAATCCCCACAGGGAGTCCACAGGGAAGATGTCCGCCGCTCAAGTCAAGGTAGTAATAGTTTGTTCCGTTGTTGTTGAACGTGTTGAAACCTGCAGGACCTGTGACAGTGAAAAGATAAAAATGACCATCCTGTTCGTATTTTCTCTGATAAGGAGTCCTTCCAACAAGAGGCGAGTTCTTCAAGTCCAACATTATGTCCCAGTAAGTGGATTGTACATTTTATGGTTTTGCTTTAATTAATTCTGTCACACATCAGTAAAATGTAATGTTGGTGGAATTCCTCTGTCCACTACGCTTCAGCCTGGTATTCAATTTTGACTTGAGTACATGTGAATTAACAGTCGGGGTGGCTTCACACTGGTCTGTCTCTGTGTTCCAGTGAACTCAACCACTTTTCAGGACATCGTTGAAGGAACCAGACATTTTCATGATGAAATGAGAATTGCAGAGGGCCCCTTTTCTGATGTCTACAGAGCACAAGTGGGAAGTAGAACATTTGCTGTCAAGGTTTTCAAACAGGTGAGTGTTGATTTTAACACTCGAAAAGGAACTCGCAAACATTTTGTGAAATATTGTGTGTTTGTTTGCTGTTAAATCCTCTCCAGAAGGCTGATGTCAGTGTGAACTTTTGTTAGCTTTTTCAGCGTGAAAATCCATTTTTGTTCTTGGCAACAAGAGTTTCACAGAAGAATCTTAACATAAGGTCCACTTACTAGTTTTTTTCAACCATCTCGTCATAAGGGAATTGAATTTGCTCAGTTTGGGGTGTTAATTGCCACAGAGAGCATCTCACTGAAATGTATTCCCCATCTATCATTCTCCAGATAAATCAGACATCATGGAAGAAGCTGTGGGATATCTTCAGAAAAGAAGTGGAAATTCATCATTTGTACGTGTTAACCCACACTCTATAAACCCCCTCTCTTTGTTTAGGTAATGAAGTGTGATCATTATTCAGTGCGGTGATGTGTTACAGGTACCAGCATCCAAATATCTTAGACCTGTGCTGTTTTTCTGGAGAGGACCGCTACTGTCTGGTCTATCCTCACCTCCCCAATGGATCGCTCTTCCACAGACTACACCATCAGGTAGATTTGTAATGGATCCTGCGAGACATTAGGAAGTATGTTTCTGTTTGGGACTTTTTTTTTTGTCATTTTTACCACTCTGAAAATAGTTGCTGGGTAACACAGTTAGCAATATCAAAAAAAACAGGAAGTGATCTTGTGGTTAACACGTTCACACTGGGTTTGCTAGTGCAGCACTTACCAAAGATCATTATGAAAAAAACAAAGCTTTAGGAAAATAAGAACAAAGACAACAAACCCATTCACGTTGAAGAAAACATCCAATTAATACTGTGTCAATTCTAGATCCTGGAACAAATTTGGCCGTATTGCAAATTGATACTGAGGAAAAAAAACTCCTGAGCTGAAATTTTGCACAAATATGCACAAGTTTGTTCTGCTTTATAATGACATGGCTCTAAATAATGCCAGTCAAATCAGGTGAAGTGCAATGTTGGCTTGAAATCCTTCAGACACTTCAGCCAAAATGTCCTGAACTTACTAATTTGAGGGGTGTGCTGTGCATCTTTATGGGCTATGTAATCACACACACTTGTGAGTACCTGACTGAACTCTGAAATGCTTGCAGCACTGGTAACACAAGTACATGACCCTGTGAGAAATCCATCAAATTTTTCCTTTCTGAAGGTATTTATTGTAGTAGAACCTTTGTGTGTATGTAAACATACTGTACCTACAAAATGAAACATTTTACTTTATTAAGTATTGGCAAATGTTTTGTTGTTTGGTCAAAGCCACAACATACACTGTAGGCCTTGATTGCATAGGTGGGTAGAGTAGCCAAAAACTGTACACAGGTAAAAGTACCATTACTTTTGACAGTTTGGCCGACACTTTTATCCAAAGCAACTTATGTTTGAAGAGCAAAATACAAGCATCAATTAAGGACGAGATCTACAACTGACAATAGATAGTAAAAGCAGCAAAAAATATTGTAAGAGCTTTTAGCACATACGGGATCAATGGGGCAAATACTTCTTGAAAGAAGTAAGAGTTAACGAAATTGTGCAATAAATAAAAGAGAATTGTAAGAAGATAGAATAAGAGCACAGGAAGTGCATGCTATAGGCTAGGAGTTAGAGGAGTTATAAGAGGAAATGTTCTCAAGAGCTTCCTGAAGTCAGAGTGGGACGTCCCTGCCATGATGATGTGTGGTAGTTCCAGCATTGTGGTGTCACAGATGACAACAGCCAGGACTGAGACTACTCTGTGTGAAGGGCTGGCAGAGGCAGGCGGCATTCGTTGGAGGAGCGTAGTGGCTGAGAAGGAACGTAAGTTTGTATTATGGAGTTTATGTAGATGGGCAGACCCAGTAGATTGATCAAAAACCAGACGCGCTGCTGCTGTCCGAACCATTTGTAAGGGTTTCACCCGCGCAAGCTGGAAGACTTGCAAGGAGGGCATTGCAGTAGTCGAGGTGAGAGATAACCAGAAGCTGGGTGGCGTACTGAGTGAGGTAGGGCCAGATGTTCCTTATGTTATATAGAGCAAAGCGGCATGACTGAGAGACAGCAGTGACATTGTCTGAAAAGGACAGCTGGTCATCAATGATGACACCCAAGTTTCTCCCCACCCTGGTTGGAGTTATGGTTGAGGAGTCAATTTGTAGTTTGATGTTATGGTGGATAGATTGCTTGGCTGGAATGACCAAGGGTTCAGTCTTAGAGAGGTTTAGTTGAAGGTGGCAAGCCTTCATCCATGCAGATATGTCCGAGAGACAGTCCATGATCCGCGCCGAGACTGTGGGGTCGTCTGGCGGGAAGGATAGGTAAAGTTGCGTATCGTCTGCGTAGCAGTGGTAAGAGAAGCAGTGCGGACAATGAATCGGCCCTGGTATTTTTGGCCGAGGTGGCCCACTAAAATCGGATGGTGTATTGGTCCTCACCAATACACCATCCTTCCATTTAGGGGGTCAGATTACAGGTACGACAAAACACTGAGACGTGACATTGCACAAGAGAAGAATATATTTTAATAGCCCTACTATTTAGGAAAAATATATACTGTGACGTCACAGGGATGAAAGGGAAACAGCTGGACTACAAACGAGCTGTTTTCAGTCACTTCAGAGCAGAGTTTTCTGTGGGAGATGGGAACTCACTTTGCGCTGGACTTTGGGCTTTTTGACTTTGCAAACCTATTACATGCTCAAAAAAGGTATATAACTCAATAAAGGAGAGAGAAAAGGACAAAAGGCATAAAACCACCTCTTTAAGAAATTTGAAGGCATATTTTTGTCATATGTAAAAATGGTACGTTTTCACTCTACAGGATGGAAAACCCCCTCTGTCTTGGCAGGAGCGTCTCACCATCATCAAGGGAATCGCAAAGGCCTTGCATCACCTCCATACAGCCCAGCCCTGCCCAGTGATCTGTGGCAACATCTCCAGGTACAAGCCACCAAACACTTCACTATCACGCATACTGTAGTATACATTGTGTGACTTTGCACAGAATGCCCCTACTTAAATTAACAGAAAAGGACTAACCATTGTGAAGAAAGGTGGAGCAAGGAAACAGTGCCAAGTGGATCGTTTCACTTTAACGTTCCGGCCACGCTATTACATATCATAATATGACATATTACATTGGCTCACAGCGAGAGGAAAACATCACAGTGGAAAAAGACGGTTCAGAAGGTGGTTATACAGTCTGTAGTGATACTGCAATTTTTAGACCTGCTCAATCATTTAGAGGATGTGATGTGCGGTTGTTTGAGCTGGACACAGTCATCAGATCCATCAGATCGATCGGAACTTGAGACGCATAATTCCAGGTGTGACTGTAATCAGGTTAAAATCACATCTTCATACAATGTGCACATTTTAATGCTCAGTGTAAATGGCCTGTGTACATAGGCCATGGTTTGGACAGTATATTTCCCAGACTGGAACATAATTAATGTGTGCTGTCCGTCAAGTTGTCAGTAGTTACTCACATCTAAAAGCCGCAGTGAGGCATCTCATTGCCGTGCGTTTGACGGTATTTTGTACTATATTGTGTCCCAGCTCCTCATTACAGTTACGCTATATAATGTAATGACTGAGTAAGATAGTAATACTCCAAATGTACACACTTCCTCAAAATACAGCCTGAAACTGGCGAAAGGTCTGTGTGCTTACAGTTTGAAGCAGTGCAATTTTATCTTCCAGTATTTACTGAGTAAGGATCACATTTTTTTCCCTGATTTATACTGTACTGTAACAGCTAAGCTACTGTTTGGGCTAAGGCGAAATTCAGACCGGCTTCCTCACTACCGGTGCTCCCTCTCCTGGTTTACTCTCGTAGATTGCAGCCTAAACCGACTACCCCCACTCAAATAAATGAGAGGCAGTTCTGGGTTTGGTCTGAATTCAGCCTATGAGGTGTGGGGGCCCGTTAAGTGAAAAACAAACTCTCACATGCTAATGTGGCTCTGGACAGCATACACTGATTGCTTTTCTTGTCTTTGGGCGTGCGGTCTTTTGGGTGGACCCGGGATGTGGTGTTTGTTTAAAATCAGACACGTATGGAATCATGATGTTGTTGCGTTTATGCTTCCTCCCCCTCGTCACCCGATTAGAGTTCTTCCTGGATCTTGTGGCTGTTTTCACTAAGGTCCAGTTTGGGTATCCATAAGCTTAAAGTGCTTCATACAAGTGTTTATCGTCTTTTTCTTGGGCTAATTGGTCCAGTGGAGCGAGGAATCTTGCTATGGCAACCCGTAGCTCCTTCAAACTTTGCTACACTTTTGGTTTTTATCTGTTTTTTTCTGGCCTTATTGCCAAACATGTTACTTCTGACATAAATACAGTCATTGGAAGATGAAGACGGGTTTTTTGGATTAAAGAGCAACAGACCAGGAGCCACCCAGTGCTTCTGCAGTGATTCTGCTCCTAAAGAGCCGGTCTGGACAAAATGGGACTCATATTGCCCAAACAACGGAATTCAGAGAATTCAGACACCTGCCCCATCAACATCCTGGATCAAGCACTAAGCAGCTGTCAGCTCAAGACTCCGGCGAGATGAGAGGAAGTGGACTTTACGTCGATGATGCTTGGTGCTCAAACGCAGTCAAGATGGACTCCCAATGTGTCCCAAATGTCAGACTGTTTATTGGGAGGATGAAACCATAGTATAATCTGGTTGCTGCTTTACATTCACCCCATACAAACTTCGTCTCGTTATGCAGCCTTGTGCTGTATAATGACTGTTAAACAACCTTGTAGCTTGAATGTCCAGACCAGTGATTGAGGAAACTACCTTGAGGATCAGTTGTGTCAATGAACCTCACATTAACTACCACTTTCTCACACAGGAACCCGGAACGTAAAACAATAACTCTGTGTCTGTCTGTCAAAGAGCTAAACCCTCCTGCACCATAGTATCTTTTTAATTCTCTCTACTTCTGCTACTACTACTTCTGCATTGGATTGCTCATATCCTCTTATCTCTCTTTGTCTTTATTGCATCTTCTGTTTTGTCAATGAAATTTACCAATCAAAGGTTTTCATGGAGAACGAAACATCACTCCGGAAAATTTTGTCATGTCTTTCTGAAAAAAAAAACAGGTTAGATTGACCTTCTAGGTGGACACGTCACTTCAATTTCAGACAGTCAGCTGGCTGGTTGTTGTTGAGTGTAAATGACAGACAGCTGTGAGAATCTCACAGTAAACTTAAAAAGCACATCACATCAAAGTTTTAAGCTCATCACAAACGTTTTGAATCAGGATTTCATGGATATGCTTAAAATGCATATCTATATATATTACTTATACGTTATATGGGTTTAAAAAGGTGCAGCATTGTGGGTTTTGGGACCTCCACTGTACCTTGCCTTCCCTTCCATCTGTGTTATGTATCTCTGCTGTCCATGAAGTTCAGAAGTTGACACAGTGTCTGTTTGGCTTCTCTGCGCAGTGCAAACATACTCTTGGATGATGCCCTGCAGGCCAGGCTGTCTAACTTTGAGTTGGCTCATCTCCGTCCTCCGTCATCCAATCAGAACTGTACTGTCACTCTGGATACGGGTCTTCACAGCAACCTGGAATACCTCCCGGAGGAGTTCATCCGAGATGGCAAGCTGTCCTTCAGCCTGGATGTTTACAGCTTTGGAATGGTGATTGTAACAAGATCATACAAGCGTAGCTTATATTTTTCCAAAAACTTCCTTCATCAGCTGTAGGAGTCCAGTTTTGGACCATTGGTTAACGTTTCCATTTTATGATTGATGCTATTTAAGAAACCCGACATAAGGAAGACATTTTATAGAAAAGTATGTAAAAGAATATGGCATTTTACCCGTCCCTCGAGGGAGCAGTGGGCAGCCGCTGTGCAGCGCTCTGGGACCAACTCCAGATCTTTACCAGTGTCTGGTCAAAGGCGCTGACTGGAGAACCTAACGTGTTTTTAGTGGTGGGGGAAACCGGAGCACACGGAGGAAATCGAGACAGGTGGGGGGAACATAAAACACACAGAAAGGCCGGGCCGAGCAGGGTTTGAACCCGAAACATTCTTGTTGTGAGGCCACAGTGCTATCCACCGGACTTACCGTGCCGCCTTACTAGGGACCACGAGGAACACTTCACTTTACATGTAGTCAGTTGATCCATATTTAATATAAAATATTGATTCAGCAGCTGCATTCAAAATTGCGCTTAACTAAAATCACAAATCACCCTCAACTATCTGAAAATGTACTTTTAGGTATCAAAAGTACTCACTAAGCAGAAGGGTGCATTAACATGTAAGCAGCACTTTAATGTCGTGGCAGCATGAGATGAAGCTCAGTTCCAATACTTCATAGATTTCAATCAGTATGTAAATATTTAAGTAGTGTTGTATCAGTACATCATGTTTTTTAAGTGACCACATGTTTAGAAACTTACTTAGTAAACTAATTAGTAACTTTAGCTGTGAAATAAATTTAGTGGAGTAAAAGGTACAATATTTCCCTCTAAATATGTATGGAAGTAAAAGCAGTACTCAACTAGAGTAGATAAACTTCATTGCTTTCACCACTGGCTATAGTGTATCTGTCATAACATTGAGTTATGAAATATGTGCTGTGTATTGTGTATATAGTGAAAGTTTAATGAAAATAGGAGGGATGATGGGAACATTAATTTCAGTTTGATTGCCCTCAGGTCACAATGGAAACGGTAACAGGACGGAAGGTCACAGGGGACGTACCGAAACAAACACAGCTGGTGAGCGGACTCGTAACTTCCTGGGGTTAAGACTTTGTTTTGTACTCTGGCGGGCCAGAAAAATGGGAACACAATCTGTTGGAGTCAATATCCACAGCAGCCTTCCAGTAACTCCTGCTTTTGTGAAGCTGGCCTGAGTGATTCAATTTTCTATCTTCATCATCATGCATTATGAAGGCTTACTGCAACTCATTTAATGATTTATACATGTGTCATGCTGCATTCTGTAAGTATAGATACCTGCAGAATACACATAGCACCTTGTGATGCGCCCTGCATAACCACATGCTCTCTCTCTCGCTCTCTCTCTCTCTGTCTGTCCGTCTGATCCGTCAGAGAGATTTGCTGGTCTCTGAGGTGGAGGACAGTGGTGGTGTGGACTCTTGTCTGCAGTACGTGGACGCGTCGGCCGGCCGGTGGCCGACTGCTGTGGCCCTCAGCCTCCTGGGTCTGGCCTTGGACTGCACTGCTAGCCGCCACCGCAGCAGACCAAGCATGGAGAATGTGAGCACTAAAAGTTCAATCAACAGTATGCATAAACAAAATGGCACTTTCCGCTGCACCTCACGGTCTTGGTGATAACACGTGGCTGTATAGGGGGGCATCCTCCTTGATCTTTCACCTGGTCGGTGACTTCTGACCGCTTCCAAAGGACCCCATGAGCTGTTTTGGTCTGATGAGCAAAGACAGCTGATGTCTGTTTCTGGTATTCCTTTACTCGAGTACCAGTAGCTTGTTGAAGTTATATCATAAAGGATTGGGAAGGTGCTGACAACGCAACGAGCTTTGTCTCAATTTTGTACTTTTATGTAATTGAGTAGATTTTTAGACATATTTATCAAATTCTGGGTGTAGCACTTTCCTGTTGCATTGGTTACAGGGCTACTATTATATAGTATGGGAGCTATCTCCACTGATCTTTAGTTGTTTTTAAGTTTTGCTGATATAATGTGCTATTTTCTGCTGCTTGAATCATTTAACTTTGGATGACCTTAATGCTATAAATCTTAACTGTCTTCAGGTACTTCTGGCACTCAGCAAGCTGCTTCCTCCACCTAGCTGCCCCGCTGCCGACCAACCCCATAGCCTGGATAGCGGAGCCTATATAAATCCCAGCAGGCCATTTTCCTCCATACCTGTGGAGCACGATGAGCAGCAGAGCCTCCCTTGTTCTCCGACACGAGCAGGGCCCTGTGAATGCAGCCAGTCAGAGGTGACCTATCTGAGTGACACTGTGGATTCTCATGGTGAGGTAGACCTGTACTGCAGCTGGCCCGTACAGTGCAGCTGCACAGCTGAAAACGGCAGTCTGGCCTGTGAGGACTGCAGGGCCAACAGCTTCATCCTCAACCACAGGCTGGCCTCGGAGTAAGTGTTGTTATGATAGTAAGATCCACATCACAGAAGCAGGATTTAAAAATTTTTTTGATTTTTGATTTTAAGGCCAAGATTTGATTTATTTTTTTTAGCATCTGCCAGATCAAATAAAACATGAGCTTGCAGATTTGTCTGGTTCACAGGCAAAGGGATTGTTATACTATCAAATCTTGTTCAACAGATCATTTGTTTTCTTACATTTTCAAATTCTTCTTTAAAAACATAGCCTATATGTTAGCAAGTGTGATATAACCGCCATATTTTGGGGTATAATGTTCCACATTATGGCCGTATGGTAAAATCATTTATTTAAAAATGTCATGACAATAACTTAAGTGGGAACAAACTGTTTAAAAACAAAACGAGAAGAAGAGTCACCAGATGGCAGAAGGGAACTTTACAACAACAGCTTGACGTTCCTCGTCTGGAAAAAAACCACCAGCTCCCCTTTAAGGAAGGAGGCCTTGTGGGTAAACTGAACCCTAAAATGTGATGTAGAGGGTTTGTTGTGGGAATGCATATTTCTCGGTGCCTGCACTCTACAGAAACGTGCTTTAAGTTAGTAAAACTGTGTTTTTGTGATTAGGGTTGGGGATATGGTTGGGATCAGGTTAAGGTAACACATACTTGACAGTGCAGCTGCAGGCCACTGGTAAAGCTACCATGTGTCCTCTTTATTTATTTATTTTCCTTTGGACAAGCCCTAGACGCATGCAAATAAGGCAGGGGTGGAGAGAAAAAAAACCCTTGGAGAATCGCAGCTCCTGCTTTTGATTTCCAAGGTCGGTCAAATTTCGAAGCTCATTTCGATCGATTTTTGTTTTAAAATCGAAAAATCGTAACAGCCTTACATTTGATGGTTTGTAGTTGAAGTGTGCTGTAAATGGGTGAGCGAGTCAACTCCCCCAGGTGCTTCCTAACAGCAGCTTTGTCCGAGGAAATATTCAAAACACTTTCCCGACCATAACTGTCGTGCGATAGTGAGAAAATACAGGCAGAGGATGGGGTCATTGAGTAATCATTGAGAGGGATTATTTTTATATGAGTTTATACACTGTTTTTTTTATTTGTTTTTTTTTTTTAGAAAATTCTACTCACGTCTTTAAATAAGAAGAGCACATAAATAATAAAATAGGCAAACTATTTAAAATCAGCATTAAAGGAATCAATAAATTATATTTTATAAGGACTATATATAGTTACATATATAAATACACACTGCGTGTGTACAAATGAGTGTTTAAATAGCATTATTTTGTCATGTGATAGCTTATGACCTCATGCAGTTTCCGGTAGTGCATTTTTTAAATTTGCATCTTGAGGAATGTGAACAGCAACGACACAAACACTGGTGACAGATAACATGGTTGACATCTTGTTAGTCTGCATTCCCAGCCCTTGATTGTAGTTCTGTGACTCCTGTAGGGCAGCTTTGCCCATGATTCAAAGTTCAAAAAAAAGAAGTTTTTTCTCACCCTTCATGCAGGCCCTCATTCCAGCCTCAGTCTAAAACAAGCTTTTATATCCTCCTGTCTGTTTAAACCAACAATGAATGGAGCCTACTCACAAGTATTGTCTGCCTCTCCAAAGCCTGATCTACCTTCCTCCATAGATAATGTAACGAGCGGTGGGAAGCAAATTGTCTTGAGCGAATTTAGTGAGGTGAAAAGTATAGAGCAAAAAAGAGGAAATGCTTGGGGTTCACACAGTGACTACATGTATAAGAAACAGGATGGACAGGGGAGTTGAGCTGGAATTTACTTCCACAACCTCCACTGTTTGATTGTTGTGTGTCTGAATTTCCTTATTGAATCATATTACAAAGTAAATTGATACTAATCCATCAAACTGTACAGAAAGGAAGTACAAAAAATCTCTTCTTTGATTGTTTACCTCTTATTTCCTCATTTCACTCTTCACGTTTTCATCATTCTGTTAGTTGGTTTCTATATTAAGGTTTGGTTTGGTTTGGTTATAACTGTGGAATGTGTACTCTGTTGCCTTGAGAAGGTGGCATGTTGAATTTATACTTAATATGTGTTATATGTGAGGAAAGTGTACCATGAATAAAAGCCCTGGAAATGTTAATAGAATAAGTTTTGAGTAGGTAGATTCCCTGAGTGACACTGTGAAAAATATTGTAAAACAATGCCTCCAAAAAATGCTGACATATTGACTAATAAAATTAAACACCATTAAAATATTCTGTTCAGCCATATTAAAGCTACTACTGACGGTATCCCTTGTGTTTTGGTTTTACCAGCGCGTGTATGTGTTTATCAGTTTCAGTCAGTGGATAGACACATTGGAGGTATATTATTCAGGATCAGAAACGGTCTTTTGATTAAACTCTGTTACTTTTCCAATTAAATCCTATTTTCTTACATGTAGAGAAAAATGAATCCAGTCTGGCTGGTGTTGTAGAATCCGTTGTAAACCATTTTGACAGATCTTAAGTCTACAAAACCAGACTTCAGATCTGGACTTGTAATAGAGAATAAGGTAAAAATAGGAAATTAAATAAAACATTACACAATTTAAAGCTACAAACCAACAAGGTCATTGATCATTTCACTGGGGAAAAGAAAAGAAAAATCCACCGTACTGTGTGAAGAACTGAAACAGGAACATTACAAGTTACATGAGGGAAGATAAAGCAGAGAGTGGCTTTGTCAAATCTAATATTCCTTTGAGTTTGGAAATAGACATTATGAATTACCTTCTTAATGTTGAACAAATAACTTGGTATGTGAAAATAAAGTTTGCAAAATGTGGAATTTCCAACTTAAACATGACAATAAAATCAACGACCTCACTTTCCTATGACTGAATGTCAAATGGCTGATAATCCAGTTATAAATGATCAGGTTCTATATGTCATTCAGTTATTAAGTGAACTGCAGTCCTGTTGCTCGCACACATGCTCACAAGTGTGAGCATTTTGGGGAACAGCCAAAACACGCCTGGATCGGGACTGAACACAGCCTCAGAGGCCAGGTAGACAGCTGTGGTACTGAGATGATATAAAGCCTTACAGCTCAAGTACAGGTGTATAGCTCTGACTCAGAGGGACTGGATTTCAGAGGAGCCTGCTGTACATATATAGCTATTTTGGCTTCACAAAAGTGTGTTCCAAAGAAAAAAAAGTCAGGTGACCTTATGGAATTTTACCTGGAAACAGCATGTCCTGAGGGGGAGATGAAGTTGTAAGATTCTGGGGGAGAACATGAAAAAGAGTGTAGCCTAAATTTGTGGATATGGTGGAGATGAACAGTGTTTCTTGTTGCTTTTGCACAAAGGGTCAGGATTGTGATGTTTACTGTCATGTTATCCAGTCACTGCTACTAGAGAGCGTGAACATATTTGGAAAATCTTCGGTAAATCTAGAGTCTCTAATTTTTTAAGACAGCTCTTTCCTGTGAGACTCAACATGTCTGAAATCCTGTCTAGGACATCATGTTCAGCTGCCATCACCTTTTCAACAGTATAGTTCCAGTTTGACTCAAGTGTGCACATCTGCCGACTGCATTCGAGTTTAGGAATCCAAACTTCAAATGGATTCAGTTCACTTTTATGATGTCACTGTATATTTGACATGAGAGGCTTCTGTTCACAATAGTCTTAAATTTGTTCCTGTCATAAAAATAGATGGAGAGAGAGAGAGAGAGAGAGAGATGCAGCTGTGGCTGGTGAAACATGGTGTGAAAATAGGAAGATAAATATAGCAGCAGCAGAAGTACCCAACATGACAGTGGCATGTAATTAAAAATGGTCGTCCCACCATACTCATGTTCCCTCAATAAAAGTGAATCATTTTTACAGGGTGCTGGTGGAAAGTGGCGGGATGTACAGGTGCATATAAAAAAAGCCTCTGATTTATTGACAACAAACAGCTTTAAGAATCCATTTAATATTGAATTAATGTTTGGCCATTTGGGGGCAGCACAAGCTGTAAACATTGACATAGCATCACCATATAAAGTCGATATTGTAAATGTGTTTTGTCCACCTGATGGATGTCAGCATTCACTCTCTTTTAGGGTCAGAGTACTAAAGTATAATCCGTTTTGCCCAAGTACCTGACCCTCAGTGTTCTGCAGCCATAACTTGTAAATGTATGTTAATTCACAATATTATGACATTTATTAATGCCATTAAAAGTATGTATGCGCTACGTGTTAAATAAATTAATAAAGAGTAAAGAGTAGCTGTGTTATCCATGTTTCAGTCTAACACAATAGCTCATGCAGTCATCTCCTCAGGTTTGACTCTGAGCTGAGAGTGGATGATGATGATGATGATGATGATACAGTGTTGAAGGTGCAGTGTAACAACAGAGGTCACAGGTGGTGCCATAACTAAGTGGCAACTGAAGCCACGCCCACTAAAGGGTGTCTGATAACAAACCAAATGTCTCTGTTTTTCAGTTGTCCATTATTTATTGTCATGTCATCATTATAAGCTCATTCTCCCATACAGGTGTGTGTGTGGTTCTGTAATGATATAAAAATTAAATTAAAAGTACTTAAAAGTAAATTCAGGCTGTATGCAGCTAGGTGGCAAATAAACCACAAGCATCAAACACCAAATGAAATGAGCAGCATTAAATACATCTGTATCAATAACCTGGATATTTGGTGGTATTTCAGCCAACAGTTAAAGACGCAAACCAGGCTCACATTTAAAGACACTCATACTGCCGCCTACTGGTGGAGAGGGGGAACATCAGTTTGCTCTACTTTCTTTTAAACGTGCATTACTGTGGAAACCAAATTAATTATCAGTGCTAACAGTAACAGCTCTGCACAAACAACAATTACTTAGGTTAAACTGTATTACCAACTGTATTGCACCAAACAATGCACTCACAATGTTAGAGAAGGACCATCCTATGCTCTTGGCTTTTCTTTTGATATATTTACTTTGACTTGTTGCTTTTCTTAGTGTTTTTCTTCAATAGGAAAAAAAACTAAAAGCAAAAGCGGAGCGTTATTTGAATTCAGTTTTCTTGTTTTTCCTTTTTTTGATTCAGACAACAAAAATGGGAAAAACAACTGTCAAGGTTGGGTGATGTGTGGGGGAGGTTGAGGACCCAAATGCAGGACACAGAGCGGAGCAGGTACAGCTCAGATGATTTATTAAAGAACAAAAAGCCAGCACAGGTGAGACACATGAGGTGTAATCAAGACAAGACAGGAAACAAACGGGATACAAACAGATGCAGGCAACCTCGAAACAAAAGAGGATACAGAGCATGACACCAAGACATGAACAGACAGCAGCCTGACAAAAAATGTAACTTGAAGCCAATACTGAACATAAAACTCTCAAAAACAGAAACCAGAACAAACGACAGTGGACCAGGACGGGAAGAAACTAATAAACACATCTAAGAACCAAGACTGACACAGAAGCCTGACTACAGAAGAACTAAAAATAAGAACACAGAATGAGACGGAACCAATAACTGAACTGAGCTGAAGATGCAAATGAACCTAAACAAGGCTGAAGAGAGGAAACACAAGACACGGAACAAAACCCCTAACACAAGACAGGAAAACCCAACAGCATGGAACATATTGAAACAAGAATCAGAACACAAAACAGACGAGGCAAAATAACAAACCGACAGACTGAGACCAGGATGTGACAACTGGGTTTTCCATTCCTGCATTATATCCACATGTAATGTTAAGATTGCATGCTCAAAGACAACTCTAAACAGTCTCAGCTGTCAAAGCTGAGTGTGTATGTATGTGTGTGTGTGTTAGGCCACACTCCTGTTGGTGGTGCACTACTGCAACCAGCAGTTGATCTGGTGGAGCCAGGAAATATCCTTCACTTGATTTTACTGGGGTTTGGACCTGAACATGTGGAGTTTTGTGCTATGTCAGATTGCTGCCCTCCGATCCCAATCTAATTGGTCATTTGGTCTCCAGTCCAGAGCATGGAGCCTGACTCCAGCGAGGACTGGCCTACAGCAATGATATAGGCAAAAGATGAGGTCATGTTTAGGGACAAAACTGTATAATGCGATCAGCAGAATTTTTATCAACATTTTCTGCATATGACAAAAAAACGGATGTAAACCAATGTCTGTTTACAGTGTCTAACATCCCTGCCTTTAGACAAATGGTCAGCGCTATGGGTCAACAGGTAAGAGAAAGATGGCACGTGAAAGAACTGGTAGCCCGTCCAGGCTAGCCCATGTTACACTGGAGAGTTGTGTGCAACCTTTCTTTGACCGGGATGAAACTTTCTGCCGTCAGCTCCAGCCTGCAGCATCCAGACATCTTTATCACATAAAAGATCATCCCAGGAGGAAAGGTGCATTTGAAAGATGGGGAGACAGGAGACAGAGCATCAGACTTGGCTGCTGATTCAGCAGTGGCATTTCCCCTGTGGCACTGGAGCAAGGTTACCCATGTGAGCCTGACATTTACAAACAGCAAAGCAGAGTCAGGCAGGAGTAAGGCAGAGGGAAGGTTAACAGGGAGTGATTTGGGGGCAATGGGTTTTCCTGTGGAAGTACGTTAACCACGATTTTGCCAGAGAGCATAGAAGCTATGACACTCATTAAAGGAGTCCTCCGATGACGGAATTCTTGAGCAGACTCTTAAAGGCATGGCTGTCTTCTTCGAGACCTGAAGGAAAGCTGAACACAATGTCCACGTGAGTATGGAAATCAGAAGCACTCTCACCTTCGTTCTATGAATCAGGGGCCAGTGTGTACGTAGTGGAAAGTGTTCCTTGACTGAAGCGTGGAAGGCATCCATCTGTTGAGTTGGCTGTTGGATGGCTGAGGATTGGTTTGTGTCAACTCGAGCAGCAGGGACAGGAGAGCATACTCTTTCCTATAACGGTGTCCTACATCATACTTAACACGCTAAGTGTGCCTTTAAGAGGAAATACTGAACTGGAACGCAGTTTATCCCACTTTATTAAATATTTTTTTTGCAGGTCCTTTAAGCAGATCTGGAAGAGAGTCCACTTTTCGCCCCTTATTTCCTATCTTTTACTCAGCTTAGATTTACCTTCATACAATCAAAACAGTAGGATAAGGTAAAGGTGGCCCTTTGACAAAATGTATGTTTGAACAAACCCCTTTTTAAAACAGTTCACGATAGTCAGACCAAATACAAAATGTAATGACGTTGTTTCAAATCTTTTATATTGTATGCAAAAATAGGTCTCAGTAATTACCTGTGTAACAGCTGACCTCTTTATGCCTGCTGTTAAACAGGGTAACTTCAAAAAACCACCAACTCATTTACGTCAATGGCCTTTTGTGTTGCTTCACACTTTTCTGAAACCGTTTTAACAAATGTTAAGTGTCTCCTATCAGTATCCCAAAGATCTTTGAATCAATCAATGAGTCAATCAACAAAAATTCCACACATAGATGGACGATCACGTTGTCTGAACTTGCAAATGCACACCTCCATGTATTAAATATATTAGGAATCTTTGTCAAATGTCAAAAAGTATAAGGCTAAACTAGAAATGTGTTGACTCAGCAAAATAACCTGCAAACAGCAGGCGCAGACAACAAACACAAGTGAAAGCAAAGAGAGACCCTGCACAGTTTTGTTTGGGTTTCAATGTGAGTGTCATGGTTATGATACTGAGTTTTGTGATTTCCTGTTTTATTGTGTTAAATTTGTCCTCATGTGTCTCGCCTTTTTGGTATTTAAGTGGCTCTTCTTATTATGTGTTGTGTGATTGTACTTGCGCTCCAGCCCCTGTTCTGTCCTTTCCCCCTGTGTTTCTGGATTGCCTTTTGAACAGTCTACATGTATTTAACAAACTACAACACATGTTTGAAGATGTCCCGGTTCTGCGCAGATTTTCGGGCTCATTATGTTTGATGCCATGCACATTTTGGAGTGGCCTTTTATTGTGGCCAGCCTAAGGCCTTTTATTGTGGCCAGCCTAAGGCACGCCTGTACAATACCCATGCTGTCTGAAGCATCTTGATATGCCACACCTGTGAGGTGGATGGATTATCTCGGCAAAGGAGAAGTGCTCACCAACACAGACTTTGACAGATTTGTGACCAATATTTGAGAGATATAGGCCTTTTGTGTACATAGAGAAAGTCTTAGATCTTTGAGTTCAGCTCATGATGAATGGGGGCAAAAACAAAAGAGTTGCCTTTATAATTTTGTTCAGTCTAGAAATACTGTCAAGTACATGTTATGTACAAACTTGGACAATTAGTATCAAGAAAAAAATATGTTCGGCCACAGGAACTAGTACCAGCTGGATGTGAATCAAACTACAATTTCAAATTCAAAATCTTCACACAGGATGGGAAAACAATTCCTCCTTCATGCTGTGCATTACAGTCTGTCAGCGACACCCTCAAAAATCACAATTGATTGCAGTATGAATACACATGTATGGCCTTTTTGCTGAGCGGGTTGAGAGACATTCATTACTATTCATAGTTCCATACTGTGAGCATGCAGAGGAGCTTTCTCCTGGATGAGGCTGACAAACTCGTGCTTCTCCAGGCAGCCCCGACACTCTTCTCCCCATGAGGCTAAAATGTTCCTCAGCTCCACGACTCTCAGCTTTTTGAGCCCATCACTGCTCAGATCCTTCAGCTGAGGCTCTGCAGACAACCACGAAACAGAAACAGACTCGTCCGTTTTGTGCACACAGAAATGAACGGTTAGTCTTTGTTGTGCATTTGAACACACATTACCATATCTGAGCTGACAGATCTGTGTGTCGCTGCTACTGAGGCGTTGGCAGATCTTCTCAACAGGGACGTGGAAGGCCAGAGGTCGAGACACTGATGCTGTGACACGGGTGGCTGCATCACTGCTTGCTCCTAGGTAGTAACACTGAGACAGCACATAAAACATACCTTTTTCTATTGTCAACTCAGTATACTGGTAATCACAGTCGTGTTAGTCAAGTCTGCAGCTCACGATGTATGACATGGAAAGCCATTCATGGGTGTGGAGATTCTTTCTCTTTTCTTGTTCCCTCTTATCCAGGCTTGAAATGACGTTTAAATGTCAGTGTGATTAAATTAATTTCAATCCCTGACAGAAACACAATTTCACTAAAGCCAGGTGGCTCACACGCCAACAACTTGGTGTACAAGAAGAGGGTAGGGAAAAAAAAGGGTCGGCTGAGATAGACTGCTGGGCATTGGTCAAGTCCACTGGGTATCTTCCAAAGTTACAGTATTTTTAGTACAAATTCCCTCTTTGTTCTACCATTGCTTCACTGTGATTTAGCAAGGAAACACTGTCGAGGGAAACACAAAGACAAATTTGTGCTGAAAAGATTGCTGAGCCTCGTTTTAGCTTCAGCTGACTTCTTTTTTTTTTTTACCCACACATTGTCTTACATTTCTTACAGTGCCATTATAAAGCAGGCTGTTTTGCACCTTGGTGGTTAAAAATCGATGATAACTGAAAAGGAGGTGTCCAAATGCAAGGAAAAAAATGTGCATGAAGTAGGGCAGCTGCTCTTCACATCGTTTTGTTTCCTCCACCAAGTCCATCATTAAATTGGGAAACCTCAGAATGTATTATTACACTCATAACTTGACCACTTAGGGGTATCCAATACAGACTGTATTTAAATAATACAACATGTTAAAGTTTAAAGTCACTGCCACAGTAGGCTGAGTTAACTGAAAACAGCATAATCGCTGAAGGTGTTGGATTTAACCCTGAATAGGTTTTTTTTTGTAATTTAACTGGATTTAGAGTTTTGAAATAGAGAGAGTTTTCCCCCCATAAAATATCTATAAAATGTTGTTTTGGATTCCTTGTTCCTTGTGTATTGTGGATATTTAAAAAAAAAAAAATCTACTTGTGAAACTGTAGGTGTGTGTTATTGTCTGGTACCACGAGTGCCTGTATTGTCTGTGCAGTTTGTAAAACACCCCAGCAGTCCAACTTGCACAACTTGCCAACAAGTGGAAATTTTCTTTGCGGCGTACTCTCACCAGCCTTGCCTCCTTCCCTTGGGCGACGGTGCAGGCCTGAATCAGCTCCTCTTCCACCAGGGCAGGAGTGAGTTCTCTGTGGGCTGAGGTCAGACTGCCATACAGTCTGTGGAGAAAGCCCACACACACTGCACACCACATCACTTTTAGTCGGGGTGAGAATCAGTCAATTTGTGGACTTATGGGTTTATATATTTTCTATTCTAACAAATAGTTATATTTGTTGGCGCTTCGTGGCCCACAACGCTCCAAAATTATAAATAAGAAAAATAAACATAAATTCGATCAAACGTGTTGAGAAGCATGACATCTGTTCAAATTAAATCTTCTTTTAATATGTTTTCACGAACCTTTCTTGTTTTTCATATAGCAAAAACAATGATGTGTGAGTTAATTATGAGTTCAAATATGTGGTGTTGTCTGTGCTTATTGGCTGACATACACTCACTGGCCATACACCTTTCTAGTTGCCCCCCCCCCTTTTTCGCTTCAGAACTGCCTTAATTCTTGGTGGCATATTTTCAACAAGGTGTTGGAAACATTCCTCAGAGACTTTGGACAATATTTAAATGATAGCATCACGCAATTGCAGCAGATTTTTCAGCTGCACATCCATGATGAGAATCTCCCGTTCCACCACATCCCAAAGGTGCTTGGTTGGAATGAGATCTGGTGACTGTGGAGGCCACTGGGGTACAGTGAACTCACTCATCATGTTCAAGAAACCAGTTTGAGATGATCTGAGCTTTGTGACATGGTGCATTATCCTGCTGGAAGCAGCCATCAGAAGATGGTACACTGTGGTGATAAAAAGATGGACATGGTCAGTAACAAGACTCAGGTAGGCTGTCGTGTTTAAACAATGCTCAATTGGTACTAAGGGGCCCAAAGTGTGCACAACTACACCACCACCAGCCTATTCAAGGCAGGTTGGATCCATGCTTTCATGTTATTTACGCCAAACTCTGACCCTACCATCTGAATGTCGCAGCTGAGAGCAAGACTCATCAGATCCAATCATCTACTGTACAGTTTTGGTGAGTCTGTGCAAATCGTACCCTCCGTTTCCTGTGGTCTTCTGCTGCTGCAGCCCATCTGCTTCAAGGTTCGATACTTCTCGGTTGAAACGAGTTGTTATTTGAGTTACTGTTGCCTTTCTGTCATCTCGAACCAGTCTGCCCGTTCTGCTCTGACCTCTGACACCAACAAGGTAACTGCTCACTGTATATTTTCTCTTTTTCAGACCATTCTCTGTAAACTCTAGCTGCCCAACAGTTTCTGAAATACTCAGACAAGCCCGTCTGGCACCAACAACCATGCCACGTTCAAAGTCATTTAAATCCTCTTTCTTCCCTATTCTGATACTCGGTTTGAACTTCAGCAAGTTGTCTTGACCATCACAAGTTGCAATGTAATTGGCTGATTGGTTATTTGTGTTAACAAGCAATTGAACAGGTGTACCTAATAAAGTGGCCGGTGAGTGTATATAGGCCTGTTTTGGAAGTAATGTGCAGGACATGAGATCCACAGGGTTTTTTTGCACACTGCGGCTGGCTATGACAGACATATTTTTTTTTTTACATCTTTTCCTGTAACTTCAGATTACCTTCCACAATCTTTTCATCTATATTCTGACTCAAATAATTTTTAAATGACACCCAATTTCATCTACATATGCAGGCCAGATTATGGTGGGAGAACTAGTGTTGCCACAGGCATGCATGGCTGAATTTTGAATTAGAAATAAGACCCTGTGAATGATATCTGATACTGGTAAACCATAGCAAGACTGTAAACAACTTACTCACACCATGCTGTCTAACCTTCACAGTCGTCTGCCGCGGAGAAAGTAAACCCTCTGAAAAACAGCAGAATGGCGAGGGACAGCACCGACATGGTAGCGTCTGACGTTATTATTAGCTGGGTGTCCCAGCCTCCGACTTCAGTCCTTCAGAGCAGCTCTGACAGCTCCGAAAGAGACCAGGACGTACGTCACCGCATAACTAAGGATCCATTTGGCTTAAACTTTAATGAAGCGATCTAAAACATACCAGAAAAGTAAGATTATAACAGTAAAAAAGAAAAAAATGTGACTCAGACATCAGTGCAAACGGACTAACCAAATAATATAACACACGGGCTTTATCCAGTACTTTTGGTACCTTCACTTTAAAATAATTTAAAATTCAAAATACTCCATTTTACTTTAGTAAGATTTCGATTTTTTTGTGAATATTTTGGACATTGTGTTTCAAGTCAAAGCTCCAAATTAATACTTCTTTCACCAGTGGAATTTGGCAGGTGAGTTGACGTTAGTAATGCGAGACAAGAAAAAAACAGCTGAATTTACAAGTTACATGATTTCCTTTATCGGAACATGTTTTTGGTGTTTACATGTAGTATTATTATTATTATTATTATTATTATTATTATTATTATTATTATTATTATTATTATTATTATATGCTATAATTATAAAATAAAATGAAAAAAAGTTTAGTTCTGCATTACGCTTTTGTTCTGAAAACCTTGAACCGGAAGTTGCTCCTGGCAGCGGAACACGGGTCGCATTGCGCGTGGCCCAACCGGTCCTTTGAGCTGGGATCTGTCTGCAATGGCTGCTATTGGAGTTCACTTCGGATACACATGCGCTTGTGTGGCGATATTTAAGGTGCGTTGCGTTCAGTTTAACTGTACGGGCCTTTCACACGCTGTCCCTTTCCTTCTGCTCTATAAGGTAGCGACCGGGTTGAGCTCAACTCAAAAACCCCACTGAGATGCTGCTGGTTGTTAAGCTATCAATAAACTGTTACGTACAAATACTAACTTACTAAGTCATTTCCTGTGGGATAAGTTAACTCCTCAACGGTCCTTGTATCATCAGTTATCTCATTCAATCCGGAAAGCAAAAAAAGCCGGGTCAGAATTCAGTTTTTCGGGTTTCTGTAGGCCTTAAAAAGGAAGCTGACTGTGTTGCCTTGTTTTCGTCTTGACCAGGGCAATCTTCAAGAAGAAAAAAAAAACCCAAAGTCTTATTTTTGTTTCGTGGTTATCTTGTTTTACAGTTTCTAAGCCTTGCGTATGCACAGTCTGATGCAGCATGGCGCGTGCACGTACCTCTCGGGGGCAAAGACATGTCTATGCTCGGGAGCACGTTGAGAAAGTTTAAGCATTTTTGAAACTTAAAATGAACATCCATAAGGGCAGCATCGTGATCAGATCCACACTAGAGGGAATTATGTGAATTATACAAGGTGTTCCTTATATCACGCCCGCTCATGACTCCCGTAGATTAATAAAGGGTTTATTAATCCACATTTGCTCACACAAGAATAAACTTGGCAAAATGAAAAGGTCCACAACACAGTCGGGGGAAAAGCGGCATTGAAGGGACATGTATTTCGTTATTGTACAGTTTGCAAACAACTAAAATAGAATTGTATGTAATTATTTAGAGCAGAATATAAGCAAATATGTCATAGCCCTGGAACCTGGAACTACATGACACCCAGGGGAACCCTATAAGGATCCTCCTCTCATTCTCTTGTCCACAAACACATTTAGATTGGATGGGCAAAATGTTTGGATTAATTTTCTGTCAATAGTTGATTGAACTGTTTTTGTTATGTGATGTCCAGCTCTACCTACAGGAAAAAAAAATTAAAATGTGTGTATGTGTGTTCAGGATGGGCGGGCTGATGTGGTGGCTAATGATGCAGGAGACAGAGTGACTCCAGCTGTTGTGGCCTACAGAGACACTGAGCAGGTACAACGTTATGCATTTCTTCTCTTCAAGTCAGTGTTCACCGAGGACCGCATGAACTGAGGGATGTTTCAATAAGATGGATCAGGACAGCAGGGCTTATTGTGAAAATGCCTGTCTTGAATTGAGCAGAACCAGGATCAGTCTGTTTCATAGAGCAGGTTTGGAGCTATTGTGAGCAGTGCAAGTCAGGTCTGGTTTATTTCATTACTTTAAAAAAACTGGTTATTGCATAACAGATATGCATTATTTGATTTATTTTTACCTCAATTCCCAGTGAAGAAAATGGATGTTAAGATTCAAGCGGTGGTTGAGGCCTCGAAGCGACTCGACTGATGCAAACACTTTTTCACACCATTGTATTTTGTAGGCCTGGGCGATATGGACCAAAAATCATATCCCGGTATTTTTGGGCTGAATTTTGTGAAGTGCTCTAAGTGTTCGGTTTTACTCCAAGGCCGAATTTGAGATGTAGGATCACACATCTGAACTTGTGAATCCAAAATATGTCAGAATAACTTGTGATTGCTTTCTTTGTAGCCATACATGGTCACTCCGCACTACCTACTCTGCACGATCTGTGAACTGAACTGATATTCTGGCCATTTACATGTAGACACTTAAACTGCTCTGTGCACAGCCAGTTCTCTGTTAAACCTCCCTAGATGGAGCCAGGTTGTTATTACGTTATTGACAGCTGTGCGATGCAGCTGTAAAGCCTCTATAGCTGTAGCTACTGTATAGAGTGGCTAACATGTTGGCATCTGTTGATTTGTCTGTCTGCTTATTGGCTGATTTTTATGTTCTGCAGATTGTAGGTATTGCAGCAAAGCAGGGACGGGTCCGCAACGCCGCCAACACCGTTGTTAAAGTGAAACAAGTGCTGGGGAGAAGGTGACCTTACACTGTCTTGTTTGCAAATCTTAAAGCTACTGGAGACTCAGTCGTTGGCTTGTTTGTTGAATGTGAAAATTTAAATAGTATGTGTCTTGGCTGCACATTACAGCCTTGCAGTATTTAACTGAATGAGTTGTTCAGAGCGACTTATAGATTTTATCTTTCCCTGTCTCTCTACGGGCAGCTTTGGTGATCCAGAGACACAAATTCACAAAACAGAGACCAAGTGCCAGGTGAGTTTAACAGATCCACCCTGAAGAGGTTTTAAAAATCTCAAAATGTGTAAAATGAAGGCTTTGCAGCATAGATTTAGTTTCCTTTGTTAGCATTCATTTTTCTGATGCTGTTCATGTAGCCCTGCAGCTGAGGAGCTTGTTTCTTAGATGTAGTTTTGAAAATACTCGTTGAACCCAAGAGAGTTTGCTGTCGTGGTAAAGCAGCGACTGATTGCTGTGTTCAGGTGGTGAACAGAGGAGACAAGCCTTATTATGAGATTACAGCAGGAGATCACCCAGAGTACGTTGCTCCAGAGGACGTTGCGAAACTCATCTTCCACAAAATGAAAGGTATTTTGTGGGAAACTCTCACACACACAAACATTGACATCCCTCATAAATGAGCAGCAAGATGATTGATCATTCCGATTTTCACAGAAACGGCTCAGTCAGCTCTGGGCTCTGATGTCACCGACGCCGTCATTACCGTCCCGTTTGAGTTTGCACATGCTCAGAAACGGGCTCTGAGGTAGGCCACATCACTACCCATCACAACGGTACTATTTTGTTGTGAGACGGTTTCCAGATGTTCCTTTTAATACAGTCCACAACTCTGTTGGTTCTGTGCAGGCAGGCAGCTGAAGCTGCGGGGTTTCATGTGCTGAGGCTGATCCACGAGCCTGCTGCTGCTCTGTTGGCCTATAACATCGGACAGGACTGCTCTTCTGGAAAGAGGTACAGCACTGATTCTGCATGATGAAGAAAAGAAGAGGACCATGTTTCTCGCAATACGTGAAATGTTGCTAGAGATAAGATAATTTATTGAGCCCACAATTAGGAAGTTCACTCAAGATACAACACAACAGATAATGCATCCAAAAACTGAGTTGAAAAAATACAACATATAATAGATAAGAATAAGAATTATGTGTGCACTATATACACCTTTTTTTTAATACAGATGTGTTGACTTGTTTATTGGTTTGCTGACATTGGCCTTTATGGGTGGAATTTGATTTTTTTTAGCTTGTTAACCAGTATTATGTTAAGATCGACTCGAAAAACTCCAAACCTGGCTTTGACACTAATTGTCTAACATCAACTTCTCAAAGTGTGAGAAACAGGAGCTGTCACTAGAGGACATGGCAGCCCTGGATAGGTTCTGTCCGATGTAGTAGTAAGAACACAATATCAGCAACAGCTCAGTGTTAGTTTAACTACAGTATGTGCTGCTTTTCTATTCAGACTTGGAGCGTGTCGCGTTGAGTTACAATTTCTCATGATCACTTAAAGGTGGTATTATGCTCATTTTCAGGTTCAAAATCCTATTTAGAGGTTGTACCAGAACAGGTTTACATGGTTTAGTTTTCAAAAAAACACCATATTTTTTGTCATATGCACTTTGCTGCAGCTCACTGTTTTTCCATCTGTGTTTTTGAGGGCGTGTCAGACTAGCTGCTAGGCGAGCATTATGACGGACATTTTGCTTTCATCCCTGTGACATCATAGGGATGAAAGGGAAGCGGCTGGACTACAAACGAGTTGTTTTCAGTCAGTTCAGAGCAG
Source organism: Lepomis macrochirus (assembly GCA_024633595.2). Taxonomy (NCBI): domain Eukaryota; kingdom Metazoa; phylum Chordata; class Actinopteri; order Centrarchiformes; family Centrarchidae; genus Lepomis; species Lepomis macrochirus. The sequence continues at coordinate 3,380,739 of JALXJV020000024.1, forward strand.
AGGTTTCTGTGGGAGATGGGAACTTTGGGCTTTTTCACTTTGCAAACCTGTTACATGCACAAAAACGATACAACTCAATAAAGGAGAGGGAAAAGACAAAAAACATAATACCACCTCTTTAAACACATCTATGCCTCTATTCTCTCAAAACTCTAAACACAAATCCATAACTTCTCACCCAATTCCCCAAACTTCCTATTTGCAGGTCAAAATGAAGCTGCCCACTCAAAACCATTCATTCATGCTGTAAAACATAACTTTGCCCTCAGACATAACACACAAGAACTCAAAAACACACACACACACTACAACACAGTCTTACACACTGTTGAGATACAATACTATAAAAACTAGTAATGTTTGTTGTTCTCCCCCTCAAAAACCTTTTCACATGATGAACCCAACAAATAAACTGTACATTTGCACGGTTTTTATTCCTCGCTCATGCTGATCTGTTCTGTGTCCACAGCCATGTCCTGGTGTATAAGCTGGGTGGGACGTCCCTGAGTGTGACGGTGCTGCAGGTCAATGGAGGAATGTTCCGGGTTCTCAACACCCGCACTGACCACAGCATCGGAGGAGAGAGCTTCACACAGGCCTTGGCCCAGCACCTCGCCGCCGAGTTCAAGCGGTAGCTACTGTTTTTCTGCTGTTCCCTGGAGCTCGACTTACACCTGCTATTTTTCCACCACGTGTTGACACACTTTTACTTTGATGTAGCTATAAATATATATTATATTGCGGAGAAATTAGTTGTGTCCAGTAGGGATGTGACGGAATCTAATGTTTTTGTTATTGATTGTACGATTTATTTATTTTTTGATTAGTCGATTAACTTCATGACAAATTTATTTATGATTATTCTAAAGATAATTTTTCATTACTCGATTATTATAAAAATTAATTTATCTGAAATAAACTCATAATAATTGAGTATTTTATTCAGTCATCCTGAAAAAGTGACAGAGAATATTCATAATGATAGCATATCTTAAGGTGTGTTCAGTTTCCATGTCACAGATTATAATAATAATAATAATAATAATAACAATAACAACAGACCCTATTTGTCAGATGCCTGATCAGAAAACTGGACCTCAAATTCAGAAAGATTTAGTCTTTTATCACATTTAGTCACTGTATGTCAGCCCTTCCCTGAACTGGAGAATCAGAATGTTTTTTATGAAAATGAAACATAAAATGGTTTTGACAAGGATTAATTTCATCACTGGGGTAATACGCAGTAAGATAATTACTGGCGACTGTATACAGACAGTCTGTAACGTTAGTTTTAGCCACTCATACGAGGAAACAGGAAATATAAAATAGCCCGAACGTTAAATGACGCATGGTGTAACATTACGTTACCATGACATCAGCTTCGCAGAAATACCTTTTAACATGGGGGTGATGAATAATAATCAAAGCTAGTCACACGCACCCTATCCAGTGTTTTACACACCTTGTTTGATGTTTGATTCCTCGCAGCCATCCTCATGTTATTTGTCTGTGCTTGTAGCACCTTTAAGCATGACATCAGCAGCAATGCTCGGGCGATGATGAAGCTGATGAACGGAGCAGACATGGCCAAACACTCTCTGTCCTCGCTGGGATCGGCCAACTGCTTTGTTGACTCCCTGCACGATGGCATTGACTTTGAGTGCAATGTCTCCAGGTGAGCCGTAAAGCTAGGCACAAAGCATTTAAAATAACAAGTGTTGTAATTAACTGAGCTTTTTGCAATTTTCACTCCTAACAAAGCTAAAAATACCAAACCCTACGCACTACTGAAAATGAACACATCGTCTATGGAGCCCTGCAGCTGGATGATTGTGGCAGAAGCACACAGACTGATTTGTTTAGAACTCTACAATGAAGATTTACGATGTCTGCTTTTACTAGCAGATTTGGTTTAAGCATATACTGTCAGACTTTGACAAGCAGAAATGTTTTTTTTTACTCTACATCGGCGGGATAAATAATTGTTACAAACCTTGACAGCCTCTGTGTGGTGTTTTCTCAGAGCTCGGTTTGAGCTGCTCTGCTCCTCAATCTTCAACAAGAGCATCCAGCCAATCAGACCCCTGCTGGAGGAGGCGGGACTCTCCACCAGCGACATTAACAAGGTGTGTGAAAGAAGCTTTTACCCTCGCATGTGCTTTCATTTATTGTCCAGCGCTAATGGCAGGTGTAGGATGTGGATGAGGGCGAGTTGGTATGAATGTGACATGCCGTTCATGTGACTGGTGTGCTTCAGGTTGTTCTTTGCGGTGGCTCAGCCAGGATCCCTCGTCTCCAGCAGTTGATCCGCGAGATGTTTGGTGATGTGGAGCTTCTCAGCTCAGCACCTACTGATGAGGTCATTGCTGTGGGAGCCGCCCTGGAAGCAGGCCTACTGGTTGGAAGGGAGGGCCTTGGCCCTGAGGAAGAGTCTGTCACAGTGGATGTTTCTGCCGCTGACATACTAGTGAAGGTATACTTCAGTTACTAAAATCTGTCCAATGATCTCAATTGAATAATTCATGTGGGGCCAGCATTACTCTATCTAAAGAATGTGTTACATTCATTCTCATCCTTTGTGTTTGGTGTGCGGGTGTCGCAGGAGATGGGTGAAACCGGAGCCGAGGTGTTCACTGTCCTCCTCCCATCGGGCACGCCCTTCCCCGCTCGGAGACACCACATCATGAGCGCAGAGGGGAAGCTACCCTCGCTCTGTGTGGAGATTTACCAGAGGTTTGTCGCGGAGCAGCCAGAAAAGCTAGCAAAGGTACAGAAAAACACTAACACGGGATCAAATGTCGAGCAACATACACTTCCCCTTTAAGTCCTCCTCCTGAGTATCACGCTATAATAATGTTAGAGAAGGATAATTTGAGAGTCAAGTCATAGCATTAAACAATATCATGTAATATCATCAGAATAATTAGTTCTAAAAAAAAAAGTACAAACAATGATTAATTTATTATAAAGAACAACTGAAAGAAAGCGTTAACCTGCCTGTGTATTGTGTATAACTTATAGATTGTCTTGAGAGACCTGCAGCCGAGAGAGGAGAACCACCACATCGACACTGTGGTGACTATGAAAAGGTATCCATTCTTGTCAGGATCAGTGGCGTGGGCGGTTTTTTTTTTTAAATGTGACTGCGTTTCATATCGTTACCTGTGTACGTTGCAGGGACGGCTCTGTTCATGTTTCCTGTGTAGAACAGAGCACTGGAAGGCCGGAGGTCATCACCATAGCAGCTGCATCATGAAGCCACTGAGCCCGCAGTCCGAACCTCACACTGTCAGTGCAATGTTTTCTTTGTGTTCGTTTTTTTTTTTTTCTCAATAAAAATAATCAAACCCAAACTATAGGCCCGGATTCATTACCTTCTGGATTTCTAGACAATAAAGGAATAATGCAGCCTGCATGTGCTTTCAAGCTGATATTGCATACTATTTATTCGCATCTGAAAATAGTTGTTTTTTAATTTGCGTTTGAGGCCTCAACTTTCATGGTGGAGTTGCTGGTATAAACTCTGAAGCAAATAAAAGGTGCTAATTTTCCTTGAAACTGTTTATGCAGCTTCAGCTAAGATGGTGGCAACGCACACACACACACACGGATCTATCATACAGTCTGACATGAGAATAAATCTTGATTTCTGCTCATTAAACATTTGCTTTATTTTTTTCCTAGTACCTTATTAAGTCTAGAATTCAAAGTCTCTGCACACGTCAAGTCTCCATAGCGGATGCGAATCCCATACGTTGATATTGCAAACCTCTACTCTTAATACAGCACTCGCATGTCCGTAAATACACTGAAAGAGTTGTTGGTGGCTTTGATCGTTGCTCATGTCCACTACTGGCTGAGAAGTGATCCCTTCCCAACACGACCACTTCATAAGAGAGATGGGGGGGGGTTTGATCTTCCACCAGCGACCAGTTACTCTTTCAGTCTATAAAAGTACACAGGGCAGTACTGCATTAAGACAAGCTTCAAATAGTGTAAACCTACCCTTTACTAGCTGAACTTGAGACCTCAAACCATCTGCAGAGCATCGTGTGTGATTTGTTTGATCTGTCATGATGCAGGGAGGATGACTTCAGTTGTAAAGTGCTTAGTATCTCTGTAGAAATGACAAAACATTGCATCCATGCTCCTTGAAATGATTTATATAGTATTATATTTGAATGTGTGTTATACAGAAGTCTATCATAACATGCATTGCATTACACTCATTCCATCCTGTCCACACTCAACTCATGTTTGTCCACGCTCTATATAATGTGGGGTGGGCAGAGTCTTTGGGTTCCAGCAGCACTTCAGTCATGACAGGAGTGAACATATGTGTAATCAGTTAACGTCCCACACCCCTTCAGATAGAAAACACAAAAACTACAGCTTTATCCGTGCAGTTTCTAATCGTAGCATTTCCGTTCCAACGTGTTGAAGTTTTCCTCAAGTTAAACGCAGCCTCCACAGGTTCCTGGCCTTCAGCATCCATGCTCTGGCACAATGCGACACTTTAGGATCTTCAGGTAGTTCTGGACCTTGTTGGAGTCTCTGCGAAAGCAGTAGAGGAGTTCATAGTCTTTCATCAGACGCCACTCGGCACTTCCAGACGGCAACGAAGCCTCGTGAGAAGCCAGGCCGCTGACGGAGTTACTTATTATCCCCAACATCTGCATCTGGAGCAGAGAGGACACACGTCAGCTTCGCACAATCAGAACAAACCCATTTACAAGCATGAAGCTATAACAGTGTTTCTGAGTACACAGAAATCATGAAGATGTATGTGTTCACCCTATCTGGGCCAACGTCATTGATTTAAATGTGGTGAAAGAAAAAAAATAGAGGCTCAAATCAGTATAATGAGTCAAACCTCTTGTTTTGTAGAGGAAATATTTTTTGAAGCACCTGCTTTGTCTTGTTTTTATCTTTTGTTTGCCATTCAATTATTGGGTATTTCACCCATTGTAGTGTACAACTCCAAAATGGAATCCACCAAAAATATACTCTATAACTTTAATGACCTGTACATAATCCCCAAAAGACCCCCAAAAAGCAGATAGAAGAGGGGAGTTACATCTCTGGAAGCTCCATTACACAACAGCTTCAAGCATTTACCTCACATGCTGCCAAATTCAGATAACCATAAAATTATGTTGCAAATTCGGGCCACAAACGTTTTGCGGGTGCTGCAGGGCTCGTGTAAACTTTCCCCCAAACTTTGGCATTACACTGGAAATACAGTACCTTCTCAGCCACTTTCTGTACACCTTTGCGCAGCTCGTGCACCATGTCACTCATCTCAAGGGCTTTATTGGAGCTGAAGTTGTTGAAGTCATGGTGGTGAGCTATGCTCTGGTGGAAATGCCACAGAGGATCCCTCCATGCCACCAGCAGCTTCAGAATCACCTCGGTCAGCTCCTCTCTCTGTAGTCACAACATAAACATTTAAAAGTCAGTTCAAACTGCACGACATGCTTTATGAAATGCTCCAAGCATCCGTGCAGAGGTGTGTCGTACAAGGGAAGGTATACGCTGAAAAAAAAAAAAAGATTAGAGAACACCACATTTCTGTTGTGAATACGACGTGGACAGGGCATGCCAATGAGAGGAAATCGCTTTTATAGAAGGTTCATTCACCGCCATTCTCTGAGCGTTCTCCTTGCCATTCGGGGTGAGGATGTCGGAGGTGTGACAGTTGCGACTGACCCGGCCAATTTGATTCTTACTGGGCAGGAAGTACTGCTCCTGGCGGGACAAACGTGAACAAGAAAATGAAATGTCAGAGGTCAGGTACCATCTAAATGTCAACTGTGTCTGGAGTACAAGAAGTAATGAATGAAATAGTAGAGTGGCCCGCTGTTGCAAATAATCCCAGATGGCTAAGGATATACATCTTTGTGCGCGTTATTGTGTGCATACATTCAGGTGCCAGATTATTAGGTATACCTAGCTTAAACAAATTTTAAGTTTAAAACGAACGGATGCAGTTTGTGCTGCTGTTGAACTGCACTGCATGTGTCTCTATTATTTTGTCCAACATAGTTAGGATGAGGGTAGGCTAAGTACAGCATAATACAACACAAACTGAACATAACCTACGTGACGGTAGGACTGATTGCATGGCTGTCACTTTTGATTGCATTAGTTTTAGCTTGGTGTGCCTAACAAACTGACAAACTGAGTGCACACGCACTCATCCTTAGCGTATACACATAGCTTTAAATGTTTAAGGAACATTTACACATTGTTTTTAAGTTTAAGCTACAATATCTATCCAGTCCAAATAACACATTTAGCAATATGTTTAACCAAACATAAATATCACCATTACGAAATCAAACACATTCTATACACATCATGAGAAAAGCATTGTCAGAAAATAGCTCGAGGAGACCCACAAACTCGGAGTGAAGGTCATTTGAAATGCCGTGCATCCTGGCTGAGTGTTGGATGACCCGGTCGAACAGGTTGGCCAGGGAGAGGATGTGGCACCCGGTTTGGGCACTGGGACAGATGGGTGCTGCGCCCACGCTGGCCGGTCGGCTGCAGAACAGACAGACCCACAGCACCCACACCACAGACACTAGGAGAGACCAAAGACCAAGGGAAGAACAGAGAACCCAGATGAAACTAAACTGCACTGACAAAAATGGTTCAATACATACAGCAAGTCTCAGCCCCAAGCTGGCAGAAGTGAGATGAGGCCACGCCATCCTCTTTTGAAAAGTGTGTGTTGTTAAAATGTTTAAGTCAGGAATGAAGAACTGAACAAAACAAAGAGGCAAAAATCATATAACAGGAAGAGAGCAGGCATGGCATGCAGAAAGAAGTCTGACAGTTCTCCCTATAAGTTCTGAAGGAGCTACCTGATCTGATGTTTCCAGGCATCCTGCAGGGCTCGGACAAGCTCCTGTCTCAGAGCAGAGGTTGCAGAAGCTTTTCTAATCTTCATGTGAGGGTCCCTCACTGACCATTTCCCTCTCACACTTTAATATCAAAGAGAAAGAGAGGGAGGGAGGGAGAGAGAGAGAGAGAGAGGACGGGTGGGGAAGGGTAGAACATTTACAATGATCGGTAGATCCTGTGACTCAGACGTAAGCACAAAATAAAAAAAATGTGTCGTGCGTACTGCGCAAGTTTTTTTCGACTTGTTTTTGTGAATGAATGACATTATTTTCTCAGAATTCTTTAAAAAAGATGGTTCATGGTCCTTCACTGGATATTTACATGTGACGTTATCGGAACATTTATATTCACACTTTATGCAAGCAATATTTTATTTAAGGGCAGTGCTCACTTCTGTAAACACGTCAGTGAGTTCCAGGAAGCTTATTCTCAACTGCAGTTGTTATATTTGCAATACACCACACAGTATCAGATAATAATTGGAATTATCATTTTGGCAAAATCTCTTCCTTCCGCAGTCCTTTGAGGGCTAAAAATCCCTTTACTGCCCATGTCCTGTCTTTGTCATGTAGCGTATGTGAGTGTGAGACTAATGAGGTCACCCAAGGCGATCTGCAATAGCGATGACATCATAAACCTAAGACGTCATTCCAACAAGGCATCATGGTTCTGTTTGTCATACACATCTCAGTAGTTGACACTTTTGGTTCACTCAGCAGACATCTGCAGTACCTATTTTTAATGTCTGCAAGCCCTCCAGCCTGAGCAAAAGATACAGTGTTCTAGCAGAAAAGGTCGTTCAGAGTGTTCCGGGCGGAGAAGAGGAAGCTGATGAGTGAGCTTTCTATGGGCTCAGAACGACACCACGGGGCAGCAGTAAAAGTATGTCATGTTCAGAAAGCCAGTTAAATGACGTCAAGTGATTGTAGCCTGGATCACCTCCTCTCTTTCAGAGGCAGTTAACTTTCTGTGTGATGATCAGGCATGGCTGATAGTTGGCTTACTTGGCTCACAGAGCCGTAGCAAGAAGCCAGAAAAGTTTAGGATTCCTCAAGACAATGTTTGTGCTTGATTTGTTTTGCAAAAGGAAGAAACCACCTTACAAAAAGAGCCACCAACAGAGAAGTTTATGAAATAAAAGTCATTAGGCCACTAATGACTGTGTTGACTCTTTAGCCACTTTCCAGGTTCCCCGGGCCCTTTCATTGCCCCTGACCTTCCCTGCTCACCTGTTTCCATGCTCCCTCATCAGCCCTGCAGTCCTTAACCAGCCCCCCCCCCAGGGTCCAGGCTGGTACTCTGTGGTCAAGACAGGAAAAACGAGTTAACTCTCAGTATCTCAAATGACAGACAAGATTCAGAAAGTTCAGGACTAAAGTTGGCTGGCGTGTGCTAACTCAAACAATCCAGCAGGGACTGGAAGGGTGGTCTGGCTTTTATGGGTGAGTTAATAACAGGATGTGGAACAGGTGTGCACCAGTGACCACGCCCACCAGCAGCATCCAGAGAAATGAGAGGGAAAGCAGAAGACAGAGACAGACGCAAAACAAAAACAAACCAAGCACACAGTACACATACCAAAAGGGTAAAGGAACTCAAAAACCACATTTACACACATACCATCAGGGTCATGACCGATGGGGTGACGGTAAGCCTTACATACTTTATAATAAATCATTGACCAGCCACTGTCATTTGCATTTGCTCAAACGTGACGGTTTTAAAATGATCAGCAGCAGTGACAGTGATAGCGTTAACAATACTAGTTGCTTTGGCTACATCGGTTGGTTAATATGTTGCAGTAGTGAATGTAGTGAAAGCATGCAGCCATGCTAAAGGCTGTTATTTCCGTACAAAAAAAAGAACACAATTTTTGGTCTCAAAACTGGACAGACAACTTCGCTGTTATCACTAGTGGGGTGGGCCGCACAAAGGTGGCACCCAGATTTAGTCTTCTGTAGAGGGGTTGCTTAAGTTATCTTAGACGTAACTTGCATGGTCAGATCTGGCTCATTTATTCTTTCACATTTGCAATGCTTCACTAATGGCAGTGTACTGATAAATCATTGATTCAACTGATAGCTTGCCAAATTCTTTGTCTAATAAATCTTTTGTTGTTTGTGAAAGTATATATATATATAAAATCTACTATATGTAGTAGGTTATACTCTAACATCAGTTTTGATTTTGAGATGGATCCAACGTTGGATCCCAAAACTACATTACATTTTATTTTATGATTTAAAACATTCACATAAACATTTCAGAGCAAGTGGGAATTAAGGTCGTGGGTTCCAAACCCGGTTGCCCCGGCCTTTCTGTGTGGTGTTTGCATGTTCTCCCCGTGTCCGCGTGGGTTCTCTCCAGGTGCTCCGGCTTCCTCCCACCATCCAAAGACATGCAGGCTAGGTTAATTGGTGTCTCTAAAATTGTCCTTGGGTGTGGATGTGAGTGTGAGTGGTTGTCTGTCTATGTGTGGCCCTGCGATGGACTGGCGACCTGTCCAGGGTGTACCCCGCCTTTCGCCCAATGTCAGCTGGGATAGGCTCCAGCCCCCCCGTATCCCTGTACACAGGATAAGCAATGATGATGATGGATGGATGGGTGGATTTTCTGGCTGATTGTTAGTATAAGTCAGAGCCTCCAGGCCAATACAATGGGGACACTGCGGTATTGTCACTTGACTTGACTTGCCTGACTTGCTTTACCTCTTCTAACATTATAACACCACCCCTCCAACACCACAATCCGTGATTAACAGTATGACAACAAAACCTACTAACTTTGTGAATTATTATCATTTGTAGGAGAGGTGGAGGTGGAGGAGCAGTGTTGAGCAACGTTCATATTCCCCTCGGTAGCACTCGCATGGCTCTGCCCGCCATCAGTGGTTTTCATTTTGAGGGAAGTGTGTTGGACAAGTCGACCTAGTTTTAGTGCTAAATGAAAATCCAGGGGATTACTAAAGTCAACACAACACATCCTGTAAGGAAGCATGAATCTATGTGTCAAATCAATCGATTCAATAGTTCTCAAGATGTTTCCATCTGGACACAATGTTGGACAGAGGAGTGCAGATGGATGCATCAACAGACCAACAGATATTTCCGTGCACATTGTCTTGAATATGCATGGAAGAAGAATGTTGAAATGTCAATAATATTTCTAGATCTCGATAAATGTGATGTAATTCAACCAAAAACAAGAAGCCAAAGACAAGTCATGGACTTTATTTATTCATCCATCCACTGTATTCATTGACAAGTTTTTTCCCACGCCTCCATGCAGAATACTTTCAGCTGTTTGATGTTTGAAGGGTTTCTTGCCCTCACATCCTGTTTGAAATCCCCCCACAGCACTTTAATAAGATTAGGATTCGAGCTTTGATTTGGCCATTCCATACTCTTCATTTACTCAAGCATCCTTTGATACAAAAAAGAATTCATAGTAAATGGGGGCGGCATTAGCTCATCCGTGGGAACTTAGCTTGGGAACCGGATGATCGCCGACTTGACTCCCGCATGGACCTCTGCCGAAGGTGCCCTGAACGCCTAACTGCTCCCCGCTGCACAATGGCTGCCGATTAGGATGGCTTAAATGTAGAGGACAAATTTTGCATGTGTTGGACTGTGTACAGTTGTGTGTGACAATAAAGGCTGCAACAGAGCAGCCCCACACCATCACACTTCCATCCCCATGCTGCCAAGTGTGTACGAGGTGCTCAAATGTTGTCTGTGAGAGAGCTACCTGTAGGTCACTTAATGACATTTTAGGATTGTTGGAGACTTCTTGAAACATCTTGCGGTCTGCTCTTGCTACAACAGCTGACCTTGCCATGTTGGCAGTTGTCATAAATGTTCTCCATGTTGTAAATTATTTTTCTGGACAGTGGAATAGCTGATTTCTAATTGTTTCCAAAACGCATCTACAACCTTCTGAAGGCCTCAGAAAGGTTCTTCTGATCTCACCATTGTGATGCTACTCACTTCAACAATCAAGAGCAAATCAAACTAAATGTCTAAGACAGACTCCTCAAAAATCCTCTCTGATGATGTTTTGATCAGTCGCACCTGATTTGGTGCGCTTGATTCTAATTTTAGGCATTTTTAGTCGTGATAAATGTTGAGGTGTCCTAACTTTCTCCTGACAAGAAAATAGCATTTCTATAAATTCAATTTTACAAATGAGTTATTTGTTTAGTTATATAACCTCCATCTATAATGATATAATACCCTAGGTTCACAGAGTTATGCACTCTTTAGGCTTTATTATATTTTTGTTGTTAATAAAACAATCTATAATAATAATAATAATAATAATAATAATAATAATAATAATAATAATCTCATAATCAAAAAAAAGATCTGGTTAAAATAAGAACATTTTCTTGTCGTGACTCAAACTGTCACACTGAGCAGATTTGTTTTGGGGGCAGTGACAGCAATCCGCTGCTGCAGGTGTCCATGCATGTTTCATTCAGTCAAAGTTTCAGTGATGACTTGCGGGCCGGTCCATGTGACTCTGCTGCACGTTCACACACACACACACACACACACACACACTCACTCACTTGTAAACTGGAACATAGTGTTCTTGGGCAGATGGTCTTGTGTTGTCACATTCAGGCTGACCTGCGGAGTAACAGGGTGACTGTTACAGCCGTACATGCCCACGGGCCGGAACCCTCACAGGCTTTGGCCTTTCATTCAATTTTTACAGCACAAGAACATCTCCTTTGACGACTGACCGGCAAAGGAAGCTACCATGTTGAAACATTGTTTTGTTCATGACTGATACCCTCAGTAGTGTGATTACCATTTATACATGCACTGGTAAAGTTGTAATGTCTTTAATAGCCATGGTTAAGTCAGTATAGTGTATGTGAGATCTGCCTTATGACGGGGTTGAAAAACACACTGTACAAACGACATCTTTTCCAGTATAACCCAGCCCCTAAAAGCTTTTACCCTGCTGCTACCGGAGGTGTTTTGTATGAACAAAATCATCAAACTCTCACGATTCAGATGAGACCCAGAAATAGACTGGACACTCGGACTGGTTCTCAGTGATTTATTTAAACAAAGAGCAGGTAGCGGCTGCAGGGGCCGGGCTATGATGCTGAGAGGCAACTGGCAGGGCAGTGAGGTCCAGGAGGTACAGAGAGGAGAGTTGGTTGCGGACAGGTCCTGTTTGAGTTCCGGAGCACAGGAGACACAGGTTAATGACAGGTCGGCATTGGCAGAGTTACAGGTACAAAATCTAATTTGAATGAGCTGGTAGCCAAGACGTGCGGAAACGACTTAATGATCCGACGAGGATCATTAAGATCCTCATCCATGATCAACAATAAGGAAAACTGAGTCGCAAGAGGACAAATAGGCTAAGTCTGCGTTGTTGCTCTGCTCTTGTTGTGGTATCCCCTTCAGACCTTCTGACAGACACAGAACCCTGTCTGGGACTTTGGGTATGTTAAGATGAGACAAGGAGGCGGAAACTAGGGATTTCCAGATCCGATCACAAGATCGGAAATCGGGCCCGATCACGTTGTTTCAGACTCGATCGGAATCGGACGTTACCTCCCGATCAGGACTCAGATATAAATGTATATATATGTATATATAGATGTGCTTTGCAAACACTGTGGCACTTTTATTTTTGTATTTGTTTACATGCCTGCCGGGTATTTTAAGTTGAGGTGCTATTTGTTTTTATCTTAGACTTTTTTATATTTACTGTTGCACTAAAGTCCAAAAGTGAAGAATTTATGTTATTTATTACTTGATTGTTCGAGCTACCTCACAGAAGAGCTCTGTTTGTTAACAGAGTTGTTGAATGTTAAAATAAGGTGAATTAAATCAAAAATAATGAACATCCTGGATGTGTTTTTTCGCTCTTCTTTATTCTTTTTTGAAGTATTATAGAAATATCGGATCAGGACTCGCTATCGGTAGATACTCAAAATCAAATGACTCGGACTTGAGGGCAAAAAAACCTGATCGGGACATCCCTAGCGGAAACCAAAACTAACTGAAACAATTCACAATTTCACCCACACAAGTTACCTTCAGCACCTCTCATAAAGTGCAGCCCACAGTCCCAAACAGAGCAGAGTGGGCTTCAGTTTATATTGCAAAACTCTACCAGCTACGTTACCACTCGGTCACAAACTGGCTGCGACTCACAGTGCAAAAAACAGACAAAAACAAACATATCTGTCTGTCCTGCTAATCAACATTTTAATATTCAACGTGAATCCACTGCTTTCCATCCTGCATATAGTCCATAACTAACTGTCTTGTTTTAAAGGTTGTATAAGGAGTGCCCTCACATCCTGTCTGGACTGGTCCCACAGATGTTTCTAGCTGGAATGCGCGAGTTTAATTGTGTGCGCGCATATGAATGCGTTTACGCAAGTGGTTATATTTTCCGAGCTGCAGTTTATAAACACCGTGGCATGTCAGCGTTTATCGAACATAAAAAAAAGTTGTATTTCACTCTAATATTGTTCAGTCACAGTCTGGCAAGAAACACAGACAGACAAGAAATTCACTGCTCAGCTGGTTAGCAGAAGAGAACATGTCTACCTGACGTTCACGCAATTGACTTTCATTGAGGTTTTTTTCTTTTTCTCGTTTCCAGAGTGAAAGTTCCTCTTCATCCTCTCATCAAAGTTTTCACCTTTGACACGGCAGTGAGGCGCATGCTTACAGCTCTGCGTATGGCGTACTTGTACTTTGAAAGTAGCAATATCCTTCTATGGACAGGCTCTGCAGCAACACTTATTTTAGACATGTATGCATGTATAATCTTACTCTTGCAATTAAAAGTTTTATAAAGAATTTTGATAATCCTCAATATGTGCAACTTCTAAAGGGAAAACTTCCTGTAGCTTGCAACAAAACAGGTGTGGTGATCTCCACACATATGACATCGTGTTTGTCTGGCTTGGATTGTGACTCTATTTAATCAGCCCACATACTAGTTAGTCTCACTTGTCGAACACCAACGTAGAGTCACTGATGGTCAAATTGTTTTTTTTAGATTCCCCAGAAGCTTCTTATCTAAACAATATGGTTAAATCTCTCATGTGTGACCAGATGTTGCAGGGTCTTGAATTCATTTTTGGGCCTCCATGGAACCCTGCTGTTTTCCCCCTTCCCTCTGTGTCCTGTCAGTTTCCCTGTTTGTTTCTCTGTCTGGTGTTGTTTAGTCTGTTTCGGTGTGGCGCTATGTTCCTGCTCCTGCTGCCAATCACCGCCTGCTTACCTGTTCCACATCCACTAATCAAAACGCTGCAGTATATCAACCCCAGCTCCTTACTTCATGCTCCACCACATCATTTAGTTTGTCAATGTGGCATTGGCGCTACGGTCACTTTTGCTTTTCCTGTGATCGTCGGTCTAACCTGTGTACTCCTTAAGTTCACTACGCCCCTGGAATCTCTGTTTCTTGCCTCACTCTGCAAAAAAACTCTGTGGCTACAAATCACCTCATCTTCCCCGCTATTCCTCGTCTGCAGGGATGTGCACAGACATTTTCGGGGGCAGGGGCTCAAGTGAAAAAAACAAAATTATAAATATATTAACGCAACTCTGAATTCCTTACCAGTGTCCTCATGCTCAAGCAATTGTTTCATACTCAACAGATTTCTACAAAGTAATCAGTTCACACAGAGACCATGGTCTTCTTTAGTATTCACTAGGTTTATCCCAAGAGGTTGGGTATGTGATTAATACCACGATAAAGAGTGAACAAGACAGGAAGTAATTTAACTGTGGCTACTGCGAAGGTAATATGCAGAGGATGAGACAGTTTCCCAGAGCCAGGACACCAGCATGTGAATTTACCAGTCTTAATATAGCGAGGGCATGACCCGCCCTATTCTGCATCTGACTGACTTAACGTGATGATAACGTTTTTGTACCTTCCAAGCAAGTTTGTTGACATCATTGGAGAGGACAACTGTTCAGCGAAAGGATTAAATGTTATGAGGTGTTTAGTTGGGAGCGAATGGGGGGGCAGATGGCTATATGGTGTATGGATCTGTGGCAAGCACATCTCTCTAAAACTTGGACAACATTCAGTTTCAGGCTTTGAGATTATACACAGGTGCATTTAAAACAACCCCAAAAGCAGCATTACAGGTGGAAATGGGGGAGATGCCACTAGAGATGGCTATCAGTGAATTACTGAGTGAATCTACTCAACACAAATCACTTTAAAACCTTGTTGGGAAAAAGGAGAGGAGGGACTCAAAACTTTGGGTGGACAGCGGTACAAAAAGCAACAGAACTTATTTTAGAATTCACATTTACCATACAGGCATTTATCAACAGTTACCACAGTTACTTTCAGATCTATGCAGATGCATCAAAGAGATTAGTTAATACAATTGGAGTGGCATTTATATCAGAATAAAGAAGAGGATCAGTGATGACTTATCTGTTTACACAGGTTTGCTCACAATTTTGTTAGCAGCGCAGTGGATGGAGGATGAAGACCATTGAGAACAATCATTTGTTCACATTAAAGTTCATCATCAGCCAGTTAACAGAACAGTCATTCAGCAGACCAGACATTTTGAGTTCAAATGATGGGTCTTCCAGTTTAATGGTATAGGCAATGGCATCAGATGAATTGAAATGGCAAAAATGAGAACACTGAAGTGGTAGTTAGCTTCAGAAATCAAGAGCATTATTAAACAGAGATTGAAGGGTACAGAGGAAGGCAATAGGAAGGAAAAGAGAGATGAGGCAGTCATATTGACTTAGATTTGGACACACTAGACTAAACAGTAACATTATTTAAATTAGGTAAACGTAATTCATTTGCAGTTGTGACTACTGTGAGCAACAAGAAACAGTGTGTTACACTGTCAGAAATATGAGGAAGAAAAAAGGCAGCTGAATCAAAACGTTTAAAATTACACTTTGATTTAATATATATTCTACAAAACAACTAATATGACTGGGAGGTTTTTTAATAATGTAAGGACCTATTTAAAAGGTAAGGACTGGTCATTTTCTTCCACACTCCATACCAGTTGGAGGCGGTAATGGACCAATGCGTTGTTCAAGAACCGCCGATAAAACAAAAAGAAGAAGAAGAGCGGCAAGATGGCGGCGCCCACAGCAGTGGAGCAAACGATGAACCAACTGACAGATCATTTTTTAGCCTCCGTTTATACAACCGGCCAAGACAGCAGATCTTTTCCAGCGGATTCTGTCAAACTACAGGACTACGTAATGGATTTCCTGGAGAAAGAGGTGGGCAGCGACCTGAAGTCGCTGAAGAACGTTGGCGACCTGCTGGAAAAAATGAGAGAAGAAAACAGCGTCCTGGAGGAGCAGGTGAGTAAACAGCTTTGACAGCCTTTAAAAAACAAACAAAAACAGGCCTCCTTGTGTATAACCTGCATGTTAATAGGTTCTTACGGTTAACGTAACAATATTCACACTTTGCCAGGTGATAAACGTAACTGCTTAGCGCACAGCCACTTGATGAAAAAGTATTTTTTACGCAGGACGTTACGGACGTTATCCAGCCCCGCTCAGCTCTCTGTACAGTCAGCCACTTGCCACGTCGCACGCGCAACACAACAACAAGCCCAGTGACACTGACCAATAAACGAGAGCCACCCAAACGCTCATGCGCCACTGCGTGAAAACACTTGATGCTCTCACCCCTGTGATGTTCAGCACAGACTTTCCTGAGAAAGCCCCTTTAGGTGCAGGAGACCCCTCCTTTCAGCTCCAGCTGCTACACCTCACACAGTGTTCACAGAGTTGTTTCGGTTTCAACCATTGCTTTAAATATTAAAAACCTTGAGTTGTGTCAATGTTTTAATTTCCGATGGTGAAGCGTTCCACAGATGTGCCTCTTACTGAAAACGATGTCTGACCAAATGTTGTTCTACGTTTTGCGGCTGTACAGTTTCCACTTACTGCGCCTCTAGTCCTTATTCCCGCTCTTTTGTTTCTCCTACTAGTTGACAGAATGTTTCTGGTGCGAGGTTGTTCACACACAATTAGTTTTAGAAATGAAAAATTTACAAAACTGTCAAAACTCAATATATTATGCTTCTGTAGAATGAAGCAGTGGTGCCATCTAACAGATTTCCTGTCCATTACTTTTAGTGCCTGTTTATACAATGACCTAATGGGTGTAATTGTAGTTTGGTTGGCCTGACCCACAATACGATAAATGAGAAAATATCATAGAATGCATAAACTGCTGTGCTGCCTTAAGGGGTATATTTTGTCTTATTAATCGGAAGCAGTTTAAATTTGTCCTGACACATTCTCTTTACATGTCTATCAAACTTAAGAGGAGAATCTAAAGTAACCCCTAAAAAATTTAATTCATGTACCTCATCTATCTCCTTTTCATCAATCTTTATTCAGGGTCAGATGATTATTTCGGAGCCACTGCGATACACCGTCCAGTTCTTTTGAAAGCATCTCAGCTGCAATCTGAGGGGTTTTTGTTGAGACATGTATAACTGTGTCATCTGCATGACTTTGTGCGGGCAGTCTTTAGCGCACACACACGCGCACACCGTCATACCGGCAGAACTACAGCGCAGGTGGAAGCCACCCGAAACATCAATATCCAGCTCACTTTATATCTGAAACCAAGGATCAAGAATAAAGGTAGTTAATTATTATATCATCATACAACACAAGGTTGTATAACAAAAGTTTGTAGTCCCTTCTTGCTTACAAACACATATCTTAACATATAATTAAATTTATATTAAAACATGGTAACATAAATAAATAAATAAATAAATAAATAAATAAATAAATAAATAAAAATAAAACAATAAGCTATACACAGTACAGTTCTCTATATAGATAGGCGACACATATACCAGAACATCCCGAAGTGCAGCTTCTGCTTGTGAACTCCGTCACTCACTAACCTCTTTAAGTCTAGCAGCAGGAAAGCCAAGAAATTTCACTTTAGTTTGCAACTGACCACGAGACTCGTTCAATCTATCGATCTACCGAATCAAACGCGAGCAGTGACTCTGTAATTTGTGTCATTCAGGTTCTCACTGTATCCAGTTCTGTGCCTCCCAAAGTTTCTGCAGCTCTGTCTGCAGCCGAGGAGGCCCGACGTTCCCTGGAGGAGCTGCTGCAGCGAGAGCGATCTGTGTCCAACAAGCTGAACCAGGTAAAGACTCCGCCAAGAGAGCAGAGCAAAAAAAAAAAAAAAAAAATACTACTCTTTGAATGACCAAACAAGGCAGCAGTGTTTGGTTATTCACCGATAATGGACTGTCTATCAGCACAAATATCTATAACTTTATTTCGTACTTTATTTTCTGATCATGAACAAGTTTGACAAAGCAAGCCAAACATCTCCACCTGTCACCCAATGATCAGTGTTTCTTGTTGTCACACAAAAACCTGTCCAACGGTCAGCATTTAATAACTTTTGACCTTGGAAATAGTAGTAAGACAAAATCTTAGTCCACTATACTATAACGCTATAACACTGTAACATCTATCAGAGTTCTGTACAATGGCTTTTCACAAGAAAAGGTTATATTTCTGTTTGAATCAGAAATGATCTGATCTGAGTAAGAATCTGACTATAAACTATATAACCCAGCCTGCAGGGCTGTTATAAGGCTGCTGTTCATTACATAGACAGAGATTTTATTGTTCACTTCTGATTTCTAACACTGCTGCCGCTGTGTTGAGAAATTAAAAAGGGGCTTTAGACCCTTTAGGCACGCCGGCTGTCAAAGTGTTCTGTAACTGTAAAGGCTTGTGAGGCGCTAGAGCTGAGCCCAGCTGATATTTTAGTCACCGCCAAATGTTTCCATAACGTTACCTTAACAGAGAGGTGAAGCCAGCCAGCGATATTCCAGACTCAACATCTCACAGAGTCCTTCCACGTGCACCATTCTGGGAGGTGTAATCTATTCTGTCTCCCAGCACCTACAGGAGGCCCGGCCTTGGATGGATAGCCTCGGCGAGACGCTTAACCAGGTCGACACTATAGAGAGACACATGAAATACCTACGCTGCCTTCAACATATAGAGGAACTCAGGTACAGTGAATGAGGGTAAGGGGATGAAGACGCCGATTTGGTTATCAAAGACAAAGAGAGAGAGACGTGACAGATGTGTGAACAGAGAGCAGAGACATAAATAAACAACAGAACTGAAAGAGAACCGTGAAAGCAAAGCACAGGCTGAGTTACTGTGGATTAGTAGTCTAAGGCGTTAACTATAATATTATTATGGTTTTCAAATTTGGATGGGCACAGGTAGTCAAATTTCATCGCCTCCAAGTGTAATGACAATAAACATAATTCATTCATTCGTTAGTTACTAAAGTGTCTGATGGCAAACTTGTTGCTTGATTTAAAACCGGGTGAACTGAAGAATGAGGTATGCATGTAAAAATGAGTTGCATTTTCTCAAAGTTAAAGAGCAACTTAAATGTTCATTTTGTAACTAAATTTATGCTTAATCTTTCTTGAAAATGACCATTTGAAAAGCAGAATTGTGTGTTTTAAAAGACATGATGACAAAAACTCAGAGGAAAAAGCAGCCGTTTTGAGCAGGGCTCTAAAAAAAAAAATGGAACTGATACGAACGACTGATAAAAGATGATACTTGTGCATTAGTATCAGTACTCCAGCCTGTTTCTGTATTGTGATGCGGGGCCGTAGCTATTGTTAGCTGGTCACACACCAGTTCCCTGCAGGCCCTCACACCACAACTCAGTTTTCCTCTGGCTGTTATTTTTTTCCTTCTGATCCTGGTCTGTTCCTAATCTCACGGACACCGGACAGACTCGCCTGCTCCGTTATGGCAAAAACCATAATCACAAGTCACAATTGAAATCCCGATTTTTAACACGATTATTGATTGACTTAGGAAACATCATTCCTTTATTGAACTTTTAAATGATAATGATTGGAAGTTCAACCGTGGTGTTCCGTCGGGAGATGCAGTTACGTAATCCAACAGTGAGGAAAGTAAATACGTTGGAAGATGTGTACACGTTAAATATTTTAACAGCACAGACCAGGTAAAGCAAGGCTTAACACACCGATTTAGTATAAGCATAAACAATGTGTAAATTATTAAACTGAGAGTAGAGCAAAAGTCATCTTAGAGTTGGACAATAAAATAATGACAATCATTATTGCGATATATATTTTTTTCAATACCAATATAACAGTTGATCAATAAATGTAAAATTATATAATATATTAAATAAGGACTTCAGTGTTTTTATTAAGATGTGCTGTGAAGGAAAAGGTGCGCTGGATTTGTGACACAAGTCAGAACTAGTGTCATTGTGAAACAGCATGCGGCGCGATAATCTCCCGCCTGCACGTTGATTTTTGTCTCCAGCGTCACCACATCATCATTTTAATATAAAACATATTGTGCTGCGTTTTAATCTGCCCTCCCCGTCTGTGACTGCTGCGGGCTGACGGAAGCAGTGATGTGTAAAGTGCTGTGTGTTTGCAGCGCCGCAGTACAGCAGTGCCTGATGACCAGCAGCGTCTGGGAGGCCATCCGGGCGGTAGACGGCATGGCTGCGCTGGACGCCGGACTAAACCGGTCTGGCTGTTCTCACCTCCAGGACTTCCTCCGTGAAACACTTCACTTCTGGCACAAGATCATCAAAGACCGACTGGCCAGGTATAACCCCACCCAGGCCCCCACACCGTGTTGTGGTGGGGGGGGATTCAAAGACACATGCAAAGATGCAAGTTATCAATGTATCGTTGTCCTAAATCCTTCTCTTCAATTCTTCCATAGTGATTTTGAGAAAGTATTGACTCAACTTCACTGGCCGATCATCTCCCCTCCCACTCAGTCCCTGACACCTGCTGCCAACTGTCAGGAGACCAACAGCCAGCTGGAGCTGCTTGTCACGCAGCTGCTTGCCCTGCAGACCTCGTATCCTTCAGTTCGGGCTTCTACACATCGTCACCTTCACACGTACACAAACTCTGTCTCAAACTAATTCTATTCACATCCAGCTAATTTGCGTTGGCTTACATGCTTTGGAGGAAACGTAGTGGCACCTGGATTACGGTCTTTAGCCACACTACTGGTGTGGCTGTAGGGAGGGGCAGCGTCTGTTGGTAGTCGAGGGTAAAATATTATGACAAATACCAGGAGGTCAATGAAATACCTTCACATCCACCAGATGGGTTAGGGTAAAACTTGGTCCAGACGTTTGTGCTTTCCAGGCGGTGTATCCCAGTGACTTTATTGATCCCCTGACTTTTTACCAAGCGCCACGAGCAGGTTGACATTTTTGGCTCGCAGTAAGATGTTTCGGCAAGTTTTGGAGGGATTGCCTTGAAATTTCCATGCTGATGAGGACGTTCAGTAAGAAGTATGAGTTGGCATAGAAAGTAGAGGGTGACAGGGCGATGACATGCACGTCCTCTGCAGCATTTCGAACTAAGGACGATGTCGATTTTTGAACACTGCAGGCGCTCCGGTGTTTGGTTTCTTTAACTTCCATTGGCAGCGACGACCTCGTGTCCCAGAGGGCTTTGGCCTCCTGTGCACCGTCTACCCAGCCGGTCTCTTCCGCCACACCTGCGTCCCAAGCTCCTCCCCTCTGTCTTCCCATCCAGATCTTGCTGACGCCCCTCAGCAGGAGATTCAAATACCACTTCTATGGGAATCGGCAGACCAACTCCCTCAGCAAGGTGTCTCACACACAGAACGCGCATCACATACACACACACGTGCAGATACATGTCAGGTAGGGATGGGCGATATGACCTAAAATCCATATTGCGATATACATTGCAGCCTATTGCGATAACGATATATATTGCGATATATAAATTATAATAGGACAATTTCAGAATAGGTTACATAGACCCTAAGGAAAGTCAAACTGCTCTTTTTTTTCTGTTCTTTTTTAAGAAAGAAAGAAACGCATGTAGTTTTGAGAATATTTATTGTGCAAAACTGTAATTATACAACAATGTTGCAGATAAATACAATTCAAGGACACTAGCTGCAGAGACTTTAACAAAGAAAAACTTAAAGTATTGGGTTTCTTAAAAGGCACTACACTTAGTGAGTTTAAGTCCTTGGTTCTTAAATGCCACACAAGTGTAAAACTGGTGTCTTTTAGTTAAGGAACAGACACTGAACTGAAAATACTTTCAGTATTAGGCAAAGAAAATTACTTAAATGCACAGATACCTTAAATAAAAACATATTTCAAACAAAGTTTCTTACCTGCAGCCTAATGTAACGCATTTGGTTTTAAACATTTTGTTCTCTTAATAAAATGAAAACTGGTGTCTTGTTAATAAAGGAACAGATACAGTGTGAATAAGGGAAATACTTCCAGTATTTGGCATGGCTATTTTAATTAAAGAAAATTATTCCAAGTTTAGTGTGTAAAAATACTTAAAATTAAAACATAATAAAGTGCAAAATGAAAGCACAATCATTTTTTTTTAATTAAAAAAAAAAACTTCCAGTATAAGGCACATATACGTCAACTAAAGAAAATGTTTCAAGTACAAAAGTTTCCTTTAAAGTAGTGCCATGCCAAAGAGAGTAAAAAGTGCTAATCAGTGCAGAAGGCACCAAATGTAATTTTAGTTATTTTCTTAAAGGAAGCAAAAGATGCAAAGAACAGAAAAACTGGTGTCTTCTCAGTTAAAAAGCAACCCAACAACGAACCTTAAAATCTCCTCGGCCGTATGTTCAGCGGGAAAGTACGACGTCTGCAAACACCGGCTGCCAAGATTCCAATCGTCCGTTATATAGTGAATGGTAAGGCTGATGAAAGGCTCCATGGTACGACTCGACCACAGGTCCGTTGTAGTGGCAAAGTATTTCAAGTCAAACAGCTCTTTTTCAACCTTTTCACAAAGCTCGGCATACAATGTTGGCATCTCTGTTTCTGTAAAGTATTTGCGGCTTGGCACCTCATATCGTGGATCAATAGCTCTGATCATGGCTTTAAAACCGCGTCTCTCTACCGTTTGAAAAGGGACCATGTCCTTACACAAGTAAACAGTTATGGCCCTGGTAATTTCAATCCATCGCGGGCTCTTCCTACTGTAAGGAGTGCCTTTTGAAAATGACTGTTGGATGGAGGTCTGAATCAGTTCCTTTTTTTGACTGGATTTTGGGGTTGGCTGCATTGCCTGACAATGCTGGTATTCAGTGACATGTTTCGTTTTGAGGTGGTAGAACAGATTACTCGTGTTACCTCTCTTCGCCGGAACGGTTACCCCACACACTCTACATAGTATAGTTTGCTGCTGCTCGTCCGACGGCTTAAATCCAAACCAATTCCAAATAATTGATGTTGCGCCGGTCTTTTTCACCAGCTCCTCTTTTTCGCTTTCAGCCATGTTTATTCAAGATGACGAGTAACATTACAGTGATGCGTTCCAGCCGGTTGCAGCTCGCGGCTCTAATGACGCGGGTAGATTGCGTCATCACGCATTATCGCGATAGTGCAATAGAATTAAAATCTCTATCGTAGGCCAATTTTATATCGTTTATATCGCATATCGTTTATATCGCCCATTACTAATGTCAGGTTTGCACCTTGCTCAGATACTGGAGCTGGATCAGAGAGAGACTAGTTCTCTCCACAGAGGATAAAAGTCGAAAAATGTCATCTGCCAAAAAAATGAAAGTCTTTGGTAAAGTTTCTCATGCTGCCCCTCTATCCGTTCATCTTTCAGCCAGAGTGGTACCTCACACAGGTTCTGATGTGGATGAGTAACAGCTCGACCTTCTTGGAGGAAAAGATCCAACCTATACTGGACCGGGCCGGGGCCAACATCAGTGCCAGGGTACGCTGTTTTTTAATGGACGCTAGCTGACTAACTGTTTCGACTACACTCATCCAGTCTGATTTGATCTGGACTAGAATAGTCTCTCTCTTTATTGTACTAAAGAAGAACATAGAATAACTTTTGAAATGTAAAATTAATCAGGTGTCAACTTACAGGATGTGATGTGATGTCATACATTTTAAAACTATTGTCAGGAACTGTGAATGTTTCACCAGGTTATCTGTGACATTGTGTTTATCAGAACACCAAAAACGACCTCAAGAAAGGTGTCACTGAAGAATCAACAGCTAAAAGCGGTAAATTCCTGTTGTCTCGTCTGTGTAGGTGGAGCTGTGTCGAGGCCTGCTGTCTCTAGTCCAGGAGAAGGTGGCCAGCGATGCCTCTAGGCTGCTGTATGACGACATGCTCTTCTGTCACTTGGTGGAGGAGGTGCTGCAGTTTGAGAAGGAGCTGCGGAGCAACCAGTCCTACCCAGCGGTGCTGCCCGGCCTGCTCCACCTCCTGCTCGAGGACGCGATCCTTCAGAAGTGGCTCACTGTGGAAAAGAAGAGTAAGTTAAGGGTCAGGGTACTCGGCTGCACGAGTTAATGTAGGACAAGTGTTTTCTTTCACTCTTTATTAGTGTGATTAGTAATTAGGTCTAAGGCATATTTTAGTTACGCCATGATAATTAGGTCACTTTATTATTAGGTCGACTACAAATTATGAAAATGAGCCCTTGGCAATTTTTCTGCAGGCTAATTTCATCACCTGGTTGTTGAAATGCAGCGTTGGGACACGCTTCTTGTACTGATTCAATCTCACCACCAAACCCAACTATTTTACATTTATAAAAAAACTCTACATTTCTCTTAATTAGGTCCGGATCAAGACTTCTTTGGCCCCAACCTCGATCCTTAAAATATCTGCTGATACTGATTCCGATCAATACTTATTAATGAATATTTACTTAAAGCTCAGGTAGGCAGTTTGCTTTAGGAGACTTTTTTGTTCACTGCAAAAACTGAGCTCTCAAAAACAAGAAAAAAAGCATTAAAATGGGGGAAATATTACTTAAAATAAGCAAAATGATCTGCCAACAGAACAAGAATATTTCACTTGCTACTTAAGGCCAAAAAAACTTGAATCAAGTGAAATTCTCTGACATAAAAGAAAAGAAAAATCTTGTCAGGCAAAAAAACAAGTATATTTTGCCTTCAATTAAGAAAATTAATCTGAGTAAGATTTTAGTTTTTGCAGTGTTGAAATTGTCTTCTCTCTCATTCCGACAGCAGCGGAGCTTGACAGCACCAAGACTGCAACAGTTTTTACCCAGATTATCTAATTTCTCTACCAAATAAACACATGTCCTCTGTATAATCCGAAAGCCGCAAAGATAAATCACATAAATATTGTGAATAACTGTTGCTACACACTGTCACTGGGGTTTTATATCCCTTTTGATTTATGTAAGCTTTTGATTTCATGCTATACCTCCTCACAGCACTAGTGTTGTTCCTCTGTACGTGCAGTGGCGGTGGAGAAGATGGACGCCATGCTGTCGGCTGAGGGAGCTTGGAGCTCTCAGTACAAAGACATCAGTGACATGGATGAGCTGAAGGCTCCAGATTGTGCGGAGACGTTCATGACTCTGCTACAGGTCATCACTGGTGAGGCCGCTCATTTCAGCGACTCTGATGTCTCACTGTCAGTGCGCTTTTTTTAATTAAATTACATAAAATTTAGACACGTTTTTCTGACAAGTTTCGCATTACCGCGCAATACGTCTGCGTTCTCTTTGATTCATAGCAGACTACAATCTGACAGTTCGTTGAGCAGGCAGGAGGTTTGTTAGGAAGCTCAAACCAGCTTAGACAACATTTCAAGAGAGAGAGCCTCAAATGACTAACTGGGATTCAACATGTGAAAACTGCGCTGCTGATTTTCCAGAAGGTGCTGGAGATGAGGACCAAATTTTTTCATCTCGTCTCGTTGAGACTTGTGTTGTAGAAGAATTGTGTTGATTGTTACTGATGAAGCGAGAGAAACGGGGCGAAACTGAATCCAGGAGACTAGAAAGGGCTGTGTTTGAGTCAACAGGGCATGTCGCTGCAGGGAAAAGAGCCAATCAAACACCTTGTTTAGTAGCCCAAGCAACACGGGCATCGTTATAGTAGGGATGATGGTATATACCGTGCAAGAGTAGAAATGTTTTGAGCAGAGATTTGGCAATACTGTTTCCACCACGGAGAGCTATGTAGCAAATCGGGGCTGAATTCTCGCTTGATCTCACAAATCCAGCTGCCTCGCAGGGTAACAGGATTTGGGCTGCAGGACTGCTTAACACATGTGACATGAAAGCGACAGTTGGCGGCGCTAAAGCCTCTCTAAGACGGTTTGCCAGCTGCTGCAGAAGAGGAGAGTGACAAAGTGTGGAGGAGGAGAGTGAAATTGTAAATACAGAGCGGGAAGTGTTGTTTTTTTTTTTTTAATGGAAGTTCCAAATAAAGGGGAAAAAAAGTCATCAAATGTCATGAAGTCATCAAGGCAATGCTAGAACATTTTCAAACCGCATTTCATATATCCATGTAGCCAGTCTTCCTCTTCCCCACCTTGTACTGGTACATTACTGTGTGTCCTGTTGCATTTGTTGGAATAGTGTGAAGCAAGTTGACAGGAATGTAGGTCACCCGCAAGCCCGTGAAATGTGTGTCCTTTGGTGCATCCATGAGATGCAAACGTCCATAGAATTACAAGTGGTCAAAAAACTTCAGAGGGTACCTCCAAAGTAGGGCCGTGCTAACCACTGCACCACCGTGCCGCCCCAATATAATAAATATCATGTCATATTTGGTTTAATTCATTTGATTCACTTACAAATTAGCACTTATTTTTTCTATTAAAATATTTATTTTGTTGAGGAAAAGGGTCTGAAAAAAGTTTCACTAATCAAATTGTTGAAAAAGATTTTTACAGTTTCGAACGTTCTGCGTCTGATTTGTGAAGTGATCCTGTTTGGCATCAAGCGTTTGTCACATTCTCGCCAAAAATGAAACGTCTAACCAGATAACTGACCGTCCGGTTTCTTCAATTTTCACTCAGAAGCAAAAATCAGCCTTTAAACTCGATTTGACGTTTAGCGTAATAATTATCGATATCGAATGGTACGAAATATTTTCATAGTGACAACATATTTGGCCATATCGCCCAGCTCTACCTCAAAACGTACACGATAGAACTGGATGCTCTTAGAGCATCTAAAAATGTTTGAATAAAAGTCTAATGTTTTTTGTCATCCTGCTGCTCTCAGAGCGGTACCGGGCCTTGCCCTGTCCTTCTGCGCAGCTGAAGTTCCTGGGGCTACAGAGAGAACTGTTGGATGACTTCCGCATACGGCTCACCCAGGTAATAATGAGGAAGACACTCTACACTCCACACTGGTATTAATGGAGCAAAAAAACACTAAAATGATAAAGCTTTTTAGAAACGCTGTTAAAGAAGGAGAGAGGTGCTAACTAGGTTGCGTGTTTTTAAGAATGGAAGGCATAATAAGCTAAATATTTTCAGCCTAAATGTTTTTTCTCTGTAATAAAATATTTTATGTTGTATTGTCTTTCATTTTTATGGACTGAAATCAGGGCAGGAGAAAAAATAATAGGACAGGCTGTTGATTTTTATATATATATACATATATATATATATAAATAAATAAACATATTTTTTGCTTTCCAGGTGATGAAGGAGGAGTCTCGCTGCCCGCTGGGTGCCCGTTATTGTGCCATCCTTAATGCTGTCAACTACATTTGCACCATCCTGGGAGACTGGGGAGACAATGTGGTGGGTGGAGTTTATTAAAATGGATGAAGTGTTCTACACATACACCAGGAAAACATTCCCAGCCTGTATCTCGAGTGGATCACAAAATTCCAACATGTTAGTGTCGATAAAGAGGACCTGCTATGTTATGTGCTCTATGTTTTTAGTCTGGGATTCAGGCATATACACCACAACCAGGTCTCTCCACGGGAAGACCGTAGGATTATACGTGGGGCAAGATCTATAATCTTGATTGAAATTAGGCTCATCTGGACACGTGATGTGGTGTTTCATTATGAATTGTCTGCTAATTACAGGCGTATTCTCTTCCTCACTGATTGAGACCTTGTTCAGTGAATCAGGAAAAGATCTGTGCGCTCTGTACCTTCACAAAAATATAGCCCTAAAACCTTCAAGTGAGAACAAGCTGCACTGAAGAGAGTGACATTTTTTTGTTTTGCCCTTTCACTGATATTTGTGTGTTCACCTGCTCCTTTATTCTGTCTGCAGTTTTTCCTGCAGCTGCAGCAGGCAGCAGTTGCACTTGGTGAGGAAGTTGTACTGGGGGGCCTGGGGGTGATGGAGGTGGGTCGTCTGGCTTCTCTGGAGGGCTCTCTATTCGAAGGTCTTTTGGCGTTGCTGGAGCGACTTAAAGGAGACATGATGGGAAGACTGCTGGAATGGACCATCAGAGAAATCACAGAAAAAGCCAAACCATACCGCCAAGACAGGTGAGACACCAGCCTGCTGATGAGCTCCACAGCAACCGCTGTTTTAAAGCTTATTATTATTATTATCATCAGGTAAAGACAGATATAAACTCTGTCCCAGTGATTGTAACAAAGAAAATCTGTCACGCCGTGTCAGTTTCAGTGAAACGTTAAAGAGGTTTTATGTCAGAAACACAATCAATGTGAAATATGACCATTCATTGGTGGCGTCATGCTGCCCTCTGGTGGGGTGTCTGAGTTTGACTTAACATCAGTTTGCACCTCTCAGGTGTAACGTCACCATGTATTATACTACAAAAATAACACAGAGCTCAGGTGAACATAACGTGACATTTCTAACACATCGCAGACGTCTGCCAGATATCTAGCATGTCAGGAGTCGGCCGACTCGGCGTCCAATGAGAGCAGGCAGCTGCTTTTTCACCACAGAACACTTTTTTCTCCCCTCCAGCTCTCTCTGTAGCTCAGACAATCCCTGCTACCTGCGTGTGCTGATCCATTCTTTCACCCAGAATCTTTGTCTTTATAATAACAAACAACAGCTGTTTCAGGTGTAGGTCCGCGTCATTTCCTGTTTCACATTTCACGTGTGTTTTCTTGACAAAACGTGGTTTGGAGACCAGCGCCGGGTGACTCAGCCGCTGTCAGCTCCTGTAGTGTGTGACCCCCCCACTGTCACCGATCAGTCACATAGTGTGAACGCCACAACGACTTCAAGACTCCTGTGACAAGGCGGCAGGTTGTGTAGTCTGAACAAGCCTTAAAGGTCTTGAGCTCCATGCCCACAATAGAAAGTGCGAGCCCAGATGAGGGCCAGCCTTTTAGGACCCCTGAGCTCAGTACAAACGGTGGCTTGGACAGCAACAGGACCTTATTTGCATTCGAATAGTCACTTTTCAAGTGTGAAGCTGGGTTACACAATGAAACAGATAATTAAAACAAAAATCACTGGATCATTTAAGAAAACTGGTTTGCATAACAATCAGTCAAACACAATGACAGTGGCCTGTTTTGTATAACTGGCCTTCGGGTTTAGAGCACATCTGACAGCCTATAAGAGCAGACGACTTGTTTATTCCTACGTTTTGTGTTCCATGCAAGTTGTATTTGAGATGTACGTTTTAAATGAAGCAGTGTGTTCTTTATGAGAAATAACCATGTTCCACATAACTGCTTGAACAAAATATGACTCCAATTTATCCGTTAAAGTCATGGGAGATAACCTGTAATCTCAATTCTGAGTGAAAACAATTGGGATTCTCCTTTTGACCAAAACCTGTGCAGCTGCTCAGGACAGTTGATGCATTAAAATGTAGGACTACAGAGAGTCAGAGCTGCGATTGCTAACCGAACTATTATTTATTCTCCTGCCATTTTGAGTTTGGACGGAGCCGCACGAATGTTATCCCTTCCCATCATTCTGTTTCACCGCATGTCATATTCAAAGTGAGCGGAGGCCGACTATTTGATATAAACTCTCAAATCAATTTTGCTTTGAGCTGTTTTAACCAGGTTCGGTGCAGACGTCCACAGGCTGACTCTTTGCTCTATAAAAATTCAAACAAAGAATAAACCTTTGCACTGATCTACTCTCTTTCTTTCGTCTTCACTTTTCTGTAGGTGGCTGTCCCTGCCATCCCAGCATGACCAGTCCGCCATGACCCTGTCCAGTTCGGCGTGTCCTATGATGCTATGTGTGAGGGACAGATTATTGAACCTGCATCAGGTCCTGAGTCTGTCTCTGTTCCAGCTGGCCTGGCAGGGCCTGGCCGAGAGGCTCGACAACTTCCTTTACCAGGATGTAAGAGATGAAAACTGTGTGTTGACCTGTAGTTTTAAACATCCATGGGCTGATGGCCGCAGGTGGCCCCACCTGCTTAAACTGGTTCTGTTCTAGTGTTGGCTACTAAACAGCCGACCCATGTGGTTTCCTGGCCGTGCAGTTCCAATGAAATGGTTGTCAACATATCCATGTGTGTCTCTGTCAGGTGATCCTGTCCAATCATTTCAGTGACGGTGGGGCAGCTCAGCTTCAGTTCGACATGACCAGAAACCTGTTTCCTCTGTTTGGTCACTACTGCAAAAGACCTGAGAACTTCTTTAAGCAGTAAGTGCGAGTGGGAGAATGACGGGGGTCAACTTGAAAGCAAACGAAAGCGCTTTTTCGTTTGTGTCAGATCGGATTGTAATGAGCATTGGGACAAATAACCAAACTATGAACATGATAAGAAAACACAGAGCCACTCCGTCTCCATCTGCTCTCTTTATCTCTCCGCAGCGTGAAGGAGGCCTGTATCATCTTGTGTCTTAACGTCGGCTCCGCTCTTCTGCTAAAGAATCTCCTGAAGGATTCGGAGGGGGAGACGACAGATGGGACGGGGTCAGAGGATCCTCCTCCACAGTCTGCACTGAATGAGCAGGGGGTTTACTGCCTGGCACCCTGTGACGTGTTGATTCTCCTCAACCTCAGAGCCTCCTGGCCGGGACAGTAACAGTTCACCCTGGCAGTGTTTGTTGGGGTGGAGTGTGCATCAGACCGAGTGCTTGGCAATCATTTCTTGTTGTATTTTTGTCATTAGTACGACGGAGTGTTAGGGCCCACATTAGGAGAGGGGGGAATAAAGTAAACTCCTTTAGTCCAGCAAATACAGTCACAGTCACTCTAATGTGATTTGACTTTATTCATGTCAATTCAACTTTGTTCCTGACGAGCAAAATAAATCTAAAAATCTTTAATGAGGCCCTAATACTTAATATCTTACTAATACTTACATCATCGATAGCATTAGTCTGCTTTGTAAAGAAGACAAGGTAACATTCGTGAGGTTAGTGTTTAATAAGTTTATATTATTGAGACGTCACTGCACGAACTTGCCGACCTGCAATGATCTCGCCTTCAGTTGCCCCGTAACTTCTGGTTAACGGGGTGGTCTTTAATGTTTTTGTGCGTCACCTTGTGTGACCTTCAGGGGCTAATTGATACTTAGATTTCCCTGAAAGACACAGCAGCCCGGTGTGCACTCATGATAGAAATGAAAGGTGCTCTGTGGACGTTTTCTTTAAAACACATCAAGTTCCTGGTTACAGTCACCAAAACGCACGGCGTGCATCCTTTAGGTCCAGTGGACGTGTTAATGCGCTTCCGTCATCATAAAACATTTGCAAAGCCAGTTTGCATCCACGTTCGCTTTGCTAGCAGTCCTCTTCTTCCCCCCCCCGATATGAGATATAAAAGGCACCCTGCCCATGTCCACATCCGCAACGCTGACAGATGATAAAGTCAGCGTCTCCGACCAGAGCAGAGACTCATTTCGACTTACAAATAACAGGTGGATTTACAATAGATTAGATGCATTTCTTGTGAAATTCATTGCCTGTGAAATACAAATGGGTTAATTATCTGTTTTTCGCAGGGATGGAAGTAACACAGCCACAAACATTTTGTTGTGTGTACCTTTTTCACTAATCTCACGACTTTTTTTTAATAACAAGTTGCAGCTGTTTGAGAGTTAAAAACAAAAGTCAAATGAAAAGTCCCAATAAATTGTGTGTGAGAGGAGAGGCTCTCTCTGGGAAACACATGCTGAAGGTGTACGTTTACTGGCTGAGCGTTTGATAACACCCGAAGTGTTGCGAGACCAACAGGTGCACACGGGGGGTCTGGCTCAGGAATGGCTAAATGCTGAAATGCTCCAAGTAGCTTCTGCGGCCCCTCTCTTAACATTTAAATCAAAGAACAGTATAGGTTTTCTTCACCAGGCTCTGTGCATGTTCCCACGGTGCGTCGCGTGACTCTACCGCACAAAATGGACCAATCACGTGCTGCCTGCTTCGGTTAAGAGGAACAGGTCGCTCTAACAGAGCGCTACGAAGAAGAGATTTTTAATATTACAACAAAACGCCGTCGCCGCTGCAAAGAAAGCAAGAGAGGAATGTTAGCTGAAACGTGTTAGCCGACTCTATGCCTGTTTATTTCTCACGTGACAGCTGCACGTTGTAGAGCTCCTAAACTTTAAACTCGATACAACATACTTAAACATTAAACTAATGACAGTAATCCAGCTATGTGTTTTTTTAAACGTGCTGCAAATGAAATAAAGCTAATAAACAACTTGGCTCCGTGGCTGTAGCCTGCACAGTGGCAGGTTTGAAATAGCATTTCCTCACTTGTAATATAATGGAATATCAATTATATAAGTAATATAATACAACCGATTAAAGAACTTTAATTTCTAGAAAATGCTAATGTTTTTATCTTGGTATAAAATGTGGTCCTACTAGATTCTTTAAAGTTGTTTAATTGTATGTTGCATCTTCTGTATGTACAACTATGACACTCATTACACAAAGACCTGCTGACCTACAACACACTGCCATGTTCTCTTTTCCTTTGTTTATTTCAGTGGTTTATTTGTTTTTGCTGTAATATGTTACTCTATTATATATTTTGCTGCTTTGTGTACGCAGACATCACAGGTTTTCCTTAACATAGGAATTTTCTTCACTGTGCATGATGTCTGAGACAGAGACATGTTTCAAAGTCATGAAATAAATCTGACTCGACAGTCTGCGCACGTTGAAACAGACTGATCCCGGTTCAGTTTGTTAGATTAACTGAAAACAGGTTTTTAACAATAAGGCCTGTGTTTCCGAGCCCCTTTATGAAGTGCGGCTTATTCAGTTATCTGGATTATGACCCTAACTTTTCAATTTGGAGCCCAAACCCTCTTTACAGCAGCGGCAAAATATTAATCTAACTGTGATTTCAGATGAGAATGTGCAGGTTGAAGAGAAACCATCACCTATTGGAGTAATCAGATCTGTTAGTATGATTTTTTTTACAATTTAATTTTCATAAAAATGATTTAAACATCTGTGTGACAAAATGAAATACAAGAAAACAAAATACGACTCCACATATAATTTGCAACATTATGCGCCAAAGAAACAACTTCAACTTTCTGACTAATCAGACCGACTGAACCGGAGAACACGGTGTTTAATTATGACAGTTTGAAAGAATTAACAGGATTATTTGAGCTAGCTCATGTGTTAGCCTGAACTGATTCAAGAAAAATCACAAATGTCCCAAAGCACAAAAACGCTTGTAGCCCAGACTGATGTAAGAATGTGTGTCAGCTCATGAAAACAGAGAGGCCAAACACAAAGTGATCCAGCGTTCCGCCTAAACACATCCTGTACAACGAGAGGTCACATGGTCAGATGATGGCCGGGCTGGGTGAGGTAATCGCATACTGTGTTCTGGCTCCGAAGGCACTTTTGCAGCTTTGACCTTTAAGTGTCCAACATAATATTTACTGTTCTCATACGGATCAGCATCAGGAAGATCTGCATTTCTCCACACAGGAGTTTTCTGCTCTCACAGTCTGTGCAGTGCACCAGAGGCAGAGGTTTTGTCATTGGTCGGTTTTACCTGCGTCACCTCAGAGGTCAAAGAAACTCAATCTGCTGCCAAAAGTGTGTGTGGACAACTTTTCTACTCTCCTTGTTGGTCAACAACCTGGATGTTGGCTTTCTTCGTCCTGCCTTTGTCTCCGGGTAATTTGAGGTTCTGCTCTGTGATCTCGTTCTCCTCGCCAGAGTCTGACTCCTCCTCAGAGTCCGAAGTCTCCTCTTCCTCTCCAGAGTCGCTGTCTGACCCGCTGAGATCCACCAGCGCTACGTCCTGAGGACAAGAAGAAGAAGAAGACGACACCACGTGACTCAATCAAATCTCACAACTAAAAAGGAGCCTCCCTAAATGTTTAAATGCACGTTTGGAGTTTTTTTTTAGTTCACCAGAAGGAGGTAGGAAAGCTTAGCTTTACCAGCAGACTCACCATCTCTATGACCCTCTCTGCCTCCTCCACGCTCTCTATGTCAAAGCATCCAGCAGGAGCGTCCTCCATCTGCTGCTTCAGCTTTTCGTTGGCCTCGGCCATCTGAGGCAGGAAGCTCTGCAGCCGCTCCAACACTGACGCGCAACAAAACACACATCATCACACCTCCGTCTCAAATGAAGCAGTTGTACCGCAAATCATAAGCACTGTTCAGTAATTAATACCCAAACAGTAAGTAAAACTGCAGAAAAGTGATGCTCGGTCTCACCGCTGCTTCTCGGGACTCTCTCAGTCTGCAGGGAACTGCCAGCCTTTGGCTTGAGGAGAAGCTTCTCGCTGAGACCTAGCAGCACAACAAACAAGCTCGCATGAGTTAGACAGCACCTGTTTGCATATAGTGAAATGATAAAAAAAAAAAAAAAGGGGTTGAGAAAGGCAGGACAAAGTCACCATCTCGTGGCATTTGTAATGCTTAAGGGTCTCTGAATGGTCAACAAGTTTTCAAATCATTTAACAGTTTTCACAACTGTGCTAATGTTGAATGGTGTAAAAAAAAAGGCAAGCATGCTCAAGTGGACTATAAAAAAAAGATGCTTCCTTTAAAAAATAATGTGAACTCTGCAGCTGCACCCTGTCTTACAGCTGGGCGATGATTCAATATTAACAACTGAATTCCAGCTCAATCATATTTCATGACGTTTTGACCTTATGTTATTATTCTACACGTCCAATGTTACAAATGAATAATAAAAACTTATTATTCTAAGTTATCTAAGTTTTTGTTTGGCGTATAAAGAACTCTGCCTCGTGTAACCCTCGACAGTAAACACCATGTCATTGCGTTGCTTTTAACATCAATTTGATCATTTTAGGTCTGATTTTGCAAACGTCTATTGAGTTGATATCAGAAAACATCCTTAATAAATTCAGAATGATATATTTATGCATTATTGTTCTGAACGGTGTCAAAACATTTTGTGCTTTTTTCGAACAGTGATTGTCCTGGGACGCTAACGTTAGTTATTATAACTTCATTTTTTCAGAGCTTTGCAATTATTTTAGTAGTCAATTAAAGAACTATGCTGAACATATCGCCATAACCGTATTCACTTAATTACTAACAGGACTTTTAGAGGAGCTCTAGTTTCTTTTACTTTTTTAGTGTATCGTCGCGTTAGCTAAACGGCTAAACACAAGCTTAGCGTGAAACTCTCTTATTCTCAGAAGAACACTTTGAATTCACTGCTTATAAAAGCATTCAAACCTCCTCCGTTGCCGCACGACAGCAAAGCCTGCGAACTCGTTTTCTTGACGTTTAATTCCATTTTAAAGGGGCCACGATTCTGTTTTCAGGTTTTGATAGACATGTGTGCTACTAGTAAGAACAACATCCGGGTGGAAGGTAGGACGGTTCTGACGCTGTGATTTCTATAGCGCCCTCTACTGTTTGAGAAAGGACCGACGAAATTGCGCTGTGAAGTTGACTGTATAAATTACACCGACCGTACAACGAATATGAAGGCTAATGAACAAGTAGACCATTAAAACATCATTAAAAGTGTCCATTTTGAACATTTCGGAAAATGACGATGCGCTTTACGATAAAACAGTGGACAACTAAAGCTACGTGTACTCCGCGCCTGCGCACTATAATCGCCACATCTGTGTGGCACTGTTTGACTGGTCCTGAACGTACTCTCTGGTTCTCACGGTTCTGACGGACCAGAAAGCCTCACTGTCAGACATAATCTTGTAACTGTTACATCATCAATGTCGATAACAGAGGCCGTATTTGACTTAGTTTAGCATAATGGTTCAGCAAACATCCTCATCATTTCATTCTTGCCAAGAAGTGAATAAAATCAGGAGTGATTAAAGCCCTAATAACGCCTGAGGGAAAAATATGCCTATTTATACACATGCTGTGTCGTTTGTTGTACGGTTTCTTTCAGCTATATTACATTCAAATTCATTTACAGTCTTGTTGATAAATTTTGATGACGCCCGTGCGGATTGGTTAACACCACTATTTTCAAACCGAGTGGGTCATCTTTCACCATAGACGAGCTTTGGTGGCACTGCTCTGACGCGGCTCTCTGGCTGGCAGCTTGTCAAGGTGGAAGACTCGCATCTCCTGGGCGAAATGTCTCCGTAGAAGAAAAGGTAACTTTTGGGAGATAAATAAAATACGGTGACGACTAGAATAAGTAGTTTGCATTTTTTTATATCCAGTAGCTAACGCTAGCGACTGTATTCTACCGGTTAACGTATAAGAAAGTAGGGAGCCGTGTTTCCTGCTGTTTTGGTGTCTAACCAGCTAGCTAACATAGCACAGTGTTAGCTAACATCAACAAACAGCCACAACTATCTAATATTTTCGTTTTTAGCAAGGCTCGTGTTATCAGCAAACATTAGCCAGTGTCGTAGGAAGGTGTTAAACGAAGCGCAGTAAAATGAGACTGAGACAGCTCCCGTAATAAGAGGCCTGAACGATGGTGGAGAAGTGTAACGTTACATAAAAAGGTGGGCAAACTACAGCAGGAGGTCTCTGGACTGCATCACCAACGTTAACCAAAGAAAGGAAAAGAAAGGCATCTTTCCGCTGATCAGCTGATTATTCTCTTTCCTGCTTTGGTTTCCTTTTAAAATCAGCTAAAACCTAACTAATGCTATATCCCTTTACTTCAGATTGTGTATCTGCCTCTTCAGTCACAACATCCAGAGAAATTCATTTAGGCTTAACTGTTGAATATTGTACCTATGGGCTGAGGATGCCTACAAATTGTCCAGCACTAAATTGTGATCAAGATTCTCCCAGTGACTGGACGGTATCTTCACCACACAGAAAGCCTGTTTCTACTGTAATGATGCTGGCACTTTTGATCAAGTTCCTGTCACTCATGTTGATGTGAATTTGCATCCATTTCTAAAAAACGGTCTGAAATTCATTAGAAAACAGCAGCTGCATATTTAGATCATTGGTTCTCTTGTTTCTGCTTAAGAAGGTTTTGTTCCTCTTTATAAGAAGTGACTTTGCTGTTCCACCTCAGTGCATCGCCTTACATATTGCTTCAGCATATGTTTTCTTGTTGTTCTGGCTATTCTCTCCTCTGTTGTCAATTTTACTCAGGCTGAGCCACTGAAGGCAATTTCTGACATGGATGCTGCACCTGAGCCTGTGTAAACCGGTTTTACTGTGTCATTTTTACACTGCTCTCAGACTGAATGACAAGAGATGAGACACTGCAGCCCTAGACCACATCATGAGTATCCAGAGTCTGGGAGGAGCTATAGGAGAGTCCATAGGCTCTAGTCTGACGGTACGTATGAGCGGGTGGAGTGCTCTCTCCCTTAAGCCTGTTTCCTCTGGGCGGATCACCTCTCTGTTCCAGACCATGGTCCCCACCGGTTATACCAAGCTACAAGAGGAGCGGCTAGCCATGGTGGACCTCGGAGCTAAACCCGAGGCCGCCTCGCACCAGAATGGCTACAGACAAGAGACATCACACACAGAAGGCCGACGGCTCCTGGACCGGGCCTCTCGGTCCTCTGTCAGTTTATCTGACTGTGGAGATGGGGGCTACTCTGAAACAGAGCCCATGGTGACTGAGAGGAGGCTCTCTGGGGAGGAGGCAGATGGAGAGGAGGAAGAGGATGAGGAGCAAGGCCAGGGATCTGATGTGCAGAATATGCCCAAGGAGTCTCCGCTGGCCATGGCTCTGCAGATCTTGTTGCCTTTCCTGCTAGCTGGATTTGGAACCGTGTCAGCTGGAATGGTGCTGGACATTGTGCAGGTAAGCTGAGCTACAATACAACTATTATTCAAACAAAATCCCGGCATAGTTAAGAGCTCAAGACACAGTGAACAGGCTGATTCTGGTGTATTACATCCTGGGTCTTATTTTTGTAGTTGGGGCAATGCTGATTTTTCTTAAAAGTTTGAAAAAACCCTGCGCCTTATTGCATCTAGAGGTCTGAAACTCCACAGGAAACCTTTTTTAAAAACTTTATACATCTAGTTTTGTTTCACTTGTATTTGGGCATTTTTGCACTTATTAGCCAAATGCAGAGAGATGACAGGAAATGAGGTGACAGAAAGAAAGAGTGTGGCAACTAAAGTTTGATCCAGGGACGTTGTGATTGCATAGTCCTGACTGTTTCAAAGGTGCACTGTGGTGATTCCTTTTCAACAAACATTCCTCATAAAACATTTGCAAAACAGCCCTTAATAATATTTGAACTCATGCATTGTTTACATTATATGGTAGTGAGCAGGAATCCATGTTAACATGTCACAGTTTAAACACTTCACACTTTTATTGAATTACAGCCAGGATTCTCGACAACTGTGGTGAATCATTCCGTTGACGCTGTTGGATTTGGTCCACAGGTTCAGAGGTGCATATGCAAATTAGGAATTTGCCTTATGTAAACGATCGCGCAGCATTTTCAGTTGAATGTCAAATGAGGCTGAGTGTATGTGGAGTCATTAGAAGGTCAGACTCGTTAAAATCATTTTTCAACATGTTACTTCCTTGCTTCATCCACAGCACTGGGAGGCGTTCCATTACATCACTGAGATCTTCATCCTGGTTCCGGCTCTGCTCGGCCTCAAGGGAAACCTGGAGATGACTCTGGCCTCGAGGCTGTCCACAGCGGTGAGCCAACCAACACACACACACACACACACACACACACACACACACACACACACACACACACACACACACACACCACCGATTGTCGGGTCGTGGAAAGGGTTGACATACAGCCTTTAAATGAGTGGATGTGTCACAGCTATTCTTTGAGGTCCAGTGTTTTTCTGATCTGGCATCTGATAAAGAGAATCTGTTGTTGTTGTTCTTCGTTATCATTATTATCAGTATTAATAATATAACACAGCAGTGATGTGGAAATAAAGTAATTTTAAGATATGCTACTATAGGGCTTGGCAATAAAATGATATTGATAATTATCGCAATTTAATTTCCTCAATAACAATACAAAATGTTCAATAAATGTTCGGTTTAATTCATTTGAATCATAAACAAATTAGCGCTTATCTTTTCTGTTATGAGGTTTACTTTGTTGAGGAAAAGGGGCTGAAAAAATATTTTACTTAATTTTTCTCATGCATATATGTTGAAAAGTTTTGAATGTTCTGCCTCAGATTTGTAAAGAGATCCACAGTTTGGCCTCAAATGTTTGTTCTGACCATAAAGAAAAGTTTGAAAAACGTCAGCTAACAGTCTGGTTTCCTCAGCTTTCACTGTGCAAAAATCAGCCTTTAAACTTTTACATTTATTCATTTACATTTACATTTACATTTATTTATTTAGCTGACGCTTTTATCTGACGCTTTTATCTGTCGCTTTTATCTGACGCTTTTTATTCAAAGCGACATGTCAAAGGTCGCACGCCTCTGTAGCAACTAGGGGTTAAGTGTCTTATTCAGAGACACATTGGTGGATGTGTCACAGTGGGAATCAAACCCGGTTCTCTCACACCGAAGACATGTGTCTTGACATTTATTGTGGAATTTTTTATCATGATAACACTTTTGGTCATATCGCCCAGCCCAGTGTTTCTGTTTTCTGATGTGCTTCATGTGTCTCTTTATCAGAATGAGTTTTAATAAAATTGAAATATTAAGGAGACAGTGATTATCGATAAATTAGTTGTTATATTAATGGACTAATAAAAAAAACCAATTGCTAGAATAATCCAGTGTCCAGTGTCATGCTGCCTTGACTCAACTATTGTTTTTCAGATTTTTTATTTTACACCAGGCCTCATCAACATAAAGCGACTTAGTTTTTTAATTTGTTGCAACATTAGAAAAGTTGGCTTGTAAAGCTTCTGGTCTGCCTTACGACATGTCCTTTTAACCGCTCTGATGGTACACTCGATATGTGACGTCGCTGTGTGTTTGTTTGTGTGGCGTTGCATCATGTTTTTGTGGTGGTATCTCACCTCCACAGGCTCAGCCTCTTTCTGTGCCTGGTTGTTATTGGTCATCTCTGTGACGTACTCTTCAGCCAGTCTGTAATCACAGCGTGAGCGTCCTGTACTCTGTCAGGTGAAAGAGAGAAGAAAACAGAACGGGTTCAAAGTCTGCAGTGGAATGCTGACCATGTCGGTGTAGCTGTCCACTTCTAAGTTCATGTTATAATTACTTTGGAAAGTATCATATAAGAGCTCATTTGGAGCGTCTTGAATGGATTTTGGCGTAAGAGCTTTGCGGATTAGGAATTAGTTGAGGAATTTGCTGTTGTAGCAGAGTAAGGTGTGATTTCCTGTAGAGGGAGGAGGGATGGGCTGCTGCGGTCAGAATGACTTAACATTCAGATGGCAAATATATTGCTCTGCTTATAAAAAGCGAAGAGCAGTGATAAGGGAACAGGTTTGTCTGCTAGTGAACCACGAGAACAAACATTTGCAGCACGTAAAATCCCATCAGACTGCGTCGTACTCTACAAACCTGTTCATTTACAATCCTGTAAGTAGGTGCCTGAAGCGCTGAGTCAGCAGAAGTGTCTCAAACTCAAAGGTGAAGAGGCGGAAGAAGTGGCAGAGCAGAATTCTCTCTTTGTTTGTTTTTTTCCGCTCTTCCTGTTGACGCCCGGCTCACAGGCTCCTCATTCACAGTGCTGTGTCAACACGGACAGCAGAGCTCAGTGCGAGCTGATACAGCTCCGTGGTGTCTTCATGTTGTTGCTGTTCTCCTCAGGCTCAGCTATGAAACAGACTGTGATTCACACTGTGGGGCGTTATGCATTACAAAGACGTGGTAGGACCTTTCCAAGTGAGTCGTTTTCTCAGACTCTGGAGCTAAAGAAGACATTCTCACTGTTTCATAGCCTACTAATCATGTATAAAATGGGTGGAGTGCTCCTTTAATTGATTGGTCAACTAGTAGAACATTAGTTGGCTAAATCTTATTATCAGTTACTCTTGTTTTAGTAATCGTCATTTTTAAAGCAAACATTCCAAACATGTATTGTTTCCAACGTCTTAGGAAATATTTGACCAAACTAAAGTCTGTAGACCGACACATCACCATTCCAGATGAGACAGATGTGCTGTCTGCGAATGATGTGTCTCCTGTAGGGGTGGGAATCACCAGCGGACCCAGGATACAATATTTTCACGATACTTATGTCACGATACGATGTCATTGAGATTTTAAACATATCGCGATATATTGCAATTTATTACCTTTTTCCCATCTTCAAATTGTGTCCCCAAAGGAAAACTCTTCTTCTCATGGACTGAAAAAGCAACTGATTTTATTATTTTAGTACCAAAAAGTAAAATTCTCATGTGTAACTCATATAATAAAAAGATCGATACTTGACCTCCATGTATCGATACAATATTGCCCCGGAAAATATTGTGATACTATGCTGTATCGATTTCCCCCCTCCACCCCTAGTCTCCTGAGGTGCAGTCGTTTGTGTAGATGGAGAAGAGCAGTGGGGAGAGCACACAGCCCTGGGGGGCGCCAGTGCTAATTGTTTGTTTTCTGGATCTGGATGTGTGGTATTATACACACTGGATCCTTGCATATGTCCCTGGAGAGTTTGGGTGTTGCAAGGTGCAGTGCAGTCCCATGCTGACTGCATCTTCCACTGATCTGTTTGCCTGGCGGGGCAATGGCCTGTAATGTCCTTCAGGTCGATCAACACCAGCCTTTCAAAGGACTTCATACATGTCAGGGCGACAGGCCTGTAGCCATTTCATCCTGAGACAGAGACTTTTTGGAGACCAGGATGATTGTGGAGCGTTTGAAGTTGGAGGGAACTTCACAACTGATGTGAAATTTCACAGTGTCAGTGAGTTCTTCCAGGTCTGTGGCTGCAGCCTCAAAAACACTCTAATCAACGCAGTCAAAGTAATTTCTGCTGTGATTCCAGCTGTGCCTCACTGGTCTATCTTCTCACAGTCTTGACCACAGGCTTAGCAGATTTTAATTTCTGCCTGGAGGTTGAGAGAAGATGAACCATACTGCATGATCAAGTGATTAGAGAGTTCCATGGCTGCACAGGGAACAGAGCGATAAGTGTCCCTTAAAATGGTGCAGCAGTGGCCTAGTGTAGTCGTGTCACATCTCCACGCTGCTGAAGAAAGCTCAGAAATGACTGTATTTTTAAAGGAAGCTTAAGAAGGCCAAATTCCCGCGCCAAGTTCTGGTCAGCTTTTACAGAGGAGCAAAAGAAAGCAAACAGGAAGCATCTCTAACTGGCATGGGATGTGCACGGCCCAGGAGTGGGTGAAACTGCTCAGAAGATCAATGGTACCCATCTCCTGAGCATCAGTGAGGAGAGGTGCCTACGCAGAGCCCAAAGGATACTAAAGGACAGGACCCACCCAGCCACAGCCTGTTCACCCTGCTGCACTCTGGGAAGAGATATAAGTTTCTGCTGCCGCACCACCAGACTGCAGAGCAGGCTATCCGACTCTTAAACTCTAATTCATCCTCAGCACTGCTCCAGTGATTATGGTTTATTTCTGTTTACCATTTTTTGTAATTGATTCTGTATTAATGTATATTATCTGCTATGTAGCAGAAGGGAGTTACAAAAACACAATTTCACTCTATAACTTGTTATATTGTGATAATAAACCTACCTACCTACCTACCTAGTATCCCCAGCAAATGATTTAATCCCTGCAGGTAAAGTGAGCAGATACAGAAATCTGTATTTGTTCTGTTCAGGAGCAGTAGTTCATCCATCTTGTTTGCTAGAGAGCGAACATTCGTTAGGTGTATTTACGGCACCACAGTACGAAATTCTCCCTGTCTCAGTCTTTGCAAGTGCTGTGGCGCGCTTCCCACGCTGTCTCCGCCAAATCCCATAGAGAGCTGCTGCTCCTCCACCTAACAACTCAATGAAAGTCTCAGGTCTAAAGAAAAACGGTGGTATGGTTTGAGCAGTGGAAAGTCCAAAGTTTAAAAGCTCTTCTCCGGTAAACGTGACCAGAGAGCAACAGCAGAAAACAGAACAAATAAACAAAAACAAAACAAGTACTAGAGAGCTCAGAACTTAGACTGTCTCAGCTTGATCTTGGAGCTATGAAGGAGCTCTGGTATAGTTCTACAGTCATGGAACACTTTGCTGTTTTCCTCTTCTTTACTCTGTCCTGTCACCCAACACAGGTGAATGTAGGCAAGATGGATTCTCCCATAGAGAAGTGGAATCTAATCATAGGCAACCTGGCATTGAAGCAGGTAAACACACACACACACACACACACACACACACACACACACACACACACACACACACACACACACACACAGCTGCTGCCTTGAAGAATCTACTCACGTGTTCAGCTAATGTTGCTCTTTTATTAAAAATGAATCAATCCAACAATGATTGTTTAAATTATTCCGCAGTTTTGATATTTTGTA
Organism: Lepomis macrochirus; assembly: GCA_024633595.2. NCBI lineage: Eukaryota > Metazoa > Chordata > Actinopteri > Centrarchiformes > Centrarchidae > Lepomis > Lepomis macrochirus. The sequence goes on from JALXJV020000024.1 coordinate 3,424,263, forward strand.
TTAACTTCTACACAAATATGCTTAAGATAAGATGTTCCTTTTCAGTCTGGAAATAGTTTTTAGAGGCACCTTTTCTGAGTTGCCATGAAAATAATCCTATTGAATGGTATTTTAACATAGGCACACGCTCAAAGCTACATGCTGTCATATTTATGAAACACTGTGGTCATTATATGGCATGTAATGTTGTTGATAAACGTTACCACTACCATATCTGGTAATTGGCTCTTCCCAGATAGGCATTCACTCAGACCGTTTCATTGTTATCTGTTTGCATAGTAAGAGCTCTGCTAATCATCTACCCACACTGATAAACACCGTAACACACGCAATATCATAGTGTTTTGACCTGATACATTCGATCTGTCAGAAGGGAGTGTAATGGAATGGACTGGAAAAATCTACGTGGAAATGATGTTAATTTCAGTTTTTCACAATCATGTTTTTTTTCACCTCCCAGAAGTAACCTTTTACTTATCCTGTAATCACTGTTTGCCTGTTTTGCTTTCTCTAATCGATGCAAGAGCCACAATAGTAAATGCCTCTCTCCTCCAGGTTCAGGCCACTGTGGTGGGTTTCCTGGCCGCTGTAGCAGCCGTGGTTCTGGGTTGGATTCCGGAGGGGAAGTTCCAGATGAGCCACGCTGTGCTTCTCTGCTCCAGCAGCGTGGCCACGGCCTTCATAGCCTCCCTGCTGCAGGGTAAACACAGACAGACACACACACTGACAGCTGTGTACCACAGTTTAAAATAAGCTGTTACCGTCGCTGTGGTGAAGCTTCTGTCCTCTTCAGTCTAATCTCACGTGCTACTTAGGATCACAAAAGCACTTATTTGTTGCTGACAGACTGTGCTTATAATAATGTCTAAATGTCTGTAATGTGATGACCGTGCTCCACCCTTCTTGTGTCATGTTCAGGTATCATCATGGTGGGTGTAATTGTGGGTTCAAAGAAGACTGGCATCAACCCAGACAACGTAGCCACACCAATTGCCGCCAGTTTTGGTGACCTCATAACCTTAGCGATCCTGGCCTGGATAAGCCAGGGCCTCTACAAGTGCCTGGGTAGGTGAACAGCTATGAGTACATAAGGAGTGGCAAACCATGTCCTGTCAAGAGCCAACAGTGCAGACTTTATTTATTTATTCATTTTTACACCCGGACACTTCAATAGGTGATTTTTACTGAAGATCCCCTCTTCTGCTCTGAAGGAGTGCCATCAGTAGGTGAAATCTTGGTTAGAATGACAACCAGACTCGTGGCTCTCTGCGGCACATGATTGGCCACCTCTGGGCTAGATAATAAAACACTTTATAGCTTACTGTTTTTTTTGCAGTGGGTATACAAGGAATCAACATACTTAATTGTTTTATACTGTGTTATGTGGAAAGAGAGAAAACAAATGCATGTGCAGTAAGGCTGGTTGGGAAGGACAACCAGAAGCAGAGAGATTTAGAGGAAATGTGTTTTGATCTTTTTAAAAACAATTTCACGAGATACATGCAGCTTTTAACTTACTTTGAAAACAATTTATAACTTAACATGAGTGATTTTGCTTCACTTGATTTTTCATTGTAAAGAATTAAGTTAGCACATTCCTGATAATAATTCATTGTACACAGAGAGCGTTCATGTTGGACAAGACTACTTCATGTTATCAAGTGGAATTCATTAGGGGTGGGAATCACCAGCGGACCCACGATAAGATATTTTATCATGATACTTATGTCACAATACGATATCATTGCAATTTTAAACATATCGCGATATATTGCAGTTTATTAGCTTTTTTTCCATCTTGAAATTGTGTCCCCAAAGGAAAACTCTTTTTCTCGTGGACTGAAAAAGCAATTGATGTTATTATTTTAGTACCAAAAAGTAAAATTCTCATGTACAATTCATATAATAAAAGATCAATACTCGACCTCCATTTATCGATACAATATTGCCCCGGAAAATATCGCGATACTATGCTGTATCGATTTCCCTCCCCCTGTCCCTAGAATTCATTATTCACCTTCAGGTTTATTTGTGAGAAATGTGATCCTTGCTAGTTTTTGTTTTCAGGAGCAGACGTGGTTTAGGGTGCTTAAGCACCCAACATGTTAAGTTCAGTTAAAAACAAACATTGATGCCTTTGGGCTGCTGTCAAAGTTGTCAGTCAAACTGTGGTGCAGACCATACAGCTGGATCAAGACCTCCTGATAAGGTGGGACTAAAAGGCAACAGAATGAAAGTAACATGACTGATCTTTAGTTCTAGGTCTGTGCATTGCACGTACATAAATTTCCAGTTCTAATAATCTTTGGATTGAAGTAACACAAAACACACGGACCTGATCATGCAAGTTTTTAAAATGGAGATAATTTAGTGTCTCGTCTCTCAGTTGGAAATGGTTGTGAGGTCTTCGCTTCTCAGGGTGTTTTAGTAGTGAGACACTTCCATCAGTCAGTCAGTAGAGGTCCCTCCTGCCTCGCCCTGTAGCAGCGCTGCACTCGAGTTGCAGAGCACCCTGTTTCTTTTCCCACACATTCCTCATGTTTAATTCATGTCACACCCAAACCTGCGTTGTACTGTGTTGCTGTGTCGTACTTAATACAGCTTGCACTTGAAGCAGTTTCCTCTGGAATGTGTCTAATACTAACTAACATTGTCAGGTCCAATTGTATGACATAGATGTTCACCACAATGAAAGGAACAATTTAGCGCTGAGAGCTAAATGTGTTAAACACACTTCACTTTTCAGATTTCCATGGCAGGGCAGTGCAGTGAGGCTGTATGGCTGCATCACCATCAGGACAGTGGCTCTGTTGTTCTTGAGCCCGCCACGCTGACACTTTTGACACTTTTCTGCTAAATTAGAACTAATGGTCAGTTTACTCTCCACTAAACAGTATTTAAATCATGTGATTATTTATTCAGAGGCAAACCAGCTGAGTAGAGATGAGGTGCTGGTGAGGCATCTACAGTATCTACAGGAGCCCAGCGGAGTCCAGCCAGGTTTATTTATGAAGTGCTTTTAACAAACAGTATTGTTACAGAGCTCTTTAGTGAGGGGGGCTCAGCAATGGATAAAAACAGGAATGAGAGCATGAGATGAAGGACAAATACCAAGAAACGGGGCCGTGTGTGTGTTTGTATGGATGTGGCATCATTGGGCCATTTCAGGGCAGTCCTCGTGACAAATGAGTCTATGGAGTTAAATTAATAAATCAAGTTGGGTGTAGGTTTAAATACTGAGACACTGTCAGCATTTACACCTGCAGAATGGGAGTCAAACAGTTACACATCACACTATTATGCCAAACTGCCCACAATAACAGAGAGGACATTATCTAGCATATATTTTAGTATTTCTTATTTACCACATCATTACTTGCAGCTGTAAACTGGCAGAAGGTTGTGCCAGAAAGCTGAGCAACTCCAGAGTTAAAATCTGTCTGGATTAAAGTATGTGTGCTCCTTACGGCAACTTGAAGTAGCAATTTTCAACAAAAATATAGTTACAAAGACGTTTCTGTTATGTATGTGTATTTGATGCCCAACAGTTTTATTAAATTTTATTAAATTTTCAGCTCTACTTGGGATGACAGGCGGCTCCAAGTTTACAGTACCCATGAGTCTAAGTACTATTGCAAACGGTAGCCAGAGGCACAAATCAGAGCCTGTAGCAAATTCAAAAAAGCTTTGTCACTGGAATTTTGAAAAAAAACATTTTTTCCATAGTTGCCGTAAATCCGCTCGACATTAGTGGCACACACAACAGAGTTTTAATTGCTACATTAATTGATTTATTCTGCCACTTGGGGGCAGCAGAACAAGCTGTAAACACAACACAGACATATGAAGTTAATAAGGAGAACATGTAAGCAGTAGACACTGAACTAAATTAGCATTCATTCAAGTTAAGTCATTGTAATGTAAAGAGCCCAACATCATAAATTTGCCTTAAAGTGCTTATATAGTATATCATATTCTATCTTTAGACCTTTATCCTCAAACCCTTACTGTGCTTTATGTTCTGTTTTGCTCTCCAGCAACTCTTGAGAGAAACACCTGGCTCTTTAGCTGCTAAATGTTCCACTGTGTTGTAAATGTTCTGGCAAACACCGGCTAGTGAGTAACTTGGACTGTCTGGCGTTTGGTGCTGGATAGATCCTATCAAACTCTGTAGAGCTGGTGGGAACTGCAGAGTCTGGTGATTTTCTCTTGGTGTGTCTAGTGACCCTTTTCACATAGGGTGACCAGACGTCCCGAAAAATCCGGCACAGTCCCGAATCACGAGCAGTTGTCCCGACCCCTTTCCGGCTTGTCCCGAAAATTAGACCTAACATGAGTTTTGATTATAGCCTAATTAAACATTAAAAACTGATCATTGTATAGTTCTGTTGCTCCAGCAGGTGTTGCAGGTTATCTTTACATTGTAACAACAGTGTTGTTACAGCCAACACAGGGAAAGTGTAGCTTCAGGCAACCACGGCGCGGCGAAGAAATCTGACACGCTCGTTACGCAGACAGATGTGGCACTGCACTGATGACATGAATAAAAAGAAATACAATAATTAGGTAAAAGATCATGACTTACCTACAAATCCTCAGATGTGTTTTTCCTAATAACAGACAGGTAACTTCATGAACTAAAATAGTTGTGTTTTGATTTTTTAATGTTAATGTTCATTGACAGTTAATGTACCGGTAGCCACGCCCGGTACATTAACTGTGAATGTTGACATCTTAGCATACTTTCTATGTCTCTATGGACACAGAATTCCTTTTGACTTTTTACCAAAGAACTGGATCATTTCTAACTCAGTCGCTCATCTTTGGTATTAATGATTCAACCAGCGGGGTTTTATGTCCTTCAAAGAGCCCCAGACTCTGTCCTCCAACATCGTCTATATAGAACAATGAATGGACAATACATAGCAATATTTGTTACTGCTGCATCCCAGAAGAATCTCATTTTGATTTTCTGTCTTTATCCATTCCAGTAACCTCCTCAACACATACATAATCAAAGTTGGAATAACCACGACAGGTTCATGGTTTGTGTTATCCAACCTCAGATGCCTGGTTAACCCTCTGATTGAACAGGAATCCTTGGCAGAGAAAAATCTTCCTCCTCTCACTTAGTAGTTTTCACATTTGCAAACTCACGCCAGGCTTTGGGTGCACTTCTGTCACCATAACGCTAACAGTGCTTTTCATCAAAATTGGGATCCTCATTCATTTCCTGTGCATTAGAAAGATCTTGCCATTACTCAGCTTAAGGAGATAGCCACTTTGTTCTTTTTCTGGGCAGTGTTTTAGCAAAATGTAATCCACCAGAGATGGGCAGGAATATCAATTGTTTGTTCATTAGTTTATTCACATCAACATGGAGACTCAATGGCAGGGTGTCAGGGGCTTATGTAAACAGTTTAACCTCCAGAAGACCTTAATTGGAGCGAGGCTGATAGATAGCGGGCTCACTCTGTGCATGTTAACCTAGTGTCAGATTCCCTGGCAATGTCTGGACAAGGTTCCCCTCTCAAATGTGTGTCTCCAGTATATCTGCTTCAGCTTAATATTTTAGGACTGAAGGTCTGTTAGAGTCCATTATACAGTGAAGTGAACAGTGGGCCCTTTCTCCAGCTAAGAGACCGTGGAGATAATAAATCTGGGACTGTTTCCTAATGACAGTTATTTATTGTTTGGAACAGGATCCCGCTGGAAACATCTGGTGGTGGCTCTAAGCAGGTGCTTTACCCTAATTACTTCTTCACAAAAGCTGTGTTGTGCTATATTGTAGTTTGAACAAAGAGATATAGTTGAAGAGAGAAAGGGAGAAAGCTTCCCTGTGTGTGTTCCCTCTTGGTGCTCTACTTTCCTCTGACATTTAAAACATAGGGAGCTCAGTTGGCTTGGAGACTGAAGCTGGTAAAGTAAATGTGAGATCTCTAGCGTTCCTTTAACCTTAATGTAAAACACAGTGTTAAGGAAGGCCGAGAGAGAGAAATATGTCACAAATGGCGATTTTGCAGCATCTACTGTAAATGTTGATGCAGCAAATGTTTCTGGGACTGCAAATGGTATTTTCCTTTTGTTCGTTTGGTGCACCTCATGTTCAGGAAATAGGAAAGAATGTCAAGCACATTTCTCATTTAGAGAACTCAACCATCTCATTGCCGGAACCTTTTAGCCACACTTCCAGGGCTCTAGGGATGGCAGTGCTGCTCCGTTGGTCCACTGCTTTGGTCCCAGATTAAAGTATATCTCAAGAAATATTGGATGCATTACCCAAGAATTTTGTACAGACATTGACGGTTCACAGAGGATGAACTCTATTGCCTTTGGTAGTCTAGTAGAGTTTTCATCGAGCGCTTGAGGCTGGCATGTTTGGTTTAGAGTGAAATATCTTGATCACTTTTGGATGGATTGGCACAAACATTTTTCAGATATTCGTGGTTCCTAAACAAGGTATTCATATTACTTTGGTGACTTTTTCTCTGGTGCAAAGAACTAAGCTCAGCTGTACTTGTGGTGCTAATTAGCAAAACCTAGCATGCTAACATTTTAAGCTAAGCTGGTGAACATGCAAACTTTATACCTGCTCCTTGTGAGCATGATAGCATGACCGTTAAATAGGGCTGGACAATAAAACAATAACAATAATTATTGCAATTTAATTTTTTTCAATAATATAAGATGTTCAGTGAATATTCAATATTCACTAGTCACTTGAATCATACACAAATTAGGACTTCATTTTTTAAGATGTTTATTTTATTGATGAAAAAAGGACTGAAAAAAAGATTTTTCCTTAATTTTGTGTATCATAATTGTTTTGAATTTTCTGCCTCAGATTTGCTAAGTGATCCACTGTTTGGCATCAAGTGTTCCGACCATAAAGAAAAGTTTAAACCCCAATTACCCATCAGATTTCTTCAACTTTAAACTCCGGAGCAAAAATCAGACCTTAAACATGAAAGAAATAATGATTTTATACTTATCGTGATAATTATCGATATCGAAAGATATGAAGCTTTTTATGACTCATAAACATTAAACATTTAAACAGTCGTGACAGTTAGTTCTTAATTAGCTGACAGTTTCTTCTGTGAAGATGCACATAAATGTGTTATGGGTAATTGACATCCAACCTTTGTGTTGCAAGTTGATTGTTTTGTGCGTACCCCATGTATGTTAGCCTACATGTGGCCACAAGAAGCATACTTCCTGTTTTACTTAAACTATATGGAGCCAGATTCTCAAACTATATTACTTGGTGTAATTGGTGTTTAGGAGGTCACAAATTTCCTCTTTGGATCTGTTTACAAGGCTGCAGAGAGCAACCTTTGCTAAGGAGTGGAAAGATGTATGTCATGTTTCATGAAAGAACTTTCTCACTATGTCTATTGTCTAGAATTGTTGGGAATTGTTGGGCTTCTGTAAATAACTTCAGAGTACGGTCTAGACCTGCTCTTTATGAAAAGCGCTGTGAGATAACTGTTGTTGTGATTTGGCGCTATATAAATAAAATTGAATCGAATAGAAAAAGTCACATTTAAGATGAAGATAAAGATGGAAGATAGCCATGGCTGAATTACCAGCAGTGCAAAGTGTGCAGCGGCATCATGGCCACAGAAGAAAAAAAAAATCATGCAAAATCACCTTAATGTACGTCCTGCATTATCTGGGGCCTTTCCTTGTTGAGGGTCCAAAAATGTAGTCAAAATTGTTTAAAAGGTTCCCAAATCACTGCAGTTAATCAAACTACCATTTGATGAATACTTGGATTCACAGAGAGTGGGAAGGATAGGAGGCCAGTGAGGGTCGACAACTCACATTTAACAGTTAATTCAGTGGTTGTTTCCTTAAGATTAAACATTGATGCATTTTAAAAACATGTTTGTATACCTAAAACTAACTTACCGAGAAAGTATATTTTTAGTATTGTGACTGAAAGTCAGGTATCATATTAGCAATGGTATCAAACCATTTGGAACACTACGCATGTGGTTTCATTCCCCTAGCATTCCCTTAGTGCATGCTGGGATAGGCTCCAAACGGCCAACCCAAAGAAGAAAAATAAATCCATCTCTTCCTTTTCCCCACGCTTCAAATTAAAGGGATTTGTGTGTGTGTGTGTGTGTAATGAAAGCTTCGACCGTTTATTTAATGAGCTATATGTTGTTAGCTAGCTGATAGCCTACCCTGTCATTTCATTATCACTATATCTATATTTTATGTATTTCTTAGCCAACACTGGTGCTTCGGCATGAGCAGTGAAATTGAGGTTCAGTTATTGTAGATGCACATTTTGACATCAATATAGAGATTGTTATTTCATTTTAGGTAGGCTACTACTCCCCCCCCGGGTTGTCACTGTATAATTCTCACCTTGCTCTTCCCCAGATTCCTACCCGTATGTGTCGTCACTGGTTTGCGCCTTCTTCATGTGTCTGACTCCTCTGTGGATCGTCATCTCCTCCAAGCACCCAGCCAGCCGCACCCTGCTCTATTCCGGATGGGAGCCAGTCATCACTGCCATGGTCATCAGCAGGTGTGTGTTTTTGTATATTTAACTGTGTGTGTGTGTGTGTGTGTGTGTGTGTTTATTCTTCAAAGGGGAAAGAACAGCTACTCTTCGTCTGCAACTCCCAGTGTTTGGTTTGCTTGATGACTCATACCCTAAAGAAATTGCAGTCCCGGAGCGCATACACCCTCGGGTCCCCTTGAGCCTGGCAGCCTTACAAATACAGCCAGTAGGAAGAGATTGATTATCTCTCTCACTCGCTCTTTCTAATGCTCGCCTCACAACATTCAGGTGATACCGCATTTCTCCGGCTTTTATGGAAGCGAGACGAGTATTGGCGATGGACCTCATAAGCTAAAAACTATTGAAACAAATATGTGATTCTTTCTCTTGTACTGTCTTTCACTCTCACTTAGTATTTAACATTCAATGCAGACAATGAAGCATTTTTATTGGCATTTATATAGAAGTGCATACATTTACTGTGGATATCATTTAGATGAAGGAAGTGCTCCATCTTTCTTTTTCCATGGCCCCCTTTTGTCTCACTCTCTTTGTCACACACACACACACACACACACACACACACACACACACACACACGCCCCAGAGATGCTTACAAGTGTTTGAGCTAGGGTCCAAGTCAAGTCTCATATCTCTGAGCTAGAGGCCAAGTCAAGTCTCATATCTCTGAGCTAGAGGCCAAGTCAAGTCTCATATCTCTGAGCTAGAGTCCAAGTCAAGTCTCAAGTCTCTGAGTAGGATTCCAAGGATTCTCAGATTCTCAAACCCAGTTTAATGTTAACTAAATAAAACTGTAATGTTACATGATCAATAATAAACCTGCAACATGTTGGCAGCCAGCGTTACAACCCATAATTAGCACGATGGCAGCCAGTGGGACGTAAATGATTACTTTAATTGACCACCACAATTTTGGCAGCGAACAAACGGTCATTCTTCTTTTCATAACGAACAACAGTAGCTGAAGCAAGAAGCAAGATAACATTAGATGGCCAATGCTGAGCTAAACATGTTTACTCACCACAGGTTACTAACCTATTTTGCCTATTTTGCGTCCCCATCTCTGACACACACACACACACACAGTAACACTGTTTAATTATCTTATAATGTTGTTTTCTGCAGCATTGGAGGTCTCATCCTGGACAAAACTGTGTCTGACCCAAATTTGGCTGGAATGGTAGTGTACACCCCGGTTATCAATGGTGAGTCACAGTATTGACACTGCTTCTTCCTTCACTCTGAAGGGTTTCAAGGCAAAATCTCCGACCCCACATCCTGTTTTTCACCTCTGTGAAAGTGCAGGACACTGTTCACAGGAGTCTGTGTTTACTTCGGTAATGAACTGGTGTTATATGGAAACAAGTGATTTGACCTGTTTATATTTGATTCAATCTTTTCATGTGACAACACTGAGGAAATGACACTTTGCTACAGTGTAAAGTAGTGAGTGTACAGCTTGTATAACAGCGTAACTTTGCTGTCCACTTTAGTTGCCAGCAGTTTAGACATTAATGGCTGTGTGATGTGTTATTTTGAGGGGACAGCAAATTTACACTGTTATACAAGCTGCACACTCTCTACTTTACGTCGTAGCAAAGTGTCATTTCTTCATTGTTGTCACATGAAAAGATATTACAAAAATGTGAAGGGTGTACTCAGTTTTGTGAGATGCTGTAAATGAGTTCGGAAAAACCACGTCTTGAATCTAAATGAGGAGTTGATCCCCAGTAGATTGCCAGACCAGCTGTTTAATGTGGAGGAGGAAAATGAACAGCAATGGAAAAAGTCAGACGCCATTTTTGGATGCTGCTACACCGTTTTATCATATTATAAGGTCTTTGATGTTTACTGCATTGCCATTTTTCCTCAATGTACTGACCCATATCTACATCTACTTGTAATTAAAGAACTTAAGTTCGGGACATCCTGCATTTTCTAGAATTATGTAAAATAAACTGGTTAGTTGAAGGGTTTCTTAATGAGATTCTGTCTTAATAGGCTGCAGATACAACCTGTTTTATTGTACACTGCGGCAACAAGCTGTTGGAACAGAAGTCTGGTAACGAAGAAACTCTGCCTGTTGTTGTTTGTCTCATTAATTCCTCTCAGTTTTTATGCAGGCTTTGACCCTTCGAGTCGAGATATAGACAAAGTGTTTTTACACAAGATGGATGACATGCCATAGAGTCTATTTGTCTTGTGCAGTGCTGCTCACAGGTGTGAATGTATGTAAATGTGAAAACGGAAGACGTGAGTGTGCTCAGTCACCAGTCCAGGGATAAAGGAAGGTTTCTAAATAAAGACTCCCAATGCTCATCACCATAAATAAGTTGCCTAATGAGACGGGTTTAGGCAGTCAGTCGTAGTCCGTCTGTCTCCACTTCACAAAACTTGTCCTCTTCCATATCCTCTTGCTTCTATCTCCTCCTTTTAACTGGCTCAGCCACAGTTGCCGGGCCTCTGGCACCTCCACAACAAGAGATAAGCTTTTAATTTAAATGGCATTAATGAGAGACGCTTAACAAGATGTAGGACGTTTTTGACTCTAATTGGTTTTCTGTTGAGACGTATTCCGGGCACAAAACAGCTGGGGAATCGAGCATGTGTCTGTTCGCGAGGGCGGCGATGTTTTTATTTTGTGTGTGCAGTGTTGGGAAAATCCAGGTCCCAGCAAACTTTTTAACTGTTTCTGATTTACAACTTTTTATTCATGAGGAAGCAGTCAGATGGTTCTCCTCGTGTCTTTCAGCTGATTAAAATGCACCACGGCGCCTGTTCTAATAAAAAAATACAAATGTACAAAGGGCAGGCGGAACAGAAACTGTGAAAGGATGGTGTGTGGATGTTTGATTAGAAAGGAGTGGGGAAGGAGATGTGTAGAATGTGATAAGAAAAGACAGGTGAAATGAAAGATGGGGGGAGAATGCCTCCTTTTTATCACACCGACCTCCATTATTTCATTTAAATACATTAGGGCTGTTTTATGCAGTTTCTCCTGCAATAGAATAATGTGTCAGTAGCTGCTTAAATTATATTAATATTTAAATTTTTAAAAGGTATTCAGGTGTGTTTAATCCACATATAGTACATAGTTAATCTTGTTTGACCCATTTCATGAGCTGCAATGTATTACATTAGAAATGGACCTTGTGTTATTGCCTTCATTTTGATGTTAAATTCTGTTTCAGGTGTCATTATAAAGCTGCTTTTGTGTATCTGCAAATATTATATTATATTAAGCCTCTTGTTCTGCAGTTTCCCGCTAGACAGCACTCCCACATATTTGCCTTTTTCTGTCCTTTTTTGTTGTGAGACAATGTGTTAGTCTGCTTTACATCTCACTTCCACTCTGCCTATTTCCATGCTTTTCTTTTATTATGTTATGTCTGAGTTTGTATTATCACGCCACATCCTGGTGTTAGAGGCCTTTACATAAAAAAAATTAAATTAAACCTGGAGGAGAGGAGCAGAGATGCGATGAGGGGGAGAAAGTTCTTGTGTCAACCCCCCCCCCCACCCTCGGGCAGAGCGGCCTAGCTGAGAGGAGCACAGACCCCCTGCAGTTCACCACGTAGCCCAGACCTCCTCATCCTCCTCATCCCCATTCCTCTTGTCAGACCCAGTGACCTGAAAAAGCCAGATCGCCCCTAAACCTCCTTCACTCTACCTCTGCCCCCTGCTGTGTTTGTAAAAACACCCTCCACCCTCTTACCCTCCACCCATCCCAAACACCCTCAAGAACAAAAAGCCCTAAAGTCAAAGTCTGTGCAAAAGGCAAGTGCAATTATTCCAATTTCAACCATGTTTTGACAACAAAATAGAGCAGAGAATATATTTAAAATGCCAAATTGCATACTAAAACATTACATTTACATTACTGCATCTTCAAAGTGTACTTGTCCCTCATTGTCGTCTGCTTCTGTTTAAATCTTCTTTATTATTACAATAAGAAATGTCCAGTGTTTTGGGTCCAGATTTCTTTTTATCACCTTTTTCACAGATGACATTTGGACATGTGACAGTAGGAAAAGTACATATGTAAATATTAAAATAAACTGTTGAATACCATTTAGCTGCTTCGGCTTCAGGGTCCTGGCATGACTTACTGATACATTTTAATTTCATAATTCAAATTATTAGTAACATCTATGCTTTTCCCACTGTGCCAAGTCCAAATGTGTGCTGTGAAAAGGCCTAAAGCACATCACAAATCAGTATTGTGTACATATGGAACCGGCAAAGCCATTACTGTGGTAACAAATACATTGCAAATTAAAAAAACTACTATCACTATAATGACGTACAGTTAGTTGCAGGTTATTAGGTACCCCTAGCTAAAACTAATGCAGTCTAATACAACATTCCTGCAATAAATCCTCCCTTAGAGAGGTGTTGATTCAACTGTCTGGTCGTTTTGTTGTGCAGTTGAACTGTGTTGTACTTTTACAGAGAGGTGTAGAATGTAGAAAGAATGTGATTGAGCCCACTGTCATTGATATAAATGGGAAATAAATTGGACCAGATTAGCTTTAGCTAACTCTACATAATTAACAGACAAATGAGTGTATAAGATGATGTATGTGCAAATATAAAGAGTCAGATATGAAAAAAAGGTAAATGGCATTCCTGGCACGGAACAGCACAAGTTCAGGAAAGTGATACTGTCTAAGGGTTTGATTGTTTTTATACAATAATAATAATCCTAACTACTTCCCGTCATGTGCACCATGAACATTTAAACTTTTGTCCATACAGTAGTGAGGAGGGAGGAGAGCCTCTTTATTTATCCCTATTGATGTCAGTGCGCAGACAAATGATGTATTAAACCATTCTCTTTAACTGAAGGGAATTACTGCTTTGATCCTTAATGACCAGTTTACAGCGCTGCAGAACCTTTATAGGATACATAGCTTAGCTTAAAGATTGGAAACAAGGGAAAAAAAACTCCTACCAACACCTCTAAAGTTAACTAATCAAAACGTTCTAACTTTACTTTACATTTCTTTTTCACATTATTGTTTCTGTACAGACTTAACCACTTGTCCTACCTTGGACAAAGTCAGAGCTGTTTCCCCCTGCCTAAGAACTTTATGCTAAGCTAGGCTATCCACTTCCTAACTCCAGCCCCGTTTTTTAACACACAGACCTGAGATTGATAACAGTCTTCTCGTCCCAAGCAAATACATGTATTGAACCATTCCTTTAAAGATCCACATGAGATCAGTGACATGAAGAGCTTGTGAGGGCAGCAGTGTGCAGGGAGAGAGATGGGGCAGAGCCAGTGTGTGCTCATGGTGAAGTTATGTCTGTTTACAGGCCCAGTGGGATTGCTGGTAATGCTCCAATAAAATGACACCCGGCGGACAAAGAGCTACAATAGACTGAATGATGTGGACATCACCCCGAGGGGCTAGCAGTGCCTAATTTAATATACCCACCACAATAACAGGAGGGGGAGACACACACATCCCGCTTTTTGTTCTTTGTATATGGTGTAGTACATGAACACTTGAGTGACTGAAAGCAACCCTTTTCTCAGATCTACTCTGAACAGACTTAACAGAGGCTTTTTCTCCTCTGCTGAGCTGCTCTGTGCCCACCTGTCACCTAGTCTGTTGTTGATATCTGTATGTCTGTGAGCTCTCCTTCAGTGCTCACTCACCAGACTGTGGCCACGAGGATGAAACACGCAGGAAGTTTCCCTTTCAGAAGCGAAGGTGTGATAGCGGCAGCATGTGAATGTAAAGTGGTCCTGTGTTGTACAGATGGCATCCTGCAGTCTGCTCATCTGCGTGATGTTAATTAAAATTGTACATGTAGAAAATTGCATTGCATGCGAAGATAAGAGGAAAGTCTAATAAAAAAAACCAAAACGTAATTTCATGTAAGCAGCTTTTAGATTTTTCTTCTTTTCTACCACGGTTATTAGCTTTCAAACCCTTAAGCTACCTTTGTAGTTGTGTGTTACGGTAATTGCTGAGCCCTTGCACAAAGCTGCCCCTCAAAAGTGGAACTTACACGTTGGGGCTAAAGCCTAGTTCACACTACACGATTTTTAGTCCGATTTGCCGCTCGGCAATCTCGTTAATGTGTGAACTACTCAATGACGCATCAAAACGACTCCCTGACACATTTCTGACACATCGCCAATGTCTGCCAGATATCTAGCATGCCAAATATCTGGTGGAGTCGGCCGACTCAACATCCACATCCAGCCTATGAGAGCAGACAGCTACTTTTTCACCACAGAACACTTTTAACTCCCCTCCAGCTCTCTCTGTAGCTCAGACAATCCCTGCTACCTGAGTGTGCTGATCCATTCTTTCACCCAGATTCTTTGTCTTTATAATAACAAACAACAGCTGTTTCAGGTGTAGGTCCGCGTCATTTCCTGTTTCACATTTCACACGTGTTTTTTTATAAAACGTGGTTTGGAGACCAGCGTTGGGTCACTAAGTCGCTGTCAGCTCATGTAGTGTGTGACCCCGTCACTGATCAGTCATGTAATGTGAACGCCACAACTACTTCAAGACTCCCGTCACAAGAGGGCAAGTTTTGAAGTGTGAACAGCACGGCCATCAGCCGATGCTGAAAGTCATGTAGTCTGCACGAGCCTTAAGAAAAAAAACTGTGATTGGTCGCGTTTACTCCCTCAAGTTTCCATGTTGGTGGTTCAACGATAAGTTTCTCACTATTTTGATCACCATATGGGGCGGCTGTGGCTCAGGAGGTAGAGCGGGTTGGCCGTTAATCGGAAGGTCGGCGGTTCAATTCCCGGCTCCCCCCAGGCTGCGTGACGAAGTGTCCTTGGGCAAGACACTGAACCCCGAATTGCCCCTGGCTGCTGTTCCGCCAGTGTATGAATGTGTGTGAATGTTAATTTCCGTTTGAGCACTTAGGCTGTGTGTGAATGTTGAATGCAGATGTAGTGTAAATGCGCTTTGAGTGGTCGAAAAGACTAGAAAGGCTATACAAGTACGGAGCATTTACATTTTACATTCCTTAATAACCAAATTTAACCTATTTAACCAACCTCTTGGATTGTTTGTTTACAAAAGTGTTTTTGTCAGAAAAAGAATATTGGTGGATATATTGTTATCAGATTTTATTTACTAACGTAAATATCAACCATCAACCACTCTTCTATCTTTTCCAGGAATCGGGGGTAATCTGGTGGCTATTCAATCCAGCAGAATCTCCACTCACCTGCATTTACATTGTGTTCCTGGGGAGGTTCCTGACGAGGCCAAGGGCTGCTACTACCCCTGCCGCACATTCTTTGGTACAGGTCAGTACTGGGCAGCCAAACATACTCACCATTTAATTAAAAAAAATCACATTGGCTAGGCCTTTGCTGTCCAGCTCCAATGCGATAGGTGTGAAGGGCTTATATTCATTATTTTGGCTTTTACAAATTCTGTTGCTGATAGGAAGCCTTCAACCTGACACATTTATTTTGTTAATTGCCATCTCCTGCTTTCCCAGGTGTAAATGAATTCCTTGTTAAAAGTCTAGAATGAGTAGGTGGGTCAAGTCCAGCAGCACAATTTGTCACCAAACTATTCAAACATGGATTTTTAGGAAAGAGTAGATGTAAAGTTTTATACCTTGCAAAGAAGTTATTCCCTCACATTCAGGTTTAACCTTCCTTCCCTCCAACCTTTTTTGTATTTTCTCAGGAGCCAATCATCGCTCGGCTCAGGTGCTCCTCCTTTTGGTGGTCCCTGGTCACCTGATCTTCCTTTACACCATCCACTTGATGAAGAGCGGACACACAACCCTGACAACCATCTTTATGTCCGTCTACCTGGCCGCTGCCTTGCTGCAGGTGAGCTCACGGGGACTTTTAATGGAAGTGTGGTCTGTTTTACATTCACTACTCATCGTTCTACATAAGGGCCGGCTTCACAATCCAGCGATATTACAGCAGACATGAACACTGCTTTAAAGATAGTTTCACTGTCAAGATGATTTTACCACCAAAACAAAAGATAGTTAGAAAAACCCTTCATTTAATGTTGTTTAAACCTGCGGTGCAGAACTTATGTCTCTCCTTTATTACAGTGAGAGTGATTACACAATACTCACGCTCTACTAGTGGCATGAAGCACATCACTGCTTGCTTGCCAGCGTGGGAATGTCGCCACACACATCAGATTTAAAAAACTCTGGTATACTGCAGATACAGAGAGATTCACCAGGCGGTGAGCGGCTTAATCAGCTTTGTGTGAACTTGTTTGGTGAGAGACGTTCATTTATATGCAAAAGTCCCACACTCCAGCTTTAAAGCTGCTCTAATCCATAATTCTATATTAACAATGGATCAAATGAGTATGTTTAATGTGAAAAGGTTAACTCATAGTGATTTGAAATTTTCACCAGACTCTGTAGCTTCCATCAGCTCTAACCTGAGCTTTTTACCATCTTTCAGATCATTGTTTTTGTTTTGTGGCCGCAGCCCAAATTGTATTGGGGTCCTCGGTGGAGGCCAAACAGAGAAAAAATAAAAATAAATACTGGACATCAGCTGGGCACAAGCATAACTTCAAATGGATGCGATGCCCCTGACATAACAAACCCTCTGGCAGAGTCTGATATACACAACTATCGATAAGGATGAACGTATATTCAAAATTCAAAAGACATTCAAAATGCACGCACAGATAAATGCTAATACAGGTGGAGGCAGCGGTGTAGCAGCGAGGATGCAGAGCTCAGCGTTGTGGTATGCAGACTGAATGAGCGGCAAATGTTTATGTGGAGCACCTATTGAGAGGGATGGGACGTGGCACTACTTTGGAGGGTGTGATTATAAAATGACTTCCCTGCCTGTGTAAACAATTGAAAGGCTCCATCTCCAAAGTTTGAACACAAGAAAAGGAAGTTTACTTTGTACAAATATGTTCAGATATATATATCTATATATATATGCATATCTATATATCTATATCGATATATCTAACATGTATAATATAATAAGATCATCTTACTTCCACTGATGACTTCCATTATTATTCACCAGCACACGTTTTCTCATCAGTGAGAATAGGATTAAGTTTCCATGAAAGATGAATCAGTGGACGTGTTTTCTTCTTAACATGTGTAGTGAAGGAGGAGAAGCTTGTGTATGTATGCTGTGGATTCCTAGAGCATCGTGGTTTCAGGCGATGCCTGAAGGAATCTCACTTCTGTACGTTTTTGTTTTGGCAGCAGTTAAGATAATTATGAAGGAATGACTTGAATTATGAATGGCTGCTTTTACTTTTTCAGGTGCACCACGATCTGTCTTAACCTCTGGAATTTTCGGAATGCAGTCGGTTTGTTTTTGTGTATGCATCGGACGTTTGCTTTGCCCAAAAGGCTTTTTTAAGGCTCCCCCAAATCTTTAATGCAGTCATGGAACATTAGGATGTAATCCGGGCCACTGAGGAGTTGGAGACTTTCCAAATCAATTAAATCTTCAGCCAGGAGAGCTGTGTTTGTAAGGGTAGAACCAGTCTGGATTCACATCTTAATATTTACAACCACTGAAGAGAGAATCAGTTTATTGATTGGATTCAAGAACCATAAACACCACTTTGCTTTTTGGTTTTTAAATGTTCGACAGGGTTTACAAGTTGGGTCAGGCCAATAGGCGGACAAGACACTGCATGTCAGAAAAATTCATGAACTGCTTTGTTGTCTTTGTTGATCTGTCTCGGGGACGTGTTGGGGGAAATTGCCTGAATTCTGCTTTGAATTATGGTTTCCGCACAGTGTCATAGCAGAGAGATTATTATGTATAAGTGTTTATTGAAGCATGCTGCAGAAATAACTCATAGAAGTTAATCTGCTTTGTCATCGGTGTGTTTTCACAGACACAGACAGAATAGCAGACACTAATTATCAGGCTGAATGTTGCACATAATATTGGAAGTTCAGTAATAACTGTTGGTTTTCCTAATGACATATTTAATCTGAGGCTCATTTTAATACTGCAAAATTAAAATTATACATTTATCTAAAGGGTTATGGATGAGTTTACCCCCCTATTTTGTTGATGCTTGTCAGTAATCATAACTGTTCATCAGACATGCTTGCAGTCAGTCTATCTAATGACTTCATACTAAATGGGTTTTTGTGTTATTTTGGATGGTCTGGAAAACATATCTATTAGTTATTAACAACTAATTTCAACAACTTGAGATTGTTCTACACTACAGCAGACAGCTAACTCCGGACACATCTTACATTATACATAGTGTTAGTTTCCAGTATGGTAACAATAAAGTATTTTGGAATTAGTGTGAGAAAGTGACATGTAATTTACTGTCGGAATGTAGAAGTTTTGTCCCCTTGACCCCCAAAAATCTGTAAAAAACCTTATCGTCACATTCACCCTCACACGTAAATACAGAGAGAGTATGGAGTTGTATTTCTTTATAAAACCCCCCCACTGTACTGTACACTACCTGCTCAGTACCAAGCAGCAGGCAGACACGGGTAGTCACTAGGTGGTGAACATAGAGCGTTTAGCAGCCTAAGAGCCAGATATTTCCCTCAGGAAATGGGGTGTACTGTCCTTCAGTATCCTTAGGGCTCTGTAGGCACCTCATCTCACCGATATCACTGATGCTCAGGAGATGGGTACCAATGATCTTCTGAGCAGTTTCACCAGCTGCAGAGCCCTCCGGTCCTGGGCCGTGCACATCCCATGCCAGTCGTTTCCTGTTAGGAAGCTTTCTGTTGCTCCTCTGTAAAAGTTAACAAGAACTTGGCACACTGTTGTGTCCTCTGGGTAGATAATATGGTCAGATCTCAACATTAAGAATTCAGCATCTAAAGGACTTTGCCCATCTTTGACTGATTATTATTGTTGTAAACACAGTCTGCCTCTCCTCCTTTTAATGGAGTCCTGCATTCTGTTGGCGCGGAACACAGTGCAGCTGCCGCTTGATCTGGGATGTTATACAGGTATAAATGCATACGTAGGCTACGCACGTAGACCAGATGCAGAAGTATAAACCACGCTTTGGGTCCCAGCTCAGTTAACTTAGCTCTTATCCCGACTCTCTTCCTCCTCTTCACGGAGTGGTAGCATCGCTTGCATTGCTGTTTGGTCTAGCGGGTCCGGTTGGAGAGTGGGCAGTGACCGTCTCTCGTTCCACTGCACTTAATACAATCACTATTAGGGCTGCACGATTAATCTAATCACAATTGCAGTCAGAATGTCATCCTGTGGAATTACATAACCGCAAAAGGCAGCGATTTAACTTAACAAAAAGTGTCCTGTGTGTGAGACACTTTGGTCTCTGTGTGCACTGCAGTCTGCTCATTATCTGTCCATCGCTCTGTGACATAGACAGAGAGGCGTCGTCTGCAGCTAAAGTGCTGAGACAAAAGGAAACAGGGAGAAGGTAAAGAAGGTTTGGGGTTAGCTAGCTAGCCATTTCATGTTTTTTGTAAAGCCGATATGCTTTTCATTGTCACTTTTCATCAACCAACCAATCACATCCTGGATGGGGCTGGACATTAAAATAAGTTTGACGCACTACAGCAAACTTTCAAATAATGAACGATATGATTATTGAGTAGATAGTACTTAGCATTAACAAATTAGTGACCTGGTTATCAATATCCAGCGCTTCCTCCACACTGTGTGGCTGGAAACAAGCCATGCATGTGCGCATGGCTTGTTTAACTTAGCTCTCCTTATTAGCTGGGCTCCCTGCATGCTGGCTAATAACTTTTTTTTAAGCTGGGTCTCCGACACTGACAGTGTTGTGATGGACAGATTAGTGCAGCGGTGTTCCATGAGGGAGAGAGAGTGAGAGAGAGAGAGAGAGAGGGACCGGCGAGAGGAAGTGCTGTGTGAATGGACTCCAGCGCTCTGCAATCAAATACGATTTTTAAAAAAAATCGAAAATCAATTGGTGGTCAGCCTTGATATTGTGGTGGGCCGCCACAAATAAATGAACGTATGGGAAGCACTGAAGTAAATTTCCCAGCATACCACAAGCCGCAATGCAACAAGTCACAGTAGAGTTTTCTGTGATGAGTGCTTTAAAAAGCTGTTTACAATGTGGCAAAATCTGTATTTAAAACTGTATTTTTTTCTTATGTCTGTTTAAGTTAATTTGAGGTAAGAAATTTCAAAAGATCAGTATGTTGTGCAATTTTCTTTAATTAAGCAAGAAGACTCATAGTACCATTTGTTTCATTATATCGCAATCGCAATATGGCTTTTTCTCCAAATCGTGCAGCCATAATGCCTACGCTTCTTTTTTGTTAAACAAACGTAGCAAAGTATGAGGAAGCTACTGGCCATCGTATCTAGGTGCGTCGGCATCTTTGGCTCCAGGCTGCTATTGCAGTGTCCGTCTGTATTCCCAGTATGTTCCATACGCTATTATCTTTTGAAAATAAGAAATACATTTCAGCATTGTGCATTACTTTTTTTGTCAGTGGATCAGTTTTAACAGGTAATGAATATTGCAGTTTGGACAAATCTTAAACCTCTAAAATACATCACGGTAAAAGGGATTACTAACACCATGAATGGCAATAGAGGAAACTGCAGTGCTTTGGCACACAGTAGTTAAGGAATGGGCCTAAGTGCAAGGCTCTTGCTGATGTCTTTATCTCTCTGAAAACAAACGTGTGGGTGTTTTGAGGATTATGAGCAGGTATACTTCTGCAGTGGCTGAGCCTTCAGTGAGACGCTCCACCTATGAGAGACATTTGTTTTATTGTTTTCTCCATCCACGTCTGGGTGGGAGAGAAATCAGAGAAGCTCAGTTTAGAATCTTGACTGAAGTAGACTGCATCATTAGTTATGCATGTCAATAACAATGAGTCAGTGCCCTCAAAAGACCCTGCTGTGGTCGATTACTGCATATCTGAAAACTGGAATCACTGTATCCATGGTGTGTTTCATTTCCTGCAGTAACCATAAGCAAATAAGTAAATGTTTAATTCCCACATGACGTAACCCTTTCAAATATATGTTGCCAGAAACACTTAACATGGAGTTGTTTCTAGGACTACTCCGTGATAGCCAACTATTAATTACAAAAGGCCGTTAGGCAATCAGAGGAGTCATTAGTCGACTAAGTTTTCTTAGTCAGTTAGTTGCAGAAAAAACAACCACCTCAAACTCTATGTGGGAGCTGCACGTTGCCTTTTCATGATATGTCACTTAACGGCACACACACATCCATGGCTGTTTCTAACTTAAGGCTTTGCCATTAACTAGTTAGCTCCGTTAGCAGTCCCATTAGCTTACTCTGCCTGGACTGGGAATTTGGACTCCCTAGCACAAGAGGTTGGGACTGCTGGGAATCACTGTCAATTAGTGTTACTTTCGTCAGACCTTTTTTTTATTTCCCTGACGAAAAGGAGACGAGGACAATGTCCATAAACACTGACTGCGACTATATTAACAAACAATATTGTGGATGAAAACACTAAAATGTCACTCATAAAATAAAAACGATAATAAAATCTCTTTCTTTTTGTCAGTATAACGAGGAGACAAAATATTCCAGGCCATATTTTCTCCCTCTAAATTTTCTCTTGAACAGTGTTCCCTCAGCGGTGTGTTTTTCTCCCTGTGCTTTGAATTCTGGCCAACTGGGGCGACGCCTGGTGCACAAGGAAAACGTTAATGTACTGTGGAGGATGCGAACTCTGGTGATGAACACGACATGCTACAGAGAAAGAGGCTCTTAGATATTTGGTCCCATTTCAAACACAGTGAGGCGGACAAATAAAACAGAGTGCTTAATTATATCGGACTGCGAGCAATGTGGTTTTAATATTTCTGGAAAACACTACAAATTTGAAACGGCATATTAAGGCTAACCACGGGGAATTAAGATCAGTTAATGTCTCCTTTGCAATAACAATGAGAACAAAACTGTACTAATGAGTTAGAAAAGATTAAAATGATGGTTAATGACTAAAATCAGACTAAAATACCGAGACTTTTAGTCAACTAAAACTTGATTACAAATAGTATACAGCGGACTAAATATGACCAAAACTAACAAGGACATTTGACACAGGAGTAAGACTAAGAATACATTTTTAAAAGGCTGACAATTAACACTAGTCAATCTCTACATCAATGCAAAACTAGGGAATGCAAATTAAGACAATTAGTCATCAGCATGCAGGTCATTGATTTAATACTTGTGCCAAAGAAAAAGAAAAGGGTGTGACCAGCTGAGAAAGTTGGTAGCACCAGTACTACCACTGGTAAAGTTAGTCTGGAGCCCTGCTCTACGTCATATATTTTGCAGTTTTATCAGTATATTCAGTCAAAGAATGAGGCAATACAAAATAACCCAAGGCAACACAGTGCAATAAGCCAAAGAGGTGTCAAAGAAAACTCAGGACGAGAGAATAGCAGCTTGACAGTTTCGGAGTCAAGAAACTCTAACTTTGAAAAGGTTACGCAAAGTTTACGAGTGATTAATATGCATGACTATGGTAATGTAATGTTCATGGGAATCACGATACTGAGACATTTAATAATATTCAAAAAGTCATGGCCAAAAGTCATGGGGTCAGTACATGGTCAAATACAAAGCAGTAATAAATGCGTTAAAGCCATTAACAAAGGGACATCTCCTGCTCTGAAGCCCAAACCTCATTATTTAAAGTGAAGGCTGGATATCAGATGTTATAAGTGTTATCTTGACAGATCAGGAATCCCGCACAAATAAGCTGTGAGAAAGTTGCTTGATCTCTTATCTGTCAGCAGAGCTTTAGGTCCTCAAACTGCTCCGCTATGCTCAAGAGTAAGGCACAGGAAAACACTAAATAACAAGGCTTTCTTGGGTTTGACTATGTCCGATATAATATCTCTTTCTGTACAGCACATTTCTTATTTTCTAGCACTTGTGCTACCACCAAGAGGTCTTATGTTACTGCAAGTTTTCAGTTGTACAGGAGATGAAACACTCTCAACACGAGAGTTAGTTTGAATTAGAGGGCTGCTGATTGCCAGAGCAAGAATCCAGAGTTTCAAAATAGGATGCCTGCATCAAACAGCGTTCTCTGTTGAGAGTATGTGATGATGATGTCCTGAACAGGATTGTGGCAGTGTGATGTTAAAGTAATTCTGGACTTTAATGCATGCAAAATACATATTGTCAGGCGATTATATGGTAATGAAACATGCAAGCACCAGGAACAGGCACCCCAATGGCTGAGAGAGGTCCTAGAAATGTCCTAGAAATGTCCTAATGTCCTGGGACACTGGGACGTACTGTGTCATTGTGGGTGGTTGTAATTTGAAATGGGCTTAACTGGAGGAACTCAAGCAGATTTGTTAACAGCCTGGTTCATTAACCAAGACAGACAGAGTGCGCTGAATCCTAAATAAGACAACTGCATTGGAATTGCTGACCTCCAACATGCTCGGTAAGGTAGCGATGTTATAGGTAATAGTCTTCTTTTTCTCCCATCGCTGTTAAATTTTAAATATATATATATATATATATATATATATATATATATATATATATATATATATATATATATATATATATATATATATATATATGCACACATACACATACAAGCTTTCCAGATCGGCCTGTTCTAAGTGTAGTTTATACAGTAAAGGGGTCTACTATTTTAAAATCAAAATATCGGCTCATCCGTGCAACTTTTTCAGCCGTCTGCAAACAGAGAGAGAGTCAGCATTTGTATTTCACTTTACACATCATCTGGTACAGTTTCAATGTAGCATATTCACATCTAATTCATCCCTTTACCAGCACTCTTTAATTCTATCCAAAGCTACGTGAAACCATTTAACCTCCATCGGTGTAAATCATGCCGTCTAGGATACAGTGAGCTGCTGCTGAATGCATCTAATACAACATGACTCTCTACAAAAAGGACCTGCAGCTTTGAGATTTCATTTAACTAACGTTATAACTACAACCAGAGCCGTTATGGCTCTGACTACAGCGTTTCACAAAAGAGGAGCTACAGGAAGCCGTGTTAGATTCTTGTTCAGCTCACATTTATTTACATGTTCGCTCTGGTATAATCATTTCAGACATGCAGACTGACTGCAGACAGGCGGCTCACAGATATATTTAGAAGACACCAGAAACTATAGTTTAACGGCTCATTGCACCGTTAGCGCTCCTCCACTGATAAACACAGCATTAGCTTTGTAGCTAATTTAGCATCAGGCAGCGTTAGCTGCTGTAACGTTACATGATTTTAGAGGATATTTAGAAGTGGTTAGCAAGTCCGAATCACAGACTATCCTGACAGTTTTCCGGAATTCAGCCTTTATTTTTCTGTTCACCAGCTGTGCATTAGAAAATACTATTTGTGCCTAAGAGAAAATTGTAAATACAAACAATCTGGTGAATGTGACAGCTTCTCCTAAATCACTCACACATGCCTCCTAAAATACCCAGGTCTGCGTATATTCAAGTCATTCCTGAGCATAATATTATTCAAGTGATGCACTAGAATCGCTTATTTTACAATATTGGATCAACAGAGTGAAACGCTTGTGATGTCTGCAATTCAAGCATTTCAGTGAGCACATATTTTTGAAGAGTGCAGCAAAATCCAATTATGTTTGCCAAGATGATAAATACTTGCAGTATTCTAAAGTAGCTAATAGAGTGACATTAAGTGATAGAGTGTGTGTTCTTTCAGGCAGGATTAGCCGGTGTCTTTAAACAGAGGGCTGAGGGTTGCCTTTATTTACATATTGAAGTGATCCGCAGAGGCAGAGGAGGCACAGAGAAGAAAATCTGAGCAAACACTCTGTGTCAGAGAGAACAGAGGTTGTTTTTGAGGTAATGCATGAATATGCTACACTGACAAGAACACATGTATGATTTTAATCAGTCAGTGTTTCACATTGACATTCCTGGTAGACACTTAGTGTCAACTGCAATCCTCTGCTGTTTACCTTGTGATCATCAGGACAGAAATGAATGAGGCTGAGATAACTTTGAAGTGTTGCAAAATCCTGTCTCAGTCTCATAAACCAGCGTGCAGTGTTTTTGTGTTCGACAGCACTTCACACTCATGGATGTATTATACCAGCCTTTCTAAATTCCATTTCATCATCTCACCAATGCCCGAATCAACACTCAAGTGCAGCCTCTTGTGGTTTGTTTTAAATGTATTTTCTGTCTTAACACATGCTAACAAGTAATGTCCAGTTAGTTGCAGGAATGACAATCGTGGATGTCAGATTCAGATCAGGTCCTTTTTATATTGAGGATCTGTTGATAATTGAATAACGCTGCACTAATACAAAAGGCAGAATCAAAGCTTTTTTTTCTTGGCTGTTGTATTTTAATTTTCTAGCAAAATAAAATAAAGCCCAAATAAATAAAAAAAAGCTCTCACAAAGCACTGATCAAAACATACAGTACCTTTTTACAAGTAATGAATAACCCTGTGGTAAAGTCTGTTGGATGTGATGTGACCAAAGTGGGAGAATACAAAACAGCTGAAGTGTTTTTTTTTAAGACCTAACACTTCGCTGGAGTTGTTGAAACTACAATTGTCGGTATAATAAACAGTCCATTTGTTTTTTGGTATTTCAAGTTCAGACACAGAAACTCGACAGCGGCAAGTTGCATTTCGGTTATCGAGTCACTCACAGAATTAACATTAATTGGGATTAACTAGTTAACTACAGCAACCCAGGTTTGAATTCGGTCTGTGGCCCTTTGCTGTGTATTGCCTGCCATCTCTCTTTCCCTCAGTTCCTCGCTCCTTTTTGAAGAAAAAAAAAAGACGTAGCGACAGCTGATATGATCTGCTCTAACTGGTGAAAGTGACATTCTGCACCAACTAAAAATGAGAAGCTGCTACCTGAATGATCTGTCCCTTGAGCTTTGCTAATAAGACAGTAGAAAGAGAATCACATTCACACACTCTAATTTTCACTCGCATATGCAGCACAATACTTGCGCTGTCAATACCGAGCCATTAAAATATGCTTGGACCGATCCCAGTACTGATCCAGGCCTAAGATTTGGTCTTGGGGCCAATATTCCTGTAAGGCAACACGCTTACACCAACGCAAACTGAACACAAACATGCTGAACTGTCTTTAAGAGCAAGTCCAGGGTCAAATATCACGTCCTTAGGAGGAAGTATCAAGTCTTCCCAAGCACCGGAAGTAACCCACCCACACTATGCAGCCTCAGGAGCTTTTTTTTTAAAGCTGCTTTTCCACATTTTTCCGGTCTGAACTCCCATTGACAAATAATGTCCGATTAGCTTACCTGTTTTAAAATCAAACGCCCTAGTGTCCAAACCTGTCTCAAAATTCCCAGCCCATTCCCAGGCTGCCACCCTCCAAGTGTCTCAAAAACGTCACCCAATCCCTGTTTGGAAAACATGTCTGTCATTCTGAAACTTGCACACAAATAGAATGGAACAAGTAGTCTTACATAGCGGTTGGAGGGCACCAATTATACCAATGATAAAATCTCACAAACAGACCATCTCCCCATGAACAGGCAGCACTCCTCAAGAAATGAGCTATTTACACAGCAAACTGAACAACATTCAGACTCATTTTCTGTTGGCTGCCACCTGTGCAAGTGGTTTGTAATTAGAGAAATTGACACAAAGGCAGATGCAGTCGAATGTGGCCATCTCAGGAGATCAAACCACTTGAACTTGTAGACACTTCCTCTGCCTTGCCACTCAGACACGATTCAGGAACCAAATACAGAGACGGAGAAAGAGACTTGAAGGCTCTGCAGTGTGTTTTATTTTTCTCTTTCAGTTTGTTTTGCCATAATGTGGAAATTGGAAGTTATCTCAATCCTTGAAAAACTCCAGTTAAAGACCTTAAATTTAAAGAGTTTGCACACAGGTCCCTCTCTCTGTCTCTTCCGCCCTTTCTGTTTGTCTAAGGGGGGAAAAAAAGCGTATATCCTCAATGGGATGCTGTGTACTGTAAATGATGGATTGTAGTCGACAGTTTTGAGGCAGGTGATGTTACGAAAGCAACAATTCCAACAAATAAGACAATGTCCAAGTGTGCCACCCTGTCATCATGCATCAAAGACAAAGCCGTGACACCCTTGCTTGTGGATAGTCGGGTTTGAAAGCTTGTTGTTTGCCCGTGAGACGTTTTCATCGTGTCATGACTGAACATTATTGGATAGGAAAGCAGGAGGCCATGCTCTTTAACGGGATTACACATTCCATCACGAAACTCCCCCACATCCAAAGACAAGTGGGTCTGTCAACAGGTTATCAGAACTCTTACATTAGTGTATTTTTCTTCTGAGGAAATTACATATTATCATAATTAATTCTCCCTGCTACCTCTTGATGCCATCATCACTGCTCATACCTTAGCATGTCAATATCTTATAACGGCTGCAATGATTTTTTGTTTTGGTAATGTTTGCTCTGCCGACTCCAGACAGCTCATTTCCCCTTAAATTATAGAGCCGTCCTTATCTTTTAATAGACTTCTCTTTTTCTCTCGGCACCGTTCCCTTTATGCTTGGAAACTTGAATTATGAGTAACACTCTCTTAACTCGTCTTTCGGTCTGCTGCTCTGTCCATTACTCCTTCTCCTCTCTGCTCCCACTACAGTTATGGGTGTAATGCCATTCCGCACGGCATTTTGAAGCACTTATTTCCTGCAAGCCGAGATGATATGAACTTTTTCTTGTCTGCCTCCTGCTTTTCTTTCTATTCTTTGGTTAAGAATTACTCCCACGCTGCCTCTTCCTATCTGCTTTTTTATTGCCATAATATTCTACAGTTTAACTATTGCACCTAAACACAGAGAGAAGAACTGCTAACCAAGTCAAAATTGATAATAAATAACAAATAAATAAGTCACCAGTTAAGACACATCTCTACAACATATCAGTAAGATAAATAATCGAACAACAGCAACCATTATTATTATCATTATTATCCACATCCAGCATCATTTACAAGAAAACAAGTCTGCACGCTAACACAATTACAATGTTAGTACTATGTTGTTTAGCAGGTGTGATGTGCACCACCTTCACCATTTAGTTTAGCATGTTAGCATGCTAACAGCAGGAACTGCAAAGGACAGCTAAGTCTGATGGGAATGTCATTCGTTTTGCAGACCTGATGATGCAGCTAGTTGAAGAGTCAGGGGATCAGGATTGTATCAGTTAATGCAAGGGAGGATATGAATTTCATGGTAACCTGTCCATTAGTTTTACCCACAAACAAAAATATAAACCTCATGATGGCAAGTACTGCCAAGGAGGCATTATTTTGCAAATAGTACATCCTTGTCCAATATTTCTTTCCTCCTATTTTAATGTTGGGGTTGTACAGTACCACAGTGAAGTTAATCAAAAGGGTGGATATTTCTATTCTTAGCACAGCATGGCTCTTTCTTCAAGACATAATTGGATTCTTAAAGGAATAGTTTGTCATTTTGGGAAATATGCAAATCCAGATTATTTTTTTCTCTGCCGAGAGCTAAGAGGATTGATACCTCTCACATCTGTACAGTAAATATCTAGATGTTTATCTTAGCTTATCGTTAAAGACTGGAAATAGGGAAATAGCTAGCCTGGCTCTGTCCAAAGGTAACAAAACCTACCAGCACCTATAAAGCTCACTAAATAAATTGTTACTTATTTGTTATATGTTGTTTGTGTAAAACTTTAGAATATCCATAAGGCTTATGTGCCGGACTATATCATGGCCATGACCACTGCCAGACAGCCAGGTGAAACTCAAGGATTGGTACTGTTTCTAGTCTTTGTGCCAAGCTAAGCTAACTGGTGGCTGGGTCTAGTAACATATTAACATACAGCTGAAAGAGCGGTAAGTATCTAATCATCTAACTCTGATCACGAAATCAAAGAAGTGTATTTCCCAATACATCTACTTTTCTATTCTTTGAACTATTCTTTTAATTGATGAGTTCTGACTTTGATAAATAACAGGTTTAAATGGATTATACTGTCCCTGCTCTGTGTCGACACATATTGTCCATTCTTACTGAGAGATGGGGGCCTTTACATTAGACAGCCGCAGTCTCACCCTCCTTTCTTTGTCTTCCAGGTGCTGCTTTTGTTGTGTATAGCAGACTGGATGGTGCACTCCATGTGGCTGAGCGGCAAAGATCCAGACAGTTTTTCCATTCCTTACCTGACAGCTCTGGGTGACCTGTTGGGCACCGCCCTGCTGGCGCTCAGCTTCCACTTCCTGTGGGTCATAGGAGACCAGGACAGCGATGTAGGCGACTGAACAGCTTTTAACGAAAGTACGCCTACGGCGACAGGAGCCTTGCTGTCTGCCATCCGACTTCTTACGCCCTTAAGCCTTGTGGGAATGTGGGTACTCTGTATCGCTGGCCAGCACATTCCACTGCCTCACTTCACTTAAAACACATGATGGTTTAAAAAACAATTTTCTGCTCCTGGCTTTTTCAAGACATTATATTCCATAAATTTAGACTGTTCTCAGTACAGATTATGATCTGTATAGTTTGCACCAAAACACTAGCATGTCGTATTGCTGGTCTTGCTGGAAAAGGAACAGGAAATGCCACCCACAACGCTGAGGAAACCTTGCTGCTGTTGGCAAGGTGATCTACTCTGCCAGGCAAGTTCAGTCGGAGGTCTTCTACTTATAAACGGTCTCTTTGGCTGGTAGATATTTTGGGGATTTACCGCTCACCATGTCACAAAATTAGTTACCTGCCTTCTGTGTGTTTACTGCTTTGTCATCATCAAGTCAGTGGAGGGACACAGAGACAGATGAGGTGGAAAGAAAGTGAAGTTTGTCCGAGAACAAATCTTAAAACACACTTTGAACTGCCGTGTTAGCAGGTCCACCAGCACCAAAGTTAAAAGGGAATAACATGAATTTGTATTGTTGGTACGAGAAGCCAATATTTCTTCCTTTCTGTTTTGATTTTTTATTTTTTTTGTTGTGTTTTTTCAGATTAAGTTTAGTGAATTATGCTTCCATAAGAACAACTAAATAAAATCAATTGATGAAGTTAATTTAGTTCCAGTTCAAAAGTACCTTCATGGCCCGACAGCCTACACTGCACGGGACCAGGTTGTTTACATGGGAGGAGTTGTTTCTGCCAGGAAGCCTTACTGGTTAGCTTTAGGCACCAAAATCTCTTCAGAAAGCATTTCTGCTAGACAGGCCTGAGGGCAAACTTCTCCCATGTGCCCAGGTTGTGGCCAAGTTGTTGGGAACTGACCATTTGCTAAACTACTCCCTCAAAAAGCTATTGCCCAATCATATCTTAGCAACCTTAACTAGGCACAGCAGAGCTGTACAGCAAGCTTAGTATTTATCCATGTTTAAGCTAGATGAGGTTGGCTTCTTTTATTACCATTCCAAAGCCCAACCACAAGAGCAAAAAGTCTAAGTAATGGATTAAACGGTGTGTTTATCTGCTCCAACGAAAGCTGCAATCATCCAGCTGACTAACTTTTACCTACAGTAAAGTAATAACCGAGCTGTGCTTCCAGGACTTACACTCAGCGTTTTTAGAACTTCCTATATTACTTTGTGGGGTTAAAGGTAACGTCACAGCTAGCACACACCAACCGTTACCCAAGATAGCATTACATTTGCTAAACACAAGCCTTTCCTCTTGTGACTTTAAAATGAAAAACATAGAGTTTGAACGGAAAAACAAGTACGCACTTAGAGCAGCCAAACATTTACGATAGAATGAAATAACTGTCTGATCTTACATTTCCCCTAATCATACAAATAACACTAGAACTAAATAGCTCTACCCTACAATACAAGAACAATGTTATTTCTTTTATTTATGATTACATCTTATTGATTACATCGGCCATAAACTGGTATGGTTGCTAACTTATTGACTGGGGACAGGCAGCGTTAGCCTCAGTCTTTTAGCATTATGTAGCACTTACTGTTACGCAAACATTAATTGTAATTTCAGAACCCATATTGTCAGGCACCAACTAAAAATGAGAAGCTAATTTAGTTCTACCACTGTCTCAAGGACCCGTGTCATGGCTGTGTGAGAACAGAAAGCTTCGACAGGCGTGGCAACAGGTACTAAGGGGAGCGGGGCTTAGTGAATGGTCAGTTATATCTTTGGATCCTTAGCCTCCCGTTACATTCTGTAAATGTTAGAAATTCTCTGACACTCGTGTTAAACAAACCATGAAATCCTTTGTATATAATGTCAGCCCGTGTTCCTTCTCATTCGTTTCCTGTGTTTATTTGTCCTGCCTGTTTGTCCTCGGTGGGGGGGTCCGGCTGCGGGGGCTCCGCGGTGGACGCTAATCACATGCTGTTTACAGTGCATGTACTGTATGCATAGTATCTACATTCATGCACACAGTTTATCAGCAGATTTCATTTGAGCATAGTCTGATTTCCTACTATATAAAACTAATCGCATAATCAGTGGAAACATAACCTGATTAAATGCCACATTTCTGCTCGATTTCATTTACTTTTTTCAAATATGCCATGCTTTTTAAAGGTCAGAGAACATTGATCCAGATGAAGTACCCTGATTATCCTTCTGTCTCCAGGAGAAATGACATGGGGAAGAGCATCTCACTTAGAATAAACTCCTAAACCAAATCAACTCCATAATCTGATAAATCAGCAGCATATTGTGTGCATGTGAACGTCAGTGGCTCTCTTCAACTCCAATATGTGCCTCTTGAGATTCACTGGTTTACCAAGGTATTTTTCTCTGTCATGTCATGAATGCAATTTTCTTCCTACTGCTTTGTAATACTGTGCAATGATTTCTTTTTCTTCTCATTTTCACTTCTATGCCAATTGTATTTTTGAAGAGTTTTATTCCAAAATGAGATGTCTGCCATTTTAATCACAACTTTTCCTATAGATATCAAAGTTGTCAGAATCTAGAGGGTGGCATTTGGGTTCAAAGTGGATACATTTCCTTTGGTATGAAACCCTTAATTTGCTTTTGTGGCTCATATGGGCCAAAAATGTTTAAATAAATTTCTTTGAATTGAAAAGCATTTCATTTCTGGTTATTTCTGTCGAAGGGTTGAGCTGACAAGTAGCCGTCCTCTTATCCACATGGACGCACAGCAGTAGTCATTATTACGCTGAAAGGGAATGACAGCCGTCATGAGCTCTGATCGCAGCAGATGAAAGCTTAGATACTGAGCCAGGAAGGAGAAGCAGGAGCTGTGATTGAAATGAACAGTAAATATCTTTATGCCCCTCTGTTTGCCTGTAGCAAACCCATAGATCTTCTCTTCATTCGCCGATGGTCGCCATGACAACACGACCAGGCGATGCTCATCTTCTTCTCTTGACCTCTGTGTTTGGGAAAACGCGCGTCTCTGCACATAACGCCCACCTCCAACACATACAGTAGCTCGTGTTCGCCTGTCAAAAGCTGCTGTTGAGTTACAGTTCAGTGGGAATGGAGCCATCGTAGGATTTTACCAGGAAGATGATGACCTAATGAGATCCAAATGAGAACTCAGCTAGGTCTGTCTGCTCTCACAAAGTGGGTCTGTCTCATGCTGTACTGGGAGTATGTGTAGTATAATATGACAAGGAAGGATCTTACAACATCAACCGTTTTATATTCTATCTACTACTGTACTACCGAGTAAATAGTGGAAGTTTGCCGTTCTTAAATAATCTATCAGAAATGTGCACTTTTGCCAAATGAGGCCAAAGTTTAGCCGAATTCAACTTTTTTGCCAGACCATTGCATTTAGTTGCCGCAGAGCTTCGCCTTAGCACCCCTTCTGTGTCAAGACCCATTCAAATGCAGGCAGTATTGAAGTTTAAAAGAATCAAGAACCAAGCATTTAATTACCAACTTTCAGTGCTCCAAACTTTTCAAGACTCGATGCTACAAACACATTTTTGTCTATACTTTATTGAGTTCCCCCCCCCCCACATGCACACAGCATATTAAATGGATTTCTTTTGATAAATAAACGTAATCTTTCGTGCCTTCAAAGCAGTTGCATAAACAGAAATATTGGGATGGGAGGGACTTGCGGATGATTGGGTGGCACAAAGGATAACTCTTTTAAGTCTGAGATAAGCCAGGAAGAAGGCAAGTCTTCAGTTCTGTCCGTTTGAAATATACATAAAAGAACCCTTTTAACACAACCTGTTTTATTTGCGCAATGCTTTCACAGTCTGCCTGTTACACTGAGCCTGATTTTAGGACACACAAACAGCCTGTAAAATGCTCAAACAATTTTGCTTTAGTCAATCAGAGAAATCTTTGTTTTATTATTTTTTGAGTTTTTTTTTAGCAAGTCAGAAACCTGACATGCGTACAGTAGGCAATGATGTTATGAAGTTCTTTATTAACAGAAACACCACAACGAGCGAAAACGGCAACTTATGTACAGTAGCTAACTCAACCATTACACGTTTTCTCAAAATTTCAGATATCTTGCCTTATCGATCACTGATTAACTGAGTAATCAGGTTTGTGAAGCACTTGAGCTGAGGCCGCCTTTGAGAATGCTCCTCATTTTCTTTGTGGCACGGCCTCGTCATGGGTAGTTAGGATGACGTCGAGTGATTTAATTCCCATCAGTTTTGACAGTGTATGCTTTGAAGAGTCAGCGTGACTTAAGGCTTCAGGGGCTCAGTAAGGTTGGATACCCAGCACTGTAAAGCAGTCAATATTCCTCCGCCAGAATCGTGTCATTTTCAGTTTTTTAAATTTAAAAAAAATGATTATTAGTGTGACAGCTGCTGTTTCAGGTGAGGACTGATGGGTTCACTGATTTGGCAGAGTGAAGCGTCTCACCGCGGGCGTATCGCCATTGAACATCAAAGCTTCCTCAGAAGTATCCTATGAATCGATACAGTGCAGGGAACAGGCCCGACAAAAGCACAGGCACGTGGCTTTTCATGAAAACAGCCAAGCTAACGTGTCAGCCTGGCAACACGATACAACTTCAAAGTTAGATGTCACAAGGTGTGTCCTCCTTGGAGCAGGAACAGGCAGTTAAAGGATCAAAAGAATAGGGGGTACTTACAGACCTTGTGCGTGGTCGAAATTCTAAATCCTGGGTTGTATAACCAATGGATTTCCCATATCTCTTTGAACACGCCGAGAAGCATTCCAACACTCTTAACAACTTTTCAACATCGTCAAATGGATTTCTTACCTCTCATGTGATCAAAAGCCAGAGGCAGTAGATATAGATTATTCATGCTTATGGATTGTCTTACTGGCTGAGAGAATCAGTTGTGTTCTTCAGATGAAGGACTTTTTTTATGGCTCAGGAGGTTTGTATCGAATAACAACCGCGGGAAATCCAAAAATAGCATCTTATCAAAGCACTGAACAACACATTGCCAGGCACGCATCAGGCTGTACTGTTATTATTAAAGGGAGACACTATGATTAAAATATTTCTCTCGGTGTGAGAGCATGTGCTGCGCTGAACAGCACACCTCTGTTAGTGTCTAGACGGTTCATTTTTAACAAGGCCGATGGGACGCAGTGCTAGCTTGATAAATCGAGCTGTGAGGTACGCTCTCCTTGGTCTGCCGGCTCAGCGGCAGTGACCCAGACAGGACCAGAGGGCCTGTGAAACCTAACCCCCCCTCTATCACTCAACCAGCCACCCTCAGGGCTATTAGGGGTGCGTTAATGTGGAACCTCCAGACAGAGAGGGGGGTTCTGAGAGGTCTGGCGGTGGCTCACAGCGAGCTTGTGAATCCGCCAGCAGATTTCCCGGGCCCTCGGGAAAACAATAGACGTTTCATATACAACGTAATTGAAAACAGATTTCACCAGAGGCGTATGGGTCTCGCCAGTCAAGCCAAGGTGCTGAGACATGTTTGTCACATTGAAACCAGGGACTTTAAATTGCACCAAAAAGTAAAAGAGCAAAAGGTTTGTTGGGGTGACACTAAAAACACTCCGATCTTGGTCTTTACCTATGTGTGGGGGATTTCACATGACGTAATCACTCCGACAGGAGTGTACTCACTTTCGTTGCCAGCGGTTTAGACATTAATGGCTGTGTGATGTGTTATTTTGAGGGGACAGCAAATTTACACTGTTATACAAGCTGTACACTCACTACTTTACACTGTAGCAAAGTGTCATTTCTTCAGTGTTGAAACATGAAAAGATATAATCAAATATTTGCCAAAGTGAGGGCACCTTTACCTAACCAAACAAAAAGTATAATTTATGAAGCGGTTGTCTTGCTTAATAGAAGTATGCCAGTAGCACTGCTGTATGTGGTTTGACTTCCCCTGGGCCAACCAATTCTGCAAAACACCTGTACATCCTGTCATGAAACATCTGACTTTTCTGTAAATTAAATTAGCTGACCTTTCTGCTTGTCTGAGTCGATGTTGCCGCTCCGGAAGCAAAACTGAGTGACTAAGCATCTATGTGTTGTTATTGGATAAACAGACACCTTGGAGAGACATTCTTGACTCAGACCTCACACGCTCTCTCTCCTCTTCAAGGGGTTGTTACTCACACAGCCGGCATCGCGCCGTCTTGAACGTTGAGTCATTTCTCAGAAAAACAGCTGGTAGCCGGTCTGGATGTGACACTGTGACCTCTGCACCCCCCCCCCGCCACAGTGTCCTCCATCTTTTACACTGACGGTAACTGTGCTTTCGACGAGGGAAGATCGATAACGCTGTTACCGAGGACAGATGACTCAGCCTGTAGCGGGTGCTCAGCGCTCATGGAGTGAAACTCGGGTCAATCGGTCTTTATTTAGGCGGTTATCAATCTCATTTGGCACCAAAAGCAAACCTAGCCAGCAGGAGGAGGCTCGCAGCCTTAACTCTGTAGGGAGGTTCAAAACTGTGGGCCACCGTTTGAACACCACCGGCACATTAATTGCTTGTGTTTGAAGGGGGACACAGTGAGTTTCCTCTCATTCACACGTCCACAGGAAACTGTCATCACTGATGATTTGCACCGATGAGCTGATGAATGGAAGAACACCGGCCTGTTTAAAGACGGCTGTTTTCTTCGACAGGCTAAACATACTGCACTTCACTGTGTCACATTCATTAGTAGCCAACTACTATCTGCTTTACCCCAGCGTTGACTAGTGGTACAAAGTAACAGACAGTTAATGATAGAACATTAACTGTCTGCCTAGAACTGTCTAGAATAATGATAGAACATAAAACATGAACTTTATAAGTTGTTCATGTTGTGTTTACAGTTTTTTCACAAAAAAACCCCAAAAACTATTTGCTTTCTATTTGTTTGGGTTTTGTGGCCACTATGTGCTGCACGCAGGAGGTTACACAAAATTTGGTCACTGATATTTTAGAACTGTCAGTGTAACAAATGGCACCATACAGCAGTGTGTGTAAAAGCTTGTTTTCTTGTCCGAAAATACCTTAGATTCATCATGTGGCTGCAAATAATGTGCAATGAGCCCGGAGTCAGTCTCTGCGCGTGTTAAAAGAGTACTCCCATAACATTTTCGGACTCACAATAGAGATCAAAATTGATGCAGCAGAAGCAGAGAGAGGCTTTCGTCCTTTTTATTTGTCTCATTACTTGTCTACCAAAGTCCTGGAAACACGTGTGGGAAATCGGAGACCAACTAGGTCACCTTTAAGTCTCTTTGTGTGTTGTTTTCATGTCTCAGCTTCCTGTTCTAAGTAGAAAGAATGACCACGCTTATTTGGTGTGAAAGTAGCCTTTCAGTGATGTAGCGACACAGCGCATCAACGTGACACCAGCGACAGAAGAAAGTGCTCATAAAAAGATCACAACTGTGAAGCCAAACTTTGATCAGACGCGCACTGCGCCTCCATACATAAATCATCTCAAGCGAACATCGGCTGCTCTCCCCATCTGTTTGTCCAGTGCTTGTGGTTTCTTTAGCTCAGCCTCAAGCTGGAAACTGTCTCAGCGCAGACACTCATCAGATTGAGTGGCACATACAGAGCAGCCTGAAGGTGAAACGTTGCATATTATAGCTTATAGAGTAATTATTCATGCTGAATATGTAGCTGTCCACGCTCATATCCAGTCTGGCAAACAGCATGTAATTGCAGATCTGCTGCTGGGGGATTCTGACAGAAGTTTAATTCATGGGCAGCACAGAGCCATAAACGCAGGCCCAGTCCAACAAAACCATTCCATAACCATCAATAACTTTGTTATTTCACCATGTGGGTTGTCCTGACTAGAAAGCCTGTGGAGGAATTGTTTTATTGCATCCCCCTTTTAGGGAGGTCAGAGGTCACCTTCAGAACAGAGAGGATCATAGACTGTACAAAAACATGTAGCACCATCTGGGCTGTCAGCCATGTTTTTTCAAAGGAATATTTTATATCCTGTTGTTCGAGTTTGAGTTTAGCACTCACTATTATCTTTGCCATTTACTGAAACCTGAAACTTGGTGCTGCGGGGAAGCAAGCATCAGCGTTATGTGTGATTGGCTCAGAAAAGGAAAGTTTCAAAGAGAAATTTACAGAGCTTGTCATCGTTGCCGATGCTTTTATGCAGAGCATTATTACAGTATAATAACCTTATCAAGTGTTGCCATGTTTAGTGATGTTTACATTGTGCAAAATTGAAAAACTTCTCAAAGATGATATTCCAGTATCAGCGATGGCTGAGTCGGCCCTGATCTGCTCCCTTTGTTCATATTTTAGCCACACTTAGCAGCTTGGTCCACCACCATGAAATTTTGGACATTCGTGGTTCCCAGAGGTTGAAGCCTACTGACTTTGGTGATCCCGACTTCTCCTCTTAGTTTTTCAGTTAAATGTCTCAACAACTTTGTGGATGGACTGGAATTTGCGACAGATGAAGAAACCTCATGACTTTGGTGACCCTCTGACTTTTCCTGTCGTGCCACCTGCAGTGGTAAAATCTTTTAATCTGAAATGTTTGATTTGAAGTTGAGTAAATGACATTCCAACATGCTAACATGCCAAATATTATACCTGCTTACCTAAACATCAGCACGTTAGCAACATCGCATGTAGCTCAAAGCTCCTTTGCCTCAGTTGTGCTTTGAGCCCATATGGCACATTTTGTGAGCGGTCACATGTACTCTGTGTAGCTCCTTGTATTGAATTAGTAGAGTTTTTGAGTTGTGCGACGAAGAGAATATGTTTTTGCATGTAACTTTGCCACTTAATGTGTAGCACCTTCTCACCAAAGCAAACTCCTTGTATGTGTAAAACACTACTTGGCAACAAAACACCTTCTGACTCTGATTTTATCTTTTCATGTGACAACACAGAAGTAACGACATTTTGCTACAGTGTAAAGTAGTGAGTGTACAGCTTGTGTAACAGTGTAAATTTGCTGTCCCCTCAAAAGAAAACGTCACACAGCCATTAATGTCTAAGCCGCTGCTAACAAAAGTGAGTACACCTCTAAGTGAAATGTCCTAAGTGGGCCCAAAGTGTCACTTAGAGTTGTGCAAGTAGCCACGGGGGTGACAAGTAAGCTAAAAGGATAGCTACTTCTGTTTTGGATTCTTCAGCTCTTTCTATTCCCTCAGCGGTCAGCACTGTCATCACAGCAGTGATCAGCGGTAAAAGTCTCGGTTACTTTACCGAACTTTGAGCATATCCACTGATTCCATTGAATTGACTTGATTTTGTTCTGATATTTTGCTGCTATAAATGCTGGTGTGGTGCAGTCCTAAGCCACATCT
Organism: Lepomis macrochirus; assembly: GCA_024633595.2. NCBI lineage: Eukaryota > Metazoa > Chordata > Actinopteri > Centrarchiformes > Centrarchidae > Lepomis > Lepomis macrochirus. The sequence goes on from JALXJV020000024.1 coordinate 3,463,465, forward strand.
TTAACATTTAACTGTAGTGGCCCTTGTTTGGTGGAGTGTCTTGCGCATGGATAAGTCAGTGGGGAGAATGGTTCACTGGTTTCCTCTGGTTAAAAGTCTGGTCCCTCTGACCACCGGGCCACCTTATACTATAAATTCTCCCTTCTGATGACAGAAGACATTTTTATGGCGACATTAACCCTCGGGACGCAAAATGGCTGAGTTGTGAGTGGAGCGATCCGCCTCTCTTTCTGTTCATTTAGCCCTCAACTCTAAATGTCATTATTTGCATAATTCAGCAGGGGATTTATCACATCAGATAAAACATTCAGTTTGGATACCCTGCCGCATTTTTTTCATCTATCTATTTATGGATTGAAAAATTGACAGATCATGCAAAAGGTTTTACAACAAAACCACTGTGCTGCCGCTGAGCGGGGGAAAGCTTCACTCACTTGCTTTTCTAGAGAGCTCAGCACTCATATTAGGTGGTGGCCCGTTAGGTAAGCTGGACTGAGAAGCCCAAGTTGCTGAACATGGAACTGTAACATTTCGGTCACAAGCCTGCTTATCCCTGCCATGGGAAACTTGAATGAGAAACCTCAGTAAATCTGATGTTATCTGCGATAATGAGGCATGAAAATCATCTTATCACGTTTAGTTACTGCAGTCTGTCGGTCCCGGTTTCACGCTAGTGTTCACATTCCTGTGCACAGTCGAGAGGAATTATTCTCATCTCTGTACAGTAGGTTTTATGGAAGGAGAACACGAGGACACAGGATACCTCTTTAGTTAGGCCCTATCCAAACTGTTTATTGCCATTATTTATTAGCATATTAAGGATAAATGCTTCCATCAGAGCAGCCGTGAATAGAATGGGATAAATTATAAGCAGCTGCAACAAAGCTGCAAAGAGATGGTGGATGGAGATTAAGCCAAGTTCTAGAAACAGGAATCTACTTTTTTAGATTGAAGACATGTCAGAGAAGGAAAAGGCACAGGCGTGAATAATAAAAAGGAATGATGGCTGAATTTGGTTTAGCTGCTTCAGTTTCAGGGTCCTGGTAGTGTGCATGCTGGCTCACTGCCACACTGTCATGGTTTACTGGGGCACTAAATAGAACAGAGCCATTGTTAATGTTAATAGTAACAGCCCGGCTTTACCTGCTCAAGTCAAAAGGTCTGCTGGGAGGACGGCAGCAACTCTCCTGCGATGTCGTTAATTTCGAGGTGTCTGCAAAAAAACTCAAAACAATTCTTTTGCAAGTCACTAGAAGTCAAATATGCCAAGGAGGAGTGACAAAGGGTAAACCCAAGAAGTCCGACTTTCAAGTGAACGAGGACACTGTTTCACACTCTGACGCCATGCTGATGGATACAGAGAGCGGCCAGGTGAACAGCAGACATTATGAAAGCCATCAGTTCCCTTAAACAGGACACAGACCTGAGTGGTTTACTAACAGCTGAGATATAGTGGGCGTACCAGAGAAGGAAGAGGGGGACGGATCCTCGTGCTTTTACGGGAAAATTGTTTACAGAAACCCTCATTGTGTTTAGACGTCATGAGCAAAAGGCCAGCTGGTCTTTACAAGTTTTCAAACAGCAAGAATTCTACGGAGCATGACAGAAACTACCTCGGCTCATGACCCACCGAGACCACACCCGCATTTTTCAACAACATTTGATGGTCACAGACACCTGTACGCAGTGAACAGCTCCCCTCTTCACTTTCATATTTAGATGGTGAATGGTCCATTTTTTTTTTGTTTGTTCCTTTCTTCTCCCCTGGAGAGAGAGAGAGAGAGAGAGAGAGAGAGAGAATGCTGAAAGATAACTAAGGGCTCTTTATAGAAACATTTTGAAATACAATGATGCACAGAACGCGGGCTGTGTGTTTTGTCCCCCATCGCTTACAACAAAAGCACGTTAGGAAAGTATCTTTTAAAGGGAGAGTAAGTGATTCTGCAGAAGGGTTGTTGATATGTGAAGCCAACTGCCAAACAAAATACACCCCTCCCTTCAGTGCTCCCTCAGATGCTCTGCCACAAATTTCAAATCTCTGAGGTTTCTCCAGGGTTTCTCCACCTCACGGAGGCTATCAGGGGGTCTTCACACCTGCCTGGTCACAAAGCTTCCTTCTTCCTTTTCTTCTTTGACTGTTTCTCTGCCATCTCTCATTCTTCAAAGTGCCTGGAGTCCAGCATGTAGCCTATAGGACGCTCTCTCCCGCCGCTTCTGTGCACAAACGCCACCTGTTGCTGATTGGCCGGAACAGTGTTATCGTTTTCCATTTAGAGAGCCAGGGTTGTGTAGGAAGACCAGATTCATTCTTCAGAGCACACACAAAACAGAGCTGGCGAACGGTGAGGAAATATTCACTGAAGTTGGATTACACTCAACAGCTATCCCTTTAAATGACGAGGAACGATTACGGCAAGCGAAACCTGCTTCAAAGAACACATGGGCACCTGGTAATTGTTTTCAGACAGACTTGGAAACTTGTGAACCTACCCTTTAATGCTTGTCTTAAAATGTGTGCACTTAAAACTTCTCAGTAGTGTGAGATGAAACTACAGCTGTGTATCACACCCACATTCAGTAAGCAGCGATAGCAGAAGTATGAACAGTACCTAATATTGTATAGAACTTAGCTAAGATGTTTTTGTAAATGCCCCAATGATAAAATAGAAGATCATGATTTTTACATGACCAAGAAATGAAGCAGTTCACCACCTTGTCTTGCTGGCCCGGGTCAATCTCTATTTTAAAAAAAGAAACGCATGTGTCATCAAAACATGACAAATGGTTTTCAGAAGAGACGGTTTGTTTAAAGAGCCTGCGCCTCCCTCTCTTTTGCTTTTTCTGGGGTGGAATATGAAGCTGCTTTTCTGTTTTTCAACCTCCATTTGCAACACACACACACACACACACACACACACACACACACCAGTTGCTGTTGGCCTCCCTCTAATGACAGGGTGTAGTTGGAGAGGGTAGGAAGGGCAATGTGTATTTCAGAGATGGGACCACAAGGTCAGCCAGGAGGAGGAACGCTGCCAATTGTGAGTGTGTTTAAATGTGTGGTTGCTGAAGGGGTGGAGCGGGGGGGTTAGGTAACAACACCGCTCCCTGTCATTTCAATATGTCGTTTACAGCAGGACACACGGACTGTTTAAATATAACAACAGTAATCAGGGTGACATCAGAATATGTCACAGGTTCTATTTCAGGCCAAGAAGTTAAACATCGCTAAACATGCTGCATTGATGTAATGTGTATTTATCTGTGTCGGTGTCTTTCTCAAGGACACTTTGACAGGGGGGGGGACCGGAGGAGCCAAGAATCGAACGACCAACCCCTGTGATTAATGAACGACCTGCTTCCCCATCTGAGCCAGGTGCAGCTGGCTATGAGAAATGGGTGGTGGTAGTAATAACAATACCAGTTTGCTGCTGCTTACATTTTGTTTTTAGAAAAACAGAAAAACATTATCCAGTACGTCTTTATTTAATCGTTCTCATTGACTTTTTTTGTTGCTAGAGAAGAGATGTTCTGTTTCTTGCCTAGAATTCGATAAAGAGATTGATGTAATGTCTCTCGCTTGATTTGAAGCTAGAGCCAGAGCTAGATTGGTCGTCATGACTACAAGACAAAAATATATTTTAATAGGCCTACTGTGTATGAAAAAGGTTTATTTATGAAATATTATTCAAAAGGGGGGATCTGGGGTTCCTCCCCCAAAAGATTTTGAGCATTAAACACTTCATTTCCTGCATTCTGGAGATATTTTCTGCAGCAATTTCTGGTGGAAATGTCTGTATTTTTATAAAGGGAAACACAAAATTTAGAATATGACAAATCAGAATATAAATATATATAAACTCTAATTCATCCTCAGCACTGCTCCATTAATAATAGTTTATTTCTTCACTCTATAACTTGTTATATTGTGACGATAAACCTCCCTACCTGTATGTAATCAGTAATGCAGGCTTATTGAGCAAATGAACCTTTTTCATAGCATCTTCATTTGATAACATTTCTTGGTGCGAGTCATTTTTCAGGACATTTTTAACAAATACTTTCAAAAAGTGGTGGATATATGTCCCCAGCGTCCCCACTGTAAATGACCCCCCCCTCTCTGCTCCCTCCCTACAGGTCGAGCTACTCCATGCTTTCCGCTTCACCTCCACTTTACTTCTGCTTTCTCTCTGTCCCTGTCACTTTGTCCCTCGCTGTCACACACCTCCTCCTCTGCCTGGCAGCAGCCACAGCTCTCCTTTGCTCCTTCAAAAGCCTGTGTCTGCGCTACGTCGGACACTGCGGCTGATGTTGATGCTACTGCAGCCCCAGTAGCAAACGTTTCGGGTATTTTCCGCATTTGGCGGCCTCAATCTGAAGATGTTGGGGGGTTTTGGCCCGCAAAGCAAGAAACAGAGAGCAGAGGGAGTGGGGGCCAGTAAGAGATGTAAATGGGCCAGCTCAGTGTCAGTATAGAAAATTACCCAATGGGCCGTTGGCAAGGCTTTATAGGCAGATTGTGGGCCCATTTTTTAAAAACAGTTATATAAATAAATAATTTATGTTACACCGACCTGCGTCGGCCCACCGGGAATTTGCCCGGTGGGACAGATTACCAGTCCAGCCTTGGTTGGATTTGCTTAGCATAACTAGAAGTAGTGGGAAAAGTGCTAGAGAAGACAAAAGTGTTTGTTTCAAACAGTTATGAAGGCCTATTTGGCCTTCACAGAGAAGGGGGGAGACGCTGTATTGTTTGAATATGTGTGCCGTACTTGGACAGGCGCTCCAGAAGACACTCATCGTGTTGCACTCGGTTATACGAATGAAAACTGACAGAAGTAGTTGTAGCAAATGAAAAAAGTGCTTGATAGAGAAGTTCAAACCCCTCACATTCTCACATTCGTCCCGCTGGACAATCACGATGTGAATGTTTCAGAAAGTCACAGAAATTGGTGTACAGAGCCCTCCCAATTCCATCGTTAGGAAGGTGTGGGGGCAGGGGCTTTCTGTTTAACCATCTGACAAGCACTTCTAATAAAGCCTACTGGCGCCTTTAGCCTCATAAATCTGCCCAACAGCCCATCTAAATGTTTACAAATGAACATGCTTGGGAGGAGTTAATTAGTTTTACTAATTACTTTTTTTTAGTTTTACTCTTTAAAACCTGGTGTTAATGTGACATGCAGCCGAGAAATAGTTCATGTAACTCCCCTAAAAACTACAGATTTCACAAAATGAAGGAAATTTTAATCGATACATTCAGATACACATTATTTCCAATCTGTGAGTCAAGTCATTTGTCAAACAATATATCAATACATTTTGATATACTGTCAAACTAATAAGTAGAGAAGTAAAAGCTTAGACACATTTCACTCCTCTCGTCTCCCATGCCTCTTTTCTACACTGCACTGTCCTTTTAACATGAAATGCCATGAAGAATTCTGCGTTGAAGGGTTAATTTTGCCTGCAGTCCCTACCTATCGATGTGTTCATGTGGTGGCGGAATAATTGGAAAAAGTAGTTCCCAACTGGGAAGATTCACTTGAATGCCCCCTCAAGTCGGAACAACAACTCAGAAAGTCTGTGAAAATGTTGGTACCTGACTTGACATCACAGAAACATGGCGGGCGAAAAGTGAATGCTTTTTATTAATTAACGTATTGCATATAATTTTTTTTTTTTTGCTATGGTATTCTGTTGTAACTTCTTCTTTGATGAGTTATTTATTAGCACAAGCCCTGATAACAAGTCAGGTAAAGCAACATTTTAGTGGTTTTAGGAAATGTAGCCTTCTGAGGCAGCAACAAATCTGGAACAAAGTCACTCAAGCTTCAGGCTGTTTCAGCATACTTGGATAGCAACATCACCCAGACGCTATACAAAAACATCCACATTGTTTCCGCCTCACGGCTTAAAGCTCATAAACACACCAAAGTTGGAAGACGTTCCAGCTCAAGAAATCCGAGGAGCATGGGAATGCAGGATATGACACAGTTTGTGTGTGGAGGTGAGAGAAGGTCAGTCAGCGGGTTGTATATTTTACTAACATGAACGAGAGCTATCTTGCTCTGCCCTTTTCTTATTTTGGTATTTTTTATGTGGAAGTTGGCCACTTTAAAGGAACCACTGAACGCAGCTGGGCACAGTGTTGGCCGCATGAAAGAGATGGTGGTCTTTGCAGTGAGCCCTGCTGGAGGCAACAACTCATGCTAAACACAGTGGCGTATACTGTATGAATGAATGTTATATCTTCTGGTTGTATGTTGCATCAGCCAAAATTGGTTAGATGTGTTTAAGTAGTGATGACAGTTGTGGTTGTCGTGGTATTTGTAGCAATACGCTACCATTTAATCTTTTTTACTTTCTCTTATTAATTCATTCTGGGCCAATACATAGTAAGTACAGATGGGGGACACATGAAAGCAAAAACCTTAATCAAAGGGTGGAGAAACATGAAATACAGATGCTTCTGTGTGCCAGGGCTCACTGAATGGTTTGGCGAAGATAAAAATGCAAAAAGAATTTGGACTAACGTATAAGACAATGCTGTCCACCACCGTCTCCATAAGACCGCATGATATAATATAAACTTTGAACTTCAGATTTATTTAGTGATGACTGTGACTGTCTCTGATGCTATATTTCCTTTTGTTCGGTCTGGCTATGTTTGTGTTTCTTTCCATCTGCTGTACTCAGGTCTCTCTCGATCTCAGTGAGATGACTTGGCTTAAATAAAGGTGGTATGTATAAATATATAATATAATATATAGTATAATATCATGTGGAGGAATAATAATAAAAATATAAAAGGTCAGTTTGCCCCAAATCACACAAAACACCTATCTTAACGTATAGGTAATGATATCTACCTACTCTAACCTCGGCTTTCTGAATTCTGGGTGAAGTGACACTTATTTACTCACGTAAGTCAGCAAGATATAACTTAAATACAGTATCTCACAAAAGTGAGTAAACCTCTCACATTGCTACAATGACTACTTGGGGCCAATTTGAACATTTCACTTAGGGGTGTGCTCACTTTTGCTGCCAGCGCTTCAGATATTAGTGGCTGTGCGATGTGTTATTTTGAGGGGACAGCAAATTTACACTGTTATAAAAGCTGTACACTCACTACTTTACCTTATAGCAAAGTGTCATTTCTTCAGTGTTGTCACATGAGAAGATATAATCAAATATTTACAAAAATGAGAGGGGCGTACTCATTTTTGTGAGATACTGTATGTACGTAACTTAACATACTTATTATAACCCAAACCATGACCGCTTCCTAAACTAAACTTGTTACCATGACAACAAAGTGTGCTATTTATATGTAATCTCAGGATATTGCTTTGGTTATGTAGTGAGTGGTGACTGATGAGTGATTCTGGATACAGTGTTTTCACACATCATTTCTCCCCTCAATCACTCAATCAGGAAAAACACCACAAGTCTGCAGATGCTTCAGTTTAATAGATTAAGAGACCCTGTCAATTAGAATGTGTTCATAGGGATACAACCCTACATAACGTAGGGTATTATATATAGCAGCTATTAAGCGATAGAGAGATGGAGCCCTTGGCTGGTGATGATGGGGTGGTGATTGTCCCTCTGCTTTAACTTGCACTAAAAGTGTCATTTCTTTCAGTATGTGTACCAATAGCAACTATAAAATGTATTCTAACATTCCATTCTGACAGAAATATGGAGGCAACTGTAAATCATTTTGCAAAGTGTACAGGCCTGCTCTGTGTGAGGACAGTGAGATAACTTCTAGTATGAACTGTCGCCATAAACTGTAAATAAAATTGAATTACATATTTGACATCCACACATGAAATAAGTTTCAGTGTTATTTTATTGTGAAAACATCAGACAGGATGAACCGCAGGTCATGCTGCTGTAGGATCGACACCACTCTCCCACACTCAGTGTTCAGTACGCAGTTAATTATTCATGATTTTGGTGAGTGTGCATGAAAACGAGTAAAACAGAACAGTAAGAGGCTGTTCCAGAAAGAAACGAGAGATACACACAGTTTAGGTGTGTTACCAAGGTGATAGCGAGGAAGTTACAGTATGGGAAGTTGTCTAAGAATAAATAAATAAATAAGTGGTGCCTGTTTGAATCTACAGTCTGTGGTTTGAATGAGAGCCTTCCTCGGAGTCATTCCCTCCAGGGCAGTGTGGACAGCACACAGTGACACACACACACACACACACACACACATGCACAAACACTGCAGCCATTATCTAGCTGCTCCAGATGTAAATACAGCACATGAGGCACTCATGATACGCATGGTATGGTGAAAAATGCTGATGACATGGTATAAATTCAGTAACAGGCACCGCTGATTAGGACTCATTCCTCAAAAGGTCACACACACACACACACAACACACACACATTACTGCGCAGGTCACAGCGCAACATCCACACCATCTGTCAGAACATGAAGCTGCTGGAAACAGTGCTGGACCTCTGCTCACTGAAGGAGGATGTACACGATGTCAGGGCAACACAGAGACACATGAAAGCTGACACACCGAGGCCATGGCCACGCTTATGTGGACAAATTTCACTATTGTGTTAAAATGTGGTAAGCCTTCCACCCCCCACTAATTTATCAAAGAAGATTAACGAAAGGCATTCCGCTGGGCACGTTCCTCTCACTTGCTCCGTTAACAGCAAAGATGTCTATTTAAAAAACAGCAGAAAGCCTCTTATTAAAAATCACATCAAGCAAGAGGATCATTTCACTTTACTGCGGCACGGATAAAATACAATCCATCATATTTATTGGTTATGATAACACTACCGAAGTAATTGCTGAGATCTGGGAACACGACAAAATGGCTACAACAAAATCTGATGGGGCAACAAACACGAGCAGCCGTATAATCACGCAGGCTACAAACAAGCCAACAGATTATCAAGATCATCTAAACCCTCAAAGCATGGGGGAAAGTATGCATAAGGTCTATAAATTATAGACCTAGCTTGAAAATCTTTAATTATTAATTCAGTAAGCCTTACTTTGTCTTGTTAGAAGTATTCTTGGTAAGCTGTGGTAGCTGCTAAGAACAGTTAAGATTTTATATAATGATTGCAAAAATATGTAGGTTTAACAGCTGTTAATCCTGTCAGTCAATTTACAACACAGTCATGCACACTTGTCACCATTGTTTCTGTCATTACTATCCATGACTGGAGCTAGCTTTGTAGAAAGATGATCCCGTCTACAAAGCTTTTATTGGTCAGCGGTTTCTCCAGCTGGCTGAAAAAGCCGTCAGTGGGCATAACACAAGATCTACTTGAAACTGCTGAACGGATCGGAGATGTGGCCATTTCAGAGTTTTGGAACCAAACTATCTCTTTGACAACTTTGACCTTTGGCATACACCTTTAGTGATTGCCATAGTTGTGCACACACAGCTTTTCTGTACAAAGAGAGCTTATTAGTAACACTGCAGCAATTTCACCACGTCAGATCTCAGTGGTTGCTTTGGTGGGCACAAAGTTATCATAACTGACAGGAAAGATGGCCAAATTTGGGAAATAAGTAAATTGAATCTTGAAGTGGAAAGAAAGTGTGTCAGTGCCGGCAAGTCAAGATGCTCAAAAGTGAATGAATGAATGAATGAACGGAAGAAATGAATTCTGTTTTTATCGATGTTTTTGAGAACCTTTTCATTAAGAAAAAAGAGATTCTAATGCATCCATATTGGTGTGAAGATGACCTGAGAGCTCAGGAGCTTTTTTTTATGCAGTCACATTTGGGCTTCTGCAGGTGCTGTGTGATATCGCAGTGAGTGCATGTAACAGTGTTTTTGTGTAAGCGTCAATACTGTAGTGAGGGGTTTGTCACGTGAGAAGTGAATTTTAGGAGTGAGAATGGAGTACAAACAGTAAAAAAAAATCTGTGTTGCATTTTGTGTTCCTCAAATTAAAACAAAGTCGGTGTTGATACTTGTCTTGTCCTCCCCTGTCTGTTGTGGAATGGCTGTTTAGAAGACCAAGAGGAAGGTTAATAATTTTGTGCCACAAAGTAACAGAGCAAATTCATAATCTAAACCCATATAGGCAGACAATCGTTTCACCCTTTTCCCAATCGTTTTATAATTATATTAATAACTTACAACAACAGAGTGTGTAAAATAGCATAGTGAGAACCATCTGGCAGACACGGTCGCTGTATTTGTCTGCGAATGTGCGTCTGTTAGTATGGAGGAAGGCCCAGGGGACCACAGAGAGAAGGCGCTCTGTGAATCTTCTTTCAGCAGCTCTGTGTCTCTGTGAATGAAAGGCACAGAGACACAGGAGTGCAACACAAATGTAGTGTGTCTAAGTGTGTGAGGCAACCAGAGTAATAAATTGATTGGGCAACAAAACATGACAGCTCAAAAACATCAGCCGAACGAATGACATCGTGTCTAAACTGTACAAAAATATCCTGCACTTGGACTGTAGATATGTCAGAAATGCAACAGGCAGAGAAGAAGCAGGGTAAAAAAAATTTCCTGGCTTCCTCTGGGCTGATGATATGAGATATGATCATATTTTTTGTTGTAATATATTTTCAAATATTGTGTTTTTTGGTGCCAAAAAAGAACAAAAAACCCAACAAACTATAGAAATCTGATTTATTCTTCAAGATAACCTCTGCCCTTTGAAGGAGTAATTTGACCTTTTGGGAAATACACTTATTGGCTTTCTTGCTGAGAGTCAAATGAGAAGACTGATGCCTCACTCATGTCTTTACGTTAAATATGAAGCTACAGCTAGCAGCCTATGCTAAGCTAAGGTAAGATGGGAACACGTAAAACAGCGGACAAAAATGTATGTGATGTTAATTGGTGAACTTTGCGGTGCTGTGCTGGCAGTAGACGTATTTTTAGCTGCATTAGCAGTGTGTGGCTCTGTGGATGACACACAGGGTGAACTTTTAAAATGTTGCCGATCCCTTAACTTTTAACACATCATCAGATCAGCATCTACATTTGCCCATATTTTGGTTTGATATTCCCATCAGTCTCATTTGTACTTAATGTTTAGTGCTAACTATACGCTAAGACTTTACCTGCTACACATCAGCATTTTAGCTCTGTCATTGTAAGCATGTTAGCATGAATAGCATTTAATTTAAAGCTCTGCTATGCATAAGTACAACCTTACATAGCCGCTAGCACGGCTGTAGATTTGCAGCCTTGCTGGCCTTTTTGTTTGGCTTAGTTTAGCTGTTTCCTCCACTTTCCAGTCTTCTATGCTAAGCAAATGTAACCGACGGTAGCTCCATATTCAACAGATATGAGATTGGCATTAATCTTCTCATCAAATTTGGCAGGTAGCAAATATCTCCCAAGTGACCTAGTTTTTAATATTTACCTGCTGTGACACCATGCTTTACAGTATTTAAAATGTGTTAATCTGTGCAAAAATTACAAAATAAAGATATAAGCACAAATCCCAACATCTACTCCTCCTTGAGAGAAAAACTCCCAGATATGTTGAGACGCCTTCCTGTGTTCCATCCTGCAAAATATCATATGTGTAATTCAGTCTAATAACAGACATCGTTCAAAAACATCATAAATATACCTGTTTGGTTTGACTTGAATATAAACAGTCCTACAGTATGAGACAACTGGGCAGTGAACAGGCCTCTATTTATGCAGACTGAGGAGCTAATAATAGAGACAGAAGTGCACGAAATGCAGTTGTTTGTTTTTTATCTGAGGCAGAATGTAAGCTGGGACCTCTCGGAGCTCGCTTGGTTCCCTGGAGGGATATTTTACCAGCTCTGTTTTCTTAAGCCAGCTGCCCTTTTCCTGCAGGGACGGTAGGGATCATCAACACTGACATGCTTCTATTTTTTTTTAGACAGGAGGCCACTTTTGGAGTGGCGTGGGAGAGGAAAAAATAGAGGAGGAGAAAAGAGGCCTCTGTAATGGCTTGTTTGCAGGCTAAGAGGTCCTTTGTGTATTGTTCGTCTTCCATTTTGGGGGTTAAATGCGCAATTTAAGCTGAGGCTCAGCTTAAAGTGGAGAGGTGCTGCCCGCCCGTGCCTCTGCTTACAACTGCTGAGCAACATGCTGCGTGGCATCAAGATCAGCAGGAGTGCTAATGTGCAAGCTGAGTTTGTGTGTATTTTGTGTGCCTGACCCAGACTGAGACTGTGCTGAGAATACAGCCATTGTTTCTGCAGGAGGACAACAGCCGGGTTCTACAGGCCAGGCCGGTAGCTTTATTAGAACCAGATGTGTGTGTGTGTGTGTGCGCACATGTACAGTAATAATACTTCAACGGCTGCGAGAGGAGGTTTGTAAAACATCCACCAGAATGCATCCTGACGAAAATATCTCTCTATTTATAATCTAAGATTTGGTCATTACACCCACCAGTTCACCCACCAGCTTCATTTTAAAGACATGGGGTCACCAATAGTCAAATAGTGAAGTGGACCTAACCCTGCAGTATGAGCTATCAAGTAAATAAATTCAGTTTACCTAACTATTAGATAGGAAGTAAAAAATCATGGTGAACTGTCCATTAAAGCTGTCTATTTACAAAATTACCTTAAAGGTGCAACTCCAGTTACACTTCCAAAATGTTGGGGGACTTATAAGAGACAGATTTTTAAAAATATATCCTGATACCCTGACATTTGGTCTCTGGTATAAGTCAAGCCTACTTGACTCATGGGAAATGGGAAGCCTATTTCCCATGAGACACTATCTTTAGTTAGACCGTCCCTGCCTGGTAAACCCCCAGTTTGTTGTAACCAGGCTGACCCAATAATGTAATAATTTCCTGAAAATGTTAGAAAACTGGCAATAAGGTTGATAAATAATGTAATAAAATCCAATAATGTATTTTCTTGACAAATAATGTGATGAAATGTCTTGACTAATGTTGTAATAACATTTATACATATGCAGATTGGTTCTCATCCATTGTACCAGAGAGGATCTTAAATTAGACACTATCAGAAGATGAAAAAAGCTGCAGGAGATGGCAAACGTTACACAAGCAAAACAGTCAATTCAATTCCCATGAAATGTTTTTTTTCATCGGAGTCCTTGCCGGCATATAAATCCATTTTTGCAAGTTAGACAGTGGGCTGGAGTTTCTTTGCAAGTTTTGTCCTACGCGTCCCACTCTGAGGCACCTGTCTCACGTTATGGATGTACGAGGTAATTTTGTGCTCTGAGATCAAGTTAGATGCACATTTTATTACATTTTCAGGAAATTATTACATTACTGTGTGCAGTGTTGTATGCTCAATGTGTACAGTATTGCGATGCAATATTACATGGCCCCAGGTTTGCAATGCGGTAATTTGATTAAACACAAATTGATTAAAGAAGATGCACCATGTAAGCATAGCATCAGCTGAAAATAAGAAAGTCTTAATAAGAAGAATTTGATACCGGGCCCCTCTTCAAGATTCGTTAACGTATTACACCAAACATGTACTTATTCAGTGAATTTAATATTGTATTTCTAGTTCTTCATGTTGTAATTTTGGCCATTCTGGAAGATGAAAAGGATTTTCCCTTTTTTCACAGTAAAGGTTTTTTGTTTGTTTGGTTGCTTTTTTGTGGAGTCTTTCCTCATGTAAAGCCCTCGGAGACAAATTTGTGAGATCGGGCTGTATAAACAAACAGGACGTGACTCGTCAGGGCCTCAAGATCAGGTAATGAACCAAGACCCACCTAAGGCCCTAATCATCCATCCATCCACGCATTAGCTGTAGCTGGTAGCTGAGAGCAGTATGCACAAATGCATGGGAAAATTGTGATTTCCTGTTCACTAAAGTGCTACAAAGAGCATGAAGCTGTTCCAAAAAATCTCTCTTTCCCTTTGAGGCTGGAGTCGTTTCAAATTTACAGAGGTGTCAAAAAAGTACTCTCTCTCTCTCTGTGTAATGCTTACGCAACAACCTTCAATCCAGTTCACAGCATGATGACTGCACTCATTAACCTTGATATTGCTTTGCATTGCTAACATGAATCACATTACAATATGTGAGCAGTAGATTGTGGATATGTACACTGAGAGCAGCAGCTAGTTCTCATGTTGTGGTTGAGGAGTAGAGGATTCTTATTTTGCTTAACGGTAATGACGTGCACCGAACACTGAGTGTGGATCTCTTCTTGGCACCAAACAACGGGAAATCGAAAATAACACATAAATCTCTGATGATCTCAGAGACAGAAGGACAAAGCCGCGGGCTGAAATGGACTGTATACTCTGCAGAAATGAAAATGCTGTGATGCACTAATAATGTATGAGAGGCAAGTTGTGAAGGAAAATGACAAAGCAAAACACTTAACAACAGTTCAACTTTAAAAATGTCTTAAAATGTTCATCAGCCCAGGGGACGTTGAAGTCTTTCTCTCTTTAATCAACAAAGCAAATTAAATAATATTCTGTTATTGCTGCTCGCAGCAATGTTTCATACGACAATATAAACAAAAATATTCATAAAGACAAAAGGTTAGTCTGAATTTACTGAAAGATGTGTTTGGTTGTCGGAGTAGGGGCTGTGTGGGTGTGGCCTTGGTTGTGTCCACCGAAGCCCTGGCCGGGGCACTGAGGGGCGGGGAAGGGCGGGGCTATGTTTCACAGGCTCTCTTTTATTTCAGCTCAAACTTTCAGCGCAGACTTCTCACTCACAGCTGCTGCGCCAACACACGTAAGTACGTCCTGTACCTTTCTAACCATGTCCTGTAGCTCAAAGGTGTTAAGGATGCTTGGTGTTACAGGCAATGGTTTATGAAGCGATTTCCACGCTTCACTGCTGCAGCAGAAGTCTCTGTTTTCACAGGGTCCTCAGGATATAACACGGGAGGTCCCTTCTGCCAACATCATAATGACAGACCAGTGACAACTCGCTTTGTTAAAGCTGCTGGCTGAAGGCCATGTCTCCACAGTTACAGCTGTAGAGGTCTTGAGAGTGAAGTCAGTACCAATCTGTTACAGGGCGTCCTTGAGACGGTGACGAGCCAGTTTCCCTCTGAAATGTATGAATCGAATGAGGGCAAGGGTGATGGGCGCTAACACACCGCGCTGACAGCGCAGAGCACATGAATTGTGTTTTACAATTTGACGGAGTTTCTCTATTGATCCAGGGGATGGGGAGATAAGCTTAGCTCCCACGATGCATTGGGGTCAGGGCGCGTGCGAGGCCGCTGTTTGCTTTGTAGAATCTGAAGCAGCCTAATTTGTCAGCAGTTAGTTTAAACATGTAGGGAACATTATCAGGAGAATCCCTCTTCAAGTCCGTCCTCTGAGGATATGTCCCCCTTTTAAAACACCTTGAAGACCTGCTTCACCCGCACATTTTAGTCTTTGCATGCGTTTGGTTCATTTAGCCCACATTCTCATCCAATCAGCGCTCTCTGTATCGCCCCCAGTTGACTGGACATCCTTTATGCCTAGACAAGCACACAATACCTTTCTTTCTTTCAGCACCTGTTTATACGTCTAATTCATACCCCACGCCTGCAAGGTACGACAAGAGTTTTTTAAAATCAAGTTTGCTTCCAAAAAATTCAGCCCATCACTCATTTTGTTGCCACTCCTTAAACAAGGCAGCCATTCTCAGAGTCCCAGCTCTGTCCTCCATTAGTCCAGCCGGAGGTAGCTGGGTGTGGAGTAGTTAAACATGAGGAAGTCCAACTTGTAAAGCTGGGAGAGTTGGATCTGCTGCTGAGTGCTGATATTGCTGAAGAACTGGGCTGTCATGGCATCTGTAGTACGAGTGGACTTGGCGTAGCTCGGGAAGCGCAGGGAGTCTCCAACGCCCACCAGCCGCAATAAGTAGTTTGCGTCTTCTTCCAGTGACTCATACTTGCCCACCAGGTCGTAATGGATGTGACATGGGTGACAAAGCTGGTACACGGTCTGCCAGTGCTCGTTGAGTGGGCCATCACGCTGAGTGGCCGGATCTACCAGGTACTCAGCGAATTCTTTGAATTTAACATCGGCACCGTTGAGGAGGGCTTCCTGTGTGGCATTCTTGCGGTAGCGCCGGATGATGCGGGTGCCGAAGCGCTTGTGGAAGGACGAGTTGTACTTGAGGGTGAACTTGTTGCGGTATGCGGAGACCAGCCTCTCGAAGGGCTCGCGAACAAAGAGGAACTTGAGGTAGTTCTTGAGGCGGTGGTTGATCTCAGCAATACTGTACTGGTTCAGAGTCTTCAGGTTGGAGGGAACGTGGGCTTCACTAGATGGGATTTCCATTGGGTCACTATGGAAGAGAGGCATGAGGACAGTGAGATACAATGGTAAAACAAAAAGTATGCATTCCTGTCCTTGTAATATACAGTATCTCACAAAAGTGAGTACACCCATCAAGTTTTTGTAAATATTTGATTATATATATGTGACACCACTGAAAAAATGACACTTTGCTACAATGTAAAGTAGTGAGTGTACAACTTGAATAACAGTGTAAATTTGCTGTCCCCTCAAAATAACACATCACACAGCCATTCATTTCTAAACTGCTGGCAACAAAAGTGAAGACACCCCTCACATTTTAAAGAAATATTTGATTATCTTTTCTTGTGACAGCACTGAAGAAATGACACTTTGCCACAGTGTAAAGTAGTGAGTGTACAGCTTGTTTAACAGTGTAAATTTGCTGTCCCCTCAAAATAACACGTCACACAGCCATTGATGTCTAAACCGCTGGCAACAAAAGTGAGAACGCCCCTAAGTGAAAATGTCATTTCTAATATAAGCTGTTCACTAATGTAACTGCAGTCTTATGATGGCAGCTTGCAGACATCTAACTACATCATACAACACATATCCTGTGCATTTGTCCTATTTGTCACTCAGAGCAATACATTTAAAAGGGGAACTAATGTACTGCAGTGCTCTAAGCACAGTCTTCCAAGTACCTTACCTGTATTTGCCCCGGCCTGTGAGCACCATCATGACGCGTTTCCAGTTGGTACAGGCCACCTTGGGGACATAGCAGTAGATGAGCTCGTGGTCCTCGTCCACCACAAGGTGTTTCAGGTCCCCGGGTGTCAGGACTCTGCGCTTACGGCTGGACGCACTGTAGACTCGACAGGCATCCACAACCTGATCCCTCCTGGCTTGGTGGAGGACGGCTGCTCCGGACAGCTCCGGCTGGTCAGGGAAAGACAGAGGAGGGAGAGGGAGAGAGGGACAAAGCGCTTGGTAAAGGGATTTCAGGAGGTAACTATCTTGATATGAATACCTAGAGACAGTCAGCTCTTGAGCACCTGTAATTTTAAACATTTAAATGAGTAATGTTAATGAATAATGAGAAATGCTTTTTTAGGTACACGAGCAGTAGAAATAATTGCTTCCTTTCACAGGGTTACATAAAAATGTGTCATGATACATCTTAGATCTCTATACATGGAAAATATATTTCTGCAGTTTATTTTTTTCTCTAGCTTGGTTGTTGTTTATTAACACATTATTTTCACAAATCAGAGATTTGGGAGAAGATTCCTTCCTGTCTTTACACCTTTTTCTGTATGTTCTTACTGTTTTTGTAATTTTCCTTGGCAGTGAAAGGAAAAGCTTGCTGTGCCAATAAAGCACTCTAAAATGAATGAAACTGAACCAAAGCAGAAAGAGGGAGAGAGAAGAGGAGAGGTCGACGGAAAGACAGGCAGAAAGATAGCGAGAGAGCGTGTTATTAATCTCCTTCTTTATTATCGTACTCATCTCTTTATTGACTCTATCTTTTTCCACTATCTGAGTCGCTCCACAGACTATGATAGAGATTAGTCCATGGGTGTGGAGGAAAATAATTATATTGGAGGATATTACAGATATTGAGTGTTCAATATGCGCAGATCCAGTCAGCAATCATTCATCTGAGGCATATTTCATATTCACCAAGACGCTTGTGATGAAGTGGACCATGGCAGGAGGGAAAGGAGGAGGCTGGGGAGGAATTAAAAGAGTTTGAGGCAGAGAGAAGCCTGAGGGCTTTGCATCTGACGGATAGAAATGTTTTCTTGTTCTTCTGAGTCTAAATTCCCCTCCAGGGCAGAGCCCCTGGTTTCCTCACGGAATCTAAATTAATTGTACTGTGGCCTGCATCCTTACCGCTCCGTCCCACTCACAACAAGTGTGGCCTTTCAGCGCTGCACTGGCCGAGGCTGAGAGGGCGGGAGAGCATGAAGTGCTGAAATAACTCAGGGACCCCCACTAAGAACCATACATGAAGGTCTGTAAGTATTTCTCTTTGAAGTCACTCTTCAACCATGTCTCCAAGTGGGTAATTCATCATATGCACAGCCTGCTACATGAACATGTGAGAAAACCAATCTTTTACACCTTTTCATCAGGGGACAACATACAAAAGCAGTCTTGAGAAACGGTCAAACACACGACCTTAAAATCGAAGATATTTCTGAACGATGTCTGTAAAAGTAATGTTTCATAGTTGTTGTTGTTGCTTTCTCAGTAATCTCTGTTGAATATTCATGATGGGTAACAGGTCAGAGGCTGATGCTCTCCGTCTTTATTTCCTTGGAAAAATCAATAAGGTGAAGAGGTAGGGTGAAGGGTTTTTCCCACTGTGAATTCATATTTTAACAATTATCAACATAGAAACTCTCTTTAAAGATACTGGAGTCGTGTTGAGTATTGCTGTAAATTTAGAATGATGGATTCGAGAAAGCATGTTTTTTGCCGTATTTATAGTGAGTTTGAGCATGGCTCCCATCCAGAGCCGTGGTATCAGAGTTCAAAGCATATTCAAAGCACTTTATTGCTATATTAGGAACTCTGAACTGCATACATGGTGAACTGAAAAAAAACTGCTAAATACAAAAACTGAAATGATTCATATTGCTAAATGTGGATGGATTGATTTAACTCCACTATTTTGGAAACTGTGTACAGTCTTGAAACTTTTGTTTCTACTTGTTCTTTTCATTAAGTCAGTTTATATACGCATTTATTCATTTCATTTAGCTGACGCTTTTATCCAAAGCGAGTTACAATTTGTATAAATGTCAGAGGTCGCACTGGAGCAACTAGGGGTTAAGTGTCTTGCTCAGGGACACATTGGTGTCTCACAGTGGATTCGAACCTGGGTCGCTCACACCAAAGGCACGTCACATCTTATCCACTGAACCATCCCAACCGTATCAGTATCAGTATCAGTATCAGTATCAGTATTCCTTGATGCTTTGGCCATGTCGTCTTTGTCACTCTCATGCCAATAAAGCATACTGAATTGAAACAGGCGGGGACCGGAGAGGCGTCAAGCGGGAGAAGAGCGAGAGGGAGGTCAGGCATTAGAGAGGCAGCGACAGCGGGTAGAGCCAGAATATCTTCACATCTAACTCTGTGAATTAAGCTAATTTGTTAACATGCTAACTTCAGTAGATACATCTGCAGAGTTACCATCTTTGGCATAGCTACAGAAGTGTTCTTCTGAATGTTTTAAACTAGAATCCCGGCCCGCATCTTACATATTGGACCTTTAAAGCAATTTTGAGGGAGGTGTAAATTTACAAGGGATGATGGATTATAAACATCCCTGTTCAAGAAGAAGCCCTCATTTTGCACACTTCCCACATCTCCCTTTGTGTGCACTCCACACCTCCTCATTCAAGCTTCTGCTGAACCATCAAAGCCCACTAAGGCGTAACAGCGCGTAGCGAACAGCGGCTCTTTGTTGATGAAAATCTTTTCCTTTTCTATCCGCTCAGAGACACAAGCTATGATTCACACAAATGTCGCAGCGAGCATGCGGCCCTCCATCCCAGTGGAGGACAAACGCTGTAATTAACATGGGATGAAAAGAGACAAGGAGGGAATCTTGTCATCTCCTGCCTCAGTGTCGCTCTTCTTATCTCTCTTCTTTCTACAGGATTACTTTCTGCCATTTTATCTCCTCTTCAAGCAGCTCAATCAAGTCTCTTGTGCAGTTGAGAGGGAGAGAGAGAGGTGGAGGGTATGAGCGAGGCGATAAAGTCGATACAGTCTGAGAGGAAGCCGTGATGGAGATCACTGACCTCTGACCATGTCAAGCTCTTCCCATGGGAGGGCAGAAAGCATTACTTGCATATTTGCTTGCAAATTACCTCTCTAATCCCCCGTGGGCATGAACTAGTGGGTCAGCGTGGGATAAGAGCTAGTAAAAGTCATAAAACCACAGCTATGAAAGTAGTTCGCAGCTTTACATGATACGGTCAATTTAGTTTGATCTCTTCCGATTGGTTAGGATCCCAGAAGGACCTCAAACCTTCAACTCTGCAGTTTCCCTGTGCAGCTGCGCTCTAAGATTAATTACTTATAATTTCCGCCAACTGCGTCCGTTCTCTCTGAAAAAACACGTCCATCAAAACCGTGAGAAAATCCAAAGGGAAGGACACGGACAGAAAATCCATTCAGCATACATTTAAACCTAATCTCACCATGAAAGTCATTATCAGCTTTGTAGATGCAAATAGAAAAAAAAAACTATTTCCTTATCTTCAGATGCTGGGAGGAGTCCCATTGTACGTTCACAACAACGCTCTTTTCTTGTCGCTGCGCATTTGTTGTTAAAATGTGTGAGAAACTGATGACAGGGGGTCGTGGAGATTGTATTTCAAAAATTCAAGTCTTCATTTCCTCAACATGGCTGTATTATTCCCACTGACAGTTATTATGAGTTTGAAATATGATCTGAGAATCAGCACAGAGTCTTCTATATGGTGGTAATGAATAGCTTCCTCCTACACTGCTGATGGTTGCAAAGACAGACAGACACAGGCAGGATGGAAGATAGGAGGGGATTACTGATGGAAGTAAGTAAGGAAGTAAGTGACTAAGAGAACAAAGAGGGTACCTACTCAGACGGTGTAATGTATAGTAAGTTATGTACACTGCTGTGACCTCTGGGACTCACTTGTGTGACCTAAACTGAACCTTATTATGAAACTGAGCCACTGAACTCAGTCTTCCACAATCCTCCAGGTGTTCACACATAGGCATGAACTTCACCTAAAGACCCAGCTTTCAGCTACCATAGGTCAGTGTGATCTATGATCTGTGAAGTCATCAGGTCAATAAAAGGGTCAGCTGCCGTTTGTTTGTCCACTGCTGTTCATCTGACAATCATCATGAACGAAAGATTAAATGTTTTGATTTTCAGCATTCTGGCCAGTGCCTGTAGCAACATGCCCACACCCACGCAGCCACCTGAGTTGTTTTAACGCCCACTTGTCTGGTCAATTGACAAAGTGCATCCTGGCCTCAGGGGAAGATGCAAACGATGGTCCTTCAGACTTGGACACAGGTGCGTCTAACGACCATAACAACTGTAGTTACAACAGTCAGGAGAACTAACGAACCAGCAGTATTGATGATCCTGGCGAACGACCCCACAGAGGTTAAATAGCTGAGTTTCCCTACCAGTCAGTCTGAAGTCAAGAAGTCTCTTGGGTGAGAGAGAAATGTCTTCTAGTATCTTCAACCAAGTCAAATTGCCCTTGACTTTAACCTGGATGATGTGATGTGCTTTTGTGGGCTGCCATTTTTTTTTTTTTTGGGATTTGGTGCTGTGGGGTGATGGAAAATGTAAATGTATATATTGAGCTGACTCCCCTGTAGGTATAGCGTGTAAAAAATATGCCACATATGCCATTTTTATTATAAATGTAGCATTTATCATAAAAAATGATTTTAAAAAAACTATTTATGGTGGGATTGTTTTGTGCAAGTGACAATTGTAGTGACAATTCTCTCTGGCCATTCAATGGTCTGCAGTGGTCTTTTAATATCAGACAAGCTCACTTGGAACCTCAACTGCTGTGGTACCAAAAAAAAATCACCATTCACAACCTTTGCCAATTGAAACCCCCCCAAAAACTGTTCTAAGTGGGTTAAGTCGAGCAGTGCCATGTCATGCAGTGGAAACTTGGTGTTTGTCTTTTCTCCCTTTAATTAAAAATGTTATATAAAGATGTAGTGATTTGTTCCCATTCCTTAATGGACAAAAAACAGCTTGGAAATGGAAACATTACAAAGCTACTGGGTTGTTAAACTAGTTAAACTACTAATTACAAATGTTTTATGAGGAAGGAAATGTGTTCATTGAATTTGTCAGGCTTCAGTGAAGAAGAAAACTCTTCAGGGTACCTTAAATGGGTACAGGGTCCATACGAACTGCAAAGATAATATAATAATAATCTATATTTATAAAGAACTTTTCAAAAACAAGTTACAAAGTGCTTTAACAAGTGCAAAGACAACAAAACACATAAAAACAAAGGCACGATAAAAGCAAGCAAACACTAAAGAAAGTAAAATAAATAGTAAATATAAAATGTATATAAAATAGAATAAATCAAATCAAACTGGGAAAGGCTCTCCTGTAAAAGTATGTTTTAAGAAGGGACTTAAAAGAGTTTAGTGACTCAGCCAACCTGATGTCCTCGGGCAGGCTGTTCCAGAGCCTCGGGGGCCCTGACAGCAAACGCTTTGTCCCCTTTAGGTTTCACTCGAGACTCTGGAACAGACAACAGACCTCGGCCCGAGGATCTCAATGTACAAAGAGGTGTGAGAGAGTGCTGGGCCCAACAGCAAATATTTGTTCCTGGACTTCTAACTGGTTAATCTAGCCAATGTAGAATCTGTTGACATTATTCATAGACTAAGAATAAGAACTCCAAGATAGTAACTGAATATATCTTCAGATATATTCACACTTTGAATTACCACACATACGGACACAGCTCTCTGTTGATAATTTATTCCTCAGTACTAGAGAAATTGCTTTTTTAAAATACTGTTGGGGAGAAAATGAGATGCTAATGCACTGCGATTTGGAGCCCACAGTTTCTGTTTCAGCATCCAAATGCCTGAAACATTTTTTCCTCTAGGAAATAAACTGGTTCCAATTTAAATACAGCAGCAGTCAATACTGATTTGGATTTGGATATTTCCTCCATCGATTGTGCAGCCCTGTTTACTTTCTGTGAGGCTCTTCTGGTGCTGTTTTCTCAAGTATTTACACTCTGTCTCTGGAAGACTTAGAAAGGGTCTGGAAACTGGAAACAAACAAAAAAAATCACTCCAAATCCAAAGTGAATAGGGGGAAAGCAAAGTTCTGAATTTCTCCTCACTTTAGTTTGATCTTGTTAATGTTGGAGGACTGCCTCTTTCCTCTGCTAAACTACGCTTCCATTTTGTCTCCTAAAGCCTGTTCCGTCTGCACGCCTCATCTGTCTGCGCGCCAGCTTCTCGCTCTCTTGCTAGCTGTAAAATCAAAGATCAATACGATTTATCAAAGCACCTCTCCTGCTCACGCACACACACACACACACACACACACACACACACACACACACACACACACACACACACACACACACACACACACACACACACACACACACACACACACACAGCCATTGAGCACTAAAGGCAGTCTGTCTCTCTGACCCTCTCTGCTTACAGACTGGCATTCATAGAGCAGGCAGGAATAAAGCTGCTAGTGTACCACAACTGTCCCAAACACACACACACACACACACACACACACACGTGATTTTCAAATGCTTCACCTGAGTCTCTGTAAAAGGCAACAAGGAGAGGCCTTTCTATAAAACCTTGACAATGCTGACAATTTATGAGACAGATCCCTCCTTTCCACTGAGGCCGATGGCACATTAACTTTCTATAACGTAGTTTATGAGAAGCCTGAACAGTAGAGGGGTCTGACCGGGCCATTGCTGGTTCCACGGTGGCAGCTGACCACCTGCACCCACTGCGACACGGAACAGATTCGAGGAAATGTTTCTTTTCCTTTATTTATCCAGGGAAACGACTGAGAACACATGCTCTTTTTCTGGAATGCCCTGCTTCATATTCATGCAGCGCCACACATTCATACCTGGAAAAAGGTAAGGTACAACCACAGATGTCTACTAAGCAGCTCTGAGGGAGGGGTCGGCATCTCAGTGGCAAATAAGGGAAAAGTTAGGTAATATTTGGGTAAATGTTGCATTTTTAGCAAATTAAAAACCTGAACAAACCACGTCAAAACGTCATATAGTGCAGCATTCTACGGTGGCCGACAAGGGCAAAAGACAAAAAGCAAGAAAATTATGAAAACCTTCATGTTTTCTTTAACTAAAAACCAAAAATCAAAGTGGTGATAAAAGTTAACTTTATGTTATTTCAATTATGTCTCATATCCCTCGTCAATGATATGTTTAAATGTGTTGGAACTAACTACACTCAAACTAAGCTTCATTTGAATTTATACATAGCTTGTGCAACGGGAACCAGAAACCTTGTAGCTAGCTTTTCGGACCTCTAGACCAGAGGTCACTTATTGGCGGATCGCAGGCAGAATCTGGACCCAGCCGGCGTCCTCTCCGGACCTGGACCTAAGCCCGGTTTGTTATTGAGAATTTTCACCTCGTGAAGGAGCGTTTCTATTTCAACCCGCGCAGCTTTTCTACCATTTACTGTACTGGTTTAGAGGCCCAGGAAACTCACAGACCAATTGCAGCCAATCAAATCTGTGTAAAGTGAGATACACACCTAGAGAGGAGATGAAAGAGAATAGAGATTTCACATGGCTTTTAATCAAACAGAT
Source organism: Lepomis macrochirus (assembly GCA_024633595.2). Lineage (NCBI taxonomy): Eukaryota > Metazoa > Chordata > Actinopteri > Centrarchiformes > Centrarchidae > Lepomis > Lepomis macrochirus. Next base: position 3,488,074 of record JALXJV020000024.1, read on the forward strand.
TATTACATGTAGCCTACATTCTTCCCCCGGGCAGTGCAAAACCAGAATATCTCATATATCTCCAATCCTAGCTGGCAGGACAGCTTCTCACGTTTCTCACTGAACAAGAGAAAGTAGGGAAATGGTAGCTATTTAAGAGGGAATGAAAGAGAAGGGGAGGTCTTAACGCTGTTCATTTCTTAACATGTGTGGAGTGTTTATTATAAAATTGGTTGAGACTACACTTCATCACTTCAAAGTACACTTTTTATTTAATTTTTTTCTGAAATTAAGCTTTAAACATTTTTTTAAAAAAGCATTATTTATTTAAATGCAGCCTTTAATTTACTTAAATTTAGAATTTATTTTTAGTGAAGTTATTATTTATTATTCCTCCAGTTTGATGTTAAAAACTGACAGTAGCCTAAATACTGTCGAAATTTTTAGTCAGTGGTTAGTCAGTTGAAACAGTCAGTTGTTCATTAAAAATATATGTTGATACAGCTATACGTTATGGTACTGAAAATAACCTAAGTTAGTTGTTATGCTGTTCCTTTGCTTCAGGAGATTTTCTCTAACTGGACCTTTTCCAAGACATTCCGAGAACGTTTTTTAAAAAATCTGCAAAAAAGCCCCAAAACTTTAAAGCAGCGAGTTTTGTGCTGATGACTGTTCACAGCTTTACCAACAATATGTTGCTATTTGTTGCAGGGTTTCAGTTCAATTCTTGATGGATTCTCAGTACTAGTTATTGCTGATAATAATAATGCAATCATTTGCTAAAACACACTATTTACATTTTCTGCAAAAGTCATATATAAGTGTGTCAGTGTTGCCTACCAAAACCATGATGGGGGTGTGGATATTCTTTTACTCTAGGTACTTCAGGGATGGCTGTCTGTAAAAGCTGCAGTGAGGCCTCACCTCGCCTAAAGGAGCTGTTAACAGACCATTGTAAGAAATTGAGTTTTTAGTGCACCATGATGGTAACTGAGGCTTTTTTCAACCTGGCAGGGATAAAACTTTAACAGGAAGCAATGGATCTTGGGATTATTTTCTAGATTTTTTTAATTAACAGGAATAAATATCAGAGTTCATATAAATCAACTGCTTCAGTCTTACTGAACTACACTGGTAGAGTCTCCTGAGAGAAATCAATTTAAATGGCTACTCCAGTGATTTAGTATTACACTATCATAAATTTGGAGGAGTCAAACAGGAGTAAAAAAAGATGCTCAAAATTAAAGCTAAGGCCCAGATGTTTTCACTTTTAGCGCCTCTTTCATGTGTTGCTGTAATGAAAACTAGTATAATCTGGAGCCTTGGTGCCACATGTGTGCAGGAAAACTCCCCTTTAAATTACCCTGTTCATGACATGTAGTGTTTTTAAAGTTGAATGGGTTGCTTTTATGCAGCCAAATACCAACTCTCTGATTCTGGTGTGTCCTTAAATGCATCACCTGCCAGTAAAATTACCACCCCTCTCCCAGCTGCACAACCACAAGATGTACCATAATGCAAATGAATTGTAATGAATGGTTTGAACATTCGCCCCCCCACAGCTGACTGCTGATGCCAAACTACATACACAAAAACACACGTACCATGTAACCATGTAAAGACAAAATAAATCGAGGCCAGTAAACTCTGCTGTGGTCACTTCAAGGTAGATCTAGTGTCCCACGGTAACATTAAAGCTGTAACCTGAGCTCAGAGACACCCAGGGGAAAGTTTGCTCGCCTGTGATTGCGCCACAAACCTGTGATAAACATTTACACTGCTTTCTCTTTAGTTCTGACCCATTACAAAACAGGACATTAGAAGAAGTGTGTGTGATATGTGTTTACTATTTACATAGTTAATATATACATATCTAATTTGTTTAAATGGGATGGGCGTACGTTTTCTGCTGTACAACTGCAAGATGTTCTCACTCCCAGCTCAAATACTTGGTCAGTGTCTCTACCTTTCAAACTATAACGCTCTACCTACCCCTCTAGCGTTTTAAACGTGCAATTAAGTTAGCAAAAATAAATATGCAACATCCGGTTAGACTTTCAAAAAAACCAAACATGTGGTTTATGTTGTGAAACGATCGCTGCTCGGTTGGGTTTAGGAAAAGATCGCAGCAGGTTCAGTGCAGGTTTATTTAAGTTAAATTACATACAGTAACTTAAAGTATTCGTATTATTCTCATTTTTAGGGACATCATTTTATGTAGGGGTTGCACCAGAACAGCTGCACTTTTCAAATTGAAGTGAGGCGTCTCACTTCAATTTTAACTTTGTTTGGAGTTGCGCATGTGGAGTACCTAGTTAAGAGTACTAGCCAATCAGATGTAAAAGTAGGGGGTGGGGTCTTGTCAAGGTGGCAACCATAGCTTTGGTTCAGCTGTACATGTTCCTGAGCCAGCTTCGCAACCTGGTCTGGAGCAGGAGTGTCAGAGCTCTAAGTTATTAATTTGTAAAAGATGTATCATACGTAAAGTTTTACTGTGCACAGTCTCTACATCACAGTAGCAACTTTATGCCCTCTGACTGCCTGGAGCTAACGTTTGGTAGTGAGGGTGGGGACGAGGGGAGGCAGCAGGGCTCACATTTCCTGTTTTTGAGGGCGTGCCACGCTACCTGCTAGGCGAGCGTTATGATTTGGTGTTACAAAGTGACGCAGATAGTTTATTTGACGCGTTGAGAGTGAAAACCAGTTTACATCTGACGACCACACGTTACGTACATTGGTATGCATGTGTGCACGCACTACTAGTTGTGTAGAGACTACTGTGCCTCTACATGTGTGAGTGCGTGTGTGTGTCAGTATATCTCAAAGAGAAAAGTGGGGCTGTAATTATAGCACTACAGACAAGATAATGACAAACTGCTCTGACTCGGAGCCATCAAAGTTTCTCTCTTGTCTCATGAGCACTACCCTTTTTCTCTCTGCATGGCATGTTCCCTCAGGGAGCAACAAACCAGAGGAGAGAAAGGAGAATGAGGTGAAAGGAAAAAAGTAAAATGGAGGGTTTCACTTATCACATGGCAACTGTACTCTTAGTTTTTAAACTTGAATCAGGATTGTTCACAGATTTGTAGAAAGAATTTCTTGGACTCTAAAGGCTTCATTACCCAAAACTCATTTACTGGGACGCCAGTTAACATGGGGTTGCCGATGGACGTTTTTTCTGTTACTTAAAACACGACTGAAGTTGGATTTATACTTGATGCAGTGCGTCTAATCTTGGATAGCTAGGTGTGGGTTTTGATTTATTGATTTTACATGTCAACAGCACCACTGCAACTAACAATTCAGTCCCTCCAAATTCAACAAATCCCTGTGAATTCAGCGCGACATGCAGTTTTGACCAATCACGCAACTTTTGCGCAAATTTGACCAATCGTCACCGTTACCTGCAAAAAGTGGTCATACCTCAGCTTGTCATTTTGAAGTCGCAGCAAACATATGTGATACAAATATCTCACGTTTGCTGATCAAAAAAAAAAAAAGGGGCCGCGAAAAACTGTTTAGAAAAACGTGCAGTATTGTAGTCGAACATAAAGGAAATCGTGACACACAGAGTGGCAGAAACGCATGGAGGGGGTCAAGTGAGTCAGATGAGACACTGTGGCACAGGCTGCTGCATCTCCGCCAATTGCAAGTGCTGAAAGAATAAAGGTAAGCTGGTTTAAATATGCAGGGTTAGTTGGGGTTAGGTCCGTGAAACCCTGGAGGGGCCGCTTAATGATTCAACTAGAATTCTAAAGTTTCATCTACGATGCAGTTTCCACTTAGTGCCAACTTTTATCGCATTTTTTTTTTTAGAAAAGCTGCCTGCCTGTCATATCATGCATTTTAGACCACAACCGTCACAAAAAAATTTCTCTCATCTCACCTACCCTCACTGATTTAAACGGGGTGGACAAAATACTAGAAACATCTGTCGGTATAACCCGACAGCATCTACAAACTTACATTTGAACTGTGTATTTTGTGTTGTGTCCCGCAATGTAATTATTAGCTGAACTCAAGGTAAACCAGCTTGTAATGTCAACATCATGCAATATTTTCTCAGAGAGCAAAAACACAGCTCCTCCAAATCCATTTGTCTCTCTCCTTTCGCCTCCTCTCTTCAGCCCTGTTCATATGCAGACAAAAAGAGCAAAGCCTCCTCCTCTAAATCCCTTTGTCTTTAAACCCAGAGTGACTTATCTAGCTTCCCACTCACATACGCACACACATCTTAAAACCATACCCACAGTGTATAGCTGTGCTCTGGTCTGATGGTTTTGCGGCAGAGCAACACTCAGACAGCTGCTTTGGCTTCTTTGCTGTGGGTGAAAGGGGCATCGTTCCTTTCAAGTCCATGCCAGTCTCACTGTGTTCCTGCATAATCTGGCCCAGGGTGCTGATTTCAGGGAGGGCAGGAGGGGAAGCATGAGAAAACACACACACACACATACACACACTCAACTAAAGTGAAGGGATTGTAGGGTTTGCAGGATATCTGCAGCTGGCGAAACAATCCAGACAGGTATTATCTAGTGGCACAGATGCAGGCAGACAGTTTCCTCCTTTCACTGAATACATTCATTTTGAAACACCAAAATTACAATTCTCCACCACATGATTAATATTCAGAGCACGTTCATTTCAAACCCTTTCCGATGACAACTGTTAGTTGTCCCTCCAGGACTGATTGCTGGCTCATCTCCCTCAAATTTCCATTGGTAGGAATTTCATCCCAGTAGTGTTTTTCGTTCGAAGAAGAGAGTCTTCGCCAGCCACCTACCCTTCTGTCCTCGTGACCACGAGTTCTAGGTAATGGCTGAAATAATGAGACCAACGATGTAAGTGGGCAAAAATGGGTTTTGTTCACTTGAACATTCTGAAGGATTCTTCACACTGAAATGACCCAGTAAAGGTGCTTCAGCGTGATCATGTCTGAAAGGGAGGAGACCTCAGGATAGAACGAAAACCTGTTGGAGGGATTTCATCTGCCTTGGTGACATTCAATTTCCTATGAGAACTTAAAAGAGCAAGTCCACCATGAAATCCCGCTGGGCCCGTGCACTCCCAGTAAATAAAAAAATGTAACAGAGGAGTGTATGTCAATGGTTGATGGACTCATAGCGCCTTCCTAGTCTTCCGAACCACTCAGAGCACTTTCCTCTACATGTCACATTCACCCTATTCACACACATTCAACCCATTCTCGTATATTCCCAAGTCATCAAGGATGGACCCTTGGTCAAGACCCCTTAACGTCATTTTTTAACACAACAATCATTATATTTCAGGCCAGTGTCAGGCGATGTAGAATAAAGAGCAACAAAGCGTAGGGAGGAGGTGGTGTGTGACAGACAAACACTGGACTTTCACCCTGGAGGCCGGTGTTGGTTTCGCATGTCAATAATCATTAGTCAATGTTGACATCTCTTCCAGCATTTCTTGTTATGTCCCTACTTTCAACTCTCTAATGACTCAAAATGCCAAAAAGAAAGTTGTTTCTCGACCTTGGAGATGGCAGTTAACTGAACAATTTCGCCATGAGGTCCATTCTGTAGCTGTTCTGGAGCTTTTGATCGTCTCACACAAACTCGTCAACTGCTGTTTCCAAAATCAAGAGTGAACTCTTAGATATAAATTACAAAAGGCCATTCCCATGTTTGTGGTTATGCTTTTGGTTATTGTAGGTTTATGCAACAAAAGCTACTTGGTTAAGGTTGAGGAACGACAGTGGTCATGGTTAAAAGGGTTAGGTTACCCTGCACGTGTTTTGGCCCTGCCCACTATTCTGACACATGAAAATCAATCCAACACAAACATTCTATATATAAAACCATGCAAAGACACGCAAATATGAAAACACACAGCACCAGCACATTAAAATGAGGAAAATGCAGCAAGTTCAGAGTGAAAAGGAGGAGCAAATATCAAATCATGAGATGGACTAAAACCCAGAGACATAACTGATGCACACACACAGACCGTGAAGGCATGCTTCCATTACAATGGCACTCCATTAGTGCTCATGTTAGCTCTGAGTCATTCATCCCCGTTTCAAAACCCACTTGCAGGCCTTTGCACAAATGTGCACATCCTGTTCACCAGCCTCAGCTCTGATCTCTGAATCAGCATTTAACTGTGAGCCAGGCTCTGGCTTGGTAATAATGGTGTCTACATGCCTCTGTGATTACTGGTAGGAAGGAAAAAAACATTTCCATGAGGAGGAAACATTATTACTGTGTAAGGAAACTAGTTTTCTTCCCTGTATTTAGATGATATGCGACCATGTGTGTGGCCACGTCAAATCATTCCCTCTGGTGGTTTAATAGCATTCGACAAGTCAACTCATTCTGATTTAAATTCTGATTAATGAAACCAGAGTCAGCCCAAGGACACAGAGTTCAGTTTTACTGTAACGTAGTGCAAATACACCGACGGGTAAAAATAGCAAATAACAGGATCTCTGTGAGCTTTTGGGAGCTCACAGAGACACCAAAAGACACCTTGTTGCTCCCTGACTCGGCGGCTGGGAAGTTAAGCCTTGAATGGACGACTTGACTCCAAAATGTTTTTTTTCTCCAGATTTATCCAATGTGGAACATGTATTAATTATATGTAAAACATTGTAAATAGAGAGCAAAAAAAAAAAAAAAAAAAACTTAGAGAAGGGAGGGGGGCTGGCAGAACAGGCGTTAGGGAGAGCAGACTCAACAAGCTGGTGAGGAAAGCCAGATCTGTGGTTGGGCTGGAACTGGACAGCCTGGAGCTCAGTGGCGGAGAGAAGTATGAAGTTGAAGATCAAAGCCATTTTGGCAGATGGGCAGCTCATTCAGGCGGCGGATCATCCCACCTAGGTGCATAACGGAGCGCTTCAGGTGCTCATTTGTCCCCGCTGCCATCAGACTGTACAGCAGCAGTGGGGAGCGCAGACTAGCCAGTTTTTCAAGTGTTAGTGTTAAATGAAGTTAAATAGACTGGAACTATTCACCCTACTTGTGGTTGTTTATACTAATTTTGGTGTTTGTGCTAATTTAGGATACACTATGTTCATGCTCAGGTCATAATATGAATGAATGAATTTATTTTTTACTTTAAGTAGGGTTAATCTTAAAATTCTCAAGTGGACAACACTATTGCGTGCGGTGACAAATACATATTGAACATACATGACACAGATTAGCACTGTCGCCTCGCAGCTAGAAGGCCCTGGGTATGAATCTAGCTGCTGTCATGTTTTCCCTTTGCAGATTTCTTCCCACAATCTTAAGGCATGCAGGTATGGTGAATTTTGGATTCTAAATCGCCAATGGGTGCAATGTGACTTTGAATGGTTGATTGTCTTAACAGTTTGTGCTAGATCGGTGGTGTGGGTATACCACTTCTCCAATGTGAGAGGTTTTTGTGTTTTAAACAAAAAGTCTGGCCAAACCTTAAACACCACACATTTTTAACAGCGAGATCTCAGTCCTTCTTCCACCGCAGCTTTTTTGTTTTCGTTACGAGCTTCAGTTGAAAAGAGGAAGATCATTCTAGTTTAGCATAAAGACTGGAAGTACGGGGAAACCGCCAGCCTGGCACGTTTACAGCTCACTAGCTTAACACAATGCATCTTTTTGTATAATCTGTACATGAGCTGAAATGTAAAAATAAGAGTGAATTACATGTCACATCACATGATAGGCCTATTTCTTGACAAACAGCCGTAGCGCAGGTTGGCAGAGAAGGTCAGGGATGGTAACGTTTGCTACCAAGACGGTAGCAAAAGAGGCGACCTCACTGTTTCAGGTATCTACTCAATGTTTTTGACATTTTCCAACTGTGTCGACCAACAAGTCATTTCATTTAAGAATATTCTTTTCACACACTGTGCACCTAATTGTCTTGAGCTCAATTCCTTAAACCCAAGTCAGAGACCTACAGTCAGTCAACCAGTGAAGAAGTAAAAAAAATGCGCTTACCAAAACATGTCCTCACTCTGAAGGTGTACGATTCAAACAAGGACAGAGCTACAAGAACATCCAACCCCACACTCACACACACACACACACACACACACATGCAGAAACATCTCTCTTGACCACTGACCCTAAGCACCCCGCTAATGTTTACTCTAGCTGCAGTCCCTGTGCACACAGAAGTACTTGGATCTCAATGGGACTTCACATGAGCGAGAACGTGTGGAAAAGTCTTCCACGGTGAATTAACCTACAGTGTGTCCACATGCACCTGATCTAAGCTGTGCAGAAAACCACTTAAAGCCCCTGTATACATTTAAAAGTGATAAATGGCCAATAGAGAAAAAAGAGGGGTGGGGTGGGGGGGGGTGAGCTCCAGACAGCTAAGGACAGAAGAGGCAGAGCTGAGGGAATAAAGGACAGTTGGAGGCGTGAGGAAAGAGACAGCCCAGAGTTAGCTGCAGAAGAAAGAGGCAGGCAGATAGTAAGTGATAGATAGTGAGGAGGACAGTGATGAGAGAACAGAAGAGCAGCAGAAGCTATCCAATCTGTTGGTGTGATAGCGTCTCCTCCAGCATTGTCCTCCTTTCTCGCTTTTTTCCCTTCAGCTCCTGCACCACACTACAGATAGACTGTGCTCCAACACTACATGAAGAAAATATTGTCTCCAGCTTCTGCAAAATACATATACAGGCTGCCCCCTCACAATGTTCCAGAATGTCAGTTTTAGGGAGAAGTTATATTGCATGATGTAGCCCATCAACTAGCCCGGTTTTCATCCTGGCCAAAGTTGTTGAATTGATTTCCTACCTTCAAGCCACTGGCTTCAGTTCACTTGCTTGAGATTGGTAATCCATCACAGTCCATCACCTTGCTTTTTGTCAGAATTACATTATCATTGCAAACAGGGACTGTTTGGAAAAATCTCCTCATTGATGTGTTCAAGGACGGTCGGGGATCTATGCCAAACAGTCTAATTTTTAAAGGAGAAGTATAGTTGATTACAACTTGGGTTTTATTTCCAAAGCTTGAAAGCTGATAGATTTCACAGTTCACAATAGTTAGAGATTTTAATCGTTGTAATGGCTGTAATAGTGTTGTACTCACCAAAGTTCTGAGATGCAGCTGCATTACTAAAAATAGGACTGATAGGGCAACAAGCCCGAGCAGTCAGACGTGGGAAAACATAACTCTGGGTGGTCATATTTATTTAGAAGGGAAAGTGGAGGAGAAAATGGTAAAATGATACTGTCAAGTTCAACGTTGACCTGCCTGTGTACAAACACAGTCTTTCTATTAAATGAGGGAACTGCAACACATTATGAGTGTCTCTCGGTAAAGTGGTAGCATGCCTGTTGCCAATTTGGACGTTTTTATATTGATATCAATGCATTCCAAGATCTCAGCCATTACTTTAGTCATTGCTTTTTTAACAGATAAAACCAATGTCCAGAGCCACAAACACTAAAACCCAAGTAACATATCATAGTTTTCCTTTAAAATTCTTATATGTGTGGGATTTGAACATTTCTAAATTTGTCGACTCCTAGTGGTAGCATAAATAATAAAAAATAAACTGTTTAGCCATAACCATGACGGGTAAGGTGCTGAGGGTGTTGCAGCAGGTGGAGGTAGTAACACCTGCCTCCATGTGACTGAGGTATCTATATTCTTTCTGTTACACATCACCGCTCCCAGTCCTTGTCACCAGTGAAATCGTTTGTTTTCATTTTTGAAAGCGGGCTGAGCTTTCCACATGGTTTCCAGTTATATTTAGTATAGTGTTCTGCAGTATTTTGTCTGCATTGTCCTGATTGTTTGGCTGACAGGATGTCATTAAGTGCTGTTAAGTGATTTACAGTGCAGTAAGTGACAATATGTTTGTCTAATTGTAATCATGTCTTCTTGCGAGCAATTTTCTTTGCGTTTGTTTGATTTTGTTGTACGAAAACATATTTGCGCAGCTATAGGTGTTGCTGATAATCAGTGCACGCCGATACAGTACCTCCAATTGCCTGCACTGAGAGCCAGTTGGTTAAAACCACACGCAGACTGCACCAATTAACACTTGGATTGTCAAAAATGTATGCAATCAGAAACACTTGGAAGACAGCTGTAATTTCTCACTTGTGCAGCTTTTATAGTAACCATTAACATTGGGTGTCCTGCTGCCTCAGCAGGTTAAGGCCTGTGTCCCTGTCCCCATCCCATTCTGACACCCTACCTCTGTCTCTCCTCACTGTAAACTGCCCAATAAAGCAGAAAAACCATTAAAACGTCGACGCATAAAATGCTTTAATTTCATAAAGGCAATCATGTAGTTATAGCAGGTGTCGTGTTTTTAAATGGCTGCCATCTCGTGAAGCTCTTTATATCTAAATTGTGTAATGCTTAATGAAGTGAGGCTTCACTGGCTGGAACAGAAACTGACAGCGCAATAACAGTCATGCTATCCATGGAGACAAGTGAGGACTACTACCTGCTGATGCAAAACACTTTATTTTAATAGTTTGTTATCTCCTCCCTGCCCTTGAGAATTACGTTGTGAGGCCTGAGCAAAAGCTCGGCCTTTTTTTGGGTCTCTTGTTGTCCGTTCTCATTCCCGAAAGACTCCTGGAGATGACTTTATCGCTGCGTGCCTGTAAAATTTGCTCACCACCAGACGGAAGATAGATGGCCATTATGCTAATGCTGTCCCCTAGAGTTTTCATGGTCATTCATTGTGGAAGGGGGACACTCAGATTGCTGTCACTTCCAGGTTGACATTCAGACACTGACGCACACGTCACAGTCAGTAGAGACTGAGCAACAATCTGCATTCAGGAATAGGGAAGCTAAAAAAGAGGCATGCATATCGGCAGGCAAACACAAACACAACTGCTGAACTAAAACCAGCTTGGGTTAGTGCTTTACAGGGCCTTGTTGAGTCAGACGTTTGTCCTGCAAACAGGAATAGATCAGGGTCAAGAGAGACAGACAGAGAGATCCAGTACATAAAGAGAGAGAAGTTGCAGCAAGCATGTTGGCCTCCTACCTGTGTGGGGTTGTAGAGCTCCTGCAGGGCGTTGCGTGACCCCTTCCTACAGCAGCTGTTCACCACGAAGGGGTTCCTCCTCATGACTGTAAAACACAGAGGAGACACCACTGAGGATCTTTGAGACCAACCAACCCGATCGAAAAAAGAGCAACAAGGAAGACAAACTGGTTAAGAGGGATCAGTCAGTCGCTCAGGAACACTAAATCGTGCTCCAAAATACTGACTCTTGCACCGGTTGAGTCTTCAGAAAAACCTAAATATGCCATCATCTCCTACTGAAATTTAGCCTGTTGTTGCAGAATGCATCAATCTTTGAGCTTAATATTTTTGTTCCAAAATGAACAGCAGCCACCGTGGCCACAAGTGGTAATTACAGGATAAGGCCATGTTGAATTTCCCTTTCATTTCTTCATTTCTCATGATTCTCTGTAGCAAGTCAGTCTTGCTTCCAATTTCAGTATTGCAACAAAAAAAATCACATGTGGATATGTGGCTCACATCGCCCCTCCCCCCTCATCTCCCCACACACCATAACAAAAGAGACTAAAACTTGATTTGAAATCTCAAACTGCAAACAAGGTCAAAAACCATGAAGGTTTAATAGTTGTATAACATTCCCACGACCTAGAAAAGCTGATTTTATATGTGCGAGGTAAAGCCTGTTGGCCAAGCGAAGCCTGGCAAAAAAAAAAGAAAGGCAGAGACACTAAAGCTGGAATTATGCTTCTTTCTGGTGTACACGCTACGTTAGGGCTGGACGATACGGCCAAAAATGTTATCACGATAAAAAGTTTCATATATTCTGATATCGATAATTATCACGATAAGTATCTAATCGTTATTTCTATTAAGATTAATTTTGCCAAACAGTGGATCACCTCACAAATCTGAGGTAGAACATTCAAAACAATTGTGATAAAATCTTTGTCAACAAATATGCATGAGTTCTTTCCCGCTACAAAATAAACATCTTAATGCAAACATTAAGTCCTAATTCGTGGATGATTTAAGTGAATTAAATCAAACATTTATTGAACATTTGTTATATTGTTATTGAAAAAAAGAATTGCGATAATTATTGTTATTGTCCTACACTAAGTGAACAACTTTCACTTGACTTTCATCACGAACAGGGTGTCATCTTGGAGTTTGGTAAGCATTTCTTGCAATACATGCAGGACATGTTTGTTATAGTCTTGCAAGCACCACAACAACAAGTCCAACATGTGAGTGTTTTTTTTGTTTTTGTAATAAAACCATAGAGATGTACTAGAACGTTAGAAATATTCATCTAATATTAGCTAACAGTAGCTAACACAAGCAACCATGAGCTGCTGGTCACACCAGAACAAGTAAGGCTGTATCGCACAGGACGTCTTAGTGCATTGAACAGAGCAAGGGTGCTTTTCAGTTCAACTTTTCATTTGTAATAAGAAGAATGTTTTATTTCTTCTTTTCAAAGTTACACAGTCTAACCTTAAAGAAGCAGTGGTTTAGATGTTGTGATTTTTTTGGACATGCACATTAAGGTTTCAATCTGGACATAAATACCCACCAAAGTGGACAATGTTTTTCATTTGACTTTGCCATCGTCCCCTCTCTTCTTAGTAAATATTTCACTATCTTCAACCTACAGGAGAACCCTCATATAGCTGCAGCGTTCCCCTGCCAACTCTCTACTCCTCTTCAGGTCTGTCCTTCACTGGATTCCTGTGATTGACGCATTGAAGAGTGAAATCTAACTGCTCTTTGTTTTGCTGTGGACCCCCTGGACCTCTCCACAAGGACACCACTTTCCGAGCCATCGCTTTAAACGACCAACTGCTGTGAGAAGGAGGCAGAAAGCTACAGGGATAAATAATGAGAGCAGTGACTATATGCCAAGGGCGAAGCCACAGTTCAGCATTTGTTTGGCTGGATTCTCAGCTCTTTACACAACTCGATACAGAGCAGTAGCTGCTGGCAGCGGCTCAGTGGGAGCAGTCAGTGCAACACACCGCCCCCGCCAACACACTCTCTCCAATTACTCTGGATGGAAAAGCACTGAAGGACGGCACAGGATCGTCAGGAAATAAAACTGAACCACTAACGAGGAAGCCAAGGATTTAATGGCAGTTTATTCCACACGTCATCTGCCTCATGTTCATGGATGGACATGTGTTTCTGCCATCAGAAAAGCTGATGATGAGAATAACAAGTGATGCGCATTCACACTTCTGGACACATTTCTACACAGTACATCTTCATCAGTGCAACTCAACAGTTAAGTTTTCCATTCACATTACAGATTCTTGTGATTCTATAATTATGTGAGCATCAATTATGCTTATTGATTCACTTATTTCATTCAGCAGTAACACAGGTTACTTGATAACTTCATTAGCAGATAAACAGAAAATAATTAATTGATGTCAATATTAACAGGCTATGTGATTCACAAACAGACAGCATTATATCAGAATAGTTTAGGATTAGGTTCTAGACTGGTGGATGGACAAAACAAAAAAAGGTGAAACAATAATGAAAGTTAGATGCAGCCATGGGCCATAGGTTTTGAGGGGTGAACTATTTCACGACTGCATCCCCCGACATGGAAAGAACTCCACCATCACCGGACAGATTTCAAACAACAATGACACTTCATATCAGGTTTGGCATGCCTGGTTTATGGCTGGACTTTTTCTAAATTGTGTTATATTATAAATGTCAATGTGATCTGGAAGTGTTTGTTTCCTACTTATGGAACAGAACCCAGAAGTTCCTGTTTCACTTCTACTCTCCATAGGGGAATTATAGACAAATCATGCATTTACATATGCTTTATTATACATATTATACATATGTTGAGTTCTTGATTTCAGAGGAATGTCATTGAAATAACTGCTTCATTTAAAAAAACAACAATCCAAATCCAAATAATCAAAAAGAAGTATGGGCACCCTGATGGCCGAAGGGTTAAGATACTGACCAACTGTAACATCTATTGTTGGCCTAACACTAAAACCCTGGCCGGGATGGTCCTGGTTGCAGCCATACTTCTAAATAACAATTCATTCTTACAGTATATTATTCCTTATTATGTACATTATTCACATACAAATATCTATCCAATTATATAAAAATGTACATTTGCAACAATATGTATAGTTTATTTCTATAACTTTTAATAGTTTTGGTTTTGTATTTATGTTGTATTTATGTTATGTTGTTGTATTATATGTTTGCCAAAGCAGAATTGGGAAATAGGATGGATTACTGAACAGGGGCCCAAGGTATCAGGGGGTCCCTGGGCTTCAATTGCAAAATGTCCCTGAAAGAAACACATGGCGACCACAAAGACACTTAAAATGATCTTAAAGAGAAAACTCTGTTTTGTTTATTTCTATCAGTCTTGGTGTCTTGCTTTTATGTAAGAGGGGTGGGGGGGTGGGGGGGGGCTTTTAAATGTCCGTGCCCCAGGGCCACTTGTCTCGTCATCCATCCATAATACATAACATTTATTCATTTAGCTGCCACTTCTATCCAAAGCGACTTAGAATTGCTATTTATATGTCGGAGGCTGCGCGCCTCTGGAGCAGCTAGGGGTTAAGTGTCTTGGACACATTAGTGGATGTGTCACAGCAGGAACTAAACCCGGGTCTCTCACACCAAAGGCATGTGTCTTATCCACTGCTCCATCACCACCCCATAATACAGGCTCAGTAGCTAATTATACACATTTAATTAGCTACCACACTCATGGATATAATCATGTCTGTCCACAATGTTTGCCTGTATTTACAATGTGCAGTGGGAGTAGTGCAGGAGGCAGATCTGTTGTGTAAAGCTGCTAATGTCACAGTTCACATTTGGTCATCTGCACACCTCATGCGCTGAACTGTAACTGTACAAATCTGGGGACAACTATGTAAATCTGTCTCTCAAGCCTGTACACACTCAGTATCAGCGTAATAAAGATGTTTTCTGTGACTGTCGGAATGCTCCAGTTACCTCTTACTGCTGCAGGGGCCAAATTTGCAACATAAGTAAGGCTTTGTCTGCTCTTACTCTCAGCTCGCAGGTCAGAGGAGCGTCAAAGCAAAGATAGGTTTCACACATCTCAGCAGGCTGTTGATTTTTTTAAAACCCTTGTTATAAATAAAAGAACACAGTGTGCTGAGGTCGGCGCTGACCACAAATATACCCAGCATCCCCGTACGTGAACTGCTACCATTGGCTCAAACCAGATCCACTGATGGAGCCCTGGGGAGCGAGCTGAGCACTTGTTAGTGTAACAAGCCCCAGCAGACAGGCGTGACCTTCAAACGCCGCGGGGAGGATAGAGAGAGGCGAGGGATGCCTTTACACCCTCGACACCCACACTCCTGTACACGCACAATTAATCATCCACACACACATACAGAGAAATTGATAACCTTGTTGCCGATGTCGGTCTTTAATAATGTAGTTCAACACTCCATCCTATACTGTGGACGATGTAAACAGGCAATTACTGTTTTCTTAGAAGACAACAGCTTTTGGGGGAATAATGCAATCACAGAATATTTGCTTTTTAGGCTCGCTTACACAGAAAAGCACAACATGTGTGCGCACGCACTTCCACTATCAACAGGGTGAATCAGCAGGACTGTGGTGATTCCTGATTGCTTTGGACACACGCTTGAGGTGGAGCTCAGGGTAATGAGGATTCAGTCCTGGTGTGAGTATGTGTCTGATTGGGTCTTCACAGGCACTCACGGGTCCTAGAACTGTGGTGATCTTTGTCAGCTAAAAGCTAAATTATTCTCTCAAATCACAGTTTTATTAAACAGTTTGATGCATAAAAAGCACCAAATCCAGGCTGTGCTGCGCTGTAATCAGTTGCTGCAACAATAAATTTCAATTCTCGGAAAACAGCGAAGTCCACAAGCCCCTGCTCCGTCTGAAGTCGTGCTCATCAAATCCATCTGAAACTGGCCAAAATTGTGGCTCTGCCATCCCTTCACACAAAGCAATCCCAGTCCCAGCTGTTCTCATCTGTGACACCAATGGTGGAACGAGCTACAACACGGCATCAGAGCAGGGGGCGTCCCTCTATCTTTTCCGAGAACACTTCCTCTTATAACACCTCTAACTCCTAATCTCTGACGTGCACTTCCTGTGCTCTTCTTCTTCTATCCCCTACAGTTATCCTGTATTGATTGCACTTTTTGTTAACTGTTACTTCTTTCCCTCGGTATTTACCCCAATGCGATATGTGCAGCTCTTGCTGGTATTTATTGCTGCTCTATAGTATGTTTTGTCAGTTGCAGATCTCGTGCTGTATTTGACGCTCTGTTGATGCTTGTATGTCGTTCCTCAAATGTAAGTTGCTTTATATAAAAGGTCTGCCAAATGAATAAATGTAAATGTAAAACTCTACTTTCATATGTTTCAGAATTGTATTATTTTGTTTATTAACATTGCAAATAATCATGGATGACAAGTGTGTTATTTTACCATCACAAGCTAGCAAGTTATGCTGGGGCTTAATTTTTCCACAGCACTTTCACATCCACAGGTCGAACAAACGAGATAATGGTAATGTAGTAATGGGATAAGCAAGTGGATCAGTCTGTATGATTAGCATGTTAGCAAAATATCACTGAAATAGTTGTAATTAATGGCTTTATTTATATAAAATGGTAGATAGATGACAGCAAATGAGGCAAGGCAAGGCAAGGCAAGGCAAGGCAAGTTTATTTGTATAGCACATTTCAACAACAAGGTAATTCAAAGTGCTTTACATAAAACATAAAAGCAACAGGGAAAAACAATAAAAACGTTTAAAAGCAACATTAAAAAGCTAAAAACAAAGAAAAAGAAAAACAGGACAGTAAAAGATACAGTGCAGTGTAAGTTATCAATAAAAAGAAAAATCTAAAATATTTAATTAAAAGCAGTGGTAAAAAGAAAAGTCTTCAGTCTTGATTTAAAAGAACTGACTGTTTCAGCAGACCTGCAGGTTTCTGGGAGTTTGTTCCAAATATACGGAGCATAATAACTGAACGCTGCTTCTCCTTGTTTAGTTTTGACTCTGGGGACAGAAAGCAGACCTGCCCCAGACGACCTGAGAGGTCTGGTTGGTTCATAACGAAGCAGAAGATCAGAAATATATTTTGGCCCTAAACCATTTAGTGCTTTGTAAACTAACAGCAGGATTTTGAAATCAACTCTCTGACAGACAGGAAGCCAATGTAAAGACCTCAGAACTGGACTGATGTGATCCACCTTTTGGTCTTAGTGAGGACTCGAGCAGCTGCGTTCTGAATCAGCTGCAGCTGTCTGATGGATTTCTTAGGGAGCCCTGTAAGGACACTGTTACAGTAGTCAAGTCGACTGAAGATAAATGCATGGATAAGCTTTTCCAGGTCCTGCTGAGACATAAGGCCTCTTATCCTTGAGATATTCTTCAGGTGATAGTAGGCTGACTTTGTAATTGTCTTAATATGGCTCCTCAAATTCAGGTCTGAGTCCATGACTACACCAAGATTTCTGGCTTGGTCCGTGGTTCTTAACATTACAGATTGAAGTCGAGCACTGACTTTCAATCGTTCCTCCCTGGCTCCAAAACAATAACTTCAGTCTTATCTTTGTTTAATTGGAGAAAATTCTGGCACATCCAGTCGTTGACCTGCTCAATACAGTTACTCAGCGCCTGTATGGGATCATAGTCTCCTGGTGAAATGGTTATGTAGATCTGTGTGTCATCTGCATAATTATGGTAACATATTTTGTTGTTTTTCATAATCTGAGCCAGTGGAAGCATGTAAATGTTAAACAAAAGAGGTCCCAGAATGGAGCCTTGGGGAACTCCACATGTCATTTTTGTCAGCTCAGATGTGTAGTTACCTATAGACACAAAGTAGTCCCTGTCCTTTAAGTAGGATTCAAACCAGTTTAGTACTGTGCCAGAAAGTCCAACCCAGTTTTCAAGTCTGTCTAGTAATATGTTGTGGTCTACCGTGGTCGAATGCAGCACTGAGATCCAATAATACTAAGACTGAAATTCTGCCACTGTCAGTGTTTAAATGGATGTCATTGAAGACCTTAACTAGAGCCGCCTCAGTGCTGTGGTGTGGTCGAAAACCTGACTGGAAGACATCAAAACAGTTATTTAGTGCCAAGAAAGCACTAAGCTGTTGAAAAACAGCCTTTTCAATTATTTTACTTAAAATGGGAGATTTGATATGGGCCTATAATTCCTCATTAGTGAACTATCTAGATTGCTCTTTTTAAGAGTGGCTTAATGACTGCAGTTTTCAGGGCCTGTGGGAAAAAACCTGAGAGAAGAGACATGTTGACAATTTGTAGTAAATCTGAGGTCATGCATTTAGACACCTTTTGAAAAAAACCTGTTGGCAGAATATCAAGGCAGCATGAGGAGGATTTCAGATGTTGTATTATGTCCTCCAGGTTTTATGGTTAATAGAGTCAAATTGTCTCATGCTATAAGAATTGTTTTAAGTGGACACAGGGATAGGACATATCCTGTTACTGACATGGAGCCGCTGATTGCTTGTCTAATTGTTTGAATTTTGTCTGCAAAGAAGGAAGCAAATTCATTGCAGGCCCTGGTGGATAGAAGGTCAGAGGCTACAGACACAGGAGGGTTGGTTAGCCTGTCGACAGTAGCAAACAGGGCACGTGCATTATTGGTATTTTTTGGTGATGATGTCAGAGAAGAAGGACCGCCTTGCATTTCTCAGCTCTAAATTATAAATGCTAAGTCTCTCTTTATAGATGTCATAATGAACCTGGAGATTTGTTTTCCGCCACCTGCGCTCAGCTTTTCGGCACTCTCTTTTTGAGTTCTAACCAGCGTGGCATTTCTCCATGGAGATCTTCTCTTACCAGAGACCACCTTCACCTTGGCTGGTGCAATGGCATCAATAACATTTGTAATTTTAGAACTGAAATTATCCACAAGCTCATTGACTGAGACCTGGGGAAGGGCAGGTGTCGGGGAGAAAGCCTCAATAAATTCTTCACTAGTGTTTTCAGTGATATGCCGTTTTGTGATTACTTCTGTTTTAACATTTGTGTGCACACAGATAGCACTCTCAAAGAAAACACAGGAATGATCAGAGAGAGCAACATCAGTCACCACAACCTTGGGAATGTCCAGACCCTTGGAGATGACCAAGTCCAAAGTGTGCCCCTTATTGTGCGTGGGCTCCGTCACATGTTGAGTCAGTCCATAATTATCAAGAACACAGAACAGTTCTTTAGTCCCTCTGTCCTGGGGGTTGTCAACATGGATGTTAAAATCACCAACAATAACCACACTGTCAAAGTCAACACAGATTATAGACAGCAGTTCACCAAAGTCATCAAAAAAGTTTGCACAGTATTTAGGGGGCCTGTAGATGTTTAGAAAAATAGCTCTAGAAAAGGAATTCAGCTGAAGAGCCACATATTCAAAAGAAGCAAAATTCCCATAAGAAATCTTTTTGCATTGGAGGGAGTCATTAAACAAAATGGCAACTCCACCTCCTCTCTTATGCACTCTGGCTTCACTCATAAAACTGAAGTTGGGAGGGGTCGACTCGATAAGGACAGCTGCACTGTTATCTTGATCCAACCAAGTTTCAGTTAAAAACATGAAATTAAGATTGTGAGCTATTATAAAATCATTGATTAAAAATGTTTTGCCTGCCAAAGACCTAACGTTTAACAAAGCTAATTTTAGTGAGTTAAAAACATAATCTGGCCCACTTTTTTCAACAGGCTGCAGCTGACGAGGAATTAGTACTAAACTTGCCGGCTTCCTGTTTTTTAACACATTCACCACACTTTTTCTGTTACCTATCAAGACAGGGATGGAGAAGACTACCAGCACATTGGGCCCCGGCTTGTCCTGGGAAGAGTCATGAGTGCTATATTCCTTGTAGCCTGGACCCAGCACATATCAGACAAATGAGGGTCTAAGGAAACAGGAAATTATATGGATCAAATTTGCTACATATCGCACCCTGTCTCTGGGTTCATGGTTGGCGCATTAACACTTAATGGTCCATTGGAAAGGTCATCCTAATAAATGGTTATGCTGAAAGAGGATGAACACCATAACTTGTTCTCATGTATGGCTTATAACTGATATACAAAACATTAATAAATAAGTTACTCACTATTGATAAAGCTATTACTTAGACCATATTCTCGCTTTATAAAAGTGGCACCTCTCTGATTGTGCTGCTACACAATAGACATTTTCTCTCCTTTGTGGAGATTTACCTTTTTAATCTCACTTGCACTGAGAATGACTGTATTGGCTTTCTAACGGCATTAAATAAATAACTTTAAACAAGCTTTAAAACCAGATAACAGTAATACGACACCAAAGGTGTTGGAAATGTATGAAAGGCCGAGTGACATTTGTTTGTTGTAGCAACCAGTTATAACGCATTTCTGTGCAGTCCAAATATCCATAAACATCACATGGTGCTTCACGGTAAATGCCCTTTAACGATGCCTCCACGCTTCATGCCTCATACACAAGTGACTGAAAAGCATTTATTGTGAAGGAGCACTGGAAGCATACAGTTTAGCCTAACTGATTGATCAATAACATTTTAATGTTATTTTTGTTTTATTATTTTATTTTATATTTTTGCTTTTTTTTTTGGTCAAAGGATGGCTTTTTGGTCGGTCTGAAAAAATATAACAGGGAGCATTAGCAACGTATATTGAATTTTACCCATTCAGATTTTGGAGCAGCCCTGTATTTACTGTGGCCTGTTCATTTTGAAAACATAATGTGTCATAATCCAAAACAACTGTTTAAATTGCCTCCATGTGAAGGTCAACAAATCTGACTACTTTAACTGGAAGTAACCATTTTATTTCTTCCTTCCTGGTGTTTTCGAACATTTTCAAAGTAAAACCAATTTACCACTTTCAGTGTATCTCGGTGGTGGGTACTGATCTGACCACCCTCGGAGAAAAGACAAAAAAGCTCATCTGTCTCAATCCTTTTGTCCTCACATGGCGCATACTCCTCCCCAACACACACACACGCTGACATACAAGCAATTTAAATCCGTCCACACAGGACTTATCGCTGTGCTCTCGTCTGCTCTGATGCCTGCAGGTATGTACACAAACACACACATCGTACACACAAACAGAAAGAAGACACGGGCTGAACATTTTAATCTGTCAGTAATCCTTTCTGGGGTCTGTCTGCTGCCTTCGACTGACTGTTCATCCTCCACACACACACACACACACACACACACACACACACACACACACACACACTGAAGGCACTGGTACCAGTACAATGAAGCTGAAATCTAGCTAACAGAGCTCGATGTGTAACCAGTGTACGCCCACCCAGTCAACGAGAACATAAGGTCACCTGTAGTCCCTGGCCAACACTTGGCTCATTGGTTGGTGGGAACTGAGCCGAAACCATGGAAACCGCTACCCTTCACAGTCCTCTCACCTGCTTAGGCTGGCTGGATTCCTCAGGTCTGGAATCAGGTAAGGTCATGGGAAACAAAACCTTTTCACTTCCCCGGGGCTGACAGGTACAAACACCCTGATGATGATGTGTATTACAATAACTACAAGGCCAGCGTGGACTGTCGGCGTTGCAAGTTACCCCCATACTCACTCTTGTGAAAGTGTTCATTTTTGATGCAGAGCGCATTCAATAATGCAAGACTACGTGTCTCTGGAAGGGAAACATGAGGGTTGAAATTTAAGAGCCTTGCCCATTCACATCAGAAAACCTTCCCGAGCCGCAAAATTCACAAAAAATGTGGGCTAAGTGAGGAAGCCATGGGAAAGTTAAGATTGGACAACCAAGCAGCAACCATCCCAGCACACACGCCCCCAAACATATTTTCCTGTAGCCTCATATCTTTCTTAGACTCAATAACTGAGCCTGTAAGATTTTGAAAATAATTAAAGCTTTTACCATTGACTTCCAGCGATCTAGTTTTGTCTCTTACTCCTCAACTGACAGTCCAACTGCTTTCATCTTGTAAAAGAGCGTCCAACTGGATTAACAGAGAACAGTTGAACTGTTTTCAGCACTTACTGTAACAGAATCCTCTGCTCATTGCAGCAACTCATTTTTAACTGCTTTTAGATCTTACACTTTAACTGACACTTCAAACCGCATTACAAGCTTCACTTCAACTCCTTAAGCGCTTAAATGTTAACACTCGATCTCAATCAAAAGCAGCCGAAACATGTTGAAATATTAAACATTCAGGGTGGCCGACTTCTTTCGGAGGGCAAATTAAAACACCTGAAACACATCCGGAAGCCGTGTAATGCAAGTTGGCTGTGTTTCTGTTGGTATATGTACAGTATATATATGGTGAATTTACATCTTTGAATGTCTCTGTCACACTGTTACAATAGTTACAATAAGAAGGAAGTTCTCCTCGACAGCTCACATCTTGATTGTCATCTGAGTATTTGATCCATTACTTTGAAGAACTCAATTTACCATCCTCTCCCCCTGCCTCGCTCCTCTCCCCTTCCTTCCTGTCATAACCCCTCCTTCCTCATCTGGCTGCAGTCCTCTGAGCGGTGCCCATGCCGGCCTAAACACCAGCGGCCCGGTCAGTCTCCAGCGCAAACATCCGCACGCAAGCAAACACACAGCACACATGCTATTCAGCTTTTACATTCTACTTTCATCAGACTTAGCAGGGATACTGTCACACTGACAGCCCTCCACCTCTCTTCCTCCTCCCCATCTGCATTATCCTGCTGCTGAAAATGCTCCAAAATGCTCAAATTTCAAGTTTATTAGTCCTTTTCTAAGCAGGTGGAGAGAAGCTGGGAAGCTTCCAGCTCAATACAACAAGCAGACCTCTTTGTCATCGACTAAGAACCAGAGGGAACACTTTAAGTGCCTCCTAGTAAAACCTAATGCTCCCACGCTGCTTCCTGAAGCACAGCTCTTCCAAATTGAGCTGCATTGTGCCTGAGAAGGTCAGAAACGGACAGATTTTAACAATTCACTTAGACCATCCAACAAAACGTCTTTGTTGGCTTGAAGGGAAAAGGACAAAACAGTGACATCCCAATGAGAAGACGGCGCAAAGTGTCAAGTAAAAAGATTCTTGGAAACTGACGTAAATCTTGAGCAATGAGAAAGATCAGGGAGCTCAGATTGAAGCTTGTAAATCATTCACCTCTCCTTTTCATTAGCTCGTGGTCTTGTGTCCTTTCTTTTATATGAAGAAGGTTGTAACCCATCCTTTTTGTTTACTAGGACCTGATCACAGTTTCTGACCGACATTTGAGAATTCTCTGAAGAGCCAATCATAGGAGTGGAAAAGGAATAAAAATGCTCTCATAGGAGTGAAGAGGTAAGCTTACAAGGATTATTCCGGTTCATTTCACAAACACAACTCCAAATGAATAATGTTGGTCTGTGAGCGCTGGATGTGCAACCGTTAGTGAACACGTTAGCCGTGTCAGCTTTGGAAGATTGTAAATAAAACACTCTACAGTGCAGTAAACACCAATTTGGTCAACCTCATAATCTCTGTTTTAGCTAAGACTGTCAGCTGTTGATTCAAATCAAATCAATCAAACCTTAAAGTTACCGGATGCAAAACTTGCCCTGCAGACAGTAAATACCATCCTGCACTATACTTTTCTCAGGATTTGATTACACACGAGGCGCCCAATAAACAGCAGGCCCACTCCTGCACATGCTCAGTGCAGGCCTGCGATCACATGCAACATCTGCCGCCATTTATCAGCAAAGAGATTACGGGCCGCTGGAGGAGGATTAATTTGTCGCTAATCTTATCTTCACAGTGGAGGAGGGCGGCGAGCCACTTCACACTGGGCTGCCTGCACATCAGCAAACACACACACGCACACGCACACACACACACACACACACAGGTTGATGGGTCTAAACATCGACAGACAGTGCATCACTTCTTTATTTCTGTACAGCTGTGTGTGTGTGTAAGTATGTGTGCAGGGTTGTTATCAGCCTACAGGAAAATAAAGTCCTGCAGCCTAATTGGGATTTAAATTAACAATGCGACCGGCGCAGAGATAGAGCGAGATACAGGTGATTAGCAATGCTGGCAAAACTTCATTAAACAAAGCTCAATAAGAACTTGGGGAAGTGATTTTGTGTGTTTAAAACCAATCCACGTGTGATTGGCTGCGTGCGTCTCTTCCTGGTTAGAGCGCACAGTCTAATCGCCGTAATGATGATTACTAACATGACGATAATGCACGAGCAATTACGGCTTTGACAGTCCTCACCTCAGGCTCACAGACAGGAGTCAGAGGCAGAGAGAATATCAGATCTCAGCTACATTTTCTATTCTACTCAGCTTTATCATCAGTCTGTGTCATTATAATCCGACAAGCTATGTGCAGCGGGAGGCACGAAGTGTCAATCAATAAACCACAGTTTGCCAATATGGTGAAATTCTTTGGAAAAGGTGTCACTGATAAAAAAGGATATTTTTCTTGTAAAATGTTGCACAAAGCAATTTAATGAGGAGAACAATATTTATTGACATGTGCACTCTAAAGATAAGAAATTTAGAATGGTTTATTATTATTATGTTTGAAGGGGGTAATGAACCCGTGTGTGGAAATGTGCTTTATAATATCCTTGAAAACATTAAATTACATGCAGGCTGCATCCTCTTAAAATAAGACTCAATCCACTTGAGTTTCCTGGTATGAGGTGCTGACTTGTTTCAAATGAACCATAATTTTAACTCTATGTTTAAGACTATTCCATAACCAAATCAGAACAATAGAAATTCAGCTTTCTCTTAACAGAACTTGAAAACTATACAACCCACCCACTTCTCTTTTCAGCTCTAGCTGAAAAACAAATTGAATATCTGACCATCAGTAAACTCGAAACAAGTTTAATAATATAAAGCAAATGGTGCGTGACAAGATTGTTTTCATCTTGAATAACAAACATAAGACTTTAATTTCTTGGCTTTGCAGTGTGGCACTTCTGGACTGCATGTGTTACAGCCTGAATGGACACAGCAGCAGCATGCAACTGTCTACTGAACAGCCACTGCCTCCTTGCACTGAATGTGAGCTACTGTGGTCCTGCACCATGCGCACCAGAAACTACATTTCACCATGTTAGCTGTCAGTATGTTCCAGCACCACTGCAAACAAGACAAATTCCGGTATATTGATTGTAGTTGGCAAATGAAGTGACTGTAACTCAGAGTGCGTGTGATAATAGAAGAGGAGAAGCGCAGACAGAATGCAAAAGCAGTTGAGACAACGATGACACCCGACAGCTTCCTAAACGTCTACATCTTCATGCGAGAACAGCGAATGGGCCCTTTCAGGCCTCCTTTAACACATCACAGCCATCACTGAGCACGCTGGAGCGTAAGGCCAGCGGCAAGTGCAGCAGGTCGAGAGGAGGCCAGGTGAAGAAGAAGAAAAAAAGGTGGCGCTCACATCCAGTCGCGAGTCAGAAGAGGCAGAAAGAATTTCACTCAGCCTCTGCATCGCTCTGCCATGGGCTATTATTCATTTAACATGAGATATACTGTGATGTATTATTCCTGTGCAGAGGCACTGTGGTAACATGTACAGGATATACGCTACAATATGTATACTTAGACAATGCACAGGAAACCTGAGGCCACTCTTGTTGTGTTATGTGTTTTATCATACATCCTTTTGTTTATTATTCATAGGATCAGGAGAATTTCACCACTGGCTCGAGCCTCAGCAGACCAAAATGCGATGCAGCCACTAGAGTAATGTGTGGGATGATTTTTCATGGGTGGTGAGATAACTTATGGATAAACATGTTTAATAAATACAGTCATTATTATGTTAGAATCTTTGGGATAAATGATGAAATGAGAAATAATAAATAATACATTTGCAGCTTCAAGGCTTCTTAAATTAATTAGTTCAATAATGAATTCCTGGCGAGAAGAAATACAGTATGCACTTAGTATTTAAAAGTATTATTATGCTGTGAGATTATGGATACAATATGGGTTCCTGACAAGCATGGCTTCAATTTGCGGGGATGATGGTAACCAAAGGAGCGGTTGGAGAATGACCACCGTCAAGAAAACCTCTCTTTCTATCTTTTCTGTTTTTCTTTTTTTTTTTTGTCGTGTTCATCTCCCTGTGACGTCACAGGGATGAAGGCAAAATGCGCGTCATATAACGCTCGACAAGCAGCTACTCCGTGGAAAAACATGCACCTGCAGCACACAGCTCTCCTCTCCCTTCCAAACACTAGCTACCCTCCAGGCAGTCAGTGGACATAAAGTTGTTACTGTGATGTAGAGACAGAGCTCGGTTAAAATTTTTATGGATGAAAGATACTTTTGTTACAGATTAATAACTCACCACTCTGACCCTCTTGCTCCAGTCCATGTCGCTAAGCTGGTCAGCAACATGTACAGCTGAACTGAAGTCATGTTAACTAGCTTCTCACTGACCCGCCATTCTCTGCTTCTGATTGGCTAGTAGTCCTAACCGCGCATGTGCAACTCCCAACAAAGGTCATTTAGAAACTAGATGTGTCACTCCATAGCTAAAACGAAGCCTTCAGCACAGAGTGAAAAGAGGAGTTGCAGTAAGACAAAATATGGTGTTTTTTGAAAAGGAAACCTGTTCTGTTACAACCTCTAAATAGGATTTTGAACCTGAAAATGAGCAGAATATGACCTCTTTAAAAGTATGCTTCTAGTCAATGGCAAGATCGCAACCAAAATGTTGAGTTACATTGGCTTCAGTCGCCACGACTTTACTTGCTGCCTGATTGGCTTGCTGACTAAAAAAAGTTAAAACTGGAAATGCGAGCAGCTGGTCCCACAAGGGCCACGGCAGCTTGTTTTCAGAAGTGGGGGTGTTGGAAGCACAATTTCAACAACTTTTTCACAACTTCAGGGGTTCTACAACCAAAACAGAAAAACAAAGAAACAAAACAAAAAAAGCATCATCCTTGACCTTAGAAATGTGCACTGTATCTGTGGTAAAATACTTCAAACTCAGGGTTCACTCACAAATGTTTTCTGGAGTGTTTGATTGTCTCCCACGCATTCTTCAGTAAATTATTCACCTGAGCAGATTTTACTAACTGAAGAATGCTGCAGCACAAAAACTTGGGGGAAAGCTAGCAAGTAAACCTTAAGTTCAAAATATTTTACCACAGACAATGTGAATGTGGTTGTCTTTCATTAATATACAGTCTAGCAAATTAAGATTAAAAATGCTCATCACAGTTTCCATAATAGTGATCAGACAGAGTAGAAAAGATTATTTCATTTTTTTTTTTAAGTTTTAAACTAAAATACTGCTCATATCTTACACATTGCACCTTTAATCTGTCATAGAGCTGCATATTTGTAGCCTCAGCAACAAGAACCCGGGGCCAAAGTCTGTAAAACACTTGCTGCTGCTCCTAAAGTGTATTACTGTGAATGCATGTAATGAGTGGACACAGAAAGATTTTTAGTAAGTAAATCAAATTAAACACAGTGGGGACAAAAGTTTAGAAAAGTGAGTCCCCTTTGGTATTGTATGAGAAGTTACTTTGTGCCACTGGGGTATACTTCTGCTTTACTGGTTTTTTTTGGTCCTCTTTGCTCTGCTCAGGCAGTGGAAAACATGTTCAGCAGTGTATGATCTAAACCACACCGCAAGAAAAATGGTCTAAATAGTGTTTGTTAAGCATTAAACAGCATTAAAGGGTCGGCTCACACACACTACAACAAAACATTTCACCTAATGGTATCTACAATGGTTTTATTTTTCCAGGAGATACCTGTTTCATCCCGATAGAATGTTTCAATACAGCATAGCATTTTTAAACTCTGGATAATCTGCAGTCTGTCAGCAGTTTTCACGAGGAGTACTTTGATGGAAAGTAGAACAAATAAAAACTTTTCACAGCAAGGTCTGTGGAAAGACACGGTGTTGATTTTTTTTAATGCAGTTTGTCAAGGATGTGCGGAGCGCAAACTTAATTCCATTCACCTCTACTGCACTGGGATGGAGGCAGAGACAAACATCTAGGACAAATCAAACCACAACTATATGCATGGCTTGATCCCACCTGAGAAAATAAGTTTTGGTATTTTGGCTGATCTGACCCTCTGCCAGCTCCTGTCCATGACGGCACCTCCCCACATCCACGTCTGCTTATTCCTAGCATCCCAGCACTCCTGAGTCATAGCAGCCCTCTCGCTGCCTGACTCAACATTCCCTTAACTAAAAAGGAAAGGAATTCGTACCCGGTAGCCTTCAGATGGGAACCAAGACCACATATGTTCACGCAACTCTTTGTGGTTCCACAGTGACACCAACAGCACACATGTGGTGGAATGCCAAGCCGCATGCATGTCTGCGTGGAAAGTGTTTGAAAGCATGAGAAAAGACAGATGGTGGGAACATGTTCAAACTATAGGTAAACTGATAGCTTTAAATTTGAAGACCAGACATCATGCCGACATAACAAGGCAGTCCCCAGACTTTAATTATTTACAAGGGGAAGCTTTTGAACCAGAATCTAGACCTATATGTGATGGTAAAAGTCTCCCCTTTAATCCTAAAAATGAAAATTTATGGACACAGTGAAACCCCATGATCCATTACTACATTTAAATAAGGGTTTTTTTCAAAACCATTATTAAAAGGCAAGTGACAAAATAAAGTTTTATGACAGACCTCTATCATATCAGACGTTTGCAGTGCGATAAGGGTTTCAGTAGGCAGAGGGAGACGGAGGCCACATGGACTTAATGGAGCTCAAGGCTTTGACGGATGGAAGGAAGTCAACATGTGATGACTGTTACAGGCCGCCCCTCCCCCGGGACACACTCTCACACACGCACGCTGGATATACAATCTGACTGGGCAGAAAAGGACCAGCGGTGAAATGCGGTCAACTGTGGGCCAATTCAGTCAGAAGGTGGCCAAGCATGGAAGAGACCCAGTCACATGAGACAGGCTGACCGGGGCACCAGAGCAGACGCCGCAAACACCACGAGACCACGGGGCACAAACGCTGCAGGTGGGGAGTCATGAGGATGGAGAGAGGACAGACTTCTAGGCGGATACAGACGGGCAGACCAGAGAGATCAGAGTGAACTCACTGAACCTCCTCTCACACACCCTGGGGGAGTCTCACAACACTTCAGGCCTTGCCCCCTCCAAGACTCCACCCTGCAATAAAGACTGTGAATGAAAGCCTACATGAACTAAGTGAAGAAGAAAAACGTGCTGGGATCAGGCGGAGGTATCCGATCCCCGAAGCTCGATGGCAAGCTGACAAGTCAAGCTGTCATCCGAAAACAATCGAAGACCGGCAGGCAAGGCGGGCAGTCAGGCGGACACAGAAGGCATGCTGGGAGAAGAATCAGATGGTGCAAGGCAGCAACAAAGCCTCTTAATTCCCAAAAAACAGCAGAATAAAATTATCTTTGTCTTCCCTGGTCCTTTGCCTGCACTCCAGGGTCTTATGCATAAAACATCTTAAGTTGGAGAAATTCTCTGAGTTGACGAGAGGTCGTGGGTAATTCATGAAGGATTTTAGCCATGAGATTCCTTCAAGGAAGGGGAGTTTGGAGTGGCGATAATAACGACGACATGTGGGGGCTGCCTGTGCTCAAATGACTGGAGCTGTGTTTCACATCTGTTTGCGGATTGAGACTAAAGCAGACTTTACTGAGTAAAGAAAAACCCCTGAGTGATGGGACCCCGGCCGATGGGAATGTCAATAATCGCAGGACTCTGATCATAAAGTCAAGTATCTGACCTGGAATTTTGACCTGATGATGGTGGTGAATGAAAGACAGGGGATCACCAAATTTATTTCAAATTCACCTGATGAGGTCATTACTACGAGTACCAAATTTCAAACCCCACGGTGGTGCTAGAGGAAAATGTAGGAAATCACCAAAGTCAGCTCCCACATACAACCACCAATTAAAGTATTGAGCAGTCAGGTGCTGACTGTTTGCCAGATTTTGCTGCACAGTGTTAATACAATAAAGGATGAAATCTCTGAAATGTCTTTAAATGTGAGCGTCAATGGTAAAGTTAGTAGCTTTAATAATCCCTAGTGACAGCATTTCATCAAAGCAGAGGTCACATTGTTCAAACAGCTATTTGGATATTCTAATTCTAACTATGACCTGGATGCCTGAGAATCTTTACAGATCTTCTGTATACCTTCTGTTAAATATATATTCAACAAAAGGTCACCTTCAGTCTTCAGCTGAGAAAGCTGTTTTTCACACCCGAGAGATTAATGAATAAATTCAGTACTAAAACCTCGGGTGTGATTTTTCCCCCCACCAGCATTAATAAAAACTCTTTCCTAAAGTCTGCTGTAAAGCTAGAGGCATAAAGCTTAAGGGATTTTTAGAAATACAGCTGCTTCTGCATTTATATTACATTCTAGCTTCTTGCCTATACTGTGTCTGGAGAGTTTAACAGTAACTGCAACCTTAGAAAAGCCTTCCATTTTGAAAGTCACCATCCCACAGTAAAGACGCCAAGGATCAAAACCAAAGGGGTCTGATAATAGAGCAGATTATTACAGTGGACTTGGTTTATTTAGCGAGACAGAGAAGTGCCGCATGGAGAAAGATGAGTCAGATACAACAGATCCATCACACACAAGCCGAGGAAAAGATGGAGGAAGAGTGGACGTGAAGTGATTTTTAAAGAGATGAGTTATCAATGCAAGCTGAACATAAGGAGCGACTGCAGCTCTGCCCGCAGCACTGTGCTCAGAAGAAGAGGAATGAGGCCCAGATGGAGTGATGGGGCTGTGCTCACTCTAACAGCCAGGTTCAGGGAGGTTTCTGGGCCAAACAACGGCAACTGGAAGTGTAAGGTTGCAGCTCCTGCAGAGGTCTGACACAGTGGAGAACCCACCCTTTACTGAACGCTCATTCAGTTAGATAATCAGCGTGCGCTGGTCAACGTAGGAGTTCTATTAGAATAAATTGCTGTGATCTACTTAACAATAAACCCACTTTCTCACAACCTGCCTTGAACTCATAACGTAAAAGGTTTCCTTGTCTGAAGATAACAAAATGCACCTACCTACACACCTAAAACATTTTAATTAGCATGTTATATATATTGTTTAATCCAGATATGTGACAAACTTGTTGATGTTAAACAGTTGTGTTTTATGGCTAGCTGTTTTCCCCTGGTCTTTACGCTAAGCTACTCATCTCCTAGCTCTGCTGTAGCTTCATATGCGTTAAGCTTTTGGGTTTTGGCAAACCAAAAATGCCAAAAATTGGGTCTGATCTGGCAAGTTTACTCTAGTAGTGAGGAAGTTGGTGTCGAGGATCAGAGGTTACATCAAATAGTAAGTGATATTTAAGGAGTCTTTAACTCCTGAGCTAGTCTTTGCCAGTTGTTTCCAGTTAGGGCTTTACCACTAAAATCAGGAAAGTAAAAGCACTGTCAGCTATACTTTACTGCAGACACTCAACCCAACTTAAATTAACCCCATTTTCTGGACTCAAGCTTTGTTGTTATTATCATCCATGGTGCAGAGAGAAACAAGTGTAGTTTAGGTAATGTCTTGTCAGATGCGCTGCTTCAAAATAATACAGTGATCACAGTGCAAATGATTTGGGGTGTGTTGGAAATATTTGATCTCGTAGACTCTTTGGGGGATTACCCATGTCTTTATCAGTGTCATGTGTTGAGTATGTTTTCCATGTCAGTGGTTTTTATGTGTGGTTTGTTTTCAGTTCAGAGTAGGATTCTCTTCTTCAGGTCAAAACCCAATGTGCCTGCATTGCATTTTGGTCCATTCCTGCTCAACTGGACAGGCTGTTGTCCATACTGCCCTTAGTACTGTCCAAAAAATAGGGGGGGGGGTAGCCTTTCCAACTCAACATTTACTTGGTTTCACACGGGGACTCGAAAGCCGGTGTCCTGGTGAAAGTCCTGGGTTTGACCCATCTCGTCCACAAACCCCCATTTGCCACCTTACGTAGACTTTTTTCGCTCTCTATCACATGTCACCTGACCTCCTCCTTTGCTTGAACCGGAGCTGTGCAAGCAGGCAAAGGGACCAGGCTCGAACCGAACTCAGCCTCGGAGACCAATGGAGGGAATACACTCTACACAACACAATACTTAACTTACATTATTGTACCTTTAATGTTTTACTCAACTTCAGATTAAGCCAGCCGCCAAAAAAACAAAAAAAATGACTAACCACAACTAACATAACAGCTATTATAAATCACAAAAATTAGTCTTGACGATTGAAGGCGCATTCTTAATTTGTAACTTAATATCAACACCATCATTTAAATCAAACGTGTGCTGCAGTCTGGGGCATGTGCAGCACAGCTTAGCAGGACGCAAACACAGCCAGGGCGGGTTAGCATGCTGTTTCCCTCTGGGTTGATCGAAAACATGCAGCATATCCGAATGTAACTAAAACAGGTTCAGGGTAGAGAAACATGAAAGGAAAAGAATTAATATGCAGATAGCAGCTCCCATATCATTTGAATATATTAGCATGAAATAATGAATAAAAACACTTAATGGTGTGTCTGTGGTGATATGGACAACTGAGATAACTTGGTTGGATTGTTTGATTTGACTAGATTTGTTAGTTCTTTAGTTCCTTAATCAGTTGTTTGATATGGCCAGTGGTAGACACCAAAGCCAAACACGTTCAGATTCAAAACTAGTGGCTCTAGTTTCCACCCACTCTGTTTCGGTTTATTCTCTCCACTCTCATCAACCTCCTTTCCAGCAGCAGGTGGCAGCTGTTATCAGCTAAACAATTCTGACAAACTACTGTAGATAAGTAGTTGCTGAAGACATTAATAGGACTTGCATTTGCCAGGTGGCCCGAAACACGACTAAACGAATGTTAATGTTGCTTCTTATAATATGAATGTCTAAATAGATAACTGCTAGCATGTTTGTCTCACAAGTTTACAAGGTCATTGTTGCATTTACAGCAAGTGCTGCTCCCAAGTTGCCAAAAAACATTTAGAGCAGCTTTAAGTAAAACTGAGTTCTCAAACTTTTTCACATCAGGGACCCCTGAACTAACACAAATTAGATCATGGACCCCCATTTGATAAGATTTTGTCCCAGGGTTTTAGATTATTACAGAAAGTGTCTGAAATCCATGACCAAAATAGTCAGACATTCTTTGCTACTTATGGATAGAATTATAACAAAAATAAAGTATTCACCTTTTTGCTGAGGACCCCCTGAAACCCCCTGAAGGGCCCCACTTTGAGAACAACTGCCTTGGGCTCTTTTTCAGTCACTCAATTTTCAGTCAATCAAATTAGTGCTGGTTTTGTTTTTACTTTTTAAACCGGGCACTGTCATGTGAGACAGCTTATTCAAAGATGAACCAACCCTCTGACTGCATTTGGATGACAGTTAAAAAGAGCGTTTTAGCTGGCTCACATCACGGTAGCTTGGTTTAGTTAAACCGGGTCTGAAAACAGGTCGTTAAAGCTTTAAAAAAGAGGCTTGCTGGATCTTCTAACTGAGTCTGATACCCTCTACCCCCTCAGCTTCACAAAGTCAGACATTCCTACAAGAATGGCCAGTTTGTGCAGCATTTGGCCAGGTGTGCCGAGGCAGGCTTTTCTGACCAGGTGTAAGCATTTAGATGTGTTCGCACTTTGTATAGACTACTTTGTTTGAAGCATACTGAAGCTTTTTACTTTCTCACAAGCAGCCAGAACTCTTTTCTGCCCTCTCCAAATCAGGTTCTCTCAGTGATTCATAATGGCCCTAAATAAACTCTAAAGAAAACGATAAATGCCATATCTATAACTTACAAGCACAGACTCAGCTGAGTTAGCATTCACTTATCCTGTTCAATAAATATTGTTTGTTTATACCACATTCTGTCCTGTATAGGTCTACTTATTTTCAGACTGGCAGATGGAGCAAACTGTTTTTAAGGGTGGAGGAATGTGGTGGGTCCTTAGGGCCCCAGGAAGATCAGGACCAGCTACGCTAACTTTAAGTTTTTTAATAGTTAATAAATGTTAGCAAAAAAATGTTTTACTCTAATAATTGAAATGGTTGTCCTCTTGGTTAAACACATTTATGTTGTAAACATCTGCAAAATCTCCTAGTCTCTTTCATTCACTGTGGAATGTGATACTTATGATTTGCTGACGCTGGCCGATACACATGTCAACATGTAAATAAGGGAAGTACTGGCACTTCTTTTTTGTCCACTTCAAGCACTGACGCTGATGTACTCTGGTCACTACTGCGCAGACTCCGGCTACAAATGACATCACCAGCCCAAGATGGAAGCGTCTGTATACTTAGGCTTCATTAGTGTACACCGGGGGGGTGAAGTAAGAGCTCATCATCCATCTTTCTATCTATGGTTTTGGCTCAAAGACTAAATTTAAAAACACCATCAGTGGGAGTTTAAAATAAGCCTGGACACTGACCAGTTTGAGCATTAAGCGTAAATGTAAAATAAAAATGACAGTGAGTGCAGAGAGACTTTTAACCTATTTCATAGCCTGATGGCTGGAATGGGATCTTGAAGTGTATTTGGACCGCTGCTTCTTTTTAGACTCACAGCTTCTCAATATTCTATTTATAGCCATTGATGGTCCTAACCAGCTGATGTACAGACTCCTTTTCCCTGTTGATAGATGATGAATTTATTTAATACCTGTGTGATGTTTCGAACGCACTCGTCTTGTGTCTGTTTGAAGCTCCTCAGCATGGCTTTTATTTTTTTTTTCCACTGGGGCCACCCATGCTAAAAATACAGGCTTCTGTTACTGAGACACTTTGGATGAAAGCGGCTGGCAAATGCAGCATGTTTCCAGTACACCAATGCTATTTATTGTTGAAATTTAAACTATTGCAAAATGATACACGACTACCCTGCAGCCTCTGACCACAGACTGTACTGGAATCAGCGTGCTTTCACATCGCAGCATGGAGGGAGGTGCCTTCCAGCAGTCGGACACTGCCGCTAAACGCTCCCTGCACTGCTGGCCGCTAAATCAGTTCACTGGGTCAGATTAAAGTACGAGATGAGAGAGGTCGCCACCACGTGCACAGACACACAGCTGGGATAAGAAAGACAGAATGGAAAGAGACAGATAAGCAGTCAGAGCACTGCAGATCTGTCATAAACAAAGACACCCACCGGCTGAAACCGGTCTAGAGGTTTACTCTCCTAGTAAGAGCATGTCTGACCTCTCTCTGGAACACATCAACCCTCGGTAACCCCTAAAAAACACACACACGCCAGCACACAATCCATCCTCCACAGCTTAACATCCTTGGAGGGATTGTTTGGGAGGGGGGGGTGGGGCGGGGCTGGGGACTGTGTGAGGTCCACGGTATGTCACTATTTATTTCCGTGATGAGTGACAAGAGGTGTGGGTGGAGCTTGCTGCTCCATGCTTGCACTGATGTTAAAAGCAGGAGGTAAGAACTGAAGAAAGTAAGTACTAAGATGTGACGTGACGCCCAAAACAGGTCAGGTGAGGCAAACAAAAGGTGGTCGGGCTGAGAACTGTGGCACAGATCTAATAATCACTATTTCAGGTCACGCACTCTTTCATTCCCTGACACTGAGGCAACACTGACAGATTTAATTTACGCCAAGTATGCCACAAGGAATTGTATATCATGAATAACTTTTTTAAATAACCCTCACTAGATAAAGATAAAACAACCTTTTTTTTATGTTGTTTAAGTCATCAATTGCTGGAGGTTCCAGAAAGTTTGCTAACAACCAAAACATGTGCTTATCATCAAAAATGTTGTTCACCTTATAAAGTTGGAGAACGTGTTAGCAAACAGTATTTACACATTCAGCAGATACAGGGCACACTGAAAGATCTGAAGCTGTGTTTCTTGCCACCTAATAAACTTAAGCTCAGTATTACTCAAAATGCTGGTGCTGGCCAGGTAGAGTACAGTGAGTTAATCGGAGCTGTTTCAATAAAAACAGCTTCTTGATGCGGCTAAAAATGGGACTGATGACAGCAGTGAGGCTGAAATATAACAGCAAATCTGCGGGCCGTAAAAGCAAAATGATGAGCTGAAAGACGTTAAAACACCCCTTAGAGTTGAGGCGAACTGCAGAGCCAGGTCATAATTCTCTGTGGGTTCATCACACATAGTCATTTGTTCCATTGTTAATATTAAAAAAATGGATTGGTGCAGCTTTAATAGTTTTGAGGGCAGAAATGATTTCCCTTTTTGAAAGAATCAGCCCTGAGAAATGCAACCCCACGTCGCCAAGTGGGGCTGAAGGCTTTTTCCTCTGTACCAAGGGCCTACACATGTACAGCAGGGACTTTTAGATTCCAGCTATTTGGCTATTTGAAATCATATTTTGTGCCAATATTTAATATCTTTAATTTGGACCATTTTCTTGGCATGTCATGAATCAGAAATGGACCAAACAGTTCCCACCAGAAGTTTCTAAAAGTGGAAAGCATTTCAACGATTTTGGGAAACTGAAACCTCCATTACAGCTGAAATATGTAACTATGTAAGGTAAAAGTGATGCGGGAACTGAAGCATAGATGTTGGATTTGTTGTGTAGAGCAACTGCAACACTTCGCTTCAAGCTAGTGATGTGTGATACTGCTGGGGCTTATGCTGTTCATTAAGATGCATGAAAACACAAACATGGCGTGGAACTCTCTCCTGAACAGAATATGTTAGCACTGCCAGCCAGAGCAGGTGTGACCTGAAGAGCCATGACAACCTAATCACCACCTCTCTGCAGCAGAGCATGTAGAGGATTATTCACTGTATGACTATTCATAGTGCCGGTTTGTGAATTTTATATTTCTATTCTAGATCAATTTATTGAATGTATATTTAAATGTAACATGGATGCAAGTTTAAGAGTTAGCTATTTTTGAAGATAGAATAGCTGTGGCTTGAGAGTATAGCGGGTTGCCCACCAATTAGAAGATTGGTGCTTCCCCCAGTCTGCATGTCAAAGTGTCCTTGGGCAAGATACCGAACCTCAAATTGCTCCCGAAGGCTTTGCCATCAGTGTGTGAGGGTGTGCACGTGATTAGTTTCTTTTAACTGATGTGCATTTGGCACCTTGCACGGCAGCCTCTGCCATTAGTGCACGAAAGTGTGTGAAAAAGCACTTGGTTAGAAGAGGTACAGCCCATTTACTTCTATGCCCTATTCCCTAAAACGGAAAAAAGAAATCTGCATAGGTTCGGTTTTGCAAACCAGTTCACTCTTGACTCGACACATCCTGTAATATAAGACGTGAGACCTGACTTTCCCTTACCCATAATCAAATAGGCTCAGGGCAACAGCTGTGGGAAACAAATTGAAGACATTTATAATAAACAAAGCAGAGATGCATGCAGACTGTGAAGTCAAAGGCATCATTTATACACAGCTGGCACTGTACCTTCTTAATTATCTAAATCCTTTCAACTATTTTTTTTGCCACTTGGTGGCAGTGGAACCTGCTGGGAACACATATTATTACCTCACCTTGTAAAGTTGTTATCGTTAAACTTAGGGTTTTTACACATCAGGAAGACACAGTGCCACTGACACTGACATTCATTCAAGTCATGTTCCTGAACGCACAGAAAATGTTTCTCCAAGCTTCTCTTTTAGCTCTGTTTTAGTCTCCTACAACCAGCTATTTGCTGTATCTGTGTCTGTCTGCTGCCTGCTGCTGAGCAGATAATGTACAGTAGGTTTACCAGAGATTTTACACTGAAAACAGCTGCTGCTGGAAATAGGGTTGATGAAAGCACAGAGAGAAAACTAAAACCCAAAAAAATGACCCGCAAGATGCTAAAATGTTTTGTAAACTCTGTCGTGCTTTTTCTTTCCCATAGTCTGCTGTAGAGAATGTCGATAGATAATTGGGATTTATTCAGATTTGAGGGAGCATTTCTGTTTTAACTGGTGCAGCGTTTCTAACCTTTATGGTTCAGCGGCCCAGGAAACGCACATACCATTTGCATTCTTTGAAGATCATCACATGTGATGGTACTCAGACAGTGAAATCTGCGCGTTCCGATGACCATTGCGACTCGGGACACAAACAAGTCGGAGAAATAATTTCACATGGCGTGCTCTAAAAATAGTTAGTCTCATATATTCTGAGGCCATGGCGATTATTCAAAGCGGGAGTGTGAAGCGCCACTATGAGACAAAGCACAGAGCATCTTCTAAACAGGTTACTGCAACAAGGGGGGCGGCCCCCCCCCCTCATATCGCCTACTGTGTTTATATAAAAATACTGATTAGTGCGACTTTAATGCTATTTGATCCTCTGTGGTATACACTGCTGAGCTGCCAGGCAATTGCTTTCCTCGCTGGCTGTTCATTTCACACACGGGCTCATGTGCATCCAATTCCTTTTTCTCCATGTTTGTATGTACGTGTTGTCTGGGATACATTACAGTATTTGGATGAAAAAATACTTTCCAAATATACATGATTAAATATATAATAAATAACTAAAGAACTAGTAAAAGTAAACTGAATTGTAGATGTTGCAGTCTAAAAGAACGGCATATAGGAAGACCCACAGGGGTGTGACTACACACACACACACAACAACACACACACACACACACACACACACACACACACACGCACACAGATCCCAGAGGATGGATGATTAAAGTCCTCTCTGAGTTGAAATGGGGCCTGTTAGAGATACAGCTTTATAACAGGCATCTGAAAACTCACTGATGTGCAGACAGAAGGAGAGAGAGAGTGTGAGAGAGAGCGAGAGAGAGTGAGAGAGATTTAGGTGTAACAGATGCTGAAGCGTGTGACTTTCCACCATTTGCTCAGTTAATTGGCAAACAATGGGCAACTTGGCTGGCGAGCCCGTCCCTGCTGCGCCAGAGGGTCCTGCTGCAAAACCAGCAACAGCTTCACTCCTCTGGAAAGAATTAAACTCTTTCTTTATTGTTCATCATTTTAAATTTAAAGACGTTCAGCCTTCAAGCCTTCGGCATTTGTTTTATTTGAAGAAACACTACATCTGGATCCCCACAGCATTTAATCAATTGTTCCTTGGCCAGCAGCCTAACTGCATGCATGAAAATCAATTCATCAGTTTTGCATCCTGCTGACAGACAAACTAATAAAAACAAGCGGGCATGAATTAAGTAATGAAAGATTAATGTGATTCATTCAACACGACGGTAATGTGCCAGATTCTGATGCTAATATTAGAGCCCACAACATCTGTATTTATTGATGTGGTTTGAAGTCAGAGTATAATAAAGTCATCAAAAGGCAATACTACTACCAAAAGCACCAAAGGGGTACAAGAAAAGCAAACAAGCCAATTAAAAAAAGAAGTACATCCACTTTCTTAGTAGTGTAGCAGAGCAGTGACCTTTGACCTTCATTATGTCTTAATGTGGCTTATTAGACACAATGATTACTGGATAATTAAAAAATCATGCTAGTTAATACCCAGACAGATTACACCTCCTACACAATGAGGGTTTACACACACACACACACACACACACACACACACACACACACACACACACACACACACACACACACACACACACACACACACACACACAAAGCTCTATATAGCCCAAATGATTCTCAGTAGTTTAATGGTTCAGGAGTGTAACAATTCCCACTGGGGCAACCTATGAAGAAAACGTAGATGGATTAGCGATACTGTTAGTTACTGAAACAAATATAACACACTGTGGGCATGTATTATTTGAGGATTATATTCACCAAAAATGAACATTTTCTGTGACATCACAAAAAAAAATTCAGCTAACAGTTAAAGCAGCTGTAAACATGCTAGCAAACAAAGCACAGACACAGACAGAAACAGAGCAACATTAACAATAATTTGGAGTTGTGTTTGTGGTCACCTAATAAATGTAAGTCAACTTTTCACTCTCCTTTTTAGCTCTGTTTTGGGGTCCACCAACTCCAGATTCCAATCCAGCTTGCTAAATGACATAGCTCTTCACACTGTGTTTGAACTGCAGCTGCTAAAAACTCATTGTTTATAAGATTTAATGTGTTTTCTTCACATACAGTAGTCGTGCAGCACTGAGTAGCTGTTTGTCTTTCAAACAGCTGCAGTAAAACTATGAACAGGGCTGCTCAAAGCTGAAAATGATCAAAAGCTCACTCCTAATGAGCTCCAGCGAGAGCACCTGCTCTTGCTGTCACTTTGTTGGTCATTCTGGAAAATATCCTTTCCATATAACCAGTGGCTGCTGCGGTGCTTATGATGTGGCTGTTGATGGACAGGCTTAAATATTTGTCATAGTTTTGCAGTAACACCATCCAAACAATGAATCCAGACATAAATAATAAATAACCTGTCTACAAACATTTCTAAATTTAATTTAACACGATTTTTTAGGATTAGTCAGGCAATATATTTATGTATTTTTATTCAGCCTATTGTTAATTCTATAGTACTGAAGGATGCAATTCTATAGGTTGGTTAGGCCTAACACATATTTGTTTATATTCTTCACATAGGCACTATATTTAGATAAATGTATTAAAGTGTATTAAATAGCCTATATCTCTCTCTTATCTCTTATTTAAGTAATGCTTATGTATTGTATTGTAACTCTTGTGTATTTTAAGGGATGGGCAGTAACCCTAGTTCAGGTTTACCACTGCCTTCACATTAATATACACATGCTGTGTAGCACATGCAGGAGGACATGGCTAGTGGGTTACTGATACTGACCTAACGAATTGGAAGATTACAATTTTAGGCTAAAATTAGTCAGCTAAAACTTCCCATAATGCAACTCAGTAGCATCTTTCCCTTGATGAAACTCCTCCAGAGCCATTGAAGACGCTTTGCAACTGTTTTCAAAGGATGAGTGGGACTCTTCATGATAGAAAACTAACATTATGTTATAATAAATTCAGTGGAAGGCATGAGGTTTAGGAATCATAGGTAGGTTTAGGTCTAAGTAAGAAAGAGTCTCCATCATATAATCCTTTAATTGCAAAAAAAAAAAAAAATTTTCTTTTGCACTTTTTGTGCATCAAGCAGCTTATTTGCATTTGATGAGGTCATTTCCCCACATTTCATCCATCCCGGCTGAACAAACACACTCACACGCCCTCACATCAAACCTTAGAGCTGCTGTGTTTATTACCTGCACCCTGTAGAGCACTGGATTGTCTCAAACAGACCTCCCACGGCGCTCTGGGGCCTCGAACATGTTAAAGCCATCTGCCACGTGGGAGGTCTCCAAGAACATCGCCACAGCAGCACTTTAGAATCAGCGGAATTGATTTTGGGGCAGCAGGACGGCGCGCTGAGAAAGGTGCCTGGGTTCAAACCCCAAGCGTCTTCCCCACTGGAGTGTTTTAAGAGCAAGACACTAAAATCCCTGATCTTCGGCACTCTTGTAAAAGCTGCTGCTATTGGAACTCTAACTGTATGAAATCAAAATGTGGTTGTTTGGAATGATGTTAAAATCTGCTCCCACCTGCACCATCTGTATCCAGATCAGGTCTGATAGACCAGCCATCTAATGTACCACCATATTATCAGTAATGGCTTGAAAAAAAGGTCAACTGAGAACATTTACTAGCCGAAAATTGCTTCTACCGCCCATATTACTGCGTCACGCAATATCTGACAAAAAAAAGTTTTTAGTATTCAAACTCATCTCAAGATACAACTATGAATAGATAACACCGGATATGCTCTAATTCTTGTACACGTGTCAATCATGTAAAGGATTGATAGTGTTATTAGATTTATTTTAACACTATCACTTTGTCACCCCTGTTCTCAAAACCCTGCACACTGTGATGTACGATCACTTATTAGTGTGTAACGCGGGAGGTAAAGAGACACAGACGGTGGGACAGATTGACCCCCGCTCAGCATAGCAGGAACGGCCATATAATACATACAGTATATACGGCCGTATATATGTATGAGTGTGAGAAAGTATGCGTGTGTGTGTGTGTGTGTGTGTGTGTGTGTGTGTGTGTGTGTGTGTGTGTGTGTGTGTGTGTGTGTGTGTGTGTCAGAATGTACTGAGATAGAAGATACTGAGATTTAGATAGTGGCCTGCAAGACGGGACCTGACGCGCCGGGCCTGGGCCATTTCTTTTTCAGCCTGAAAAATTGCACACTAGGACTTGAACACTACAGGCCAGTACTTTACATCACAGCTGGCAGACCCTGCTGCTGTCACTTTGAATTTGTTGTACGTATTGTTTCTACCGACTCAGGCTTTCATTAATTTCCATTACATTCCGTACAATCTGAAAATCTATTGGTGGATTGTAGAAACCTGAACATTAAGGCAGTACCAATTAAAAGTTACATTATCGTGATGAGAAAGTGCAGAGCATTTTTTTTACCATTCTGAAATATCTGTTTTCTACTAGTCCCCCAACTTTATGGAAGTGTTCTACTAAATTGCTGCAGTACACCTTTAAGAATTTAATTCGAACACTAGGCTGCTCCACAGCAAATATTTGGTAGGGTATCAGAAAGAGGAGGTAAGGTCTGTTATAAGGAGGGCCTATGTATTTGTGTTTAAATGTAGATTTATGGATTTTTGTTTTCTGACACTTGTGCATTATACAACATACTGTAAAACTTTGATTTGCAAAAATCACTGACTTGACCCTGCCTGTATTTGGGACAGGCCTTTAATTCCTTTTGCACAAAACTGAAATTACTATGAAAACTGTTATGAATATTACTTATATGAAAAATATTATATCAAATACACTAATTTCTTTGATCTAGCTCCGACAGACTGCTTACGCACTTTTATTTTGGAGGCAGCAACGTAACGAAAACAAACATACCCAACAACACGGTGCAGGGTGAGAGTGTGTGGCAGAAGTTAGCAGACAGAGAGCGATGGACAT
The DNA here is from genome assembly GCA_024633595.2 of Lepomis macrochirus. NCBI lineage: Eukaryota > Metazoa > Chordata > Actinopteri > Centrarchiformes > Centrarchidae > Lepomis > Lepomis macrochirus. The sequence continues at coordinate 3,530,959 of JALXJV020000024.1, forward strand.
GGAAAAGCTGTTTTGATTATTTTGATCGGTGGACCCTTACAGACTAAAGGAAGATAAATAATCAAGGGACGGATACATTTGGACTTAAGGAGCGCTTCAAAGTTTACGGGAGGCAGCACTTTTCTTTTTCTTTTCATCTCTTGTACGATAAGAATTGAACTTTGGGGCTCGGTTCCGTTAAATGAACTGAACGATTGAATTGTGGAGAATCTAACCGATGTAACGATGCGTAGCATGTCCACTGAGGACTTTAAAAGGTTTTATACATCCAAAGAACTTCTATAAAAAACAGAACAGGCATTTAATGGAGACATGAGTTTATTTGTCAGAATGTGTTCCCACACCAGGCCAGTAAAGGTGGTAGTTGGCTATTTGGGACTTGGCTATTAATTGAAGTTTTACGGAATACAAGTTGTAAGAGTCTATGAATTGATATTCACACTTTACAGAAATCAGTGGGAACTGATGGCTTTGTGGAAGGTAGGAAAAATACATTTAATACTGTATATATATTAAGTGGTTGCTAAAAAGTCAGCAGTACTGGTAATGCTTTGTAATGAAACATGCAAAAAAAACACCTTAATCAACTTACTTTTTTGTTTTTTTTGTGATTTAATGACCTACAGGACACACATGCAGAAAACAGACACAACGTGTGTGCTTGTGCGTGTTTTCAGTGCTTCCAGCTCACCAAGCGCTCTTTGTGGAAGGCCTGCTTGGTTGACGTCAGCTTGGCATTAGCGTGCTGTTGACACAACGCCTTGATCTACGTCACCAAGTGCGCTAAAGTGAGTCTTTCAACAAGAGAGAGTGAAAGCAAGAAAGAGAGAGAGAGTGAGAGGGAGTGGAAAGCCAGAGTCAGCAGAAAAAAAAAAACGGGTGTAAAATAACTGATGACATTCTGACAAAGCACAAGTTTGTGTGTGCGTGTGTGTGTGTGTCAGAGTGGGACAAGGCTGTGAAGCCGACAGTATTTCTCCCTATCAGAAGCCAATGTCGCTCCAATGCTAGCCATTCAGGTGAAGGGAGCACCGAAAGGTGCTGACGTATTGTTATTCTCTCATGCTGTCACGCTCCTTTCTCCATATGTCACCTGAAGGCCTCTTTAAAGAGTCTGTCACTGTCACACTGCATTTCTTTTTTATTTATCCCATTTCTGTGCTTGCATAGAAGTACTTCATCTGTCTGATGAGGAAGGTAAACAGTTTGTGTGTGTTTGGTGTGTGCTCTTTTATCCTTGTAAGCAGCTTCTGAGTTTTAGACTTTACAGTAAGAGACAGGGTGTTTTTGCCAAGTCAGTTTGCTGATCTTCACTTCTTCAAGGAGCAAGATTAAAGTTTAGACTTTTTTTGGAAGATTAGATTTGGTGTAATGCATTAGAGAAAGGCCGCCAGAACACGTCACATTTGACCTGTTCTCAATCAGCGGAAAGAAGTGTTCATTTAGTTTGTTTAATGACATTTAAAACAGTGGGTTTATCATTCAGTGATGAGGGTTAAAGTAAAAACCCAACAACTTATGCTGTTGCACATGTAGTGTATATCATCATTCTGCGACGTTCACAGCTTTCCAGGAGTTATTTCTGTCATGAAATCTTGCAATTTGCTCTCCACAAAAAAACATATATAACTTTGCACACACAAACTAGTATAAACAGAACAAGCCATGGTAATTTGTATCCCTTAATGTAGGCTTTTTGCCAAATAATACATAAGCTGACTGTGATACTATTTCACTGACATTTGGATGCTCTTTCAGAGTTTCATCCGAGCTTCAACATGTACAGACTAGTCTTAGGACAGAACAAATAGAGTTTATGTGCAAACAAGGTTAAATATGGGTGTTTCAGCATGTGTTTATGAACAATGCTGGGAATCAGCAGGCTTGTGAATGTGTGCCCCACTCATAAAAAGACGCTTAGCCTTAAATCTGCAAACAGTTCTACACCTCTGGTCCCAGAAACCTGATCCGGTCAACTGCGGGAAAGACATGTAGGAGGGAGTGGTAGTGATGGCATTGTGAAAAATTATCAAAGCGAGTTGAACCAGTTTGGAGAAACAAAAGTTATTTACCAAAAACACACCTTGTAGTTGCTCTATGTTCTGCTCTACTTGTCTTCTGCTGTGGGTGTAGATATATTTCTAACTGTTTGATTCTGTGCAAAATGGTGGCTCTTAGATCCAAGTACTTACTCTGCGATGCCAAAACCTAAAAAGGTTTTCTGCTTTCAAGCTCTCTCATACAGCACTCTATGTGTCACTTTGTCTACACCAGTTTGTGACCTTAGAATCAGAATGTGAGATTTGAGTGGTTTTAAGATATTTCGTTTTAAAAGGTTTACATCCTTGATAGCAAGGATATGCGGTAAAGTTCCCTTTTATTGCCCAAAACAACAAGTATCCTCAAGGTAGTCTAAACATAGAATATATAACATCAAAATCGTGTCACATTTTTAAATGGGGACTTTGAGATCAAGTGAATGGTGGAAGAACTGTTTTATTCTGACAACTGATTTTCCAGATAATTGCATGCTTCTGTCTTCTAAGGTATAACAGAAAACCAATAATTGTTTTTAAAAAGTGGGTAGTTTAATTTTACTTTGTCCGTCTGGACAGGGTCTGTGCTTGGATTAAAGCTACTAACGTCATTGTATGTCAGCTGCCATACAAACGTTATCAACAGGCACAAACCCATTTAGGAGAGCCTATCTGACCCTAACACACATTGCGGTTGACATTTGTGGTTTCGAGTGAAATCCCTGGACAAGTGTTGGACGGGCTGTCATAAAATTTGGTACGAACATTCGTGCTCCCCGTATCTCTAAAACTAATGACAGAGAGGATGCTGCTGTCCAAGCTACATGTCATCTTAGACAATGTCTCCCACCCACTCCATGACGTGCTGCTCAAACACAGGAGCACTTTCACTTGTTTTATAATTGCGTGCAATAATCCCTGCTACAATTCTGCTGCAATTTATTGCAGACTCTTATAGTTTTGTTTCATATTATATAGCATTCAACACACAAAACTGAAAATAAGCCTCAACATATTAATAACTTGTCAGAACTGTTGTGAATGTTGTGTTATTTGCAGCGAAAAGAAAACCACTTGCAATGGGTGTAGCCTCACAGTGTCCTCAGCAGGATATAAATGAGTATTTTTTTTTTCACGGTAAACCTTGCGTGCCAAGTTTCTTTCTTTTCTCTCCTCTCTTTGCTCCATTCAGAGGCTGAAAATGAGATTTCTGCTCAAAGCTAATGAGCTGCTTTTATGGGCTCATTTTCTGCCTTTGTCTCCAACTCTTTTTATTTTCCCCCTTAACACACTTGTTCTTTCAAATCTACTTTTCAGCTAGCTCCTTCCCTTTGATCCGACATACGGTCTGTTCTCTCCCCTCACCAGCATCTCATTCATCCCGTCTCTCTCCATCTGGGGTGCGGCCCGTACGATTAAAGGTTTTGCGGGAGAGCTGAGTCCCAGCGAGGGCTGCTCTAAGCCAAATCAGCCCCCTCCAGAGCCACAGCTGGCCCCGAGGAATAAATATATATAAAGAGCTTAGGCCTTGGCAAACCGGAGAAAACACAGAGGGTGAAACAGAAACTAAAACACTAGGAAGGAAGATCGATTTAGATAAAACCCCAAAGGCTTGTCGCACAGAGAGGGAGAAGAAACAAATATAATAAAGAGAGCATGAGAGCATAACAGAGCGTGTTTTATAGTTCTAACCTCCACAGTGGATTGAGGTGATTTAAGACGCACTGCTGGGGATGACTCCGACTGTGCTATCTATCTGCGCTCTGGCCTGAAGCTGAAAAAGCTCAGTAGATCACAGCAGCAGCAACACTGTGGTCAGTCCCGCTGCACACACACATTATACCCTCAGCGTGAAGCTACAGCAACAAGAGCCTGGCACAAGGCGCACATAATTGCATTGTACTTATATTGCAGGTGATGTTTTTCCAACACATGATAGTTTAGTGTCAAACAACTAGCGCCAAAATTCTGTTTTCAGCTCCCAAACAACAACCTTTGGGCTCCACTTTTCCACCACTTTCAATTGCATTGCATGGTCATAACTCCATTACAACTGAGAGCATGAGATGTGGTTAAAAGTCTGGAAAGAGCTAGTGAGTGGACCTTGAGTTAAGACTGGAGGGGCTTGTGGAAAATGTATATTTCCTGGAGAATTGAGCAAATAAGAGAATTACAACAACTGTTGTCTTTCAGAATTTTATTACAGGAGAAAAGAACAAGGGAGTACTCAAACAAATATCAGACGGTCCAGAGACCTGCAGCTTCAAGCGTCTGGCCCAGAGCAAAGGGATTATCATTTAGACAGTCCAGGTTTCTATGTTTTGGGGAACAGAAAACCTCTACCAGCCTTGAATGAACATTCAAGGAGAGAAAAGGAACGGCAAGAGAGTAAATGATAAAAATGATAATGAACATTATAGAAGCTGCTCTGGTCTCAGGTCAGTTTCTCTAACACCCAAGTGAATGCAAGCAGACTATGTATCACCTCTGATCACCTACATCGTAATCAGAAAGCCTATGAAATATGCCGTGCAGAAAAATGTGTCACTCTATTTGACTGGGGTCGGTTGTTAATTGTTGGAGCATTATGGTGTTGCTAGTATTGCTGTTCCCTCTATAATGGGATCTGTTGAGATCCACCACATTTTGGATCAGGTTTAATCAGGCTTGTGTCTATTTTGGAACAGTACTGTCAAGTTTCTTTTTTTCTTTTTTTGAAAATTAATTTATTCACTTCAGATTTTTTTCCCCATCTTGTCACAATATGGAAGTGAAAAAACTAAGAGTATTTTGTTTCAGTTACACTAATAATGCTTTGTATTCTGTGAGTAGCAGTGTAGCTGTAATCTGTAATGGGTAGGAATGGCAGTGAGGTAGTCAAGGTAGTCGTAACAAAAAAAAAGAAGAGTGTTGCTGGTGATCGATCAACACAGACAAAGGAGGTCTGGACGAAAAGTACACTTCCTGTTCCAAGGTCATAAAGCTGCATATATCTGCTGTTGTGTGGAAATCATAGACTGTATATAAGAAGTGGACGTAGTCACCATGACGTCACCCGGACGAGACGGTGGAGCTAACAGCTGTGGGAGCTAGCTAGCATGATTAGCTAGGTGCATCTGTAATTCACATTAGCTGTCATTTTAACAGCGCTGATAACTTTGTCTAGCGAACAACAGGCTTAAAGCTAAAATGAACAGCTGACTCCTAATAAGCTTTTTCAACTGCGCTGGTTAAATTTACACAGCACCGAGGATACGAGTGCAAGCTCTAGACTGATTGACAGGTCGCCATGGTAATGACTTGTCAATCATAGATAATTCCGCCCTGAAGCATACTCTGCTTTGTGGTCCATTTTCCTCTAAATGGGACCATAATTTACTAAATGAACATCAGTCCACCTCTCACACTAAGGTAAGATAAATCATGCTATTCATTTGAGATAGCATAAACTTCCTTTGCACCTTTCCTGATGCAATTCTCTCATGCCTGAAACATCAAAGAGAGCCAGCAGAAAACAGAGTGAAACCGGCCCTCAGTTTAGATTACAATAAAGACTCAGCAGGAGCTAAGGGAGCTAACTTTCTGTGTCAGCACTGTTTGTGCTTTGTTGCATGTGCAACTGATGCCGCCGAAGCCTAAAATGGAGAAGGAAGCAGCTAGTCCCACCAATCAAACGCCCAGGAAAAACAAACCCATGTGGTGATGGCTGCTGACAGGAAGAGAAATGGGATTGATTTTACACTAACATTGGCTCAGCAGACAGGCTCGCTTTAGAGCAGGAGGGACTTACTACTAAATGTCTACACAAACCACTGATGGTGATCAAACGGCCGGCCATGCAGCTGGTGGACCAGAGTTTAACCTTCAGCACAAGCACTCGCTACATTTCTCACGACAGTCGATCACACATCAGTTCTGCCACACTGAACAGAAACATAAATGGATGCGTCTTTGTGTGTAGCAGGTGGGTTCGGGGGGGGCTGTTACCTCTTCTGATATAGATATAGAAATGCAGTGGAAGGTAAAACCACATAAACTCAGTTCTACCACATTAAAACAAAAAGTCTCACTCCCCTGCGCTAAAGTTTTATTAACTGACCCTTTACCAAACTGCTCCAAGTTTGGAGTTAAAGCAATATAAACCAATGAAAATAGGTCTACTACAAATTGTTGAGTTGATTTAGCTTTAGCATGATGCCATTATTTACCACTCCATGTCTAGATATGTAAGCAAGCCAAATTTATTAAGTGCTTTTAATGCAGGACTGTCACTTTGTGCACTTTGCAGAGTGAAATAGGATTTGTAAACCCACAATAGAATGTAAGCCTTTACATTCTTAGTTCCTAATGTGCTGCCGGTTGCTTTTAAACATCCACGTAGCTCCGCAACTTCCATCTCAAAGACTTGATTATATTCTTACACTTCCCCTTAAATGGAAGGTCTCATATATCTACATATGCAGACATGCCACAGAATCATGCACTTGAAAGGATAATTAATGTTGGACCACGATATAGAAGAGCAGTGTCAGTCAGTGTCAGTCAGTGTCAGACACTTATTAGATAGGAAGCAATCAGCACAGCAAGGTATAGAACTGAGTGGAAGACAAAGATGGGTGTACCCTTTACTGAGGAAATCTGGGAAACATGTTTTATAAATATTTACCGGTGCTTAATAAATGCTAGACTTATAAAGATACAATTTAAATTCATATATAGGCTGCACCACTCAAAAGTCAAAGTAAACAAGATTCAAGAATGCAGGAAGGAGAAGAGTGCTATAGTGTTTATTTGTTCTATACACTTTCTTTGTTCCTCTAGTTTTACTCTCTTGTTTTGCTCTCTTTTTGCCTGAGTATTGCTCTTTAATTACCTTGACCATTGATGTATCAGATCCACAGACGTCGCTAGACCCTTTTTACTGGGTCACGTGCCCCTGTATTAATTCTTATATGGTCATGCAGTGCTCTCCAGGCAAGTTGCGTGCCAGACTTTGTGCCTGACCAATGTTAGAGTGAAGTACAACTACTTATTATGTTTGATAAACACAGACGGACAACTATGTTTATAACTACATGTGGTCATACACGCATGCACGAAATGAAACTTGTGCATTCCAACAGCAAGATTATGGGACCAGGTTAGACAATGGACAATTATGGGATGGCACTCCTCATAGGCACCCATCATTTTAAAACAAGGCTGATTATCTTTTTCTTAGTCAACAACTCTGGACTAATGCAAGATGGTTGTTTATGAGCCAGGCAGACTGGACTAGTATATATTGTTATCTATAATTTACAGGGGCTATGCTTATGTTTGTCAGTAGAGTAGATGCTGGATCAGCCTCCAGCCCATCGACTGTATATAAGAAGTGGATGTAGTCAACTTGACTAATAAGGTTTTTCAATGGCACTGGTTAAATTTACACAGCGCCGAGGGTATGAGTCGGCTCTAGCCTGATTAACAGGTCGCCATGGAAATCACTTGTCAATCATAGATAACCCCGCCCTGAAACATACTCTGCTTTGTAGTCTATTTTAAAATAAACGGGACCATAATTTACTAAATGAACATCATTTTGTATTGAAGAAGACTTGAAACTAGCGACTGAGACCATAAACTCATCAGAAAATTGTTTACTGGGGTAATAATTCAGCTGAGAAGTAGGGTCATTTTCCCTTTATTTCTAATGGAGCCGGACTTCTTTTTGCAACCAGTAGAGTGGCCCCCTGCTGGATTTTCAATAGAATGCAGGTTCCGGGGACTTCCGCATCGGCTTCATATTGTAGACCGGAAGCTTCCCGCTTGCTCCAGCCTCAGCCAGTACAAGCACACTTAATCCATATCCAGCCTCAGCCAGTAGGCTACTAGGACATTCCCAGTCCAGACGTCTTTAGCAAGTTCCACAGACCCAGGCAAAACAGCCTCAAACAGTACCAGCACAGCTAGAGATGTACAGCCAGCATCAGATACAAGCAGCTCAGACTCTAATGGAACAGTTAATGCTTCACCAAATGACCCAGCAGATTGGCCCCCAGTATTAACAGACTTCTTGAAGACTGAGGTAGTGTGCAGAGGTCCATCCTATAAGATCCTCCATACAACGCTTTCATAAAGTGTTGTATGCTCTTCAGTGTCCGTATAAGACGCCGCCGTTTGCTGCGTCACAGCAACACAAAGGAAGCTAACCCAACCTGCTAGCAACGGTCGATATGCACAGCTGTAGGGTTAGCCGCTCGACATGCATAAAGTCAGCGGTTTAACTAAACTTAGGTTTAGGTACTAACATTTCTGATGATTGTGGTAAGGGTAGGGAGTTTTGGGGGTTGTCAACAGCTTTAACACGAAAGTAGCTAGTTAGCACTTCCGGTCTGTACAAGACGCGCCAGAGCAAATAACTACGTTTTGTCACTTTTCCTGAAAGTGTTTGTATTGGATGCACTGAGATAGGAACGGTCTGACTGGAACCATTTGTTTTTTCACACCGCTGTAAAGTTGTTATTGGAAAACAAATAATGACCTGCAATAAAAATATTCTTTAAAAAATGTCTTTTTTATTATCTTTTAAATCTGTCTTACAGCAATACTTAATGTTCTGTACTTAGTACGGAAAGAGTTATTAGTCTATAATTACCTCTGTAGAGTACTACATGGTAAGAAACTCCCCAGTCTTTATTTGGTGGAAAAATACATCCTGAAATTTGAAATCTGAAGCTAATATGAAGCTTCTGCAGTCTGAGACAAATCAAGTGGGATGAGCAGTGATGGATGGATATTATTGTCACATGCAAGATTTGTCTAAATGCTGAGATTAGCTCCAGATGAATTTTAGAATGCATGTTTACGCTCTAAGAGGACGACGCATTTGGCCAGAGCATCGTTCCCTGCGCTCCCCTGCTCAAAGCTGTTCAATATCACCCCATGCTCAACTCAGATTTTATCCTGCTTCAAATCTCTCACAGCTGTATTTGAATTTTAACTGAAAGCAAAGTCTGGCATCTAAAAGAACTGAGCAGCCCAAACCACATTTGAGTGGTACCAGAGCAAAACTGCAGCGGAACATAAGGTGACACTCCAATGTTTTAAAAAATCTGCTTTGTTCTCCATCCAAAGTCATCCCACCTGCTCGAAAGACAAAAACATTTCATCCCCATAAATTAAGACACAAACAGCCTTTGTCACACTGTGAAGAAGACACAGGGTTGGAAACGGACCGATTCCACCCACCTAACGCTAGCCGTATCCGTAGTGTGGAACAGCTCTGTGTTCTTCCGGCCCTGACAGCTTTCTCAACTAAAATCACCCCCTTCAAGCCCCACAGAAAAGTCACATGAATCAGCAATGCAGTGACAGTTCAAAGCTTAGTACCTGAGAATCTGCACCTTCACCACATTTTCAAATTGAAGCTTAAACAAAAGGACTTTTGCCGTTTATTCAGAATTACTGGATAAACACTGGATGTCTTAGACGGTTGGCAACACTAAATAAGTGGCTTCACAGAGTATAAGTAAGACAATTGGTGAATATTGTCTTTATATGTAGGTCTCTACCTATCTGAAATCCTTACAGAAAGCTACATTGACTTGACATAGCTACTGATCACTTTGAATACAGCCCCAAACTTTCAAGGTACCTTCACCATGCTTCACCGTTTGCATGTCTGCACACATTTTTGCATATGTGCATATATATATATATATATATGTATGGGGGTGTGTGTGTGTGTGTGTGTGTATCAAATTTTGACTCATCAGTCCAGAGCACCTGCTGCCATTTTTCAGCATTTTGGACAGCACATCTGGAAACCCCTGTCTGCCTTGAAATGCCTACCTTGCTGATGCAGTGTAACTACCTTGTGTCTTGTTGCAGTGCCCAGTCGTGCCATTTTTTTGGAATTGGTGATTTGCACCTGTTTAGTAATTGTTTAATCTTTATTCCTTTGTGTTCCTCCCTTCATGAGGATGTCCTTCTCTTGCCCTGTTGTTGTTGCAAATAAGAAAAATAAGAAAATGAAAACTAAGTTGCCTGGTTAAATAAAAGTTATAATAAATAAAATTATAAAATGAGGATATGCCCACAAAATCCCAGGCTTGGTGCAAGTGTACCTAGAAGAACTGATGGTGTTTTGAGTTTTTATATTTGCTTTGGCTTTTTCAAAACAGTAAGTTCAAATCTATGTGCAATTAGTTTGCTGTTCATGGCGGATTTAAATTTTTCATTTATTCAAGCAAATTGCATGAGTTTTGGCACATGTGTGCAAAAGTACAACTGTCTACAATCTGCACAATAACCACTTGCACATGACTTGCTGATCAAAACTGATGAGTGGATTCTCAGTGAAATTGACGTTCTCTTCACATCATCACCTATCAAAATCTGTCAGACATACATTTATGTTCCATAAATATTTATGATATGGAATGATTGTGACGTGGCCCTGCGATGGACTGGCGATCTGTCCCGGGTGTCAACGGTTACCTACTGTTAAAATCTGATTCTAAAAAGCTCAGTTCAATACACAGTAGTATGTATGTACATTTGTATGTATGTAATGCTTTGCAGTTAACTTTGCAGTTAAAGTTTAGAGAGAGCCAGAAACATAAGCTAAAGTCAAAAGTCTTGAATGTATGTATGAGGATTTAAAACAGATGACAAGAAAACAACCAAGTTCTTAATTTTACTCAACTGTTGACTGTTATACGGTCTCTGCATTGCTGCAACAGCATGCAGAGGGGATGCTTTTCTGCAGTGAAAGAGGATTTTGGATTTAAATCACTCGTAGCCCTGTGTCACTGTGTGTGTAACACTGTTTATACTAGTATGAAAAAAATAGATGACATTGAAAGAGAAACTACCCAAACTCCATGAGCGTTAACCGAAAAAAAAAATCCAAACTGTGCCTTGAAGTGTGCATGTGCTTGTGTTTGTGTGTGTGTGTAATTCCTTGATCACTGTATATACTTGTATTCAAGAGTTTCTGTCCGAGAGGATTAGACCACAAATACAGGTTAGGCAGGAAAGAGGGGGGAAAAAAAAACAAGAAAAGAGATGATGACAGATTGATTGGAAAGAAATGATAGGACCGCTCTTGTATAACGCTGCCGCTCCTCTCCTCCTCCAATCATGGCCGGCCGGCTTTGAAGTGCGAACAAGTTGGGCACTCTGAGGGCTGTAATTATAAAAGCCTTAATCAGCAGGGAGCAGAGGGGAAGTGTGTGTGTGTCGGTACACTTAACTGAGATACTGCTGCTGTCTGCTACTCTGGATCTGCTGAGAGCTACACACACACGCAGAAATGAATGTGTGTGTGTGTGTGTGTGTGTGTGTGTGTGTGTGTGTGTGTGTGTGTGGTTGAGGATAGAGTGTGTGTGTCTATGCACATTGAAAATGGGTTTAAAATGAGTGCATACGGTTTGGAATGATGTATGAGTGTGTATTTGAAAATAGATTTACAGTGAGTGTGTGTGCGTGTCTGAAAATGGATACAAAATTGTGTGTGTGTGTGTGTGTGTGTTTGTTTGCACCTAAATAGCATTGCACAGCTGAAAATAGTTCGAAAATGTGTGTGTATGGATGAGGACGATGTGACTGTGTGTATAGGCTGCTGTGTGTGTCTGTGTGTGGTTGAATATAGCCTTAAAGTGAATGTGCATGTCCTGAGATTGTGTGTGTGTGTGTGTTCCAGCTAAAGTGGTTTGGAGTGTGTGGGGATAAGAATATGTGTCCACAGTCTAAAATAAGTTCAAAGTGTGTGTGTCTTAACATGGCGTGTGTGTAAAGCTGGATTTAAGTGTGTGTGTGTGTGTGTGTGTGTTTGGGTGTGTTTGTTTGTGTGTACACGGCCAACAATGGGCATAAAACATGAATAATTCAATTTGCATAACCAGTAGGAGTCCATACGTGTGTGTCCATGCATGTGTATGGCCACATGCACACTGCGTTATCAAGATAACAGGATGAGTCACAATATTTCCGCAGTCTTTCTCATTACCTTTAAATTGTTTTCCAGACAGGTAAAAAAAACCTTGCTGCTACACTTAATAGTGTGCGTGCTTATCTGTGTCAGCAATATGGCCACATCAGGAGCGTAATTCCTTAATAGGTTGTTTATCGTGCAGTGTTCCCTCCGTGCATTCAGGAATGCATGTTGTCATTTTCTTCTTCATTACTTCCTTCGGAGGCCGGTGCTTCCTCAGCAGCGAGGTGCCACTTTGCTTTCATCTCCGCTTACATTTAGGGAAATCAATTCCTCATTATGCCTCCAAACGAAACGAACCTATTACCTTTTTGGCTTCCTTCTCCATCCCCCCCCCCCCTTCATTATACTTGCAATTCCTCTCCGCTCACACATACCCTCACCATTGATGAGGTGTTTTCTTTTTTAAGTGATCTGCAGTTTGTGTGCAGAAGTTGAAGTGTTACTTGAGTTCAGTTATGATGCAATAGATTGACGTTAAAAGCTCTAAACGCCTTCAACAACAAAGTCGTTCTGGACCTCTAAATCACAGTCCACTTCTCTGATTTGTTCAGTGATACAAAGAGGTTTACAAATTGTAACCACAAAATGGACATATTATGAGGTCCTATCAGCCGTCTATAATCACAAAAGCACTCACTTCATACTTTTAATAATATCTCTGAAATGGATGTGTATAGCGACTTACATCATGCAGTGCACTGTTCAGCTGTTACAAAAAGCCAGCACCTGTTCTTATGATCCACCCATGGTTTTGGTAATGCATCAAGGAAACACATCAATTTGATGTTTTATCTTATTTATCGAATGCTAACTGTACAAACAACTCTTTACTGTTTTGCTGAACTAAATTGCTGACAGACATGTTGACTCTCCTCTCCAACTCTCAAGCTGTGTTATTAGGTGGGGAACAGTGCGCATTGCACTGCACTAATGATGGTGGCAAAATAGCACCGATTTACAAAAGTGACTGGGGAGATCTATGCTGTGTCCTGAGCACTTAGAAATCTACTGCAATGCGGAAGTGACCTTAGGAGATGGGGAGAAGAAGAGAAATGTTGCAAGTAACTTTGAACTAAAAAGTTCACGGCTCGTTAAATGCTGCGCCATTAAGTGAGCTTTTTCAACTGCACAGTGCAGCGGATACGAAGCTGGCATAGACGGCCGGTATTCTCGAGTGCCCCTGGAAACGGAACTTCTGCAATAGTTCTATGGGCCCCTTTGGGATTTTGGACTCTGTGCACATGCCCACTAAGCCCGTGGGGTAATCCGTCCCTGCAGAGGGCCCTTCATCATGTTTTTTGCACATAGGGACGTCTTAGAGGGCACTCAACCACATTTTCTTACGCAAATTGCCGCCCTAGAGGGCACAGCGTGACAATTTTTCCACTGGAAGGGCACTGCACTGCATTTTATCAAACGTTGGGGCACTCAGAGCAGTGATTCTCAAACCTTTTCACCCCAAGGACCCCTTAAATGACACAAATTAGACCACAGACCCCATTTGATAAGATTTTGTCCCAGGGTTCCCCCGCCGATAGGGTTTTTGCTTTTAAAAGTGTTATTATAGAAAGTATACGAAACCCGTTACCAAAATAGTCATACATTCTGTCATTCTGTCGAAAAATTATTCCCCTTTTTTCTGGACCCCACTTTGAGAACCATTGCTTTGGAGGGGAACTGCATCACATTTTCTTTCACGACGGGACACCATAGAGGGCACGTTATATTGTTTTATTTAACAGCCATTCAAGAGGGCACTTTTGCTGTGTTTTTGACACACACTGTAACAACTTGTCAATCACAAGATATGCATGCCCTAAAGCCTGCCCTGTTTTATCGTCTATTTTCCTCTAAATGGGACCATAATTTACTAAACATCATGCTGTGTTGAAGAAGACTTGAAACTAGCGACTGAGACCATAAAGTTAGTAAGTGTTTACTGAGGTAATAAATCAAGTGGGAAGTAGGGTCATTTTGCCATTAAGCACTTTTTTTTTGCAACCAGTGGAGTCTCTCCCTGCTGGCCATTAGAAAGAATGCAGATTTTAGGCACTTCCGCAATGGCTTCACTTTTCAGACCTCAGGTTGCCACTTGGTAGTGAGCAATGTCAAGACATGTTCCTACTTGGCAATGGCTGTGAACAGCTAAAGGCCCCAGAAGGCTGACTCCAGGGTTTTGTGTTAGTACACAAAACCCTGTGTACTAACACCAACAAAAAAGAAATGCAAAAACAAATCTCTTAATGACAAAAATATCCTTTGGCTGACCTCACAATGGAGGCAAAGATAAAAGCAAGACCTGTCTTATCATAAGTCAAGACATCAGCATCGATGACAGGTTGGTTGCAAGTAAGGTCCAGAAAAAATTCAGGCAGTACATAAAAGGAAAACCCATCAAATGAGGCTTGAAGCTTTTTGTGCTGGCAGACAGTAACTGTGGTTATACAGTGGACAATGTTTAAACAGGAAAGTCGGCTTTTCCTTCAGGAGTTGGACTAGTTTATGACTCTGTAATTTGACAAGTCACAAGAGTTAACATCCCCCAGGAAGAAAACGGGTGGGTCAGAAGATGTGTGTTATCGTAGTTCTCAACAACCCTGGTTGCCGCCCTTTAAAAGTCTGGCCCTGGTACATAGATTAATATACTAGAGATCTGGGCAGATTCTCTTGGCAAGTAGAAGTAATCATAATCACGGCCGCAGACTTTCTCCCACATGCTGTACTGCGTAGCCCATCGATTGTCCACAAAGATGAGCCTAATGGATGTCCGTGATTCTGAATTCTCTCTATCTGCCCCCCTCTTTGCTCATTATCGTCCTCCAAAACTCAGACAAAAGAGTTGTACTGTAGCTAACTCCCAAACTGTTCTCTTTCCCAATGCATCAAACATAGCAGCGTGGCCAGTGGCCGTACACCATGACCTTACAGTTACTCTTCTGACATAAATTCTGGAGGAGCCCTTTTTTTTTTTTACCTTATCTTTCTTTTAACCTAATCTAACTCCTGGCAGGAAGACAAATAAGCATATTTCCCTAAATCAAAATCACTTTAGTAGTTTCCGTTCTGAGCAGTCGGGCTCAGTGTGTGAATGGGTGAATGCGACGCGGCGTGTAAGTGCTTTGACGGGTGGGAAGCCTTGCAAGGCGCAATTCAAGCGCAGACCGTTTACCATCTGAACAGAAAAAGCATAAAATTCTTCTGCGTTGCCACATCACACTAAAAGACGTGAGCTCTCAGCTTTTAATCCAGCAGCTGCCCGCTACTATTCTCACTTCTTTCCGTCGCAACGCCTCACTTTCACACGGAGAGACAAACAGAACACGGAGGAAGATGAAGGGCCATGTTTCTGTCCACTTGTTTAATCTTTTGTTTCCCGCAGACGCCCACACAGAAACAGGAAGACGGGAGGCCACGCCATCGAATGCAGCCTTCGTTTGTTTATTGCTGTGCGTCATCCTGAGTAGAGGACACACACTGACAGTATGGCAGCCAAATGCGCCTGTCTCCATGTGAGGACTGAGCCATTACAGCTATTTCAGTGGATGGTGTTGTTTTTATTTTTTATAGAGCAACTTGCAGGAAATGCAAAGAGCTAATTTGCAAGAACATAGCATTAAACTGAATGAGGGATAAATGAAGGATGTGCGTTGTTCTGCTATGTCTGTCTGTCTCTCTGTCTGGCCTTCTCTCTCAGTGAACTCAGATACTTTTAATGCTGCCTGCTCTTGCAACACTGCAGTTATGCACCACTAAATTATAGCGTGTGTTTTTTCTAGGACTGCAAATCCTCTTAAAATAGATAGTAGGGGAAATTATGGCCCTGAGTGCCCATGTGTTAGTGTGTGTGTGTGAGTGACTGAGCATGATTCACTGAGCTCCTGGGCCCTGAGAGCCAGAGAGCATGGATCCAAAGTGCAATCTTGGGTGTCTCTGTTGTCTGTCAGTCAAATCTACAGCTGACTATGGCCATGACTTGGCAGGAGGATGTATGGGAAATCGATTCAGGATGGCACGGAGACAGAAAACATGTGTCCAAGTCATCACAATTCAGAATCTGAGAGAAAATATAGAGGTGGACATGGAGAGATACAGGCAGATGTAAAGGCTGAGAAATGGGCAGTGAGCATGCATTCTCAAATTAAAACCGGTGTCCAAACAAGGAAGATTCTCAAATAACAGCTAGAGGTGTGTCCTGAAGGAACAAATCAAGGCTGGTCCCTAACAAAGCCCTGGCAAAGGTGAAAAATGGTGTCCACACTAAAAACACTATCACATATACTGTTTCCTTTCTCAAACTGGTTCTTATAGGGGAATTGCACTGGTTTTATACATTTTACAACAACTTCATTCAAATCATTATGGGGCGGCTGTGGCTCAGGAGGTAGAGCGGGTTGGCCGTTAATCGGAAGGACAGCGGTTCAATCCCTGGCTCCCCCCAGGCTGCATGTCGAAGTGTCAAGACACTGAACCCCGAATTGCCCCTGGTGGCTGTTCCGCCAGTGTATGAATGTTAGTTTCCGTTTGAGCACTTAGGCTCAGTGAATGTGGGTGAAAGGTGAATGCAGATGTAGTGTAAAAGCGCTTTGAGTGGTCGAAAAGACTAGAAAGGCGCTATACAAGTAAGGAGCATTTACATCAAAGACTGTTCCATGTGATGGGGAGTATTTATGCTGCTTATATGGAAAAAACTGTGTAAAGCCTTTTGTTGCTCCTCAAAGTCAGAGTTTGCTGAGGTTGAAATCTCGGGGTGTGAAGAAGTGATCTTATCAGACCTCTGTAGGTCATTCCTCATCTCTGCTTGAGGCTAGCGGTTCCATTAGCCACTGCTAATCTAAAACACTTGTGCAGGAAGTGTTGAATATAGGACAGGAGCTTAACATTGGTTAAGCTCTTGTCCAAGTAGAACCAAGCTCAGTTTCTTTATTAAAAAAGAGTGACAGAGTAGTGATTCTGGCACAACCATTGTTGTACAAATGAATATTGGTGCTGTAGAAATGTACATTATGTTGAATTAAATAAGATCAAAGGGAAACATGTAAGGAAGTATTAACATTTGCATTAGCAGCAAGCAACTGCAACACCAAAATAAAACAGGATGAATCAGAAAACAGGGGAAGGTGTCACTTATAAAACTACACTTATAAAAACAGGAAGAATTTGCAGTAAAGGCATGTCTCTACTATAACAGGTATTCAAAAAAAAACATCTACAGATAAAGATGTCACAGCACACACATGCATGCCCATACTCAGCTGTTGCTGTGCACAGATACATGACGCATTTTTGTATCATCTTTAATTATTTCATCCAAACCTCATTTCCTTTTCTAGCTATTAAATTGCCAACGCCCCATGGAAACTTTTTGACTCCAAATTTGGTCATTTTTATATTTAAACCCCAATTACAGGATCATTCTGTTCTCTTTGGGCTGGGAAAATGATATATACTTGGGCTAATGAAACCCTTTCAAACCCCATTGGATAAACTCAAAAATGCACCGTGGTTATGCAGTAAACAAAGCTGCAGCGGCCTCTGAAAGGTTGACGAGATGAGGGTTTTCACATGACAGTGATGGTAAATACAGACAGATCTTTTACTTTGGCCATAATTTATTCATCGTCTTCGTCTCCTACCATTTTAGATGCGTTCAAACCCCCACACTTAGACGGTGAGGTGAAAATAGACTCTAACAGAGCTTCCTGACACACTCACTGTCAGAAGTCACACTTCTGCTACGCTACTCTGTTGGGCAGACCCCGGCCAACCGGGACATCTCTCTGCTCCCATTGCGGCCCCGTCTTCCCCATCACCATGGCAACCCCATCCCACCAGCACAGCAAGCCGTGTAGTGGGAGGAAGGTATTAAAGCTTTGTGCATTTGTTTTACCCCCTGCTCTGCCATCTCTCTCTATCATTCTTTGCTCCTCTTTCTACCATCCTTTTCCCTCCTCCATCAGCAGGTAACAGATGCCCGGCCAGTCCTCATAAATATCTCCTAATCACCCTCACTGGTGATTCATGAAGCACACAGAAAAATAACCTTGGGGTGCATGTACAATTCTCCCCACACACACACACACACACACACACACACACATAAGCACAAGACAGATGGGCCTTCTCAGGCGGAGAGTGACAGATTACTTTGAGGTTCTCCTGGGCTGCCTGGTGAAAGCACCTGGGCAACAACATGAGGGACCACACGAGAGGAGAGAGGATGAAACACAGGAGCAGGATCAAAGCGGTGAAGAGAAAAAGAGACAGGAAAAGCCAGAGAAGAGAGGAGAGAAGATGAGAGGCTCAAGTAATATCAGCTTCGCACACAAACCCCCTAGTATGATGCGGAGTACTGAACACACATTCATACCAGTGTGACCATTCATACCAGACTACAATTACTCACTCTTTGGAAGCAGCCTCAGACCCTCAGTCAGAGCCAGAGCAGGTAAACCGTATGAATGTTCGGTAAGTCATCATTTAAACAGTTAATGCAGTAACTAACGCACTATAATCAAGCAGCAAAAAAGTAATCAAGTATGGTTAAGAGGGATAATATGTGCTGCAACTGTGGTAAATCTATGATACACTTCCATAATCCAGGACCAGGTCCAATAACCTCGGCTGATCCATTCATATCCATCCAAAAGCTAAAAAGAGTACATGGGGGATTTCTAAATGTTACCGACACTGTACAGAGAAGAGAATAAAGGTAAAAGAAGAACAGTGAGGCAGACTACAGTAGAGATCAGAGGAGCAGACAGCTGTCATTAACCCTGTGGTATTATGACGTTCTGCTGTGCTTGTCTGGACGTGGTTTGGCTGCAGCCCGGCTCCAACTATCCAGTACAGTAAGCAGACTCACAAACAACTTGTCTTTAAAAAAGGTGCTACGTGTACTGTAGCATTTTGATGTCAACAAGACATAAAAAACATTCATTTTGATACATTAGTATAATTACTGTAAAGCAGCCTCTGCACTGTATTTCACAGTGAGTTCTAGCAGTTTGGAAGGGGAAATCTACTTTAGAGCACAAAGATGGATTATTTTACGGCACAAAACAGGAAGAGAGAGAGCTGTTCTTCCACCAAAAGAATAGTTTGATAGTATGGGAAAGTGAAAGCAGTGAAAGCCGGCAAGAAATCACTTTCACCGCATTTTCTGCCTTCAGAAAAGCCAAAGAGAAAACAAACCAGTCATCTCCACCAAGAGTTAAAAAGAGCTAGTAAGAAACCCGAATCTGTAGATCAGTTCATTTATTCAAGCTTTACTGCAGTCAGTCATTTCTACTCTGGTTTAATACTGTCCATTAGTTCTGGGAATTCTTTTTTTCTCCCCATCTGCTCATTGTGTGTTCTGGACTCTGCATCCTCGATGCCTTTGCGTGACCGCCATTCTCTCCACTGCTGCCATAACTTCCTGTGCCTTCCTCCTCTTCCTCTGTTTATATTTCTTTCCCCTTATCCCTCTTTTCCTGCTCTCCATCCCCAGGGCAATGTTCAGACATGGTGTGACCTGGTGTAACCGGGCCAGACCCAGCACCACAGACGCTACGTTTACAGTGGTTTGGAGGGAAGGTGGGAGATTATGAATGCAGTGTGTATGTGTGTGTGTCCACCAATGTTTGACTCTATGAGAAAGTGCAAAGAGACACATGCGAGTTAGAACGCTGATTTGTCCATTTTCAAGCAGGAAATAAATGGAGGCCTGGTCACAAATTACAGCTGAAGCAGTACACCAAAATGTGCTTCTGACGCTCATTTGACGCTGCAAATAAGCAACGAAGTCACAGAATCTTGATTCATATTCATTCATACACTGAACAAAATTATAAACGCAACTTTTTTGGCCCGCATTCATCATGAGCTGAACTCAAAGATCTAAGACTTTCTGTACACAAAAGACCTATTTCTCTCAAATAAAGTGCCACATTTTGGAGTGGCCTTTTATTGTGGCCAGCCTAAGGCCTTTTATTGTGGCCAGCCTAGGGCACACCTGTGCAATTCCCCTGCTGTCTGATCAGCATCTTGATCTGCCACACCTGTGAGGTGGATGGATTATCTCGACAAAGGAGAAGTGCTCACTAACACAGACTTTGACAGATTTGTGAACAATATTTGAGAGAAATAGGCCTTTTTTGTACATAGAGAAAGTCTTAGATCTTTGAGTTCAGCTCATGATGAATGGGGGCAAAAACAAAAGTGTTGCCTTTATAATTTTATTCAGTACATTATATATTTCTATTTTGTTTTACAACCTTGTGTTTCAGAATACTAAATAAATGACCTTGATCCTTGAGAACATCAAAAATCTAATGAGAGTAATGCTCATGCTCACTCAGAGGATGAATCCTTTCAGCTTTAGACACTAGGTGAGTTTGAGATGACTTGATCGTCTAACGTGAGCTGCAGGTGACTGCAGGGCGGGGTATAAAAACGGTGTCCGTCAAGTCGGACATTTTCTACCTGCGTGAGCTTACTGTGAGCTGAGATCAGTGACTGGTCTCGTGGCATTTACAACAAACAAATACCGCGAGATAAGACAAATGATGGTTGAACCTTTGTGCAACCGGAGAAAAGCAACTGCAGCCGCCTTACTCCCACAAGGTTTTAATGTGATCAATGATCAATTTCTAACCAGCATGCCTTATTGTAAGTCCAGCATCAAGCATCAAGTTAAGTCAGCGCTAATGAGCTTATCTCTAGCGCCACTTACAGACCAAGTTAACACGCAAATTGCTGTGAGCATAATTATGCTCCCAAGGGGAAAAAACTAACTTTCTTAGAGAATAAACTCAATTGTGCAGCAAGCCTTGTCCAACCACTCCTTGCTTCATCTTCAAGGTTTATTGAGGCTAATGTTTGTGTGTATGTGTGTGAGTGTGTGCATGTGTTTGCCCACTTCTTGCTGAATCAGAGATGAGGAGATTTTGTTTGCGTGGCTCTGCCAACATGTCCGCCCTGACCCCTCTGGAGGGACATGAGAGGAGTCTTTGAGTCTCTGCCGGCGCGGTCAGCTGAGCAGGCTCTGCGCTGCCATACCTTGCCAGGGAGTCTGCAGCTAGGCCAGTGGCAGCACCGACCGGCTCCACGAGCCAAACTGGCCACGCTGGCAGAATAACCCTGTGTGGAAAAAACTCTACCGACACCGAGCCCAGATGGATGGATGATGGGAAAGAGAGATGCACGAAGGGAAGGAGAAGATGAAGCGATGTGGGAAAACGTGAAGAAGTTGTAAATGATGGGGGAATTGTGTTTGGCTGCACAGTTAATTAGGTAGAACTACCAAAATGGTTTACTCTCCACAGATTTAAAGTGTCCTGAATTTTGAAAGAAAAGTAATTTCACTTTCCTAAAGCATCTTTTCATTTGGAGCTTCTGTGCAAACTGCACAACCCCCATTTTGTAAGGCAAGTTTTTTCTTATACATTTGTAGTCAAACTCCTTTAAGGAAAAGCCTCAGCTCATATTTGATTGATTGCGCTTCGATATTCTAGAAAGGAAGGAAATCTCGTAGAGCAAGATGGGGCATAAAGTAGGAAGAAAGTAGGTACACTGCAAAAGCTAATTGCAGCACTGTATTACAAAATCCCTTCCAGAGATGGCCAGAACAGCAAGGACTGATGACATTTAGCAGTGTTTAAAGAGTATCCCCAGGTGAATTATTCCTTTTCTTTAGTGAAAAGTCTAAGTCAAAATCCAGAGACTAGAGGAAGAACAGAAGGAGGTGGGGGTGGAGTGGAAAATCCCTCCCAGTTGTTCAGTAAAGGGTCCCAGTAGCTGGTGTAGAGCAAGCGAGTTTAAATGTTCCTCCACAAGCCGTTTAATGAGACACGGCTCAGCCCTCCTCCACTTAATTAAAGCCATGATTCACCTCTCTTACACCATGCAGTCTACAGTGCATCTAGCAGCCGAGACCGACGCTGCTATCTTTTTTCTTTTAGCTCACACACACGCGCGCACACACACACACAGACACACACACACACACACACACACACACACACACACACAACACACAATACTATAAAGTGTTTTGGGTTGAGGTTTAAAGAGCTGAGAGCCTCACCATGCCCATTTACTTTCCCTAATTCCTAAATCAATGCATTGACATTCACAGAGATAATTATTCCAGTCAAACACACACTTGTTGACTTATCCTTTTGAGACAAGTTTGTCATACTTTGAGCATACTGCATGTCCACTCAGACATCCTGCACTTACACAAACACACACACACACACACACTAACAAACACACACTCCCCTGACTCCTTGCACTCCCGAGGTAAACAGCGACTGTGAGATCTGGTCGCTCTGTCACTGCCTAAAAATGCCCCCTACTCCCTCTCGCTCTGCCATTATTAATGCTCAAATGTGGCTAACGCGCGACACTCGCACTCTCTACTTCCTCCTCTGGGCTAAAACCTAACAACCAAATCAATATTTATCGGCAGCGGCGGTGTGATTACATTCCCATCTCCCCCAGCTGCTGCGGCTGCTGCTGCTCCTGCTCGGAACCTGCACACGAGCGGGGGCAGCAGTGCATAATGACCACAGGGAACAATTTTACTCCCACAATGCACTTATCAACATGCCAGCACTCAGTGCACACAGACGCACGCACGCACGCACACACCCACGCACACACACACACCCACACACACACACACACACACACACAAGGGTGCCGCTAGAGTCAAAATACAGCAATAATTGCATCCCATAAGAAACGGGTCATAGATGTGTTGTTTAATTTTTTAAACAATAAGGCTATGGCTGGGCACTGTGGTTTTTAACCAATTTTATTCAAATAGGATGAAATTGTGCATTTCAATTGATGCACATTAAGCAGGATAAGCGGTTGACGGTGGATAGATGGATGGAACATAATTAGGGTGAGCATATTTTTAAATCCCCAAACCGGGACCCATAAGTACACTTTCATGCACGAGCACATGTATGGGCTTATACACACACACACACACACACTTTATCAGGATGGACGAAGCGAGTAGGTCTCCTGGAGCATACATGAGTAACTTACAATTAGTGGTGGGCAAGGATTAAAAATTTTTAATCGCGATTAATCGTGATAATCGTGTTAATGTGCCTAGTCCTGCTTACAATATTACTTCCATTGATGCTAGTGGCACAGATTCCATTTGTAAGCTAAATGCTAGTAAAAACCAATGGAAGCACAGTTTCACATTCTCCTTTTTAAAGACAACTATTTTAAATGAGCATGTTTTAATGCATAAATGGAGATGTCCAGAAAGTAGAACATGGATTATTTGCATGTCCTTGCACACAAAAAAACATAATGGAGCAACTACTTGCACACTTAATCCAATGTTGGACTTTGGACATTTTGGACATTGTTGGTTTGTATTTGTTTGTTCAGAGGCACAGATTTGATTCTCAGAGTTGACCAAAGTTGGCAGAATAATCTCTGCTCGAATTTACTTTCTCTCCATGAGGGAAGCCACTGTTCACAGTGGATTCATTGATAATGACTCATTTTCAATTTGCTGTTATCATTTAGAGCATGTAGCCAACTTAGCCCAGCCTCAACATGTTTAGGACAATACAGTACTATTTAGAAGAACACAGTGATAATGGATGGAAATGGATTAGTATCAGAGATCAGACAAGACCAAATACCTTGGTCTTACGTCATCCGCTTTCTCAAAATGTCTCCTGCTCTTCTGATAAAATAAAAGCTTAGATACCAACTTAATTTAGCATATTTAACAATTATATTTACTTGTAACATCTTATTTTCAATTACATCAACATTAAAACTGACTTTTACTGACATTCCTGACCCAAGTATACGCTTCTCTGGCAGAAAATCTGCTCTGCTCACAGGACGTGACAAATCAATACCAGTGAGCAGAATGTTATATGGTTTCCTCAACAGCAGCTACCGAGCAATCTGTCCACAGGAAGCTGGACTCAACAATGGCTTTTCAGAACCTTCACTCCTACAGTCCATTAAAAAAAAAACTTACAGCATGTCTCAGATGTGTCAAATCAATTTACGGACTCTTACTCGGAAATCCTTAAAATTCACATTTGGGCATTAGAAGCTGCCGTCTTTAAAAGATCCCTGCATCCACTTTTGTTTGGAGAGGCCATTAAGTACTGGCCCTTTTCCCCTGCATGCACACACACACACAAACACAACCACAGACAGGCCAGATGTCAGTGTGGAACATGGAAGTCTGACAGATGGTAGCCATGTTTCTGTTTTACTGCTGTACAAGTTTATAACCCGCCTGCACACACACACACACACACACACACACACAAACACACACACACACACACACACCTTTAAAAGTAGCACAATTACAGTAAGATACAGTAATTAAACTTTAAATATGTAAAACTGCCACAATTGGATTGAACCAGATTAGGATCTTTTGGCAGTGGAAACACCAGCTCAATGGGAACCCATCAAAACAGGCATTACACAACCCAATAGGCGCATTTTACTATGCACGGCAGGCAGATGTTGAGGTGTGGACAACGTTGCTGACACTGACATTTCACATCATTAACATCCTCTGATTCATGGGAACACGAAGTGAATGATCCTAAGGGATTGCGAGCACGCCCCCCCCAAACATCTGGGAGATCGCCATCTGTTGATTACAGACGTCTGAGCCGCAACACGCAGCACCTTTCACCCATTTGTGTTTCAACACGAGCACCCACACCTCATGCATACAGTTTTATGACCCTATTAGACACAATCACAGGCTCGTATGGCTTGGTCTCAGATCAGGAGGATCACAGACACAGTAGACTTCTGTCCTCCAGACAGCCAGTGGTTTTTCAGAGGGGAAAGAAGGCGGGGTGATGACAGTTTTCCCATGTGCAACACTACCAGTATGTGTCTGTTGTTAGAGACTGGATGAGTGTGTGTGTGTTTCATGTGTATAAATCCCCTCAGGCAGGAAGGACTCGCTGATGACGCGCAGATGAAGTTATCAGGGATGCAAAACTGGAGGCGGATGGGTCTACAGGGGCCTCGCACACACACACACACACGTTCTCTTGGATGGGCAGACAGTGTCTGTCTATTGTTTCCCCTCAGAATAAGCCTATTTGTTGTTCGGAGCTATGGGAATGTCTCACTCTTTCTGTTAATGACTTAATGGTCGTAAAAGCGTATGTGTGTGTTCTCAGCCTGTACAAGTGTCCTCTCAAGGCCAGAAAAATGAGAAAATCTTTCTGGTCTAGGCTAACTTCTTTCACAGGATATTTCATGTCTCAATCGAGGTCTCAAAAAGAGTGTGTGAGTGTGTGTGTGTGTGTGTGTTCATGTGTCTTCCTTTGTGGCAGCCCTTTCATCGGCTCTCTAATGAAGTCCAGACGCTCATGCAGATGGTCATCAGCTCAGTCTAGTAAATGAGGAGTCCTAAGCGTCGGCCTCCGGCTGCTGCCTGGCCCAAAGTCCAGACGGCGGACTAGCACAGTCAGTCTGCTCTGAATTACTCAGAGAAAGATTCAGGAAGACATGTGGTGCTCATAAACAGGGAATACACTAAATGATCTAAACAATCAGATCAGAATTATCAATCAAAATCAACTTATATGTGCACATACAAGGATTTGACTCTGTGTCTATCATTGCTCTCACTGTACTTACACAGGAATAACCATTACAGCTAAGAACAAAGACAGAAGAACTAGACAAATACAGGTAAAGAATAGACAAGACTATTATGCAAACAAGTACAGTGTGTGCAAAGGAAATTCCCTGGTGGAATATTAAAGCATATGATAATAAATTCCTTGAAACCTGTACAACCCACAGTATATCTCTCACCTGAGAACAGTCATGATTGTATGTATATTGCACAACAATTTGTAGACGTGGAAAGTGGACAAATTAGATCTGGTTTGAGGTGGTTAATGAGAGAAATTTGAATTCAGAAGTTCATAGATGATTGCAGGGCTGCCAACTCTCACGCATTTTGTGTATAGAGTGGAAACGTTACTGGTAGAATTTTGCAATTCAAGAATTTGGTCGCCAACAACAGAAAGTTTTCATGAATTGATCTCTGCGCGTTATTGATTAACGTCTTTCACCATCTTAAAATGTAAATGTTACATGAAGGTAAGAAGGAAGATGTTCCTATATAAGCCATTACATTTAAGACAATGAGATGGTAGACATGCTGCAATGTTGTTGTTTTTTTTAAAGGGAGAAAAAAGACATGTATTTTAAGTTACAGTGAGAATCATAATGTACTCCTTATAATAAAAAGTTAAATAAAGAGTGCTAGACACTTGAACAAAAAAAGCTGACGCATTAATTTACAGGGATCTTGATTGAGTGTGGCTATATATATATCCATCCATTCATCGTCAACCGCTTATCCTGCTAACAGAGTTCCGGGGGTCTGGAGCCAATCCAAGTCGGGGTACACCCTGGACAGGTCGCCAGTACATTGCAGGGCCACACATAGACAATCAGGCACATTCATACCTAAGGACAATTAGTCCGCATGTCTTTGGACGATGGAGGAAGCCTGAGCACCCAGAGAGAACCCACGCAGACACATATATACATATACATGTATATATATATATAGCTTGTTCACCCTGCTACCATCTGGAAGGGGATATAGAAGTATCTGCTGTCGCACCTCCAGACTGCCTCCAGGCTGTGAGATTACATTCAAATGCGTTTATTCATCGCCAGCATTGCTCCATGCAATATAGTTATTTTGTTTACCATTTTATAATTTTAGCATACCGTATATATTGTCTGCTTTTTCATTTTACAAAGTGTAATATGAAAACCTGTTGCAATATGAGGGTTGCATTTACCTTCTACCTTGTATTATCTGTTGATAATGCCATGAGAAATGTGCCTTAGGTCTACCAGTCATATGCTTCAAGGTATAGCATGTGATGTTCAGTAGGGTTCTGGGTTAAACCTGAAGAAAGTGAGATTTTTCTAATGTATAGGCCTATTTACCATTGTTCTGGCAGAATGACTAAACTAAGTGTGATTAATCATTGTGTGTTTCTTTTAAGAAGCTATGAATGTGATAAATGCAGGTAGAAATGCATAAAATAGTATTCAAATGCTTTTTCTTCTTCTGGGGGAGGACCCCCAGAACCCCCACTTTATTTTTAAACAACATTCTTGAGGGTTGGGAAGTGATGACCCTGACCCCCGTGGTGGGTAATGTCACAGAAGGCCTATCCATAAAATACAACCACTTCACCAATACCAAAACTCACTCACAAACAAACTTGATAGGCCTGTG
Organism: Lepomis macrochirus; assembly: GCA_024633595.2. NCBI lineage: Eukaryota > Metazoa > Chordata > Actinopteri > Centrarchiformes > Centrarchidae > Lepomis > Lepomis macrochirus. The sequence continues at coordinate 3,558,266 of JALXJV020000024.1, forward strand.
ACTGTAATGTCCAACAGTCAGGTGTTACAGTAAAAAAAAATTAAATTTGGGGAAATTCTGGAAATTCTTTCTAAGAGTTATAAGAGAAGACCATACCCCCTCTCATTCTTTAAATATGGAGCTAGGACTGGAGAGGGTTAGCCTAGCTAGCTGGAGGCAGGGAAATCAGCTAGCCTGCAGATTGTTACCAGCACCTCTAAAGCTCACTAACACCTTCAATCTGTACACAAAGAAATGTACAGAAGTCAACATGCTAACTAGTGAACTTTAGAGAAGTTGGTGGGTGTATTTTTGAACCAGGCTCTCTGTTTGCCCCCTGCTTCCAGTTTTTATGCTAAGTAAAATGAATCGCCTCCTGGCTCTAGCTCTGTAGCTAACGCACAGACAAAATTTTTGGCAATCCTCAAATCTCATTCTCTAAAAGAAAGAGAATAAGTGTATTTACCAGAACTGCCCTTTTTAATACCAGTGTTTGAGGAACATGACGATTTCCAGTTTTTGGTACGTAGCCTACAGTCGTACTAAACAAAAGCTGAATGCATTGAAAGCTTAGCATGTCGAAAACACAAAACTTATTCCATTACGAAATTGAAAAGATGCTAAATCTATACAAAGCTGCTTTGAATGTGTCTTTTCACAGATAATTAGACATTTAAAAATCTGCTGTAATCTGAGCTTAATCCAATTCAACAAAGATTTTGATATTGTTGAATTGCATTAAGATGATGAGTTGACTGTCGGCACAATGTGAAAATCTTGCATAAATATAGTAAAATCAAAGTCTGCATGTGCTACTTACATGACATATCTCTGTGACATCAATTTAAAACGGCTTCGAAAGGTGTTCCTTTATGTGTAGCAGCAAATCTGGGTGTGGGCTACTGGTGCTGGATGTGGATGCTATGTGTTGGGACACAGCAGGAGATCAACCCTTCCCCCCCCTGACGTTGGGATTTTTGATCCAGGATTTAGCAGCAGAGCTGAGCAGGAAAACAGCAGTAGCACTAAAATCACACAAACAGGACATCCGGCATACACTCTCACAATACACACATGAGTAGAGGAGTGTGCTGGGTCAGAGGACAATGACTGGTGCTGGGAGACAAGGGAGCACAAACACACCCACATCATGAAGGCAATCACACACACAAACACAGGGTACAAGTATCTCATTTTATCTGTTTAGGTCTTCTCATGTCTACACGGCCTTGTGTGTGATAACACCGGACAGGCTCAACGTGTGGAACACTACAACAATTACACAGCAAGCCTGTAGAGCGGGAAACGGGCTTAAAAATCCAGAACTCCTTAATAGAGAACCAGGAAAACAAACAAATTAATTGTGAGCAGGGATCTTCGATGCTTAATGTCTTATTGAGAATCTTTCACTATTGCTTTTAACAGCAGCATTTCAAAATAAAATTGATTAGTTTCAATGAAATTGCCAAGGTGAGTAGATATGCTTACAGAGCTGAAGTAGATCTATCTTGTACCTAAGTCCTACCGCTCGGCCGTCATCTTGGCAACAGCTCCGGGCAGCTATTTTGGAATAACAAGACCAGGCTTTCTGAATGAATGGGGAGAGAGCCAGAACTGCGCTTTCACTGGTCACCGGGACATAAAAACTACATGACTAGAATCAGCAGTAAAATCTGATTAAAAAACTCTTTGCCCCAAAATAAGGTTTAAAAGCGTTTTTCCCGACCCGTTATACTTCTTCCACGCATGCGTCAGTGCTACCACGCATGCGCAGTCGAAGTAAAACAGACCCTTAAGTCAATGGAACCACACGATTGGCTCAAATATGTTTCCCGACTTGGCTGTTAAAAGCAGAAGATTGGTTTTCTAGCGGGAGGGGCAAGATAACCGCCATCTTTGCCGTTTATGGGCTTTCCACCTTTAGCAGTATTGAGAATGTGATTGAGTGGCGCTTCCTCTATACTCTCTGGTTGTACTTTCACGTAGAATTCAACTTTGGCTAATTTAGAAATGGGAGCGCTGATTATGATTTTGTGATGATGAAAGCACCACTGTCTATTTTCTCACCTCTGACGGTTAGGTCATCTACATAAAGAGAATAAAATCACATATCCACGGACACTGAGGAAGGGAGTGAAGAAACATTTGCTGTGAATGAGAACATGACTGGTGAAGAAGATGTTTTCTAACACGTGCAACCATCCCCTTTCCAGGTACAGGAGTCAGTGGTGTTGAAATTATTAGTAGAGAAGTTGATTGACAGAAAATCCTTCAACTGATCCGACATTTGGCCAAAATCCTCTCCCGACCATAGTCTCTCAGAAACATGATAGACATTGTTCTTCATTTTTGACCTGTTTTATACTAAATGATGAAGTGAAACATCATTCATTAGTTGCAGCCTTAGTCTCCAGTTACACACTAGGACAGGTATGTTGGTGTTTACTGTGGTCATATACAATAATTTCAGTGGTTACTCACATCCCTTGTTATTCAAATTGTACAACAAAATTATTAAATGTTGTATTTTGGTGAAATTAATACTGTTTTTTAAGGTTTGAGTATAAGGACCCATTTCTCAGATTACAGAACCCCATGTTTAAGGTAAACGAACCCAGCGACTCAGCACTTTAAGTCTCTCTCTGCACTACAGTATCAGTTACAGCTGACACTGCTACCACAGGCCAATGAAGGTGAGGAATTTCGAGTTTCCCATACAAATTCCAAGAAGGAATATGTCATTCTTTCCCAAGATCTCCCATTCCTTCCTTCAATCCAGCGTAACTTTGTTCCATGTCCGTTGTAATGGAAATCTCTGCCTCACTTACACAGGCATACATAGAGTAAAGAAAAATTAGGTTGGGATTTCAAAGGAGGTCAGTGAGGTCTGTCTCTGGACGCAGTTGACTGCTCTGGAGGCACAAGGGCTTTGTGGGAGATGTGAAATGTGAGCATACAACGTTGAGGCCTGGGTGCACAAGCAAGGTTACCACTCACAGGCTGAAAAAAGACACGGGACGGTAGGTGAACAGAGCTGCAATCTCAGCACACACGAACACACACAGAGTTTAAAATATCCCAGAGGCGCTTCACAAAGAAACCAAACAAGCAGGCCACAGAGCAAACTGCCTTATTAGCCACGCTGATCTCAGCAGCCACAATGCCTTTAAAAGGAGCAGCAGAGACTCAGACTGATGAGGCAGACTAGAACTGTCACGGGCACAAAGTAACCTTAGGCTCAAAGTGAATTTAGAGAGACAAGATGGAGGTGGGGAGGCACAGGTTCTCGCTCACAGCTGTCAGCGAGCTGAGGCTAAACTAAACGAGCCGGCTGAAATATACAAACAGCCGTGACGACCTCCATTTGGCACAAATGACCTATTAGTTTCATGCCAGGCTTTTTGTGTTTGTGTGTCCGTGTGTGTCTGCAGCAAGGTGTATTGTAATGGGAATCTACGGAGGGGTTTTCTTTTGAAAAACCCTACACGCTCATTTTGGAAAAAGCTTTTGCTGCCTGAAACTCATGACTCAATATTTCAGGCGGGCAGACAGGACTGCTGTCAGTAAGCATCTTAAATAACTTGGAGTGATCTTCTAATGCCAGCTTATATTATGATGCCAGCCGTCATTTTGTTTCCAAACTCTGGATATTTCATTTCAGTTTAGAACTAAAGGACTCCACCAACTTTTTTGGGGTTTTGGCCAATTAGTAACCAATACACGATGAGAGGTTTGGCCCAAACTCACCACTCCCTGGTGGATAGCTCTGCGCTGATGCTGTGGTATGTAGCGTATTAAAGTTTCAGTTCACTAACATCACTTAGCTCCAATAATGATCCATCCATGGTTTTACTTCTCCAGGTTTTTAATTATCTCTCTGCGATTTCTGCCTCAAACTGTGTTGCATTACTGCCTCACGCTGAATACAAAAGAGGTGAATGCAGTTTAGCTTATGGTGCAGCAGACTGAGCAGCATAAAAGGTAGGCCTATAGATAGATTGGCCCATTGACCTTTATGGGGGGCAGCAGAAATCACAGGTAGTATCATAACAGCACATGGAATGAAAACTACAGGTGTTTTTGGCCCCTGTTCTGGAGACTCCCTAAGAGGAACTGCCCACTGGGGAGCTCCAACGAGAACTGCATACCTGCAAGGGATTTTTTTTCCGTTTGCATTCACGCTGCCAGTAGAATCAGTGAATTCAGAATCTGCAAGCTAAAAGTTCACTTCACTGTCAGTCCATTTTTTAAGGCGACCGTCATGTTGCTGACACGGCTAACACAGGTTTTTAAAAATGCAGTTTGCCGATTCGGCACTGGCTCATTTGTTCGACCAATCAGCGTACACGTAGGTCACTCACGGTTCCTTCTGCGCTTGAAGAGTACCTTTATATAACCAAGAAATACATTCCTCGGCCACCACACCAACATCACTATTTTATAAAAAGTTGGCATTCCTTTTAACACAGAGAGACTGAAAATTGGCTTAAATATTGTTTTAACTGCTTTCGGTCTGCTTTCACTAAGATTGGCAGTACACTCCAAACAAAATATAATTTGGCGTGTCCTCAAACTGCTGTTGAATACGGCGCTGCAGGCTGCTGCCAGTGCATTCACAGTCTCTCCAGGTCTGTTCGTTCTCTGGTCTCCACGCCAGATGGAAGAGCTTGTGAGTCTCAGTGGGAGCAGTGAAGTAAAAATCAAGTCATTGTAGAGTTTAAAATTTTATTTTCACGCTCTCAATCAAGCCAAATGTGGCGTTCCTTTTTGGCCATAAAGCTGGCTTTTTGTAGTATGAACACTTGAGATCCATTTGTATTTGGAACAGACGGCAAATCCTTAAGCCTTGCTTGGTGTGTGTGTTAGCTAATGCCACAGTGTGAGTGTGTGTGTCTCCCCCCCTCCTCTTTCTCTTTAACAAGAGGTCATGACCCCGCGGGTCCTGGAAGAGAGGTGAGAGTTTACACTGAGAGGCCAGACAGGATTCCCAGGCCTACTAAACATACCCGAAGCAGGGAGACTCTGCCTGGAACTTTATCTGATGGACAACAATGGTGCTGCCGTGTGTGTGTGTGTGTGTGTGTGTGTGTGTGTGTGTGTGTGTGTGTGTGCGTGAGAAAGAAACAGGGTAGAATAGAAAGAGTGAAAAAGATAGGGGGTTACGAAAAAGCTGTTAACTATTTACAGAAAAACAGTAAACAGGTGGAGAGAGAGATGAGAAAACAGGTTTTAAAGGAAGCCAACAACACTAACACACTCACTGCTCACAAGGATCCATCTCACTGTGTAATCACGCATTAATACACACTGCAAAATCTTATGCCAGCTCCTGCTCAGCCACCCTGCTTTAGACACAAATCCTTTTCGTTACATTACATTTATTGAGCTGATGTTTTTTTTTTATCCAAAGCAACTTACAATCCAACCATGTGGATACAATTCAAAAATTACAAGAGTCATGCAAGGACATCAGCTTCATCATCAAGTGCTGCATTCCCGAAACAATATGTTCTTGTAAGCAATCTTCAATCAGAGCAGCACCCTGTCATCACCGAAACAAAATAAAAAATTCACTTTGTGTGTGTGTGTGTGTGTGTGTGTGTGTGCGTGCCGGGCAGAGACTGATGCAATGCCTACCAAAGATTGGCACAACTGTGAGAGCAGGATCCAGGGGTCCTTGACAAGAATTTAATAGAGTCTAGGTTCAATTTTTAAAATCAATTCCCCGCCTGGAAGCTCATTTAATGATGTACAGTAGTGGAGAGGTCTTGCTCTGTACAATGTTCCTGCTACAGGATACAGTTGTGTAATTATTAGCTAAATTATATCCGACTAGAGGCCCCTCTCAGGGGGGGCTTTCTTAAGACAGGTTCTTATTAAATGCTGAAAGGGTTAATTCAGCTAAAATTGTAACAAGACAGTATTTTCTCCACTAGGTCGTGGGGTATCTAGGCATGTAGTGAGAGTGCTGCCTCCACTCCGATGCAATGGAGCTCAGTGGAATTTTATTTGAGCTGCTTACAGTACTGAAAATTCAAGATCTCTTTCCAGGAACAGTGTCCGCCTCACCCTGGATAATACTGCAGAACATGCATTCAACGGTATACATGGGGCTTTCGCCAGTTAGAGTAGTGGGAGAACTGTAATGCAGTGAGCTCCATAAAGCTCAATTCACTGTGGTGTAATTGACACAATTAACACAAAACATGAAATATGTCCTTATTTGGTGCCATAACATTATACTCAGTGCTGGATTTGTTGCTGTCGTCAAACGTGTGAGCCTAGTTTGTGGCAAAAACAAGGGTTACGGCTTCAATGCTTTCCCACACATTGGGTTTTATTAAAATGTTGCAGTTATTGTTATCATTTCTCCACTACAGCAGTGGGGTCTGCAGTAAAGCCAATGTCAACAATACAGAAGGGCTGAGTGTGGTCCAGTCCACTGATCTATTTAGCAGTTGCTGACATGCAAAGGTTTAGGTACATTGAATCGAAGTTATTATTAAAGTGCGGTCACACCATGGCCATTTAAATCATGATACCGAAGGGATGTATAATGGTGATTTTCTTTGTGGGGATTAGAAATATCAATTGTCCATTGCTGCCAGCAGCAACACTGATGACTCACACAGAGCCAGAGGATGTGCAGAAAAATGCCTCCTGATCAGAACTGTGACAGCACGCCTGCTTTGGTCTTATGCTGGTGTGGACGATGCTCCTTTATCCTTTTTCTCTCTGGTGTATCTCATGTCTCATCTCTCTTTTATCCCTGCAGCACCATCACATCAGATACAGAAGGAATTTCTCTGTAAGGTTTCACTTTTCTCTGCTTTCACGTCATACAGACTGACTGTCCTGTATGTTCTCTGGCCTTTTACCAATGGACTTTAGAGCGGATGGATAGTGCAATCTGAAGTATCATGGGAGCATTAAAGATGTACAAATGCCATAAAGCATAATACAGGGGATCTAAAATCAGCCACTGAGGCTTCCAGACACACAGTCTCCAGCAACAACATTAAGAGATTATCATTTTTGCTTGGGAATGATTCAGTTTCTGTTCATGGAAAGCAAATAGGCCTACACAGAAAGATTGTCTTCCTTTTGCAGGGTACAGTAAACCTATGGCTAGGTTTAAACCTAGGCTACTGTAGGTCAGCAGCACTGAGTCAGTGCCACTGTGCGCTCCTGAACGCAGGGCTCTTTGATTTTGGCGCACGCAGAGGCTGCTGTATGCCACATTATCACATTCAGGGGCGTTGATTCACTATAAAAACAAGGTTGGTAAAGCAACATACCAAATCTACTTGTTGTAGTTTGGCATCATTTGATGCAAATCCCGGAACCCCTGCTGGCACGGAGAGGATTTTCTTTATTTATTATGAAACGGGACTCACAGATTAGAAAGGACATCAGTCTTAAATGCGCCCTAAAGATGGTTTAGCCTATGTTTAGATATGGTCTTTTCATTATAGCCTGGTCTTTGCTCTCGATCCAGATGTAAGAACATCTAGGTGGATCAATTTGGGGTTCGCTTCAGCCAGCCTATGCCCACTTTGCCAAACGCCACTGCCGCCCGTGCACCGATTCCAACCGTCACGTTTCTGTAGACAAAAAGCCTCCCCTACCTACCATCTTCATGCCACTTGTCAGCCAAGGAGACGCGAGCGAACAGCTTGCTCACATCCAATCCCAAACGCACAAACCCACACTTCCACCAAGAAAGAACCGCGTAACAAAAGCCGGACAAAAGCGCGACAAGACAACCAAGCCAGAGCCGCGTAATTGTGCCACATGTATGATTGATTTAAGACAGTGCGCTCCTGCTGGGTGATTTACGCGTCCACGCGGCACAAGTATGAGTTATTTATCTCCTGCGTTACAGTACAGCCTGGACAAATCGATGTGTCAGCATGCCACGAGGCGGCCAGACAAGATGCCATACATCAATATACACACACCTATACACACACATCCGACAGAGAAGAGAGGAGGGCGATCCTACCTGGTTGGAACATACTTTGGAAATAAAAGATGACCAGAATAAAGGATCCCAAACAGGTGGCAAATACCATCCGGCAAATCCTGCTCATCCTCATCAGTTCGCTCAGAGTCTGTTTCATGACGGGGCGGAGAAGCTGGAGGGTGCTGCTGGCTTTGTGGGGGGAATGAAGGGCCGGTTTGTTGGAATCTCCGGGGCTCTGGTGGTACTGATGAGGAGTGTCTGCCGGTCAATGGGCTGAACTCATCCAACACGGAGCGTACCACTGCAGGGCTGCTGGGGAGGGGGGTGGAGGGCTGGGACAGCGCGATGGCACCCCCCGCTCGATAGGGAATGAGCGCGCCCAGATGTGCGCTTCTGTTCAAGAGCATCGCATTTAAACCTGGTGTTTAACTATTTCCATCAGGAGAAAACCACAGGAGTGCAGCCAATATTGTTGTAAGATATACACTACCCATTACAAATAAATAGCTTATAGCAAAAAAGAGCTAAAATAGTGGAGCATTTCAGTAGATAGTAGTGTGTCTTTCCACCTCAACCATTATGTTACTTATATTTCAACTCCACTTCATTTTGGGGGCTATTATTGTAGGCTACTTTTTACTCCACTACATTTATCAAATAATTCAGGCTACAAAATCTATGACCAACTAATCTAATCTAATCTATTGTTATAGATTTACCTATCCAACAGTAGTCTATGCAAAGGAGCTCAAACTGGCTCCACCTTAACCGACTTTACTTTGCAGATTCAGATGAATAATAAATAACTATAATCAACAAATAAACGATGATGCTATATCTATTCTGACAGTAACAGATACAGAAATTGTACTAATGCCAGTACAGGGTACTACTAATATAAAGTAGTAGTAGAAGAAGTTTAATTGGTACAGTTCACAGTACAATAGTAAAAGCAGAAGGCCTAGTACTAACAGAGCTCGATCAGCAGTTGCAGTTGAAGGCATTATTGTAGTAGCATGATCAGTATTATGGCACTGCTTTTTTTTCATCCCACACATGTTTGTATCAATTTTATTTTTCATTCCTTCCTGACAAAATACAATACATAGGCTGTATAACAATACATACAACACAATAATATGGCTCCATTTACCTATTCCAGCAGCTACAGTGCCACCTAGTGGTGTGAGGGCACACACTGTGTGGGTGTCAGGTGAAACTTCTGAACACTGTCCAAGACAAGCAGGCAGTGATAGATAGACCTCCATGCAGCATCTTAACCTGCACAAGGTCATAGAAGCTGATTTGCTTTGATCAAATTATGCTCTCGTGGCATTCCCAGGCATACACTCCGGTGCACTTTTTCAAATTAGGATGTCTGTTTTAATTACACAAGCCGGTCTTGTCAAGGAGAGAATCAAAAGGTGATCTGAGGGTAGCTTCAGAAAATGTGCACCCAACTGCTGCAGTGTTCAATAAGCAACAGCACAGCAGTGCAGGTCATTAACATGTAATGGATGGATATCCAACGTGTACTTGACTGACAAGCTGCAAGACACCGAGATAATTACAATGATGAGCTTGCACGCGGCACGCCCATGTTGTGCCCTTATAGATGTATATTTTTTTCATTTGAATGCAGAGTGTGGAGCTAAGGGGTAGAGGGTCAGCGGCACGCTTTAAAGAAATGCACTCAGGTCCCTGCATCCATAAACGATCCGCATGAATATTCAACAGCTGTTTTAAGACAGTCACTATGCTAAGCTGCATTGAATCAGAGGGGAATATAAAAGAGGTAAAGCAAACAAGGGAGTGCATCAGGAACTCTGGCCTAACGTCTCAATAAAGACACCATATGCATCAATTAAAACAAGAACATTTGCCGATAAATGCTATTAATTTGGGTAATTCAATAATCCCTGTCTAGTTCATTACATGAAATTAAGGCTGTTAAACCCCTGAGGCCTGTGCATAGTAATAAAAACAGAGTATAAGCCGGAGTATTTACTCCACGTAAATGCATCAGATCCCAGAGTCTTATCACTCTCCTGCAGCTTTTTTAAAACTCAGCTATGTTAAAGCTCACAGAGGCTTTCAGAGGCAGAACCTTAGGGAGCATCTTCTACTCTTTAAAGCATCAATTCTATTCTTTAATGCATCAAGTAGCTTTGATGCATAAAAATGCATCAAAGCTACTGTATACCTCAAAGTTATGCTCGAAGCAACAGTTCATGAAAATGCAAACAAACCTTAAAAAGGCGCCACAGACACAACTACACACAAAACAAGAAGTGTGTCAGTGGCAGAGCATCAGTCCTCATCCGCCTGCTCATCAGGTTTCAGGTGAAGCTGTGATTGGCAGCTGGTGAGTTGGCCATCCTTTTGCCGTCACTCCTCTGGGTGATCTCAAGCACTTGCCTGCTTTCTCATAATGTTGCCACAGGCTCAGCAGTTTCCTCTCATCATCAAGATCTCAGACATATGCCGGGTTTGGGTCACTGAGCGGAGCACCAAGACAGTAGACAACAATCCCTTACTAATGGATATCTACAGGGCAGGAGACTGTAGTTGCTTGCAAAAGCTGAGAATAGTAATAATTAGTAAGAGTCAAGTTGTGACTTATGAAACAAAGATCTGTAGGTGTGACATTTCTACTGACAAAAACTGCAGTGGTTTTTAAATGATCACATTTAGGTTCTTGTGGCTGAAGTGTCAGCATACAGTTTCTTATTTACGCAGCCCGCAGACATAAAGCAATATCATTTACATTATCATTCACTTGGAGTCATATTTTTGTTCACCTGATGAATCCAACCTTCACTCTCCTTTTAACCCTGTTTTAGTGAGCCAACTCCTGAGAAAGGTTCTGGCTCTTAATGCTCTACTTCATCAGCTAGTTGTTAACTTCCTCACAGCTGTGAGAAATTCGAAAACCAGGAGCTGAAAGGCGCTAAAAGGCTCTGTAGACCCGAGGGGAACGGCAGCGGGCTGCTCCCTACAAGTGACACCTTTCACATTGTGCAGGCATTTGGTTAAAAAAAAAAGATTGGTGCAGCTTTAAGTGATACGTGTAGTTTGCAAGATGCTATAATCACACAATTCTAGCAGAAAATTTTGAAAATGTCATGTATTCACCTGCTCATGTACTGCGGGGTCAGTCTCCACAGAGACGGACTATGAGCTTGGCCATGAATAATTCAGACAGGCAGCATTCAGAGCATGAAACTCATTTGAATCTGCTGCTCTGGCATTGACCTCAGACAGCAGAGCTTTTTCAAGGACTGGACAAACATCTCAAATCTGACCTCTCTTCACTTCACCTCAAAACAGTGTGTGACAGCACATCACGGAGGTGACAGTGAATTATTATCGCTGCCGGAGAAACAAATCAATAGGTGTCAAAAGCAGCTGGTAGCCATTTTCTGCCTTAATAGCCTTCGAAACACAGCTGTTTTTATGAAATATTGTGGAAAAAGTGATGCTGACCTGGGCTGACCTGGGGTAGGCTTCCAGCTATCGTTTAGTTGGACTGCATTTAATCTCTGCAGCAAAGCCTTGGGGGACAGCTCCAGCATTGGGGCACATGACATGGAGACCAACTAAACCTGTTGAGACACAGCAGTGTTGTAGTATTTTCACCAAAGGTTGAGCTCTAAATTCTTAATGTTTAAGTAAGAGTCTCCAATTTCGTCTTAATCTCAAGTCTCAAATACTTGAAGTTTGAATCAGAATTGTCAACGACACATCTGAACTGAGTCCCACTTTCACAATTTGTGGGTCATTAAAGTCATATCTTGAGTGAGTTCCAAATTCCCAATGTGGAAGTGCAAGTCTAAGTTCAAGGTGAGTCCCTTGATACGTGTTCTAGAGTTGTTCATGTTCAAGTTGAGTCCCAGTTCCTCTGGTCTCAAATTGGAGCCCAAATCTGAGTCACAAAGGTCCTGTCCGAGTCTCATGTACTCACTGGGATTCTTCTCAAGTCTGAGCCTAGGTCCAAAAACCCTAAAATCCTGTCCAAGTCAGAGTCTAGTAGAGTCCAAGTTCTTGGTATGTGAGTCAGAGTCAACACTGTCTTGACCATGTGGATTCTTTGTCCCTAATATCCGGAATGAGTCCTGTCCCCTTGAGACTCTCATGATGTCTGTAGTACATCAAACACAAGTTTTTCAGTGTGAGATTCAAAGTCACTACGGCCTTGTCCATGAGACATACACATTCAGTATGGTCAGGTGCTGTCTTAAACCTGGGTAAGTCCCGGTCACCATGAGGGTCAGTTTGAGTCAGAGTCAACATCATTGTCCTCTGGTTGTATCCCAGTTACTCAGAGCTAGAAAAATCCTGTCTGAATCAAGTCCCAAGTCCTCAGATATAAAGTCTGAGCCCATTTCAAAGTCCTTAAGATCCTGTATGAGTCCAGTTCCTAAGTCATAGTTAGTTAGTAGTTAGTCATGTCATGCTCCTCAATTGGGGGAAGGGGGGTGATCCAGACATAAAAAACATATTTCTAAATCAAATCTAAAGTCTTAAGTCAGAGTCTACTCCCATATTAGTCAGAATTATTCAAGATGTCTGAGTTGAATCCGGTCAGTCCGGTGTGTAAGCCCTGACTCCCCAAGATCATGTCTTTATGGAGTCCCAGTCTACCATGTGTCCTAAGCATCATCAGTCATAGTCTGGTCAAGTGCATTCTCAGTTTGCTAATTTATCCATAGACCCTAAGCAGGTAACAAAAACATAAACATTACAAGTGACAATATACAGACACACAAAAAACACAATTGACACAGGTAATAAAACAGCTTGGCAGCGATGCATTCTGAACTGCAGTTATTACGACTGGTGCCAAGTCAGTTATGGAAAGAGCTGAAATTATATCAAGGAGTAGGTGGACTAATGAGGTGTGAGCTATTGTACAACGTGTGGCATTATGAGTAACACCTCCAGGGGGAAAAGCAAAATAAATGTGTGGGGGCCTTCAGTTTGGTTGGACATCATTGGTTAGTCTGAAGCTACACGGTCACCTCATTAGATGCTTGGTGTTGGATATGACTAGATAGTGATACCTTATCATATGCAATACTGAGCAATGTTATATTATCATATGCTGTAGATGTTGTAATATACTATGGCAAAAAAACCTACCTAATAGATGAGCACTTTGGCAGATGCCACTCTAATGGCCGGACCAAGAGAAGTAGAGGGGGGACAAAATAAGGCTACAGTATGTGGAGTTGTATTACTGCAGCACGCGGTCATGTGTTCCTGCTATTTTGTCCAGCCCTCATGCTAATTCACTTTCTACATATACTGACTAATTTAAAAAAAAAAAACAGTATGCAAATTTAAATTTCTGCACACAATCTATGAAATTAATGAATCATCTCAGAGAACTCATCTCCATTCCTGCTATGGAGAAGACACAAAAAAGTATTTAAACGGAACAACAAGCCGCAAACACAACATTGACATGTTATCACCTTAGAAAGTTGTTGTGGTGAGTGTGTAGCAGCTCATGTACACATCCAGCAGACAAAGAGCTACATTAGAAGTCATTATGAGTTTCGTTTCTTGCCACGCTACAAAACTAAATCCAATGTTTATTTACTTTTAGCTCAGATTTGGTCTCAACCAACTCCTGGTTGGTTCTGTCTATTCTTTAGCTGCTAAATGTCCCACTACGTTCACCAGCGACTCGTTAATGCTGTCTGCTGTATGGTGCTGGACAGATAGCGAACAGTGGCTTTTTAGAGCTTTTCAATTGAAAATAGCTGCCTGCTGTGTCTGAAACTATAAAAGCATTGAGAGTAAACCAAAACAATGGGCTAAAAGATAAAACACTTTGAGGGGAACTGCAGAACTGGTGATCATTCTCTATGGGTTCAGTTAAATAAGATAAGATATAGAGAAACATCTTAACAACACATAGCTCCATATAACCGTTTCTATATCCACATACACACCTTCCTACAATGACGACATGCTACTTTACCTGTATAAGAAATAATTCTCAGGTCAAGGAGAACAAAATACTTACATATCACTTGTTTATTTGGCTTACATCACGAAAGACATGTGCTTGTTTTGGCACAGAGCCTTTATCAGAGTGTTCGAAGTATAGAAGTTCAGTTCAGTAATACACACAAGATCAGAGTTAATAGACAGGTGGGAGTTGGACCCAATAATTTAGGAACCAATCACTTTTCTTATCTCATGGTTCTAGATACAGGGACCAACCACAAGTATATAATAAATCCGAATAAATTAAATATAATTTAAACCCTATTACATACAATATGAAGCTTCACAAAACACTGGGTTTTTTTTACATATAGACTATGGTTTCTAGCCTTCACTGATTCACTGGACCGAACACTAGATGGCAACGATGGGACATTTGAATAAACCCAGTTCATGTCCCATTGTAGGATAATCTTGGAGATGATGTGCCACCTTAAGTGGATAGCGGTCACATTCATAAGTCGTGGGTTTTAAGAGATACATACATACAGTGCTACTTTAAAAAGTATTTTTTTTATTTTTAGTATTTAAGATTAGGTCATCGCTAAATCCATTCGGTGTCAAAGTATTGAGTGTGCACATCCAAAACCGTCATATTTCAGTCATATTTTTCTACATGACAGTGTTTCTAATTGTGAGGGTTTCTAGAATTGGTATTTCTGTCAACATTTTGATCAGTTCAACTAATGACCCTACTTCTGGTTTTACAGCTTGAGCCACTGGAAGTTGGCTCCAATAATGAGTTAACTAGAATCCCATCATAGACACCTACAGCATAGGTTTTCATTCAATAATAGAAGCATCAGATGATATCATATCAGCAATACCGCAGCACTAATGTATCATACATGATCGAGCCATATAATTTCCCAACAGTATCTGTATTCATACTCTTTCACATGTGAAAGAGTATGAATACAAGTAGTGACGGTGAAGAGGAGGAGAAAACACAAGCAGCCTAAACTGACTTCTTTTACTGTGGTCCAAATAACTGATTTTGTCGGTGCTGTAGGCAGTTTGCCTACCGGCCTCCGCCCTGAGGTGGGTGTCGAGGATGCCGTCATCTACCTGCTCCAGCAATCCCATTCTTACTTGGAAATTAATAGTAAGTCCAGAGTGGAGGATGTTCTTCCATTTTTCCAGTGCCCTTAACACCATCCAGCCTATACTATTGTCAGAGAAGCTCCAAAAGATCCAGGTAGATACAACCACAGCCCCTGGCGGACAGAATACAGTTTTTGAGACTGAGGGGATGTGTGTCTGAGCAGGTGGTTAGCATCCCAGGCGCACCAGAGGGAACTGTTCTCTCACCATCTTTACACTATACCCCTCAGACTTATGTTACAACTGTATCTGAGTCCTGTCATCTCCAGAAGTTCTCAGATGACTCTGCCAGTGTTGGGTGTGTCAGCGGTGGAGAGAAGACTGAGTACAGGGAGCTGGTCCATCGCTTTGAGTGGTGGTGAGGGAATAACCACCTCATTCGAAATGTGGCCAAGACCAAGGAGATGGTTGTGGACTTAAGAAGGACCAGGACTAATCTAAACACCATCTACATGTGGGATGAAGAGGTGGAGATGGTGGAGGGCTTGGTGTTCACCTTGACATTGGACTGGACTTCAAGTTACACTGAGGATGTCTACAGGAAGGGACAGAGCAGACTCTACTTCTCAGTCATTTAATGTGTGCAGCAACATTTTGTAACACATTCTTTTGTTGCAAGAGCATTTTTTTGCAGCCATCTAAATCAGAGCCAGATGCTAAGAAGCTGAACAGGCTGATTTAGAGGGATGGATCGGAGCCGGAGACTGTCCTGGAGCCTTTTGAGTTGGTCGTGGAGAGAGGGATGTTGCGCAAACTGCTCATAATTATGGATAACACTTCACATTCTCTGCAGGCTCTACTGGTCGGACAACAAAGCCTCTTTAGTCGGAGACTCCTGCAGCTCCACAGTAATAAGGGGCGCTACAGGAAGTCATGCCAACACCTTGCAATTAAAATATATAATGAATTCCCTCTGGGCAGGGAGTGGAGACTTATTTCGCATGAATGCACAATGCACGATCTACACTCATCTTCACAGTCTGAGAGACATATCTTTAAGACTTTTCTACTACAGTAGTTTGAATGAATATATATTTGTGTTAATTTCTTTATATTGCTTGTTTCTGGTTGAACTATCTTATGCGTGTTTTGAGTAAGTTGTTTAGTCCTTGAAACTGTGATATCATTTAAATTTTATGTAAACCTCTGCAACTGCAACACTGCAATTTCCCTTCGGGGATGAATAAAGTACCAACCTACCTAGCTAGCTAGCGACTACAAAACTGCAAGTACCTTTCTGTCGATCTGAATTATTGTTCAGCCTCACACACTCATCTATTTTGGTTTAGATTCTGCCTCCTTTACTTTTCTAACTAGTCTCTACTGTTTTGCCCAAATTAGAATTGTCTGACCCCAAACAACTTTTTGGGGCCAGACAATTCTGCTTTTGAGAAGGACTAAAAGTTTATAATTCTACTGTAAAGTGCATATACAAATTAGGTAAAAAAAAAAGGATTAATTGTAATCTAAGTTTCAGCAATGCTATTTGGAGCTGCATTATGGAAGTCATGGAGGCTTAGAGGTTTAGGATCCTGACCATATAATCACAAAGTCACAAGTTTGTTTTTTTGCAAGTCTAATGGTAATTGTACTAACCTTGTAACCACTGACCATTTTCTGAAAAAAAAATTCCATCAATGACCTGAGTTTTATCTGTTTGAATCAATCAAGATTCCAATAAACTCCAATCTGAGAGTGTTTCCCTGTTCCTGCACAGCCTCTACCAGCTCACTCCAGCCATGAGACGCTGAAATTAAGCAAAAACTTGTTGCTTGTTTTATCAAACACTGTATATAACACTTAAATTGCATGTATTACATATATTTCCTCTATTGCTGCATGTTCAAAGTTGTCTAATTTGGTTGACAAAATTCATTTAAATCTTTCAGTTATCAATGATCACACAATTGTAATGCTCTTTTCTGAAAGGAAGCAGAGAAGAGCAGAAAACAAAAAGGAAAGAAAAAAAACAACAAAAGGACAGACAACGATGGAAAGAAAGAGCAGGAAAACATGACAGCAAAGACAAATTGAGAAGTGAGAACATCTTGGTGTATGTAACTTTATTATCACATTTTGAGCAACTATACAACTCAGTAGGAACACAGAGTATCATACCTAACATATCTTCAAAACCCGAGAAGGGACAAGTAATGATTCATAATCACCACGGCTCTTCAAACTGTGAGAGTTAAACAACCGCCACTCTTGGTGCCTCAAAGGGAGCCACGAGGTCAAGATCAAGGCTTTCAACCTGCAGCGGCTTCCTAAAGGAGTGACAAACGAGAAAAACTGAAGAAACAGAGACAGACAGAAAAAAAGAGAAATTAAATATTAAAACGGGTTAATTCGTCCTTTTCAACAATCCCGGCTCCTGCCCCTTCATCTCATTTCCACTTTCCTCTAGAGCTGCTCACAGATCATTCCATTACCATAAAGCCCATTAATGTGATAATTATCTGAGCTGTGCTTTGGCAAAGTGAGCGTTCACTGACCAGATTAGCAGTAATTATGAGTTGGTGGAGTGTCCTCTAACTACTGGCAGGGAAGCAGGAGTTACAGCTGGATGCATGCAGGGGAACTACAGAGTGCACTAATGCAAATAAATGGAGAGCTTTGAAATCAGATATGTAATTTTTTAGACTTTTTAGCTTTACATTGTGCAACTAATGAGATCTAAATCTTTCTATGAGTGTTTGCTTTTTGTACAAACGCCCTCCCCTCATGTGTGATTTTGTGAGAGCCAACTCTCCCTGGAAACGACCTGTCCATTTCTGTTCATCTCTTCCTAATGGCAGCTATAGATGTGACCGATTCACAGTGTAATTTCACCACCCATTGGCACTCATTCAGTCAACACATTCTGGAAAACATCTACAAGGGGGCACATAAACGGAGACAAACAAGCACACACTCACATTCACACCTAAGGGCATGGTTGGAGGAGGAAGCCAGAGCAACTGGAGAGAACCCACGCAGACACAGGCAGAACATGCAGTCTCCACACCAAAGTCCGAACCCAGGACCTTCTTACTGTGAGGCCACAATGCTATCCATTGGGGCATCACGCAAACCTTTTGGAAAACAGCTTAAGATAAAATTACTAATCACCTGCAAAACAACAGATTTGATGGATATGATGAAATTACCATGTGGGATGGGTCTATAAAGGAAAAACACAGCATTCTCAAAAAAAAAATAGGGACAGCAGGACATAGGAGCATTGTTTGTTCTACTGACTTCAACCTGAAATTACTGATTTTTTGGCCACTAGGGGGCAACACAAAAATGTTGTGGACACAGTACTGACATTTAACCTTTTAAGTTGATATAGTGAACTTGTTACCAAACAGAGCAACATTGTAATTCCTTTGGAGTCGTGTTTTTGGCCACCTGATGAATGCAAGTCCAATATTTTCATGCTTTTACATCTGTTTTTGGTCTCTACCAACTCCTGAGGGAAATTTCTGGCTGTAAATGAAATGTAAGAGATTCTGGGACGCACACGCTATACTGATTAATTGACTAAAGGTTTGTCCGCCTTTGCACGTCTATTGTTTGGAGATATGATATTTGTTAGTATTGCTTTGTGCCTGATCAAGCTCAAATGTTGCACAGCAACATCATTGTAGGAGCAAATAACAGTATCCAGTAGATTCTGCTTTTGCAACTCCTGTAATAATATATATGTAATGTATAAAATAAAAAAAATATGAATATGTATAAGAATAAATTGATTTAAACTTTCTTTATGACTAACTTGCAGAGTTGAGTAAAAATCTAGCTGACCTTTGCCACATCTTGACCTCACTCCAACAACCAGCACGTCGCAGTCATAGAGCCCCAGTGATGGCCTGGATAATGAGTCCTTGTTTTACTGCTCCAGTCCAGACACTGCTAACCTTCCTCTGGTGTTATTTTAGTTGTGTTGCCATGCCAGGACAGAAAATACTTCTTATTCAACAACATTTAGACTTTGAGATCTCGGATTGTAAAAATAAAAACATTAACACAGTGTTATGGTGTGGAATCCAATAAAATAACTAAAATAACTTGATGTTAATAGCTTCAGATTGATGAAACTATTGTAGTGCTGATAAATTATAAACATACATATTGAAAATGACCAAAAACCACCATGTTAATGTATGGCACTGAATTGCTGACATCAGACTCTTCGTGAATGAGCAGCTACGGCAGTGTAGAGATTATATATATATATATGCATAGAGTAACTGCAAAGACAACAGTATTAGTTGGAAAGTAATGGCGGGGTGACATCTTGTGGCGAATATCAACTTGCAAGTTGCTATGATTATGTTAATTAAACAGTTGACTTGCAGTCTTGGTAAAAAGGCCTTAATGGTGTCTGTAACTCACTTTCAGATTTGTAAAACCTATTTTATTAGTGAAAATGCAAAAAAGGGAGATTTGACTGCTTTATTCACATTGATACCACATTGGACCAGGTCCAGATCAAAAACCATTATACCTAGAACTGTCAAATATGGAATAGATTCTCCCAGAGAAGCCAGAGACTCTTGAAAACACAGTGTGAACACTTTATTGTGTTTGTAAAAATGCAAAAATGGCAATGTCACAGTTTGTTTTATAGACACCTAAACATGTTTTCTGCAGGTATTTGTTCCTAAAGGCGGCTTACGTGATCCTGAAACAACATGAGCAGCTGTCTTGAAGAGATGCGTTCCAGTGCTGCCATAAACGTAGGAATTACGATAATGCAGCACAGTGACGACCGAACGACGTTACTATGAAAGCGCATGACTGATGTGTATATTTCATCTTCTGGCATTTCAGAATGCAGTGACTCAGTGTTTGGCTTTCCTTATCAAGTAAAGCAGCTTAAATTCACATTTTGATCTTAAAACTATCTAACACACTCAACTGACCACACAAGCCATAATTACAATTTCAGTTATACTTCAAAACTTTAAGGAGCTTGAGACGAGTCCCTTAACGCAGCACGGTCCTCTGTCGGCGGTAGGCGGTAGTGCAGCCGCGACTCCGCGCTGGGACTGGTCCTTTCGCAGCCATTTTCTGTCCAACCAAACAGCCGTCTCAGGAAGGTAACCAACCAGGGCTTCATTGCAGGTCTGTGCCTGGCTCCGGCCAATGATTGCTAACCGATTTCTCGTTAGCTCGAATGGAAATGTCCGTCTCTGTCTGATTTTTTATTTGTTGTCTGAGTGAATGAGGGTTGCTCATCAGGAAGTATCCAGCGGGCGAAACTTTAAAATTACTATTTAACATTTCGGCCCTGACCACGTCTTGCTCTGCTACGTACGACAAAGAACAGGCCAACACAGTCTCTGCAGGCGCCAGTTGCAGTGGATTCACAATGAAAATGTATTCAAGGGGCACTATGTACCTGAATAGGTTAACTAGAGAAGGTAGTAGCCCGCTGGACAGCCTCTCTTTATGTGCTGACCTCATTAGTTTTGTTAAGAACGGCGAACTGACGATCTAAAGTGAACTCCATTCGTGGGTTAACATGAGCTAACGTTAGCTAAAGATGTCACATAGCTACCCGCGTCTAACATCTGCTAGTTAAAGTTAGCATAACGGCACGATAATTTAGCAAAACGCAGAGCAAAGTATTTAGCGTGTGGCTAACGTAACGTTAAACGGACCTCACCGCGGGTTTACAGCCGTGTTAACTAGCACGTTTTTCCATTTACGTTACAGAGCTAACCGCACTAACATAACTAGCTAGCTCGCAGTCCGGTCAAATACTGAATTTGTCGTCAGAATGTATCCCGCCGAGCCCGCAAACACTCATACAACACTGCGCTTTTTTGCCAAGTCAGGGAGCTAATGAGTTAATTCAGGGAGGTAAGATGCGGGAACTTAACTAACGTTGCATTGACACGGAGACAAAGAAAAATACACGTTTGGTTCCTCTGAGCAGTAAAGCTCACCTCAACATTAAACATTCACAGAGCTGATAGCCATAGACAGCATTTAGCGGTTATTCATATACTCACACTTTGATACGACACTTCAGAATTGTTTCCATTTTCAGTCATCAACACAATCAGAAGCTCTTCCGGTGTTCATATAGGGCTATCAAAATATGAGTTGAGATTTGATCTAAGTTACCAAAAAATAATTTCCAATTAAATTTCTGCCTGATACTCATATGTATGTCCACAGTTTGTGGCAGAAACTACAGCTGTGTTTAACAAGCACGCAGGGTAGGATGCTAGTTCAAAATTAGATATTATGTGGGCTTATACTTTAAAACACGGTTGTAGAAGCGGGTTATGATCTTCAAAAAAAAGAAGAGGGAAGTCTACAGTTGTTAGGATTTAGGAGAGCACAACCAGTGTCTCAAACTGTGAGGATTTCACAGCAGCAATGACTGTCTAATATTTTTTGCATAAAATGTCATAAAACAGTGGTTGGGAGACGTTATAATTTCTCTGAATCTATAGTGATTTATTCAAATAGCTTTGTGTGTCATTTATGACAAAGAAATGCAACAAATCCCCTGACAATTGCTGTAGGATTGAGTGATAATGATTGGATCTGACTGATTTTGTCCGGCTGACAATACAGCTTCAGCAGGAAAGAGTAGGGTCCTTTATAACTGTCATGTACGTATTCTATAATTCCCCCCAGTAAACTGTGACCAGTATGTATTTCTGCCCACATAGCTGAATGCGGATTGACAGCACATTAACACTTGTGTTCACTGTGTGGTCACTATGTGTCCCTGAACATCTCCGGAGGTAGTTTTACCAATTGGATCACAATCTGTTCTCAATGCATCTTGTGTGCATTTACATCTGTATGTTTGTGTGGTCAAGTACTTTCAAATTGCAGTCTGATCACCCAAAACGCTTTTTAAGGCGTTTAATGTGACATCCTTGCTCAGTGATCCAGGTGCACGGGACACAAAGACAGATCTAGACCTCGAGATTACACTTTGATTCCAGCTCCTTGTATGAATATTTTCTGGTTTTCTTGCCCTTAAACGTGGGCTTTCGGATCTTGGGCTTTGGGACATTTTATAGACCAAACAACTAATCAATAAATTGATTATTTAAAATAACCCAAAATGAAATTAGTTATTCATTGCAGCTCTGTAGAGCACTGGATCAGCTGAGGAATTTAAGAAATCTGAGGAGATTGTGGGAGTAGCTTGCCATCCACCAATATGTGATGCTTTCGGTACTTTAATAAGTTCTCCCTTTTTTAAAAGGAGTAGATCTGACTTTTCAGATTGTTGAATCTACTGCGTCGTCGTTGTTTCATTTTACCTCATTTTCTGAGGTTAGTTAACCAACACGTCGTGGAATTCCAAAAGAGATCGTCTGCTCCTTGATAATCGTGGAGGAAGCTTGATAAATGACTCTCAGGTCAAACACAGTGTTATCGCATGGAGTGAGTTTGAGATGTTAGGTGCACTCAGGCTTTGCAGGTTTGTTGCTACAGCTTCAGGTGTTCAAATGAGACGTTGTGTGTATGTGTTGCAGATGGACGGAGACAGCTCGACCACCGACACCTCCCAGCTGGGCATCACCGGGAGAGTACATGGCATCCGGCCACTACGTTCTCCAGCCACAAGATGGTGTGTAGATCATCATAGAGCGTCAGTGTTGTGTTTCGGC
Source organism: Lepomis macrochirus (assembly GCA_024633595.2). Lineage (NCBI taxonomy): Eukaryota > Metazoa > Chordata > Actinopteri > Centrarchiformes > Centrarchidae > Lepomis > Lepomis macrochirus. The sequence goes on from JALXJV020000024.1 coordinate 3,580,967, forward strand.
TCAGGCCACACAGAGCTGATTCTTTCTGTGTGTTTGTCTGTAGACGATGCAGATGCAGATCTGAATGACCATGACGACGGCGGTATCAAAGAGAACTTCAGGGAGCAGGACATTTATCTCCCTATAGCCAACGTGGCTCGCATCATGAAGAATGCAGTTCCTCAGACTGGAAAGGTTAGTGAGAGAGGAGCAGTGCTGGGTGCTGCCGTGAGCCCCTCCCCTGTCGGCGGTCAGTCTCTCACACCAGGAATCCACTGACTCCGTCTACGGCACGTTACAGCTGTGCCCCGGTTTTGATGCATCCATATCCTGGCGTCAAAGTCCACTGGAAGCGTGTCAGAAGCGTTTCGGCAGCGGAGCTTGCAGCCTGCCCCACGTTGTTGACTTGTTATTAATTTGTCATTTTCGTGCTTCTGCTACCTCCACAGCTCTATGTGAAACCCTGTTTCGTTCCGTAAAATTCGGGCAGCATTTCCCACAGAGAGCATTTCAGAATCAGAGCGTTTTGCCTGCCTGACTTTGATGATATGTTTAGATTTTGTTGATTTGGTAACCAGTGTTTGCATTCTGTGCTTTTACTAGGATTAAATAGGCTACGTAGTTAAATGATTTCCTTTTGTGTCTGTTTTAACCGTGTTTATTGTTGTTTTACGATCGGGAGTGTTATTTTGAAAATTGACTGGATCCTGTATGCCGTTCTGTGTCTGACTTCCTGCCTGGTTCGATCTGCTCTGTGCTGCTTGACGCGGCTAGCGGCAAAAATAGACCTGCTACCTATTCTCTGCGGAGCAGAGAGCCGCTTCTGAGACGCGCTGCGGCCGCAGCTGGTGGACTCACGAGCATTAACTTTAATGGCGCGATTAGCTCCGGCGTCCGCGGCGTAGCAGTAGTCAGTGGATTTTAGGGGTCAGTAGCCTCGCACAGCAGTCCCAGCCAGCAGTCAGAGCAGAGAGGACACACACCATTCCGCGTCCAGGCTGCAACGGCAATGAACCAGCTTTGGGGGGGGCCCAGCTTGCAAAAGGTTGAGAAACCTGTATGATGTAATCATACATGTTTTTTTTCTTCTTCTTTTGTGATCCAATTTTAATTTATTTGTAAAATAAACAAAACGGTATATGCAGACCAGTTACAGTGCAAAAGACAAAGAACAAACAAACCCAACAAAATGAAAAGATAATGCAAATAAAATATAAAATATTATAACATCGGTGGTCAGTCTCGGCCGCTTTTGCTTCATATCTTTCATTCCTATGCTTGTATAGAGATAAATAGCATCACACAGCTGTGTGTGTCTCTGGGCTGTGCCATCGCCCCAGTGTAGTGCGCATTTCCATTCTAAGGTTGTGTTTCGTCAGGCAAAATGGAATCACTTATTTTCAGTTCTCCTCAAATTATTGCTGTTGACACAAACACACAGTTATTGCGCAGGGCTAAATATCTTGAGACAACATTCTTCATTTCTGCTATTTCTTTCTGTTTCCAACAGATTGCAAAAGACGCCAAGGAGTGTGTGCAGGAGTGTGTGAGCGAGTTCATCAGCTTCATCACATCAGAGGCGAGTGAGCGCTGCCACCAGGAGAAGAGGAAGACCATCAACGGGGAGGACATCCTGTTCGCCATGTCCACGCTGGGCTTTGACATGTATGTGGAGCCTCTGAAGCTTTACCTGCAGAAGTTCAGAGAGGTGAGACACAAACTGGGGTCCAAGTGACCACACAGACATGAACTACAAAGCATGAAGCAGCTGGTTGGCCAGATGTGGGAACTTCAGTGAGAACACCAGTAGAGTCACAAGTTTTGTTGAGCCGTCTAAAATGCTTAAAATACAATTGCTTAGGTAATAATTTGATTAACCTGAACTATATTCTGCAATTACGCTGTGCTCACGTGTTACGTTTTCTGCTTCTCTGGGGTTTTCCAGGCCATGAAAGGGGAGAAGGGGATCCCAGGGGTGTCTGTGGGAGAAGGCCTGGGAGAGGATCTCACAGACGATAGCTTCAGTAAGTAGAAATGGTTCATTTATGAAGAAGATTTTAGGATTTGCCCTCTCGTTTGGTTTGATTCATCCCCTTATTAGATGCATTTACACGCAAAGTTTCTGTGACTGTGTTTTCAAGTCTGCACTTTTACGTTCGGAGTTGAGTCGTTAAAATGCACCTTTCTTCCCTCCTCAGCAAATCCACTGCCAGCTGGGATCATCACAGCAGATGGTCAGCAGCAGAACGTCATGGTGTACACCACCTCATATCAACAGGTAAATACACACTGAGGCAGCAGCAGGTCACAGGTTGCGTTTTTTTGTTTGCATCACTACTTTCAAAGTTCCTATATTGAACTGAATGGGATGATAAATAAGTTATACAATAATACATATCATCTCCAACTAATCTCCGTGGCTGTGTTGCAGATTCCCACTGTACAACAGATCCAGTTTTCATGACAAGGCCTTAACCAGAGCCTGAACACAGCGGCTTCAGACCGGCCTCATGTCCATCAGATGACCTCTGTCCCTGCCACAGGGTAAAGGTTATCAAACGGACAGAGAGAACTGGGTGGGGGTGGGGGTGGGGGGGTAGGGAGGTGTTGTCTGCATAAACCCTCATGTACAGAGAAATCACTACCTGTTCAGTAGAAAGTGTAGTTTGTAGTTGTGAGGCACCAAATGTTTTGGAGTGCATCCAAACCAGCTGGGAAATTGAGGCTTTATTTTAAAGGCTAGTCTAATTACATTATTTAGTGGTTGAATTATTTTCGTGTGTGTATTGATGTATTTCCTTTTATGCATTTTCTTCTTTGGGCCAGGGGTTGGGATGGGGGGGGGGGGGGGTTGGGGGGGTGCGGAGGAAGAGTTGTAGATGCTTATTTTTGAATGCCTTCTCCATTTGAACCAAGAGAAGCCAAGTTGATACTGTCACACCAGATCATGTATCTCTTTTGTAAGTTCACACAATTTACCATGTGCTTTAATGTTAATGTAAATCCTTTGAATAAAAATTTGAAAGTGATGTTTAAAATATTTCATTTTTTCATTCAACACATAAAACAATCCTGGTTTGCATAAAGTGCATGGTACACGGACTTTATGTCAGGTCTTTTGTTATGCTGTATGTCAACAAAGCATGCGAGGAGAGAGTACTTCAGTTTACAAGCATTTACTTCAGCATGGCGTGAATCTGAAGGAATGCACCGTGTTCAGCAATGTTACCCCTTTTCCACCAAAAAAGAACTGGTGCTGAGCCCAGCGAACGACGTCATTACTGTGTACGTCACTGTCACTGTGTACGTCGCCATACATCTTCGCCTTCCCAGAAATGTGGTAAAAGAACGGTTCTAGTCCAGCAAAGAGTTGGTGCCGCTTTGGAACCAGTTTTCCTGGCCGAGAACCAGTTCTTTGGCTCCGAACTGGCTCTCAAAAGCCCCTTTTCCACCAGAGCATTTTGAGAGCTAGTTCGGAGCCGGTGCCTACTCGCGAACCAGTTCTTTGTGTTTCGACAGCCAAAGAACAAGTTCTCAGCCAGGAAAACTGGCTCCAAAGCGGCACCAACTCTTTGCTGGACTAGAACCGTTCTTTTACCACATACACAGTGACATAATGACGTCGTTCGCTGGGCTCTCTAGTCAGTCGAAAAACAAACAGATTCTGAGAAGGTTCGCAAGTTGACTTTGAACCAGCACCAGTTCCGAACCAGTTCTTTTTTGGTGGAAAAGAGGTAAAAATGCTTTGGTGGAAAAGGGCCTTGTGTGACACTCAGGTACAAAACACAGGTGAGCTGACATTCACCTTTTACATGGAAGGTAAACGAATGATGTCTACAAAAGATTCCAATATATATTTTTCTTTGATACGAGTCATTAGAGACGCCCCTCTGGTACTAAAACTTTAGCCATGAAGGAGAAGATAAGCAAGCAATGCTGTCTTTGAAGGTGTCTAAGAGGACAGCGAGGCATCAAGTGCTGTTCAAAACGGTTTGAACAATCTTTTCCTGTCTCGTAAGGTCTTCAAACAGCCATAATGGCCAGTTTTGATGTTGCCTATTAACTGTTAACCGCTGCGGCGGTTAACAGTTAATTTTTGATGATGGGGTTGGAATCAGAACCAAGATTCGATGTGGAATAGGAATCAATAGAACTGAAACGATACCCAACCCTTGTCTTCATACTGTAGAGGGAACTGGGAAGTTTCCTGCTTCTATGAAGGAAAAAAAAACTGCTCTCCAACTTAAATGGCCATATTCAAGAGGGCTCTGGAGAAAAAAATGCTATGTCCTAGTGCATAATTGGTGCAATGGGACATTCCACAACATGGACTTTTAGCATCATGCTAATTAAATGTGACAAAAGACAATATTGTTTCTGAATGATAACTCATGAATGTAAAATCCTGTCTCATAGTAATTTAAACTGCTGTGCAGTGTTTTTGATGTGTGTGATGTGTTTTTGAATGTTTTTTTTACCCAAAATGGACTTTCTGGTTCATATTTTGTTTTCCCTTCTAAAACTCTAGCAGCACGCCCACACCAATGCAGCCACTCCCCTCAGGTTTTTGACAGGGTTAGCGGTTTCACACAAAACGCTTGCTCAGCAAAGATGTGAAATAAGCTACTGTCAAATAATTGATTTCAACCAGTAACTGATCTAATGAAGTTAAGCATGTCCCCACTGACACAAGTTTAAACATTTATGTTTGTATTCATGATCTAAGCCGTTTAGAACTAGCTAAAGCAATGAATATTGGATTTGCTGTGAGTCTGTGATTTATCCTGATAAACTGTTGGAATTGCTGTTGAGTTTAAAATAACTGCACCATGTGCATCACAAACAATCCAGTAGAGTTCATGTATACTTGGTTAGGAAATTGCTAACATCTCACCAAGTAGCACAACACTGTGAATTTATAGGTGACCCTCCTGGTAAGAGGAACAACAAATCTCTCTATGTTGTAGGTTGAATTTTCTTTATGGTAAGTTCTGAGGTGTGTCTGACCTAACCACAGAGGGCAGCAGTTCGTAGACCTTCAGAGGCCCCGGGAACTATCTGTGAGAATACTCACAGATGTGTTTATCTGTGAGTATTTGTGGAACAACCTCGGTCTATGGATATGACCCCTTGCTCCACATGCTCAACTACTTTCAGGCCTGTGAAAGCAGCCCAGTCGCTGATAAAAACGTATCCCATTCTTTTCAGCAGTACTGAGTACTATGACGTTTGGCTTTGGCTGCATTCTCTCAAAATTTAGAAATGTGGCTCCTTTCTGCATGGTTGTGTGGAAGGGTGGCCGCATTATTTGCACGTTACAACCTAACTGCCGTGAAACAAAATAAAACCTAGCTATTGTAATAATTTACTCAACAACATAGCTGAGGCTGAGATCTCCAAACATGGTAACATTGCTAAAAAAACATAGGTCCACCAGTGCAAGAAGATGTTCACATTTTTACCAGAATATCTAAACCAATTCCTACCGAGATATAGGAGCCCTCTGTTTCTCCTCAACTGCAGCAATCACTAATTCTTCCTGAACTGCAGCAGTAACCAGTTTCTCCTGAGTTGCGGCAGTAACCAATTCTTCCTGAGCTGCAGCAGTAACCAGTTTTCCCTGAGCTGCAGCAGTAACCAGTTTTCCCTGAGCTGCAGCAGTAACCAGTTTTCCCTGAGCTGCAGCAGTAACCAGTTCCTCCTGAGTTGCAGCAGTAACCAATTCTTCCTGAGCTGCGACAGTAACCAGTTCCTCCTGAGTTGCAGCAGTAACCAGTTCTTCCTGAGCTGCGGCAGTAACCAGTTCCTCCTGAGTTGCAGCAGTAACCAGTTCTTCCTGAGCTGCGGCAGTAACCAGTTCTTCCTGAGCTGCAGCAGTAACCAATTCTTCCTGAGCTGCAGCAGTAACCAGTTCCTCCTGAGTTGCAGCAGTAACCAGTTCTTCCTGAGCTGCGGCAGTAACCAGTTCTTCCTGAGCTGCAGCAGTAACCAATTCTTCCTGAGCTGCAGCAGTAACCAGTTCCTCCTGAGTTGCAGCAGTAACCAGTTCCTCCTGAGTTGCAGCAGTAACCAGTTCCTCCTGAGTTGCAGCAGTAACCAGTTCTTCCTGAGCTGCAGCAGTAACCAGTTCCTCCTGAGCTGCAGCAATAACCAGTTCCTCCTGAGTTGCAGCAGTAACCAGTTCCTCCTGAGCTGCAGCAATAACCAGTTCCTCCTGAGCTGCAGCAGTAACCAGTTCCTCCTGAGTTGCAGCAGTAACCAGTTCCTCCTGAGCTGCAGCAATAACCAGTTCCTCCTGAGCTGCAGCAGTAACCAGTTCCTCCTGAGCTGCAGCAATAACCAGTTCCTCCTGAGTTGCAGCAGTAACCAGTTCCTCCTGAGTTGCAGCAGTAACCAGTTTTCCCTGAGCTTCAGCAGTAACCAGTTCCTCCTGAGCTGCAGCAGTAACCAGTTCCTCCTGAGCTGCAGCAGTAACCAGTTCCTCCCGAGTTGCAGCAGTCACTAGTTGTTCCTGAGCTCCAGCAGTCACTAGTTCTTTGTGAGCTGCAGCAGTAATCAGTGCCTGTTTTTCTTTTTAGTTTTGATTCCTGCATGCTCCGTGCTGGTCTGCTTGTGTTGGACTGCTCTCTAGCTTTGACTCTTGACTACCTCATCTTTCCGTTAATCATTTATACCTCTTTTTGTGTTCTTGTGTGTGTCTTTGAGTCTCATTTGGACTGAATAAAATGATTGGCCATGCTTATTACAGTCCTGTGATATCTGTGCCACAGATATTTTTCAGTGTTGTAATGGATTTTTTTGATTGCTGAAGATAATTTTAACAAAGATAACAAAATAAGTTTCTGAAATAAGATGAACAACTTCTGGGTTGCCAGGTTGCAAAAAAAAATTTTGGTTGGTTGACTGTAACTTAATCTACTTTGAATTCTCTTAAATTATTTATTGCATTTTGTGTTAAAACACTCACAACCTCAGTGAAATCAACGTCCATAGACACTAACCTCACAATCAACACAGGACACAGATTTCTGATGTATCACTTCCTCGCACATCTTTCATATCTACTTATTGTCTACACTTTCCTTTTAATCAATGTATGTTCATCTAACCCTCAAAAAGTCCATTTATGCTTTAGAAATTAGAAAAAAAATCCTCCTGCTTCTCTTTAGCGATGTTCAGGTAAGTTAGTCTTTCCAGTCCAATAGAAGCAGTGAGTCCCTCCGTCCACATTCTCAATGATAGAGCCTTTATACTCTTCCAGTATTATCTACCTCCTGGCTTGAAGCAATCCAGAAAGTTAGTCTATTTTGTTATTTGAACAAACTCTCTGGATATATATCAAGCACACAAAGTTTGGGATTAAAAGGAAAGGCGCGGGATAACATTCTTCCAGAATATTTGAATTCTTGGGCATTCCCATAAACAGTGAAGCAGAGGACCCTTCTCATCAAAGAATTTGGAGCAAATGTCTGGAAAATTAGCGGATATACGCTGTGGTTTAACTGGGGTCATATACGTTCTCATGAGCCATTTATATTTACAAATGTCTCATCTAATTATGTTTTCAGGTGTACTCACTTTTAGTTTAACCTCCTAATAACATGGAGTATTTGCTGTTGTCGTTTATGGATAGAAGTGATGTAATGATCGAAGTTTATTGTCTGTCGTTGGTCCAAAGTTTTTGATCTGTTCTACTGTCTTGCTTTTGAAGGAGGAGGGTCAGTCCAGTGTGAGGTGTGTTTGATGTGCTCATGACCAGCTCTTTCATGTTAATGTTTAGCTGCAGGTAATTATTGGCGCACCATTGTTTGAAGTGACAAACTGGAGTTTATGGCTGCAACAGAGTCATTGCCATTGAGTAGTGAGAGTATATGGATTCATTGTATTTGAAGTATGTGTTGATGGATGAACGGCTGGCACAGTCAAACTCGTTGAGAGTGGAAAGGAAAAGAAAAGGTCTTGGCGATGACAGTGGATGATGACACTGTGTCTGCTCTGACAGCCTGTGGTGTGTCGCTGAGGGAGTTGTGAACCCTGAGGATGAGGAGTGGAGAGAAGTGGGGAAGTTTCTTGACCATATGATGGTGTTGGATTGTATTGAAGGCAGAGCCACAAAGAGGACTGTAATGAAGTTGCTTTGTGATTCCAGATATTAGAGGAGGGAGTGGAGGAGTCAAGCCAAAGCATCTTTCGTCCCTTGTTTGGCCCTGTAGGCAAACTGGAGGAGGTCTAACTGTAATCTGATGGTTGGCAGTCTATTGTAATTTAGTTTAAATACCATTTTGGGTTCACAGATAAAGTGTTTAGGCTGTGAACCATTCACTCTTGCCATTTCTTGATTGGAATCTTGGTCAATCCTTGACCTTTTTCCTTCATTGTACTGAGGCCTTCTTGATAAGCTAAATACCTCAATATACATGTAACATAAATGTAAAAAGACATATTTCCTGTGGGTGGCTCCACCTCAGGGCCCCTGGGCTGGAAGTGGTCACCATGAGGCCCACGCCCACATGACTCATTTCCTCCTATAGAACCGCAGGGATCGCCCCTCGCCTTTTTCCCCGGGAAGCTGTTTCCTGAGCCACCCCACTCGGTGAATAAACAGCTGTGTCTGCCCGAGGGCTCGAACATCTCTTGACGGACAGACAAATAGACATTCCCAGAATAAACTGGTTACACATCCATCTTTCTGTCTGAGGAGCTACTCCCAACAAAGAATCATACACAACACAAACCCACCTCCTCCCTTTCCTTTTCCTCCTTTTCCACAGTTTTACCCATTTGTCTGTTCAACCTCCCCACCCGCCCATCCCATTGTTATATTTAAGACACTCCATAAATAACAGCAAACAATCTCCTAAGACTCAAGTCCAAGTTCAAGTTTTACTGCGGCTTGATTTTTAAATACTACACATTATGGAACTAAAAGTTTAAAGACTCAGGACAAGATACTGACTTTGCTGTTCTCACCATCTGTGGGGCCTTAAGTGTTAAGTTTGTCATAAGGGTGGCACTAGAGGAAAAACCATCAGGTCATTCAATTTGAAAATGGTTTTCAACTTGTAGTGACATGACAGTCCACAGCAAAATGTGCTTGCTATGTTTAAATTGTTATGAGGTCTCACTGTATGGTTTCATAAGTATGAAATGTGAATAATAATGTGAATCAAATACCAATCACATGACCAATGTTGTTTGATTGTCTTGACAAATGACCTCTTGTGGTCATGTGTAGTAAACCCTACTGCCACACAAGAAAGTTGATATTGGACAACTTTCTGTTCAATGACATTTGTTTTAGATCCATCACCAACATTTCTTAAATTCTTATTTCTGCAGCGGCACCCTGGTAACTGCAGAGTGTTTAAGGTTAGGTGAAGATTATGGTTATGGTATAGTTAGGGTTGGACAACACTTGAGGTTAGAGAAAGATTGTGGTTTCAGTTAATTAGAAGGCAAACATCGATTGCAGGTCTGCGGTCTCAAAGGTATGAGGACATCTTGGAGGGACTGAACAAACAGCAGACTGATAAACTCTCAAGGTGAAAGACCTTACCAGGTAACCTTGCCTTGGAAACAAGGTCAGCTTTATCTCTTTCTGGACATTTTAACCACATCACACACATCTTCATCAGTAGGCTAAGTTTGCTCAGTTGCCATTGGAATTGTAGATACTGAAGTGTTCCATGATTCTGAGCACCTGTAAGACTTCTCGGTCATGGTTTCTAGTTGAGCTTGTGTGGTGATCTGGTCAACAATAAGCAAGTAAGTGGAGCTTGAGTGGAGATTATTTTGTCAACTGCCATTTTTGAAGCTAAGAATGAGCTGTCGAACATAAATTATTGAGCATAGAGATGCATTTGAATGTCTTTGTTTGACAGCTGAGCAAACCTTATCTGCCAATGAAGACTGAGATTTAGTTGAAAGCTCAAGAACAATCGACTTTGAGTATAGATCATTAGATTTGGTGAGAAAATGCAAAAATAATTTTTTGTGCCATGACTGCCTTTTATGAGAAAGTAAATGCTACCATGTTTAGCAAAAAAAATGATTTAGGGCCGTACTCTAACTGATTGAAATTTGCATAAACCTCTTATGCTTCTGACACTGATGGGACACAGTGAAGGAAAAATTTTACTTGCTCGAAAGGATGGAAAGCAACGAGCTCTGACATCTGTGCACCTGATGAAAATGAAGCTTTACATTGTTGCTGATGTTGGCCAGACAAAAGGTGAAATTGCCATCGGGAGATTTCCCTTCTAAAAAAACAGAGCCTTGTTCATCAGGGTGTCTGCTGTGGATCGGGCCGACAGTTTGTGGTGTCAGTCAGAGATGTAGCCATATAGAGCGCCTCCAGATAAGTCTGTGCTGTGTGTCCTATCACAGGCAGATAGAGGAATGCGTCTGTCAGCTCAACCCCTGCTGTCACTGATTCCTCGGGCTCCTCGGCCCGATAGCTTCCTCTCAGGCATCACATCTGGAGAATTTTCCTGCAGGGCGCACACACACCATCCTTCCACTCCTTTCTTAGGTTATCCTACGTCACCTCCTTCCTCCCTTTAACCTTTGACCCCTTGTCCTCCCCATCTATTCTGATAGGGGAAGATGATTGTGTGGCAGTGTGAACTGAAGGATAGAGGGTTAATAACAAAGCTTTTCACAGTCAAAGCAGAGGAAAGAGGCGTTTGCTCAGAGCAGAACCTCCTATCACTGAACCTTTTCCAAACCTTATTTCTCATTCAGAAACACACACACACACACACACACACACATCCTCTGCTTAAGACTCCAGATGCAGCTCCACTTGGTACCAGGCTTCTGATTACAAGGTTCTGTGTCTTATCATTTCTTTCATGTCAGCCCCCCCCACACACACACACACACACTAGATCTTCTTTTAAGAACAGAGTAGCAAACTGCGAAAGCCTGATGAAAGACGAAACATTTTCACTTCAACCATTAAATCCTGCTCAAACCTGCAGCTGAACATCATGCAAAAATGCAAATGCCTGCAAAAGACAAGTTGTGTGTACACACAAGCTGGAATTTTGCCTTTTTGAGTGCACTAGAGGGAAGGAAGAAACCCACGTTTGCCCTGACCTTCCCATGGAGAAGCAGATGGAGGTGGAATTTTATTCAGGAATTCAGAGTACATAAATAACTTAAAGTATCCAAAAAGCTGTTAAGCCTCCTCGGCACTATACCTCTGGTGATCATTCAGTCCAGCTGTTGCTCAAACCCACAGATCTTCAAACTCAAAGACGCCAAAGATGCTAATTGTGTGAATTTTTAAAATTTTGTGTATAAAAGTTTATAAAATGGTTTGTATTTGATGGAATGGTGCAGTCATAAAACATGTTAAATTTAACTTGGTGAAAACATCATAGAGCTTTTATAAAGAGCAGGAACACACTGACAGAATATACTGAGAATATTACAGTCAAGTGTGGAATAGCATGAATCTTGAAGGAAAATAAAACCCTCTTATCCTTTAAAGTACAACTGAACTTAAACTTCATTTTTGTGTGCATGTAAATGCATGTGTGTGTGTGTGATTTGGTCAGAAATAGTTCAAAGACTTCTGAGACAGTAATTTATGGAAGTTTACTTTCTGACTTTCCCATAGTTCAAGCTTTATCTGAGGGGAGGCCCACAGTCCAGACTTTGAAAATCCCTGTGCTACAGCATACATATCTGCTCTGTGCTCTCCGTTGATCAAAAATTGATTTTTATAATTTTTGGTTTCATGATGGCAGCCCCTAACACCTTAACACCGGCACTCTAACAGCCAGCCAGCTGCTGTCACTGAAACACAGGCAGTGACACAGCCCTCCAGCTGGCTGAGACAAAAAAGGAGCATATCAAAATATCATTCCAAAGACCTTTTTTCTTCCTGTGAATAAGACAAACTTTTAACAGTGCACTTAAAAACAAACTGACATTTTGTTTGACAAAAAAAGGGATGACTAAATGTGCTTTCGTTGGACATCAGACCGACACAGAAATGTGTTGTCAGAGTCAGTGCAACTTATTCTTCCCAGGGATAACGTTCCTAATTAAGTAATCCACACAGTTGTTGTGTGTATATCCATGGTTACCGTTGCTGAAAGGCAGGGTACATCCTGGACAGGTCGCCAGTCCATCGCAGGGGCACGATGGGAAAATCTCAAAATATTCTTCCATTAAGGAAAAGAAAAAACATAAAAATGAGTTAGATTAGTAACATATTAGAAAAAAATATGTGCAACTAAGACAGGAAGTGAAAATGCCATAAGTTTGTGTTTAAAAGCGAAGAACCGAACAAGAACAGGTTTCAATAGGATAAAACACAAAGACAACAGTGGGGGAAAAAAGTGGTGAATTTATCAAACAATTGTAATTGAAAATTAAAAATACCAAGCTCAATTTGCAAGTATAATAAAATCATTGTAAAACTAATTGAAGCAGCACTAACCAATACTAAATCAAATGACTATTTCTCTTCAGCTCTACAGAGCACTTTAGCATCATTCAACTCAGGTTTTTTTTTGGTTTTACAGCCTGCACTTTTACTGTCTTTCAACACTCATCAACTTTGTAGGCAGCTGCCTACGACCTGCCTAGCAGCAGACAGCCGAGAGACACTGGAAGTGACTTGCTGGTGGACATAGAGCATTTAGCAACTTTTGTTTTAGGTGTTGCTGGAGACCAGAGCTAAAAGTCAGTTAGCCAGAAACATCACTCCAATTGAATGCTAATGTTGCTCTGTGGTCTTCACAGCTTGTTGCCTGCCTCCACAAAGCCAATTGTTCCATTTGTATGAGGAACACATTTTGGCTGCATTGTTTTGTTTTTTCTATGCTGCAATGCTGTTGGTTTTAATTTCTTCTCCTTTCCTTTATTACTTACCACAGTTTCCGAATGCTAAATTGTAGTTTCCTCACACGGTTTATAACTGAAAGAGAAAGAATGAGTGTACATACCCGGGAAGCTATTACTCCAATTAATTACTTTACTAAATCCTGAATGATCCAAATGGAGAATTTGAGCACAATGATTGGTCAAATCTTTACAAGAAGAGAAAACTACTAACAGACTAAGAGATGTGAGCTGCAATAAATCTGCTCGGGGCTGATACAAAAATGCACTAAATGACGGGGAGAAGTAGAACCTTATCTCCCTGTGATTGGTACCATGTCTCAAGAGAATTTCAGAAAGTTAACATATGGGAAAGAAGTAGCGAGGAGCGTCACGGTGGGAGGTTTGGGCCCGGTGTGGAGGAAAACCAAGGGGCAGTGTGTAAGGGAGAAGCTATGTGAGATGTGGAGGAGTTGTGTGTGAGGAGAGAGGACTGCAGTTGTGGTAGTGGGGGGGGGGCAGTGACTGTTTAAAGGAGACCCAGAAGGTGCTGAGGAGGTTACTGATGGGGAGTCGGTGGGTGGGGGGGTACGAGGAAGAATGCACTGACATTCCTGGCATGCCCGCCTCATTGTAGCAGGCTAATGAGGCAAGGGATGGAGCAACCTCTGCCTCGAGCCCAGAGAGAGGACAAACCCACCGGAGCCCCGGCACAGAGCGGCTGAGCTCATAGCTGAGGAATTCCAAATGCCGGACGTGAGAGGGCACGGCTCGGTGCCAGTGGTTTTCTAACTGCACACACGCATCTCTATCAGCGTGAGCGATGCTGGGCTGCTGTGAGGAGTCAGACACCGGTCAGATCTGACAATGACAGGATGGAGATTCCTCCCTGAACACAAAAACTAAAACCTGAGAATGGATTTATGCCTCATTTTATTGTTAATATTAAAACAGCAGTAATGTGGCCCATGTGGAATTACATTAGTTTGGGTATCAAAGGAAAATTCTAGATCGAGATCTTTTTATAAGGAAATTAAATGGAGAGAAAACTGAGCGTGTTCACAAAAGATATTTGCAATTTGTGTAATAAATCTGAGTGGAAATGCCAGGGCTTTGAAAAAAGGCTAAAATATTGCCAAAGTACATATAAAAAAGGTGACGACTGGGTTAAATGGTAATCAGATTTTCTGAATGCACCAACATCTTATGGCTCCTGCTGCTGCTTCTACAACTTATTAAAATTCATTTGTTTAAAAAAAAGCTGATAGACAGCTGATATGCTTTGAACCCTAATGTGCTTGTGATGGCTACCACACATATTCTGAGCTCTTGTGAAGTACTGGTTATGGTAAATGAAATGTTGTCATGTAGAGTTGGTTGACTAAAAGGGCTTAACTGTTCCAAAATCCGCTCAATAACAACACCTTTACCTCTAACCACGTTTCTTCCCCCTGTCGTGTTGAAAATGTTTTCACATTACTTCTCGAACAGCTCGGTGTCGTGATTATCTGTTTGGCACGGCTAGCTAGTTTTCTCCATTTGATTTGGCAAAGAGAAGTTTACTGTTAGGGCATCAGTGCATGCAAAGGATTAGAGCGTCGCTTCTCAGCCATGGTGTCATCATCCAGTGGTAGGCCAGCATCTGATTGTCAGCATGCGCAGCAATTTGTCAAAATTCCTAGGCTCACAAGCAGCAAAAGAAACAGCAAAGGTTCAGTGTCAGACTGTACAATCAGAGGGCGACTCAGTGCCATGTCTGCAGATATTAAAGATGTGATTTTGTGTTAGCTTATAGATAGGCGACCGTATTTTGCAAAGCAATGGCCAACAAAGCAACCAGAGAGGAGCTTTAGTGCTGTCCGAGTCTTTTATGCAGTTTGACCGGGTTTGGGACCCTTGGAGTTCATGTGCACTGCTGGCCAAGAGCGTTACTTTGTGTTGAAGAGTGGTGGGGACATAAGGGCTCAGATTAGGGGCGTTATGATACACCTACCTCACGAGATGTGACGATGCACAATATCGGGGTGACTACAAGAAGACAAGAAGATATTTTACTACTTTTTTGAAGAGATATTCAATGCTGAAATATATGAGTGTAGGGTCTGGGGGTCGTCCCCCTGAAAATTTTGAGTGATAAATACTTAATTTCCTGCATTCTGTTTTATGCAATTTATGATGTAAATGTTTTTTTTAATTTTTTTATTTTATAAAGGTAAAGATAAAATTTAGGTTGACAAGGTGAAAATTCAGGGCGGCACGGTGGTGCAGTGATTAGCTCTGTTGCCTCACAGCAAGAAGGTCGTGGGTTCCCCGGTTGCCCCGGCCTTTCTGTGTGGAAGTTTGCATGTTTTCCCCGTGTCCGCGTTGGTTCTCTCTTGGTGCTCCGGCTTCCTCCCACCGTCCAAAGACATGCAGGCAAAGTTAACCGGTGTCTCTAAATTGTCCTTAGGTGTGCATGTGATTGTGAGTGGTTGTTTGTCTATGTGTGGCCCTGCGATGGACTGGCGACCTGTCCAGCTGGTACTCCGCCTTTCGCCCAATGTCAGCTGGGACAAGCGGTTGACGATGGCTGGATGGAAGGTGACAATTCAAAAATATAAAATATAATTGAGTATAATGCAGGAATGAGTAGCTTGTGTTTTTGGACAATGGCAATACATTTACACTGCACTGCATGTTTTCTTACTGTCCAAATAAACTGTTCTCAAAGCATTTTCATTTCTTAGTCAATATTTCTTGTTGCAAGCTATTACAGGGAGCGACTGAGGGCTGTGGACCAGGTGCTCAATGACTCGCCTCTCATCCATCCCTGCGAGAAAAGGGCAGCTATGTGCATCATCCAGTGAGTGATGCTTTTTATCCTCAGAAAAACCTTTCACAATCAAGAAGAGACTGGGTTTCAAACATGAAGAAAGTGCTGTTGTAGAAATTGATCTGTACTCAAAAACTGTAATAAGTTACTAATTACTTATTACTCCTGAAAAGTATTAATATTGCTTTACTTATTTCTGGCTGATAAGAGTAACTAGTTACATTACTTGTTATGTTACTATATTACTGTCACTACCGGTGATACATAAGAATGCAATGTAAAATTACAGTAAAATTCCTGTCTCAACTTCCCCCAGGTCTTTTGGCTGCCAAAATGCCCTGCCAATTTAACAAAACTGAGTCATCCAGCAGTTCAAGGGTAACGTCATGCTAACAGTTTAGCCTCATATTGTAACACGTGTGAGATTTTCTCAAACATGTCTGTAATTGTTCAGACACAAGAATCAGGACTCCTTGAACATAAAAAAATCACTTTGAACGGCCAACGGTTTTTTGATCTTAAATGTGCTTATCACTTATGCCATGGGCCTCTTTTCATCACAGGGTGAGTAAAATGATTGACTCTTCAAAAATATCTGGTCTCATGATCAATTTTGTCTATGGTTACTGAGAAAAAGGGGGAGGGGGGGCTCAACTTCCCCACAGGCTCAAATCACCCCTGCTAGTATTTTTACAAAACAAAAAACTCTCTCCCGTCGAGTGCATGCGTCACTGGCAGCAGAGACTGGAGTTTTTTTCTGCGTTGGTGTGCTGCTTCAGCAGACGCTTCGTAAATTAAATGTAGTGGTGTAGTTTATGTATGAAAGCTGTTTGCTGGCCGCACAAACTTTATTGACGACAATGTTCTTTGCATCTTATAGTGTGACACAATAATGGTGATACTGACAGCTGTGGAAAGAAGGCCTCTCTCCCTCCTTCTCCATTCTTCCTTTAGCTTCTTGACTAACAGCTTTTTTCACTTCAAGGTTAGTGTGCTCATTAATGTAGTAATGCAGTGTTTTTTTTAATTATTACTGGTTTGGAAATAGTAATCTGTTACACTACTAGTTACTGGGTAAAGTAATATTATTTCAGTAATGCTCAACACCATATAAACCAGTATCCACAGCAAACTTATAAACACGGGAATAAAATTGTGACTTTCTTTTTGGGATAAATCTGTTAAAACTTAAATGAAGAATTTTTCTGAATATCAGTACAAAACTGGTGCTGACCTAATCATTCTGCAGGGGCAAAAGCCACAGAGCAGCCTCGGATACAAAACTGTTGCGATCAGCAGTCTATGTTTGGCAAGTGTTTACATTAAAGTGACGAAGAGCATCCTTCCTATATGTTAGTAATGGATGACAAGAAGATCAATGACAAGAGAAACAAGCTCAGTCACTTTCAGGAAGCTCTGTGACACATCCTTCCCTCTCTCCCTCCATCTGTCATTCTTTCAGTGATCTCAGTTCACTGAACCGCTGATGCCTGTGTACACCCTGTCCGTCCTGGATCCAGCTGGTTTGATGAGGCGCATCATCCAGGCCACAGAGACGTAATGCGGGCCGGGGAGCAACAGGATCAGACCTCTCTTTAAGCAAAGCTAACATGGCATTCCATTGACCAGCTGCAGGAATTAGGCTGGCTGCTGGCAGTCATGCGTGCAGGCGGGCATTCATCAGTGCTAACTGTATGAGCGCAAACATAACTGACATCACACCCTCACCTCGCCCCAACCACGTTTACTACAGGAATGCAAGGAGGGCATTCTGGCCAGCAACGCAGATACTGTGTTCAAAATTTGAAAAACTTATTCTAATGTGTCCATTTTTAAAAACAACTGTGCCGTAAACAGAAGCCACAAGGTCTGAGGTACGTGCCGGACAGAGCACCCGGACATCCAACTTCAATTGCATGAACCTCAACAAGCCATTCAGTCCCTACAGTAGATTTTGCTTACAAAGTTTGGTGATGTGCACAGACATTTTTGGGGGGCAGGGGCTCAAGCAAAAATAGGGGGGCTCATCCCACCCACCAATTCTCTATTTCCACCCTGATGTTCCCACACCCTCATAATAACACACTATTCATAATGTATCGTGTTTTGAACACTGTCCTTGAAGAAACCACAAATCTGAAAGGTTTTCATGAAATGAATCAGTTGTTGATGTCACATTATATCAATGGTTTCTTTCAGAAAAGAAAAGTAGGAAGGATGTAGTTTAATGCCATACTAGAGCTGACTGATTTTTCTAAGGGACTATTGGAGATATGGAGGTAGATATCATTTCTGAAGTGGAATGTGGAAAAAAAATAGACCTGCTTTTGTACCAATATGACTATACACAGGTACTTCCAGTTTTGTTGTGCTTTTTCTTCCTCACATCACAACACATCAGTGTGTAAACAGTTGGGTCAGTGCACTTTCTACTGGACAATGTAAATTAAACTACTTTCAACACATTTTCTCTACTGCCATTTCTTTTTACATATAGGCCAACACCAACTTCAATATCCCTCCTCTCCCTCTCTTTATTTTCTCAAGCCTTTCCTTTCTATGCATTGCACTACAATGAGCAGGTCGTCAAAATGATAAACTGACTGATATTTATCACTAGGTCTCTCAAATGAAAAGCCTAGACCGGGATTAAATTACCAGCAAAGAGATTATATTATCGATATTAACCACATGCACCTGTGTATCCTTAAACCGCACAAATATGTGGCCAATGTGGGTTGAATTCACATTTCTAGACATGGTGAAGGTCGTGTTGCTGTATTTTCTGTGCACAATGATGCTGATGGGATGATGCTGATACTTGGAAGGACAGTTATTAACATACATTAACTGTGAAGTTGCCACAAAGACTTTGCATTAAATGAAATATATGATTGAATTTATGTAATTATGACAATAATTAAATGCTTACAAGGAAGCAACAATTAAATTAATGTGAGCAATGCAGTCTTTTAAGATGTTTAGCCACTCTTAATAATTCTGATTAAAGAAGGCAAACATACTATTCATACTTCCAGAGAGAAATGTGTAAAATCAAGTTAAAATACAAACAAAACACCGACTTTATACCCAGGAACTTTAGAAACAGCTGTAAAACCAATTATATGTTTAGACTGCTTTGCTTCCCTCAATCTTTATCAACTAACTTCAATAATTTCTTCATCTAAACCAGGGGTTTTCAAATTGGGTGAATGTGAGCCTCCCCTTAGAGTAGGTAAGAACAGCCGAGCCCCAAAACACTGTCTGCCTGCCCTAACCCACGCCACTGCAGTAAATGCCATCTTTTGTGTGTTCCAGGCAATGATGAGTTTCAATAACAACTGATTGTCTGATCAACAACAAATCTTTTTTTAAATTTTATTTGAAGACATTTTTTTTTCTTTTTTTGTGCATTCATAAATGATTCTTTGCAACAGCAAATAATTTCCAACTTCATGCAGGCCTAATTGAGGCTACTTTTAAAATCACTGAACATCAGTAGCATATGCCTAACCACAAGTCAACAAAACATGCTTAAAGGGATGTACATCAAAATGAAAATTCTGTCACCATATACTCACTCTCAGTTGTTTCAAACCTGTATGAATTTCTTTCTGCTGAACACAAAGGAATATATTTTGATGTCAGTAACCAAACAGTAAACTGGTCCCATTGACTTACTAAAAAATACTATGGAAATCAATGGTTCCAGTTAACTGTTTGGTTACTGACATTCTTCTAAATATATTCCTTTGTGTTCAGCAGAAGAAAGAAATTCATACAGGTTTGAAACAACTTGAGTGTGAGTAGGCCTATATGATGACAGAATTTTCATTTTGAAGTGAACTATCCCTTTAACGTAATCGGCGCCAAAGCTACCGACTAATCGACACCTGACGGTTGAAAAGCGCCTCGAACAAAATCAGCACAATGGACAGCTCTACCTGATCAATGAACGACAACGCTGTTTGTTCACGGAACACAACATTTAACAGTCAACTGCATTGAAGGCATGTTTTCAGATCGAACAGATTCACATATTTTTTCATGAAGCTTAAAATAAAATAAAATGAAGATTTTATGTTCTGGGAGAGTCAACCCTTCTTCATTCGGTGGGTAGGATTACTTTTGGTTTGTGCAGTGTAGCTAATTCACATAGGCCTATTTATTAAAATATTTAATTATCTGGGAATTGTGGATCTCCTCCATAACGCTGAAATTGCCGAATTCGGCTGAATGTTTTGACGAATTACGCCACAGCACTTATATGATTGCACTGATTGGCTATAGCTGGGAGCAGACAGTGTCAATCAATGTATTGGAGATTGAGAAAACGGCAACCGTGACCATTATACTTTTAAACAGAACCATTCAAAACGAAAGAAAACAGACTGCTCTCTGCTTATGTGGGCTAATCCGTATCAGCAACTATGATAGATGTAAAGAAAACAAAGTTGCTTGTCAGATTTTCCTAACAAGCTACCCTTTTTTTAATAAGCCCCAAAAAGCTAACCCGCAACCCGTGCTGTTTTAACGGGACTTAAAAAAAACAACAACAAAGTCGCTAGATATAAACTGACTCGGCCTCTGCGTGTGTGGTGACATTGCTGCACTGGTTGTAGTTGTGATGTGTTTTATGCCAACCAGCAAGGATTGGTGGATGGGGGGTTATCAGCTGACAAGTAACTACAGAGATAACTACAGAGATTTAATTGCAATAAGCGGATCAAACTGATGTCGAAATAAGTAGAATATGATGCCGATTTGTTAAACATGAATTTATGCTTTGTCAGGTCTGTCAGCAGGTCAGCAGGACAACAACTTTTTAAATGCAAGCATGTTAGCAGCTCTACACATCCAGCAGACATTGATTCACAGTGGTGTTTGTGTCTGCCTGGCCAATGTTAAGTCCAATGTTCACATGAACTTTGTCTGTTTTGGTCTCTACACACTCCTGAGAAAAATAGCTGTGTCTTCAGCTGCTAAATGCTCACCAGCTATGTTCACCAGCTAGTTCTTAACTGTGTCTGTGGGCTGGTATTGATTCGGTGTGGGCGACAGCTTTCATGTACGCAATGTCATTTGAGCCGTTGTTAATAAAAAATATTGATCATAGCCACATTGGGTTAAAGCTCAGTCTCTAAAGCTTTTTATTAATGGTTCCTGACTGTTCCAGCGGAAGGAAACACCCACTAAAACCTCCACACCCTTGATGTTATCTCTCCTGTTTTTTCCCCTAGACTTCATATCAACAACCAGTGGAGTTTGCATCACATTCCCCTAAAGCTCAACAGCAGTTAGAGGATAAGAAACTCTGAAAAATAGAGATGTTTGTTGTTGTTGCATTTTGCATTCATGGAAGAATCTGTATTAAATCCAGACCTGTCAATCAGGAGAGATTTGGAGCTGGGGGAACGGGTGCATGGTAAATGTGCCCTGAAAGCAATTCCTGGGACGTTTGCGAGTATGCGTTGTCATGGCTACAAGGACTGAGTCAACCCGGTGGTTCCTGCAGGGCAGCACTCTGGCCAAGATGCCTGACTTTAATCCCAAAGCCAAACACAACGCCAGCTGGACCAATGTGCCCATTTCTAGAGTAAATTAAACTGTAATTTCAGGCTAATGTAAAAGAAACAAATGGATATTTGTCATTTTAAACTCCCAGCGAAAGAAAAGACGCAACTATTTTCCCCGTTACATGTACATAAATTATGCATTTAAAATAAAGCCTCTTTGTTTGGGTTGAATGTTTACATGCATAAGTGATGTGAACATGTCTGAGAAATAAAGAAAGAAAGAAAGAAAATCAATTAAATAATAATTATGTTAAAACTATGGCTTCACAGGATTTGAACCCGCTAGGCTTGACATGACCGATGTGTTACCAATACACCACAGGAGTTCAGGAATACAGTAGCTTCAGTACAACACCCAGCCAGCACAATCATGTCCGCTCACTGCATAAACACAACCCCTGCATGTAGTTAGTGTTACACCCATTGTAGCTGTCATAATACAGTAATTGCAACCAAAGCACAGCAAAGGCTACAGTCGCAATCACAACAACAGCAACCAAAGCTCTGTCATCCCGTGGCTCTGATCAGCCTCGGCAGCAGTCGATGAGAGAGCTATGTTAACTAGCTCCACTAGTAACATCTATAGCTGCAATCATACATCCTACCAGTTTTAACCTATAGTCTGAGAATGGATGGGGGTTAGCTGTACTGTAGATGGAGGGCCATGACAAAGACAGAACATGTGAACTTAGTCACAAGGCTTCAACGTGTGAATCCAGATGCAAGTCTGTAAATGCTGACCAATGACATGGAATTTCCATGACCAGGGACCAAGGCCAAGGAGATGGGTCTCACAGCAGCAGAGTTAAATAAATCCCCATTTCCACGACTGAAGTCCAGATTTTAGGTCTGAATCTCTGCGGGCACCCAACAGCCCAGTGTTTTCCTTTAGCCTGTATTTATAAAAGGTCTAGGTTGTGCGCAAGTTAACATAAAGACATGCTTATTGTGTGAATTTAAAAAGGCCTTTCCTGTGATCAAACAACATAAGGGCGATGAGAATTCACCCTACGTCCTTGAGTCGTGGACCATTTTAGGAAAAATTAAAAACACATTGTCTCACAGCTTCCTTTGTTATTCAAAATGTCCTGGTAGCAGTGTGTCCAGAGCTCTGGGATTGGACTGGACTGGGTCTGCCCCTGGTTCCTCATGAGAAGGGAAGGAGGGCCAGTCTTGGAGAATGGGCAAGGCTACTGGTCTGGTAAACTGGCTGCTAATAGCTGAACACTTTGCAGGAGAGTGAGGACTGACTGAGTACAATACAGCACCAAGCCACAGTGGGAGAGAGCGAGAGAGAGAGAGAGAGAGAGAGAGAGAGAGAGAGACTCTGAGCAACAACGGGACAGCCAAGGAGACCGCTGAAACACTCTTCCCCCAAATCCCCAACTCTTCAGAGAGACGAGAGACAGAAGCAGCAGAGACAAACAAAAGCATTCTTTTCTTTCAATTTAAAAGACGAAGAAGAAAAAAAAAATCAACAATACGTGGGGCGACATCATTTACTTGAGGGACAAAATTGAAGGAGAAAGGCGTGACAGGACGGCGTCAGTCAGCGACCAGACTCAGGTTTATCATCCGTAAAACGTCTCCAAACACAGAGGAGCGGATTGTAGCGCGGCGTCGCGTGAAGGATAAATACACCTAAGAGAAGAACCGACCAGAAACAGGATGAGAGCGACTACGAGGACCATGTGGCTGCTGCTTTCACTCAGTGAGTAAAAGTTCATTCAAAGCACACAGAGGCCACACCTGGGATCGTCCTGGTTACAGACTTTAGCGTGTGTCCGTGGGATGACTGTGATTCTCTGCGCTTTTTTTTTCCCTGTCGGGACGTGGCGTTTTTCCTCTGATATCTGTGTAGTATGCCCCTGAAATGTATTATAGGATGTCTTAATTTGGCGAGTTAACGTAGTAGCCTGTAAGTGTCTTCGTGCGGCAGCATCACTTTAAAGCTGCAGGGCGTCACTGACAGACAATGTGAGAAACAGCAACAGGTGCGCGCAGAAGACTGAAGGAGAAGTCACTGGTGGAGGAAGTTTTCCGATCTTTAACTAAGTACAAGTGGCAGTATCTTCATGTAAAAATACGCTATTACAAGTAAAGGTTCTATATTATTATTTTTAAAAGTAAAAGTATTCATTATAACGTGGGAGTGTCCTGCTTAAGTTATAAAAATACAACAAGGTAGTCCTGAAAAGTCTCCATTACAGGTAAAAGTCCTTTATTTAAAAATCCTACATAGTTTTAAAAGTATATCGGTATTATTCAAAACATCATTATCAAGTATTTAATATGCCCATCATATGTTTTTTCTAATGTTCAGTCTTAATCTGAAAGGTAACTACAGATGTTCAGTAAATTTTTGGGAGAAAAGGTTTGTAGTAGAGTATTAGTATGTAGAAGCAGAACATCACAGGGAGTTCTTGAGTAAGTTTACTTTCCTCCACTGTCGCTATACAATTGAACGGCCCCCGACTTTGTTCTTTTATTATACCGCTGGACTAAAACTACTCCTGCATGAAAGTGTAAGCAGCAATTTCATGTTGCAGCTGGTGGAGGTGGAGCTAATTCGAAGTACTTGGTGTAATCCAGGTTCTAATCTTCTGGGGTTGCGGGCCGTCTGCTTGTGACCCCTCATGACGAGACCTGTGCACAGCTTGACCCGAGAGTGAGTTTCTTCCACTCAGTCTTGAGAGTCTAGAGAGGTCAAAGTGCATCTACAATATTAGAAAAGGCAAAATAAATTAGGGAAACTAAACATAATGTTATAAAATCAACAAAACGTGTGATAGAAATATCCTTTTCCTTTGTTTCTGGCTTCCTTTTAACCGAGTGTATATATATTACCTTTCCTATTATAGCTAAATCGAATTATTAGTAGACTGTGATGGAAAGTCATGCCATATTACAATCTAGATTCAAACTAATGAAACTGTTTGTGACTTTGTAAGCAAAGTCTTTAAAGTGTTGTTCGCTGAGTTGTTTTTAATTATCTCCACATCCCTGATCTCTTTGCCTGTATCCTTTTAGGTACTATGTAGGCTACAATACATACAGTGCATGTTCCTTCCTTCATGTGACATATGATAGTTTAATGCGCATAAATTGGATTTTGTAGAAGTAATACTGCATATAAAATTCCATAGGAGATAAAGGAGGGGGGTGTTTAATTCATAAATGTTTAGACTTAATTTATGGACGAGTGAAGGAACAAAGCAAAAAGAGCCCAAAAAAGTTGATGCTGCCTGAGGAAAAGTGCCAAACGCTGCATCGAGGGCTGCTGCCTGTTTAAGTCTTTTTGTCTTCTTCCTGTTTCTAACCGCCTTGATTTGTGCCCGTACAGAGGGGAGTGAAGTCCTCTGCATTCAACAGTTGTTTTCTCTGTGTTATTGTTGGCCTGTCTGGGAAGAACACATCTCACCGCGGCTGTGCGGACTGAAATGAAATCTGTATGAAAGTGGCCATAATCATGCGTAATGAAAGAGTAGGACTCATCTCCCCCTCCATCCCCCACCATCCCACAGTTAAGAGCACCCCAATGCCCCCGCCGCTTTGAATACACACACACACACACACACACACACACACAAAAGTCCTCCAATAGCTGTGGCTGAAGACAGAAGGAGCCTGAATAATGAAGTGCCCCCCCCGACCTTCCTCCCAGGCTGAGAAGCGAGGAAAGTGTTTTTCTTTAATTATGCACCTGCCGCTCTCTCACCACCACATTAGGTGGATTCAGATGGGAGGCTCTTTATTTTTTGAGTGTGTGGAAAAAACAACGTGTGACACAGCCCCAAACTCAATCTGAAGTCTGTCAGCACTTTATCTAAAACAAAAGCCTGACACATTTTTGTGCGTGTGAATGTGCATCTGCGTTGGTTTGTTTAACGCCTTGTTGTCACAAGCACGGCTGGACACCCAGTGTAAAGTAACTTTGAGCAGCCCTTTCTGTACTTTTTGAGAGCTTTCTAAACTGAGAGAGCACGATTTCCTCTTAATTTACCTTAAGGTCTGATCAGCCAGGGCTTCAGCTAAATCTGCAGTTTGCTGTTTTTGCTATCAGGCACGGGGATTTCAGTTTTTTAAAAACCTCTTCTCAATCAGAAGGTGGTATGTGAGAAACCTTTCTGAAGGTGGTTCCCATACAGCTGCAGATTCTGGATTCAGCATTTGTCCTGTCTCCTTGACTGTTATTTAAACGATTAGTTTGTCATTTTGAGAACTATGCATATTTGCTTTCCTGCTGAGAGTTAGTTGAGAAGATTACTGTAACACCACTTTTGCTAAAAACGACTCATGAACAAGTATAAACGTGTCATGTCAAACTATTCTTTTAGTACCATTTACGTTGTTGAAAGGATATTCTAGCACTTTTTCCTTTCTTGATGGTTCAGGTTTTTATAGCATTTCAGGATGGTGGCTTTTGAACAATACTTGGTGGGACACAGATAGAGGTCTTAGAGATCCACTTGACAAAATGTCCCTGGTGTCACTAGGCTAGGATATGTAGATATACTCAAAACACATTTCTGCATTATTGAGGGAATTAACACATTTGTTGTGTAGCCAAGTCATTAATGTTGAATCTGACCCAAGTGTTAAGCAGTGAGTTTGCAGTAGTTTTTATTTTAACCATATTAAGTTAAAGATGCTGATTCTATTGTCCACTTGTTGAGTCAGTAGTTTTACAATTATACAGCTGGAAGAAAATGTTTTGTCATTGTTTCATTTCAAATGAAGCAAATTACTGGTAAACATAACCTCATTGTATTAGCTAGCTTTGAACGTGCCTTTTTTACAGCATGAGCTTGTACAATGTTCTTGCTACCTGCAGCTACTAATCTATTCAAAGCAACTTTATTGGTACTTACACAGGGCAAAGCAAAATTCCCTCTCTTCATTCTTCACCTTCTAGCTGTGAGGCGGCCGTGCCTAACCTTTGAGCCACCGTGCTGCCACCTAGCATCAGAAAGATGACAGCACTCGCAAATGAGCGGAAGATTCAAAATGTGCAGCTGAAGCGATTGTTCAAATGCTGGAAGGTGAGGCCAGTGTTTAAATAGATCATTTGGATCCTGGACAATAGGAAGAAGGCAGCATCATCAGTTATCAGTCATCTCCAGGACTTCCTTACCTTGTGCTTTTGTGGGTTCCTGATTTGTTAGTTTCCTACAAGATAACAGGGAGTCGGGTTCCTGGCCTGGCTGGACACCAGTGGTCTGGGGAGACGCTGCCTGCTTGGCACACTCGCTTGGTGTCTTCGCTGGTTGGCGTACGTGAGAGAGAGCAGAGAACAATAGATAGGAAAAAACTTTATCAACATCCCAGTTCCCAAGGAGGCTCCTGCGGCAGAAGCCGGCCTTGAGCTCTCCCAATCGGCCACGGGGCTTTTTATCCAGCTGGAAGGTGGAGAAAAGGGCAGAAAAGATGTGGGAAATGCAGTATTCCAGAGCAAGGTGAAAAAAAGAGGTTTCCCACACAACAGACCCCTGTTTACTAAGATTTTGACAGATGTTTTTATAGCTTCAGAACTATAGTGATTTTGCTAATTTTACAAATTAAATTACAGTTTTTGAAACTGCTTTTTGAACTTTGAGGCAGCCACTGGTCTCATGTCATGACATGAAAATCAACTCACAGCGACATCACTGTGAAACATCATTCATTCATTGGCATACAAAGATTACAAGCTGTTATGAACACGAATTAGAAATAGAAATGATCTGCAGTTCAAAGTAAAAATTGAGGTGCCAACCCAGTCACTTTTGTCAACATAAGATACCACGGAACTGTGAACGTATAACCTTCAGCGTTAGCTTAATGTGTGTACTTATTTTTGAATACAGGAGAACCTTTAACTCAAGTCAGCTTAAGGGTCCACTCCAGTCATAACCTACTGTGTAGCCATGAGTTCAGTCTCACGATGAAATCATGAGCTGATTAAATTCCCAGTGGCTTGTTCACTGAACTTATCAAAGTCAGTAGTGTATTAGCACATACCTCACAGTGTACATCGTGTTCGGGCTGAAAGATCCCCAGAAGCCTTTCTATTTTCTAAGAAGAAAAAAGCTTCTTAGTTGTCTTCCGACACTTGTGTCTCACACGAGTCACATAATGTTTTCTATGATTAAAAAAAATGCAAACCATGATTAAGACAGGTACTCTGCACCCTGTTTGTCATGTTACGCACATGATACAGGATGCAAATTAAATAGCAATCATCTGGAAGTGATTGTGATTGTTATTAATACATCTACAGCTACAGTTACAACTGGAGTATGTGGCTGACAAAGTAACAGAGTTGACACAAAGTAAAGATAAAAAAAAAAAAGAATTCTAAGTAGATATAACAGAGTGTAATTTGAACGTAGAGTAAATTAACAGGAGTGAAAATTCCAAGTTTCTTCAACTTCAAGAAGTTACCTTTGAGCTAAAAATCGAGTTACACTTTCTAACTCAAAAGTCTATTGACGTTTATTGCCTTCAACTTTTTCACTGTGTTGAAATGTGCTTGAGAATATATATAGAATCCCCCACAGTAAACCTTTAGTCACCTTTGAACTGCATGTATGGACTGTTTTGAAAACTCTTAACAGGTTGGTGCATTGGACCCCCCCCCCCCAACATCTGATATATAATATTTCATGAAAAGAAAACCCTCACAATATATTTTCATGACATCCGGCTCAAACCCCTCTGAACTCAAGGTCACAGTACTAGCTCTTTCTCTAACAGTCAGCTGCATCTCATGGGCATAATAAAGTTCAGTCGTCTTTTCCGCTGCGTCAGTGCTTAATGTTTGACTGCAGATAATTGTCAAATATTTGACAAAACTTTCTAAAGTTCTTAAATCAGGTAGACACAACTTTGTCAACTGTACCGTTTAGTGTTATGGATACGCTGTCCCAAAGACCGTTTAAGGATCTACAAATAGATCTTTGTAGTTTTAGGAAATGGTTAGCAATAAGTATGATTTGTCATTAGCATGGCTGTTGACTTCCAGCCATTCGTTATTCTGTCTCCTACTGTTTTGTAATTGTGCAACTGAAATTCCTGGCCTCCCTCAAGGATCCCTAAAGACTTGAGGCGTCCTTTTGAGGAAGCGTGTGCACTGTCCAGATGCAGTGGATCTTGCGTTTGAAGGCCAGGCATGGCTGGCATGTGGATGCAGGTTT
This sequence comes from Lepomis macrochirus, assembly GCA_024633595.2. Lineage (NCBI taxonomy): Eukaryota > Metazoa > Chordata > Actinopteri > Centrarchiformes > Centrarchidae > Lepomis > Lepomis macrochirus. Next base: position 3,609,346 of record JALXJV020000024.1, read on the forward strand.
CCTTCAGGGAGGAAACTCTGCTCTCTGTAAAGCTGAGCATTTCATCACTGTCTGATGCTCCTGATAAAGAGACGCTCGCCTTCACCTCAACCGTAACCTCGCACTCCCTCCCTCTACCCAGCATGCCAGGCTGCACACGCAGGTGTCCATTAATCAAGCCCGCGACTGGTACTGTCGTGGACCTTCACTTACTAACCTCCTCCTCCTCCTCCCTCGTCCAGAGCCTTCTCGTTCCTCTCCTCCCTTCATCTTTTCTTCCTTACATTCTCAGCACTTTTTTCATCTGCCTCAACACTTTGCGTGAACTCCCCTCATTTCTCAGGTTAAACAGAACATGGCTGCTGCTACATTAGCGGTGAGGGAAGTGCATGTGTGTGTGTGAAATGCTGACACACTGTGCCGCTGTGTTCTCTAGTTTTTCACTAACCTTTGTAGTGTTTAGCCATGTTTTTGTGATAAAAATACTTCAGCTTGTTATATTCCATTGGGTATCTCAGAAATTTACATCCCCATCCCGTCCAAGCGTCCTGTTTGGAAGCTTTTTGGAAGCTTACTGTATTTTTTCAAATAAAGCTCCCTAGTCAAATAAATGCAGGGTCTCAAATAATGACTGGAGGCAAGGTAAAAGACACAAGGGTGGATAATCCCTTGCTGCCTGTCATATAATGGGCATGCCGACTAAGGATAATGTACATTTCAGTCTCTTTCATAAAATCAAATAATTAAATCATTATATTTCAACACTTTGTTGCTATGGATTGCTAATCTGAAGTGTTATTAACCTGTTTCTGTGTCTGGATGTACAGTATGTGTGTAAATGTTTTACCAGAAGGTAATACTCATCCCTCATTCGACCCTCTCGTTCTCACCCCTCGTGAACCAAACCTCAACTGTACTTATCACACAGTGTTTTATTATTTTACACAGCAACACAGTTTTTTTTCCCTTTGGATACATACAGTGTTTTCTATGTTTTTATTTCATAAAATTGCTACCACTAAATTGATGGTTGTTTTTCCTGCGGGCACATGTCAGAATTATGTTACAAGAGTATCTGCTACCGTCAGAAAGGCCGACTTCAGAGCTAACTGACATTACTGTGCAGCAGCTAGAGGTTGAGGGTGTGATGTTGCATGTTCAAGGTGCTGAACCCCAAATTGCACCTGAAGGCTGTGCTATTAGTGTATGAATGTGAGCTGAGTCAATTTGACATGTAGTGTCTGAGTGGACTAGGAAGATTCTGGAGAACAGTCCATTTACCTAAGTAGCTTAACTTAGCCTAGTGTATTAGCTTATATTAGTGATCTCTACTTACTTTAGCTAGGTAGCATATTTTAGATATATAACTATATAACCATAATATTTGCTATTTTAACAATGTGATGATTAGTAACATGTTCCCTACCTCTTGAGTAGCTTCATTTCGGTTCATTTTTGCCAACTCTCTATGAATTCATCTTTGTCTCTGCTCAGCACATTCTCCTTGCCTCACATGCAAGGTTTGATTTACGATTTCACAAACTCAGCTAGAAGTCTGACTTATCGTTTTCAATTTAACAAAGTGCAAAGCTGCCAGAAATCCAGAATGCAAGAATGAGACATAAGACACCTATAAAAATGTCCACATCAATAATGCATTATCTCCAGGGAAATGCAATAAATATTTCCTCAATTCTTCTTCTTTCACACAATTAAAAATAATTAATACAGCAGAAAAATAAGAGTATATTCACATGTAAGGTGATTGCATCCCACCTCGTTTTGTATCGCCAAAAAATAAAAAAAAATAAAATAAACATTTCTTTCAAAACATGTTTTAGTCAGTAGATATAAATGAGATACCATGTGAAAGCCCCACGTCATCACTTCAACTGCTTGTCTTTAGGTGATGTAAAAATAAAGCTGTGTTAGTAGAAATAAAACATGCTCAGGGTATTCATTGATTAATCGGTTATTACTACTTACAGACTGATGAACCTATTAACTGATAGATAGAAAGCATCCTATTTATACTTTTACAATAATTTGTACTATTTAAACATTTTCTTGATGTTATTTTATATGTGGGGTTGACATGGCTGCTAAATACATAGCTCTAATGATTGCAGAGAGACTGGTTGAGGAATCAGACCTAGAACCAGACGTCTTAAGTGAACACAGACTATCTAAGGAAAAGTCAAAGGGGAGAGAAACAAACAACTGTGTAAAATGCAGCATGCCACCAGATACAGGGTAGTTTGTCTAAAATGCAATTTTTTTCAATGTGTTGAATATGACAAGTACACAATATAAATCTTCAGAAATCAAGGATGTTGATGTCCTACATCTGATAGATAAATGGCTGAAATTCCTTCTACCATGGTTTCCTAATTTATTTCTACTTACCAGCGGAGGGGTGTGTGTAGGCTATGTGTTTGTGTGTATGTGTGTGTGTGTGTGTGTGTGTGTGTGTGTGTGTGTAATGAGGGGGCGCTAACATTGAACTTTTAGCATTAGCACACCCCACTGCTCGTATAAACACACATACCGGTCTGGTTTCCAAGGACAGGGAGTGTGTTGTTTGTCGATAATAAACGCAAGGATGTGTGTTATTCTGTGTGTGCGTGTGTGTGTGGTCAGTCATTTCCATGTGGCCATTAGATTTACGCCCCCCACCCCTTCCCCCACCCCTTTCCCTCTCTCCTCCCTTTCACTTGTCTCTCTTTTATTCCCGCCGAGTGTTTTTACATTCACGGCTCCTCACCTCCCTTCACTGGAGCGCACAATGTAAAGCAAAGACCCCTCCCTTCCCGTCCTTACCCCCCCACCCCCCCCCCCCCACCGCCCACCCCAAACCCCACAGTTCCACAGAGAGCTGAATTATATCTCTCAGCGGGGCAAGGATGGGGGCAGCTGAACACCTAAAAGGCCCTGTTGCAGCAGGGGTCTGCAGTGAGGGAGTAGGCCATGCTTGCATGGCCGCACGTGGGGCCAGAGGGGCCTTTGTGTGGGCTGTCACCAAGCTAACGGGGCAGCTTTGTCTCGCCAGGGCTTTAGAGCGACAGCTACATTTATTTATTTACTCTATTCCATTTGGCGCCGTTACTGCACGTTCACGCTCGGATGCACATCAATCCGGGGTTACAGTCAGAGTGCCTGGCAAGCTGGATGGATAACTGGCTGCATAGCTGGCATGCAAACACACACACACACACACACACACACACACACACACAAACTGTACCACGGAACTTGGGAACAATAATTCCTCAATGAGTACTGCCATTGTTTGTTTATGTTCAATTTCTGAACACATATTAATTGGGCTGTTGTACTGGATTGCACTATTATTTCGGTGTGCCTGTTGTTTTGTCTACCCCCTGTAGTATTTATGATGTGGCATGTAGATATCTTTGGTGCAGCCAAGTCGTGATGTAATATGTAATATGTGTGTACACTAAAACCCGATGTGTGGTTGTACAGGTTGTCTAGACCAAAAGTATATGAGTATGTACTTTGGTTTGCCTTTAGGCTAAGCTTCTTAGTTATCATTTTAAAAAATCTCAAAGAAATAATTCAATATTTACTCGCTTTGCCATTATGTGAGAAGACCACTCTTGTGTCTGTACCCTTGAGACTGAAGGCAGTGTTGATTGGGGTGTTTTTACATACAACTTTTTATTTAATACTACTTTCCTACTTTGTATTTAATTCATCAGGTAAAAATTGTTAAGCCACATTTTGTGCCATTTGGGCAGAATGTCCCAACAACAAGTCGGGCTATATTCCAATAAATCATCCCTCCCTCGTCCAACTTGTATGATTTAGACTGACAGTTCAGGAGACACAATGATAATAACAGATGACTGTCGAAACCAAGTCATTTCAGTTTATCACAAACAGGCTGCCACTGATGTTAATAGTATTTGCTCTGTCAGATAGCAATAAAACTGCCCTTCTGTCTTTCCTTTGTCATCTTCTGCATGTTTCAGTCTGTGTGGGGTACATGAGGGCGTTTATTTACACCATGACAGTAGTCTGCCTACAAATAGTTTCTAAAGTGTTTGTAACATTTCAGCAGCTCATTAATTCACCTGCTGCACAAATAAAACCGTGCTCTATAGTTGATATATTACACTACACTACTTTGGTTCAGGTTAGAATAGGTTTAGGCACAAAAACATCCTGTTTAGGGTATATTCATGATATTGTCACATATACTCTTGATTATCTGTTAAAGATCTTCAGACAAAGCGAAACAGCTGAAATGTTACAAATACTCTAGAATCTGTGGGCAGACTATCCAAGTGTTACCAGAGACAATTCAACCCTGTCTCCACCCTCTGGCCACAGTCATTCTCCTTTTGTGTGCACGGATGGTGGTTCACACGGAACAGGAAGGGGCTGACACCCCATTGAACCAGCTAGTGGAACCCCCATAGGGAGAGTAGGGAGACAGAGATCACCCTCTGACCTCCTCCGGACCTCCACTTAGTCTCAGTGAATACAAGCTAAACACTGTCATGCTCCACAGGTTCACTGTAGGACCAGCTTCAAAGGGAGATTGACACTAAGGACAGCCGAATGTGAGGACATGTTGTACTTTTGACGCAAATGGTCTTCTCCCTGATAAATCAACAAATCTATTACTTTTATTTTGTTCTTAATGATACTATTTCAAGAGCCCGGTCTCATCCCATGGCATCAAATACCGTCATTATGACAAAGCATCAGTATTTGATGCTCCAGGTACCCTTCAGCGTCCATATGAGACACCCTGGACTTTCAAGTATCTTCAGTGTAATCCAGCCGCTGTCATGTAATGTACTTATTTCAACCCCAAAACATGATCTTTTCCTCAGCCTCACCAAGTAGTTTTGGTGCCTAAATCTAACTAAACTGCATACATACCACATATTAAAAAGCCATCTCATACGGACGCTGAAGGGCACCAAATACCAACACCCCGAGATGAGAACGTGTTGATTTCAGTTATACACTCACATATTATCACCATATACAGTTGCTGTGGTTAACATGTCAGCAGACAGAGAGCAACATAAGCATTAGTAAAATTCAAATAAAATCATGTTTGTGTCCACCTGATGAACGTCAGTCTAACATTAACTCTTCTTTTAGCTCCTTTTTGGCATCCACCAGCCTCTGAGGGAAATGTCTGGCTCTTAGCTGCTTTAACTGCTCCACTATGTTCAACCAAAACAGAAAATACTGACTAGTGCATGCGTGTTCCCTCAGCTTAAAATACTGTAATTGCCATTTTTCTTGATAAGCTGTCAGTTTTGCTTCTCTCTGTATCTGATTTTCATAACACAACAATGATTTAGCCAATGTTGTCATAAACACTTCTACCACTTGTCTGGTAACTGGTTCTAAGGCAAATTCTCTCTTGCACAAGAGGTAGTGCGTTTTAGGTTTCTTATTCCTTTAAATCAGATGTCAGATGGAATTTGTTTACCCACACTCGGCTTGTAGACACAGATATGCACCACCTATAGAAACTCAAATTTCATCAACATAAAATCTAAAAATGTTTGATTGATGCATTTCATGTCACAGTGGTTGTGCGTGTCAGTTCTGGTGCACCTGTTTCCTCTCAATGCAAAGAGCTATTAGACGCACTCCTGCCACTGCACGTATGCAAGGCTTTGTTCTTGACCTTAATCCTCGGGCGTAGTTAAGATATGTGAAATGTTTTGGATAAACTTGCTTATGGTGATAATAATGTATGCCTAAACCCAAGTCAGAACAATAGCAACAACTGGAACAATTCCAACTTAAGTCCATTTAGCCAACAAATATTAAAAAAATGAGAAGACACAGGCTCAGATCAACAGAACTGTTTCCTGTCACTGAGGTGAGCCAAGATGTAGAAAGAAGAGCCAGGGAAAAGTCCAGCAGGTCGGTTCTCACACCCTCTGCTGTCTGCCCCTCACACAGTCCACAGGAGCAGGCACACCCAAAGAGCAGCAGAACAACAGGACAACATTAAAGTGTCTACAGTCTGCTGTGAAGTAGAGTCAGCCGGCAGGAGGCAGTGAGCAGGCTGAGGTTAGAGAGGTCATAAAGTTGAACAGTAGGTCAGGAGAGGGTTTTCGCTAAGGGTTGGAAAGTTTTCCAGGTAACAAACTCAAATATCTCAGAAAAAAAGGCACTACTTGTGGACACTGTACATCTGGGAGTAATATGCAATGTTGGAAATATTATCCGTACTTATTTATAAGTAAGTAATAAGTAACTTGTGAATTGTAAACTTCTAATTATCTATTTTAGCCAAGTTTAGTTCTGCAATTTAACTAGAATGTTGTTATTTTCTTTTTTTGTTGTTTTTTTTTTACATTTTATTTTGGACCCTCTTGAAAACGAGATGCTGCATCTCAAGGGGGGCTATCCACCAATTCAACTGAAATTGAAATTATCTTTAAGCTTTGTTCTGCTACATACAGAACCACGCTTATTTTACCTAAACCAGTATTAACTTATTTTTGGGCCACTTGAGGAGCAGTGGAAGAAGTCATAAACCCAAAATTGTTGCATGTCCTTCCTCACCTCTTTCTCCCTGGCCCTTGTGACTATCTAAATTAAATCCTAAAATTGTTTTAAAAAGGTCAATGTTAGCAACAGGTTGCTTCTATACGAAGTATGTTAGTATGTAAGTCAGACAAAGAGCAAATATTCACTTCATTCTCCTTTTATTTCAGGTCTCCACCGATTCCTGAGCAAATCATCTGACACTTAAGCTGCTCCTCTGTGTCCACTAGCTAGTTGCTAACGTGGTCTGTCTGCTGTTTGGTGCTGGACAGGTAGCGACCAGTTTATCAAAGTGTTTTTGCTCAAAACAGCTGCCTGCTGCTGGTTAATGCATTAAACTAAAAGGAGATTAAATACGCAGGAGTATAAATGGGCCTTTAATTACTGATTCTTTAAGACCCATTTATACTCAGATGTAGGGTCTACGTGTGGACCTACGCTATAGGCTATGCACGTAGCCATGCATTTTGTGTGTAGGTGTGTCCGTCATTCTGCGATTACACCCCTAAACGCAAGTAAGCAGTTGCACTACAGCGTCTTCTGTGTTGACTTTTGCCGGCCGAGCAGGCTAACTTCCGGTTTAGCCCTCCGCTAATGTAACTCGGGGTAAAATAGTAAACGTGCGGCTGGTGTAGCCTTTTCAAATGTTACTGACTGAATGGATCACGTTCTGATAGCAAAACAAGTCATTTCACTCAGGTTGCGACGGTCAAATATATTGATTCACTGTTTTACAGCCGCCGTTTTGCCCGCTAGAAAAAGTTACTTCAAAGAGCCGGGTACTTCCGGTCAGCTCTGAGGCATTGTGAGGCTACCCAACCGACCAATCACAGTGCTTATGGTCCGCGTCGACTTGACGTGTAGTTACATTTTTGAGGAGGTGCACGTCAGGCGACGGCGTAGCCTCTGCGTAGCCCCCGTAGCCTACGCCGTCACCTACGCCGTCGATTCGACGCAGAAGTATAAATCACACTTAAGAAACAATAAAATACTTTCTGCCTTTCTGTTTATGAAGTAAAAAAGATGGATTTATTTGTTGTACACGCACTCATTTCACAGATTTTTTTTTGTTTATAAAAATGTACTTCTAATATGTTACTAGGCTAACAGTATAGTATTCTCAATGTTACTGTAAGTAATAAGTAAAGTGAGCCTATGTTGAAGTAAACAAACCAGGAAAAAGGTGTATGTCGTGTTGTGAGAGGAAGGTAGTCCCAGTGGGCTTACCAGACTAAAGGTGGTGATTCGTAAGTGTGTGTGTGTGTGTGTGTGTGTGTGTGTGTGTATGTGTTTTTCTGCAGGCTGTGTGGTGAGGAATGCGTGGGTGAGGTAAAAACAGCCTTGGTACTGATAGCAGTGGGATCGGCGGGTGCTGTCGCCCGCTAAGAAACAGATGCGTCGGTGACAGCTCGGGTCTGCGTGGGTCACACCAAACTAGACCCCACACCTTTGGGAGGGAGAGCAATAGAGATAGCAGGGTTGAAGGAGAAGATGACAAAGTGATTTTGAAGGCTTCTCACGCCAAAAAAAGTAGCACAAACTGCGGGCAGTTATGCGTGGTTAGCAGGAAAGATTTGGTCGCTGCTGTAAGTTAGCAGCCATGGAACGTCTTTAAAAAATAGACTCAACTCCAACCTGTGAACTGAGTCAGCTAAATTCCCCCTTTATGATGTGATGTTTAAAGTCCATAGGTCCATTCATGAGGGGAAAATCCAACCATGTCTACATAGTTTATAAACAGCTTTTGCTGGTGTTTGTTGCATGTCAGGGTCAATTTAGTACTGATAGCTGCAGAGAGCACCTCAGAATTCAGTGCAGTTGTAATATACCAATTCCTTTTTCTGTTTCTTGACTGAAAATACTCTGACAGGTTGAACACAACGGGGTCTCACAGTTACTCTGGCAAATTGAGGGAAAGGCCCTCATCAAGCAGATCCTGTATGCTGTCAAAAAGCCACAGAACAGCGAGTAGCACATGTGCCGTAGATCAGAACACTCAGCTCAATCAAAGGACTCCTCTGAGTGCAGAACTTTGACATTCTTACTCTCTTAGTAACTGTGTTTATGGCAGCGGGCTGGAGGCTGATAAGTGATGTGTCTGTGCTTTGCAGAGACAGGACAGGCTTGGCTCTACCAGCCTCCACTTGACCAGAACAGACTCTTATCTGCTAACTCCTAACAGTGTCTTAATGGTGCATTCAAATGCTGTGGGAAATATGGGTTGAGTAGCTCATGACCTAAATGGTTGACTTTTGGTTTGCAGAAACTTGTTTATGTTATCTGAAATCTCAGTATGCTGATTCAACCGTACCGATTGTATGAACTTTTGGTGCCAAAGCTTTTCAGTTATTCTAGTATTTTTTTTTTTGCTGCCTTTTTTTGCTGTAGGTTGCTGCACGTACCTTTGAAGTGGTGACTAATTGGAGATACCAGGTTTATGACATGCGAAATGAAGATTTGTATGGTATCCAGCTGTGGTGAGCTTTCACTAGTAGCTGAGCACACTTCTGAATTGGCACTATATATAAATAAAATTGAATTGAATTTAACTTTGAATATAAAGTCTTTTGTATACAACTTATGTAAGTTCATTCTTAACCACGGAAACAATCTCACCTCGAGGTCCATTTGGTAGTCTCTCTGGAGCTTTCCATTGTATCACATGTCCTCATCAGCAGTTTTTTTTTCTTTAGTGGCCAATGGATTTGTTTGATGTTTAAAGGAGACCTATTATACTGCTTTCCCAGTCCTATACTGTGACTCCTGTATGGCAGCTTTGCATTATTCAAAGTTCAAAAAAACAATTTTCAGTCTTATGGCCTTTTCACACGGTAAGCAATTTAGGCACCTCGTAATTCATTTTTCAATGAGAGGCGAGTGTGTAGCAAGGGAGACGCGGGCATTGCGACAGGCGTAGCGTCAAGCAGGCATGTTCCCCGTGAAACTGTCGTGGTCGTGGTCGTCTCACGCACACGACCACGCAGGACCAGGCGTCAAGCAGGCACAGTGTTGCTTCCCGTGTGAAAAGGCCTTTTTTAGCTGACTCTTCATGTAGGCCTTCATTTCAGCCTCTTTAAGTCTCTTTGGCTCACAGGGATTTCTTTTAAATACTGAGTTGGTCCATGAACTATGGGGTATGTAGGACATGTACACGCATTGTCGTTTGAGTGTTCAGTGGTTAAACTAAATGGACATTGTACAGCTTTAGAACACCATACTGGTGTTTTTGCATCACTGAGCTGTTTCATCTTAGATCACATACTGTAACCTATACTTAAAAAACAAATCTACATGCAGAGGCTTTCATTTTGAATGTAATAGCTGATCTGTCACATTAAACATTGTGTCCTTTTAATGGTAAAACATCATTATACCTCTGGGGAAATATTCCGTTATGTCATTTAGAATGGCTACGCGTAAGTTAATGTCCCCACTCATGTATGGTGAAAATCCAGTGGCTGTGTGTGGATGTACTGAAGGTGCGTGGAGGTCAGAAAGCATGGGGCCAGGGGTGGTGTGGGTAAGGACATTGTTTTCTGGCCATGGAGTCGGGTGAGGATTGTTTATGGGGCACTTCAAATGGGCCGTGGTCGTGGGTGTGGTGCTTCCAAGTTTATTGTTTGCAGCATCCTGTTCTGGTGACTATAAATAGAGAAACAGAAGAAGATGGAGCTGTGTGGCTGAAGCTTACAGCTGTCCGAACTGCAGGAAGCCCAGGAGCAGAGATCAACATAGCTCAGACTTTAGCTCCCTTAGACTCAACTTTTAAAAAAAGGACATTATATTAATTTAAAGCTGTACTAATAAATATTTTTATATTGACAAGGATGAAATGTGTAATATTACATATAATATAGCGATGAACTTATTTTATATACATACCACCCATTTATTTGTGTACAGTAGTAATATTGTTTTTTCCTCCACAGTCTTCCTATTTGTCTGCTCAGATGTCACAGCTATTTCAGCGTCAAATAATGATTCTTCTAAAGAAGCCATCACTACTAGCGTCACAACTACTGCAACAACTACTACTGCAACAACTACTACTGCAAAAACAACTGATGCAACAACAACTACTGCAAAAACAACTGATGCAACAACAACTACTGCAACAACAACTGATGCAACAACAACTACTGCAACAACAACTGAGGCAACAACAACTGAGGCAACAACAACTAATGCAACAACAACTAATGCAGCAACAACAACTCCAACAACAACAAAAACTGAACAACGGAATGAATCTATGCAGGCGACAACCACACAATCAAACAAAGCAGTCATCAATTCTACTATCAACGTGGCTACTGCTACACCCAGGCCAACTGACACACCAGCCCGCACAAGCAAGCCACCATCAACACCCAAACAGAGCATCTCTAACACCACCACTGCAGCTGCTACTTCTACCACCACCACACTCGAAGGCACAACTATAACAGCTAAACCAGTTGCTTCCCCCAAGGCCCTCACAACACAGATGCCTGAAGGCTCTGGAACTAGTAAAACCCCTGGGAGTGAAGCATCTGGTAGGCCTGACAAGGGGGGGAACTTGACAGTGGCCCCTACACAACCTTCAACAGGGCAAGGGTCTACGATTTCCACTACCATCACTTCCAACCTAACCCAAGGGGATGGCGAAAGAGTCCCTTCCACGACAAAACAGGCGGACAGCAAAGCAAGTAAGTTCCCCAGTGCATCTCCTGCACACCAACATGAAAATAACACACCTGATGGTAACTTAATGATAGAAGGTTCATTTTAAACTTTGAAAGGCCACAACTCACCCAAAGATTGACATTATTTAATGAGACCAATTAAACAATATAAATCTGGGTCAACATTTTGAACTCAAATGTGATTCCTTACAACAACATGTTTAACACAAGATGTCATGGCGTGTGAGAGACGGCAGCAATTGCCCAAAATTGAAGGTCAAAGTTTAAATCATTTATAGGCCATAACTGGCACACCACCAGCCCAACCTTGATGACGTATTGTCACTGATTGGCTTAGAGGTGCCTGCATCATTGTGCCTGGCTTGTCACCTACTTGTTAATCTTTATAGAAGAACCTATCAGTTATTTATGGCCATACATTTACAACAAGGGTGAGTGACAGAATTCTTTTTTTCCACTGGGATGAGGGATACAGTCCACCTACTGAACCTTTTCTTGTAGGCTACTCCATCCATCCACCCATCCATCGTCAACCGCTTATCCTGAGTACAGGGTCGCGGGGGGCTGGAGCCTATCCCAGCTGACATTGGGCAAAAGGCGGGAAACACCCTGGACAGGTCGCCAGTCCAGCGCAGGGCCACACATAGACAAACAACCAGTCACACTCACATTCACACCTAAGGACAATTTTTTTTGGAGACACCAATTAGCCTAGCCTGCATATCTTTGGATGGGAGGAAGCCGGAGCACCTGGAGGGAATCCATGCAGACACGCGGAGAACATGCAAACTCCACACAGAAAGGCCGGGGCAACCGTGGTTTGAACCCATGACATTGTAGGCTACTCTCTTTTAATATTTTTAATATTAAAATAATAATATTTTATGTGTGACCTGTCCGGGCTGTACCCGGCCTTTCGCCCACTGTCAGCTGGGAGTGGCTCCAGCCCCCCCGTGACCCTGTACGCAGGACAAGCAGTTGACGATGGATGGATGGATGTTTTATTTGATATTTGTAAGGGACCGTGTACAATATTAAACATATAGATTTCCATTTGATGTATGTTATCAATGGACAGTAAAGCCTTAAAAAGGGTAGGACACAAAATACAGAATTATACACTGAACTTAACATCATACACACCACGTCAGCTATAATTGTACAATTGTATGTTAGACAAATTCAAAACTAGGATATTATTACATGCTAGGTGTGTCACAAGTCTCCAAATCTCGATTTGTAAAGATCAACAGTTCATTGGTTTTAAGCCCTCACAACTGCCATTTCAAATTTCAAATTCCTCTTTAAAAGAGGGAATCAAGTGTGAAGAAAACGCCATATTAAATGTTTATTGGAATGTTCCCCACTAAGGCCACATGGTTGCGATATGGTATAGTTATAATTTATTTAAAATGTAATAACAATAACTTATACCAGAAGAAAAACTGGGAACAAACTGTTTAACACAAAAATAAAAAGATCAATCATTAGATGGCAAAACAACACTTTAAAACAACACCTTAAATTAGAATGTCTAATCCTCCCACAAAGCTTGCGAAGATGTCTCGCCGTATTTGTCTTGTTGCCTGGTACCTGCATAGACTGTATAAAAGAAGTGAACTTAGCCACCATGATGTCACCTGTTGGTCTGTGGAATATCGTTTTGACGCCTCAGGTTTGGTATTTTAGCCATCGGTATCTTGTTTTTTTGGAACCAGACGTTATGACGTTACGGATAGTGAATGTGACGCAAGCTAGCTTAGTTAGTAAGTGCCTCCGTTCCTCACATTAACTTAATAATTGGATGATTAACTATGGCTAGCAAAACACAAGCTTAAAACAAACTACAGTGGTCTGCAAAAGTTTGGGCAACCTTGTTAATTTCCATGATTTTCCTTCATAAATCGTTGGTTCTTAGGATAAAAAAAATCAGGTAAATATATCATATAGGAGACAAACACAGTGATATTTGAGAAGTGAAACAAAGTTTATACAATTATTGCACACTTCCTGTAAATTGTATAAACTTTGTTTCACTTCTCAAATATCACTGTGTTTGTCTCCTATATGATATATTTAACTGATTTTTTTTATCCTAAGAACCAACGATTTATGAAGGAAAATCATGGAAATTAACAAGGTTGCCCAAACTTTTGCAGACCACTGTATACTCATTGGAAAAAATTAACAGCTGACTCTGTAGAGTATCTTTTAGTAAAATTTTTGGGTGACCAAGATTTTACATTGAACTTTCATGATCTAAAAAACTCAAAAAAAAGACTGCACCCCAAAACAAGTTTATTGCTAGTTACACGTGAAATGGATACAATTATCTCCTCTATTCTGATTCACAGGTCGCCATAGTAGCGACTTGTCAATCCCAAGGTAGCACCCTGATTTAGCGTCTATTATAGGGAACATCATGCAGTATTGGGGACTTGAAACTAATGATTAAGACCATAAACTCATCAGAAAATTGTTTACTGAGGTAATAAATGAAGTGAGAAGTTGGTTCATTTTGTCATGACTCCAATGCATTTGGATTTTTCTTTTTGCAACTAGTGGAGTCGCCTCTTGCTGGGTTAGTAGAGAATCAGTAAGAATAAAGGTGTAAGGCACTTCCGCATTTGTTTTACTTTTCAAATCGTTTGTTCCTGTGTGTACCATAGCCTTCAAACTGTAGATTATCTGTCAGTGTCACCGATCCTGCTTTTGATTTCCAAGTTGGAAATTGAAAGCTGATTTTGATCAGTTTTCAATTAAGAATCAAAACTCTTACACCTCTAGAGCATAGAAAGCAAAACCAATAGTGCAGGTTCAGGTTACAGAGTTGGGTTAGCAAACTTTTCAATTAGCTTGAAAGCTACTTACAGAAGTGCAACTCTTGATAATATCAGCGATTTTGGTTCAGTCACTGACACAGTTTCTGAGTGTTTTAATAAATGTCATGAATCGGTTACAGTGTTTCTTAAGGTAAATCGACATTAAGATCATTTGAGACAATATTTTCATGTTTGCTTTCCAGCAATTTTAAAATTACACTCAACTGACCCAAGTGCGCTAAACATCTGAAAAAATGAAACGGTTGTCACTGAGTGGCTTAGAGCGGTCTGCCTCCCTACCTGCTGGCAATATGTTTACTGTTTTCTTATTATCTCTGGTAGAAGTTACTGAGGCAAGCACTGTGAGAAATACAAGCCATGAGCAGACAACACCGACGGCCCCTGTGACAACTGTACACATAGGGACCACCGGCAGCCCCCACAACCTGACAAAGACAGGAGACTATCCTACCACAGTGGCCTCTGGTACCACAGCTGGAATGTCATCCTTGCCGGCTGCAATCACTAGTACCACCGCAGCAGCTCAGCAAGAGACGTTTTTGGTAAGACATGCTGTAACAAAGGGGAACAGACAGAGCTAGTGTGTCTGCTTGCCTTTACATTGACATATTACTGAAATGACTCTCATGCTGTTGGAGACTCCCGGGTCACTGACTGACGTACTTATTTTCTTACTTTTTTCTGCAGTATTCTCTAAACAGCGGGCACGTGGTAAGATTTTGCTTTCCTATGAGTTTTGCATTTTAAAATCTATAACATCCATCAGAATGTCTCTAGTCACAAAAAAACAATACCTAATAATACACCTTTCCTGCACTGACCCTCAGCAAGCCTCTGCTATTGTCCTGTCCATGGAAGGCAGGCCCACACCCTTTCCACTACTTTCTTCACTTACATTTACTCCCAAAAGCGTTAACCTCAAGGAGCTGCTTGCGTTGCTGTAGACTCTTTTTGTTCATTTAAAGAACAACTAGTATGGAGTTTGTAGGAGTGCCATAAAAAAAAAATCTATAAAAGAATGATGAAGGAAAATAAATTATGTGTACAGGATAAGAATATGGAAGCACTGTACTTTCATAAACTTTAGGTATGGTCTCAGTGCAAAATCTAAATCTTTAAACTAGTCAGTGATATCAAAGTAAATGTAAATTTATTAACAATGTAATCAAGTCAAAGAGTAAAGTCTGTGGCAACAGTGAAAATAACAGGAGTACTTCCCACCACTTGCTCTGGATAAATCTCTGAGCCATCCAGACTCTGTTTCCAGCAACAGGACAGGAAGCAGTGAAGCTCGCCATATAAAAAAAAAGAGATTCCAGCCACTGGGTGGAAAAAGTGTCTTAGTGGGAACCCTTCCTGCCTTTCACTAGTTTCCTATGTTCCCACACCCCTTTCATATACTCACCCTCTCTGCCTACGCAGCTGTGCTGTTCCATAATACACCAGAAATAAGCCCCACATCATAGCGCAGGAAGATATGACCTCAGTCACCTTTGACCTTCCTGTCCTAACTGACAGTATAGCTCATGAATTATTTATAGAAGTAAAACGTGTTGTGGCATTGATAGATGTATAATGTACATAGATGTTTACAAATGTGTCATTTCACCTTCAGAAGGAACAACCAGACCTGGCGGAGGTGTGCAAGCGGCTGATGGTGATTTTCAAAGGTGGAAACTGTACCCTGACATTTCAGCACAGCAATGGCAAAACACAGATTAACAGCTCGTACATATCTGGCAATGGTAAATGTACCTTCCTCTCTAAATTAAAGTTAAATTGAATTTTCTTTATTCTATATTCAAACAACTCCTTTGAAATGTATGTTACAGTAAACCCCAGGCTGGCAAACCAGTATTTTGAAGAAATCACCAAGGTAAGTGACTGTATTATCAGCATATGGAAACACTTAGTGATTCAAATGCCACATTAACAGGCACTACAGTGTGAAAAGAAGTAATTCTCTTGTGTTGTCCACCCAAAGAAACCAACAGATAACAAAACCCTGATAGCAATCCTGGCCTCCTGCGGAGCTCTGCTGATCATGATTGTCATCCTCGCTGTTTGCGCCTCCCACCACCGCAAGCCATTCAACGAGAACCAGGTAGGTGGACAGCTTTCCTGCTCAGGCGCAACAAAGGCACCAAAGTGTTCTCTGTCAGACTACACAGTTCATTTTTCTTTTGGCCCGCAGGAATGAAAGGTTTAGGTGAAAATAAATAAAATTTGTTTGTGAAATAAGACAATCAAGATACATCCTGTCACACCGTGTCCCGTTATAGAAATGCGTCGAATCTTTACATGAGACCATATTTTGGCTATACCAAATTACATATTCACCAACACTGTTACACAAAAATAGGGAATATAACACCAGAAATGTCAACCTGTAGCCACCAAAAACAAAAATCTCTGCTCAATTAATCCACATAGGCCTTTACAGGGAAGTCTTATGCCCTGTTATAATAACATGCTACACTAGCAGCCTAGCTCTAGGGACGGCAATATTGGTCTGTCAGTTGGTCCACCACTTGGTCCAGCCTGAAATATCTTCTGTCAGCTTGCTACTGACATTCATTCTCTTGAAGGTAAATCTAGTTGTCCAAAATTGGCCCAGACGTGATCCCTTAAATTTTCATTAACTCAAAACCTGAACTCAAGAACTCCGGTACTACCAGTACCTTGGTTTATGACCAAATACCTGCTAATTTAATGCCACCCCCATCAATCTCAGCTGTACTTTCTGTCAGGATGCTTACTAAGTAAACTAAGAGTAACAATTCTGCACGTAAAGAAACATTGAATCATTCAAGGTTGCCTGGCATTGACAGTTGAACATATCAGTAGATATCACATTCAAACATCCCATAACTGGAATCTGACATGAATGACGATGTTTGAACAGCTCTTAAGGCAGATCAAATTAACAAGTTAAAGCCATCACATGTCCCCAAAGACACATCTCTCCTGTCCTTAACTAATATGACCTCAGTTTAATGTCAAATCTTTCTT
This sequence comes from Lepomis macrochirus, assembly GCA_024633595.2. NCBI lineage: Eukaryota > Metazoa > Chordata > Actinopteri > Centrarchiformes > Centrarchidae > Lepomis > Lepomis macrochirus. The sequence goes on from JALXJV020000024.1 coordinate 3,626,414, forward strand.
ACTCATTTAATATTCTGAATGCTGTGTTTGTACTACAGGGACAGTCATTTCTCTGTTAAAAAAGGAAAATATGAACACACAATTCTTAGAGACTTTGCACTTTTAAAATCTCCACAGCAACACCTGACGGAAGAGCTGCACACGGTGGAGAACGGTTACCACGACAACCCCACACTGGAAGTGATGGAGGTGCAGCCGGAGATGCAGGAGAAGAAGACGCCGCTGAACAGAGAGTTTAACGACAGCTGGATCGTCCCCTTCGACAACCTGCTCAAGGAGGACATGGCCGATGAGGAGGACACACACCTGTAGAGACGACTAGGGACGGAAAAGACGAAACGGAAGGAGATAGCGGCAGGCTACTTCTAGCCACACCAAAACAAACAAAAGAATCCACACTTCTTGCTCCTTGCCAACCCTGCCCACTCACCTTACTGCCCCTGTAGCCAGAGAAGACTTTATCACAAAGAACTACATTCTATAGAACAACCAAGCCGCCATATTAAGGTTGTGTGTCTGTTGGATTGATTTCTGTTGGATTAAAAAAAATCTAACACTTTGAACTGACTGAAAAGTAGTGGCCAAATAGTGGCCTTGCAAACTTCAACCCATTTTCCAAAATGTGGAAATATCAGCTGCCTTGGCTGTTCTAGAGTTACTATCTTCGATAGATGACCTCAGGATACTTTCAGGCATCCTGGTGATTTTTCACTAGTGCATGACGCTATGACGGAGCTGCCAGTGGCTGTAACTTGTGCAACTTAGCACTAACCTTATTTCAAGGTTAAATCCAAAATGCCATATAAGGACTCAAGGGTCTATGAAAAACCTGAGGGGAGTATATATATCACAAGTATAGTGTGTGTGTTTTTGCGTCATGTCTTGATATGTGACCCTGACCTGTAGTTATATTTACAAAATGATTGTACAGCATTTAAGAGAAAAGGCTTCATTCTTTACTTTTGTCCCGTTTTGCCTTCCATACATGGATGATTTAAAAATGAACTGATCACGTTTTTGTGACTCTTCAACACTTTTAAAAATAAGTCACATTATTTAAATGCCTCTTTTTGAAACAGATCGTTCCAGTTTATTACATCTTAGGTCTTTTTCTAGTGTTTTTTTCTCAAATGTTTCTATCAACTATAAAAACCAGAGTAAACGAGATCCGAAGACATCCTACAACAAAGTCTGACGAGGCGAGAACGAGCAGTCAGACTACCAGACAGGTTGTAAACAAGCCATCAGTTTAATCCACGTTAGCTTCACCACTTTATTTGGAGGTAAAACTGAGTGAGTGAGCCAACCTTACTGTCTCATAGACAGTTCAGTGCACACAAGTACTGTATCAAATTACTTGGGCCAAATTACTTGTCTTTTTTGGTCAGTTAGGACCAGTAGCATAGTGGTTTATAACAATAGTAGGAAACACTTTGTACCTCACCAAGAGATACAAATCTTGATTCCTACTTGTAATCACATTGAACTTACTTTCAGTCAGGCCGCCAACTGAAGCGACTTACTTAGTTGGGAAATGTAATGACTCATTGTCCTATCAGTGCCACGTAGCCACAGAGGCTGCTGTTTAGCAAAAGTTAATTGGTCTTGCTCCAAAGCAAAGGAAAATGATCTCATGCTGCAAATCACAGCTTGCGTGTTCCAAGCGGGTCTGTAAGCTGTGATGATGTTTACAATGGACAGTTTGAGTCATTTATGTTAACGTTTTCTTTTGCTCTCTCTTCCAAATTATGTTGGCTAACCTCCTGTCTGGTTGTGTGACTGCACATGTTTCAGTACCCTGCTGGACTGTAGTTTAATTGGGTCAGTGGATAAGATGCCTGGCTTTGGTGTGAGAAACCCGGGTTCAATCCCCCACTGTGACCCATCCACCATTGTTTCCCTGAGCAAGACACTTAACCACTCGCTGCTCCAGAGGCGTGCGACCTCTGACATGTAAAGCATTTTTAAGTCGCTCTGGATAAAAGTGTCAGCTAAATGTAAATGTATTAGGACTGATGAAAAAAAACCCACCTATATAATGTGGAATGATCCTGTAACTACAACAAAATTACAATATTTTATGAAACTAATACTTTTATTATTACATTTCTCACTCTTGTTGCATGCTAGAATTTTATGAGTCAAGCTGCAACACATCGAGATTTTCCTGTTCATGAGGACCAGGAAACATATACTTTGCTATTTTGACAGCTCTATCAAGTGATTCCCCTCGGATCAGTATTATCACCAAAACTGAAAGGCAATAATCAGTCAAATATTGAGAATGAGAATAATACTGGACTGATGGGGAATTTGCTTTTTAAAGCTGGTTTTGGTCAATACTGATATGCCAATAACTTGGTGCACCTCTGAAGAGAATAGTGTAAACCCCACCCCACCCCACTGTTGTTGACGCTGGAGAGGAGGAGTCATTTTAAGATGCCTGCCTTGGCAGAACCTGAGCACAGTTTGGTTTAATATTTTTCCCCCATTTTGGATTCTTTTCAGGTTAGTAATGTACTTACCTTTAAACAATTAATTTAATATATATGTACTTATATACAAGTGAATCCATCACCTTGGGCACTAAAATACAACTTTTTTTCTTTCTTTTTTTTTTTTTTTTTTTTAAATTGTGTTTGCGTGTATGTCTGCAGTTTCACGTTTATTATAGCTGTGATATTTTCACCAAAGTACGTTAACAGTATTTTATGTATTTATGGTTTGTTTGCTGCTGAAGGCGAACAACAGGGGTCTGACACACTGGAAGCTGTAAATTGTCGATCGCCTTAGCGGTCGTGTTGTTCTACATGTTCAGATTTGCAAATAAAGGAAACATATTTCCACTTTGGTTCTGTAGTTTTCCTGTTTGCTCAGCTGTCAGTAACACCCATACATGGCCTGTAGGGGACAGAAACACACCACAGAGAAAGGAGTTAAGAAAACCTGAACAAAATACAATCTTTATTCATTATATACATTACATACAATGCAATACTACAAGGCTTTCTACACATTCACTGTATCCACAGAGTAGTGCTCACTGATCTGAGAGTACCAGCCTTAAAACTCCTGAGTCCCACCCAGGGGTCAAGAGGAGGGCAAGATGGAAAGAAAAGAAAGAAAAATGTAAAATGACATTCCATCCAGCAAACATTGTTGTGTGGAGGTTATTTACTCTAAAACAGCAGAAAGAAAAGTAGGATTTGGCATTGAGGTGTTTTTTTGTTGTTGTTTTACAAGGTGCTTTCAATTAGTCTTTTAAATAGTTGTCTTCTGGCACAAAACAAAAGCCAACATGATGAACCCAGAATATCTTAAATAATACCTCACAGCACAGCATTTTCATTTTCTTAGCTATATGCATTCTTTTTTGTTCTGGTGTCTTTTTTTAAAATCACCAATCTTTTTTCATTTAGTAGATATCGGGGCAGAAGAAGCACGGGCAAAACATACAGAAACATAACGCACATACCGTCTGCCTCCTCCAACAAAACAGACATTAACGCACAAAAAGAATCACGGTAAATTGTCACAGGTTTTACTTTCCTAGACTGGTGAATTTAGCGAATCAAATGTTATCTGTCTGTGCAGCAGGGCACTTCTGTCACTACAGCGCACTATCACAGTAGACCACATCCTGAGGGGGGTTTGGCTTTTTATACAACAGTGCACTCTGTTGTATTAATGTGCACACTGTAGATTAAAAACCAGGACAAAGCTATGAGGAAGTGACTTCATCAGAAACAGATTCCACATTAAGTGCATTCAGTGTAAAGCATCAAATAATTCCATTCAGACAGGGTTTGTAAGAACAAGCTCATGCCTGACAGTTAAAAGGACCAGAACACAAATTTCATTTGCTACAAATCATGTATCCATAAAGGAATAGTTAGACATTTTGGGAAATATGTGTACTTGCTTCCTTGCTGAGTCAGATGAGAAGACTGACACCGCTCTCTTGCCTGTACTCTAAACAAAGCCATCGCCAACGTGTTATTTAGCTTAGCATAAAGACTGAAAACATGGGAAAAAGCGCTAGCCTCAGTCCACAGGTACAAATATCCACCTACCAGCACCTCTAAAGCTTTACTAAGTTATATCTTGTTTGTTTACAGTGTGTACGAATTAAAATTCAACCAACCACACAACAAACAAAAACTGTAAAAAATTTAACGGAGTTTCTGTACCAGACTGTATGTTGGTCTTGTTGTCACTGTGAGGTTATCAGGTGACCAGCAGAGGGTTAATTAGTGAGATTTAGAAGGGTCAGTATGCAGATTTTGTTATCTATAAGTTTCCTCCTGTTTCCAGTCTTTGTGCTAACTGGCTGCTAGTTGTAGCTTCAGACATGAGGGTGGCTTTGATCTTTTCAGCTAAGTCTCTGGAAGAAAGTAAAAATTGTCTATTTCTCCAACATTACTGCCAACCACTTCCGAAGCATATTGTAGTTTTCCCTCGCCTTCCACGTTGCAAGCTGGTTTCAGTTCACGTCAGCACCATATAAAATCTATTTTTAATAGCATGTCTGGGTTTGTTTTATTATTAATTCATTTTCTAAAAGATGCAAATCTGTGAAATAAACTGAAAACTAACAGTGGCCTGAAAGGCAGGAAACACACTTGCATCTAACATTATTCTTCCCCTTACAAGTAATTAAAGTCACTCATGCTCATTTTAATGAACTTAGAGTATGACCAGCAGCCAATGGTGACTAATGTTGGCAACCTTGACTGTAGATTGATATTGCTGTGTAACTGGCATTACTAAGTCAGTTCACTGACTTGCTGACTCTTCTTTCTGGTGCTACTGTTATGTTTTCCAAGCCCCAGTTTGTGCCTTTCGTGCACTAACATTACATTTCAGTCACTGAACTATGAATCTGATTTTCTGAAAAATAAATCTGGTGAACTCTAAAAAACACAGAATGTGATTTAACAATACTTATTGCTGTTTTCACAGTTTCTCCAGAATCCTCAGACTCTTCGGTCTACCTGGATAGAAAATATTTTGTCTCAGGGTTTTTTTTAAAGCTCAGCATACATTTCAGAAAAACTGATTCTCAGCTATGTGACTAGAACGTAATGATAATATATGAGAAACACAAACCGGTGCAGCAGTCAGGATGATCCTGCAATCGCAACTCGTGGCCACAGCAGCTTGAGAAAATGTTACATGGGCTCGCTTTTACTTTACAGTACATGACTTATCATGGCCTTTAACCTGCAAAACACCAGTATGGTCCTTTCACGTCAAAATAAGTGCAATAATTTAAATCATTGTCTCTAAAATGCCACTAAAGAGGGAATCATAATTTTACTACATGTCTGATCTTAAAGTCTCAGTTAGCATCAGTGGCTCAGTGAATTTCACTCTGAATATAAATGACCCTCAAGTCAAAATAGTGTTAAACCTGAAAGATTTTTAAATGTGCCATTAAGTTACGCAACAGACAAGCCATCTTTACCCCCCAACTCTGCCTTCCTGTTAAACTGACCTAATGATGTCATTTGTCTTCAGTGTTCATCAAGCTCAAAGGTAGAAACAGTACTGTACATTTCACACAAATTATGGACAAATTGTAGTTAACAGTCGTAGCAGATGCGCCGGGGATGACGAGTCATGTAGGGTTCTGATATATCACAGTTGTAAATGCAGGACTGGGAGAGACAATCATTTGTTTCCTTCACCTGACTAATGAACAATGTTTCAGCATCTGACTGAGAGTCATTCCAAAGTTCCTGTGTTGGTAGCCGCCTTTGTGGAGTGGTCCCTTCTTCGCATACGACAGACAGTTGAAACTGCAAATCAGCAGCTTCTCACGCTTCCTCGGGGTGTCAGTCCAGAACCATATTGTCATTAACAGACATAAATACGCCGTCACCGTCTCTTTCTGAATAGTGTTCCTCAAGGGAGATTAAGAAGACCAAAGCAATCATTTTCCACTAGTGTTCAGTTTTTGTAGGATGTGCAGCAAAGACTTTGAGGAGGCAGCAGCAGTGTCTGGTAGACTTCTACTGAACGAGTCATAACGGCAGCCACGTCTGAGTCTGTTAAATTAACTTGTACCATGGCCTGGTTTGGCTGGCAGGTGTGTATTAACTTTTCATAACTGACCCGCATAACTGGAGACCAACAGCTTTAGTGATTGGTGAAGACAGCCACAGTGAGGCTCAGCTAGAGGCCTTGGAGACGATTGGCAATTTGCGTAAACCAATGAATTAGGACTGAAACGAAATGTAAATTTAAAAGCGTTTGATATGGATGTCCCGATCAACTAACAGCGGGATGAGGAAAGAGTCGCCTAGCAACACAAGCAGACTTGTTGGGCCGGGGGAGCACATTTCACTGTACTAAAAACAGAAAAACAGCAAAACTAAGAGTCTACAGCCACACTAGAGGCTCTGCGAGGCTGTACTTTGAACTGAATGCTAACACCAGCATGCTAACATGCTCACAATTATGCAAGCATGTCGATGATTAGCAGGTATTACATTTACCATCTTAATTAGCGTTAGCATGCTAACATTTGCTAAGAAAACGCTGTATGAAAAGGTCAGGGGATTAAAGTTTTTGCAAATCATCCTGAGAGGGAACTGAATGTCCAAACCAGTGTTTTGGTATTTCTGATATTTCAATAAGATCCAAATATTTCGACCTCATGGTGGCGCTAGGTAAATCGTCAGGGGACCACTAACGACATAAGAATACATCTTCTGGGAACCATGAATGTCTGCACCACATATGGTGACAAAAAAACAAAACAAAAAATCAAAAAGATGTTGAGATATTTACTGAATAAAACTCTGACCTGCTGGTGGCATTAAAGTACCAGTCAGGTGATCAACAAAGTATCGGTGACTTGAATAGCTGAAGCGAATTCCCTGGCAATCAGTCCACTAGATATTTTGAACAAACATCCACCTCATTATGACACTGCATCACCAAGGTCAGGAGGATTCGTCCTCAGCGGGGAGCATACATGTCTGAACCAAATTTCACCCACTAATTAATCACACTGACAGAACATGCTGTCGACACACTGACAAACAGACCTATAATACCTTTTCCCCACACTCTAAATGTCAAACTGGATTTCTGACTCCAGCACTTTATTCACGCGCACACCAACGGTTTTAAATTCTTCCCAATAAGTTCTAATAACTATTAAATGTAGAGCTAGAAAGTTACTGTATGTGGGGCCCCTGACCTTTTGATGAAGAGCCAGGACAGAATCTGGTCAATCCACAAAAAAAAGTCCTATATGTGTATTTACATATCCTGTACACCATGTGCGTTAATTACTGAGCAAACCGATTCAAAACTTCACCGTGTGGCTCCTGTGAAGCCAAATTTACCAGCCAGTTTTACAGGGATGACAACCAAAACCAATATAAAAAGGTATAATTAGATATATATTAAATGTTATCTTAGAATCATTCCTCTATTGTTCCTACAACATGATTACATTTTTTTTTGACTATTTCTGCCTCTGCACGGCTGTCACAATCGTAAATAGGGGCATATCTTACAGAAAAACAAGCTAACCAAATCAACTAAATGAAAGTTTACATGAGAAGTAAAGATGTTACCAAAAGATCAACAGAGCTTGTAGCTGTGGAGAGTGGTTTCATGGATTATAGTCACCCCGTCCTGTCTTTCAGTAAATTAACACCCTGTGAATTTAACTAAACAATCGCAACAATTGGCCTGAGCAGACATCATCTCATCATGGTTTCGCTCCAAACATGTGGATGGATGCCTGTGGTCGTCTGCGTGGGCGTTTGCGGAGGTACAAAGCTCAAATCCAACACTTAAAAGAAAAAAAAACAAAAAAATTTATGGAAAAAAAAAATCTGCAAATCCTCTTTTTTTTTTTGGCCTTAGCTCTTCTGGGGACAAAAATAAAGTGAAGAGGGAAAACACAAGCAATGTTTTGGCGTTTAGAGGGGCTTTACGTGCTCCAAGAAATGTTCATCAGCAAGAAAATAAAAATCAAAAGGGATATATTTCTTGGGAAAAGTAAAAGACACACCACACAGTTTCGCTCGTATCCAAATAACACAGTGGTTTGTTTATGTGGGTGTTCGGGACCCTCACCATCAGGTAACGCAGTTTGTGTCAGCAGGAGGTTCCAGATGAAGTGTAATCCCACCAGCAGGCTTCAGGAATAGAAAAATAACTGGTCTCTGTTACCTCCATCCCGTCAGGTGCGTGGATGGGTAAGGTGTTCAGCCAGTGAGGCGACAGGGGAGGGGGTGGTTGCGTCAGAGGTGGGAGGGGCTAGAGCGTGATGAGGTCTACCAGGTTGCCCTTGGGCGGGGTCATGCTGTCCGGGAAGAAGTTGACAAGCGTGTCAAAGAGCTGCGTCCGCTGAGCGTACGTCTGGTCTACGTCTGAGAAACCTGAGATGAGAGGAGGAGGAGAAGAAAGTCAGTGGATTGATCATTTGTTTTGACTAGTGTATATGTGTTAAATATGAACCAGAGAGGGTCTGTCAGCGTGTCAGCTAATGCTACAAACTTGATCTGCCAGACAGAAACAGCTCATCAGCATCTTAGAGACGCTATATTTACAAGTACACTCCCAAATACAGCAAATATTTTTGTCTTCTTTCACTGTAAGTGATTTTCAATGTTTCCCAGAATGCATTTGGACAAACCCAAAGAATGGCGGAGAACAACAATTTAATGTTAGAGTTAATGTGAGCGTGCTTACATTTGCTACTTAACGCTTACAGCTGAGGATAATAGCAATGTCTTTAGTTTTGTGGGTTTGTGGTTATAGACCCAGATATTGTAAAGTAAAGCCTAGATGATGTTATGACCAAAGATATTACAATTCCTCCTTAGGGGACCATGAATGTCTGAGCCAAATATCATGCAATTTATCTAATAGTTGTCAAGAAATTTGACACACATGTGAACCTCATGGCTGTGTTTGAGGAAAAGTCATCACCAAAGTCAGTAAGATACTTATTCATATGCACTTTTTATTGAAACTGTGTCAGAGAGGTTAAATTAAGTTCAATGAATGCTGACACAGATTTAAAAAAAACAAAAAAAAAAAAAAAATTGTATATCATGTATATCATTGTATAATCACCTGAAAACCTGTTGTAGGAACAGGAGGGTGAGGGAAATCAGCTGATTGCAATCAGCCACCTCACCACTAGATGCCATTAATTCCAACACACTGGTTCTTTAAGCTTCATAAGCGTAGCAATGGATTTCCTTCTGTAGGACTTGTGAACATCAGTGCCAAATGGTGATGTAGACAGATGTACTGATGTTTTAGATCAACTAAAAAACCTTGAGCAAACTATGATTGATGACTACCCGCAGGAACAGGAGAACGACATGGTCACTTACGTTATTGATGAAGGTTTGCTTTAAACTGAAGCATCCTCCGTCTTGACATGTTAAAATACTTTCTGAAGTAAAAACACGTCAGGCAGCACTTGGCTTATTTCAAAGGCGGTGAATACTGAACTTCCTATCTTGACATACGTGAGCTGTTTTGCATCAACACACATCAGTCTCTTACCCAGCGGGATGAAGTCAGAGCTGGACTTGAAGAGTGCCGAGGGCAGAAGCTGGAACTGAAGAGTACAGCACAAGAGTCTGAGTCACTTTAACGGTAGACAGTCCTGAATATGCAAAGAGCCAGGCTGCTCTAATGCTCGGCATACAAATGGGGGCAGAATACACCTTCTGATCACACATCCAATCTGGACGTTAGAAATTACAGCTCTGAATTATGCAAAATTCTCTCTTACACACCCGTCACTTCTCCTGTTTGTGTTCTTTTCATCTGTCTACATTTTTAAACTCCTTTTCCTGTCTCCTTCTCTCATGACTTTTATTCTTTTAGCAAAGAACGTCACATAAAAAAACCCAAACAAACTCTAAACTGGAAAACTACTGAAATAAACGCATTCACTTAAGACAAATCCAGTACCTCTTTTGTCTCATCGGGGTCTGTGTGGTCCACGGTCAGTGAGAGGTCGTTTTGCAGGTATTTGAGTGCACTTAGTGGCTCTGACTGGGCTTTCTCCTCGAACCTGGCCAATCAAAAACACACTGATGGTAAACATCACATGTGTATGAGTGCGGCTGCAGTTACAACAAAAAAACACTAGATGGCAAAAGATGCAAAGCAGAGAGGATCTGAGTACCCATCATGACTCCAAAGGAAAGTCCCACGGCCTTTTCATTACTACGTCAAAGGTCTTCTATTAACATTTATATCATGACATATTTTTTTCCTCTGTAATACACCATCTGTTAATTAATGTCAGAACTGATGGTGACTACAGTACATCAGTAAAAGACATGTCAGAAGCGGCGGTTGGAGAAGCTGCTGGAATTAAAAGAAGTTACAGACCTGTATTTCCTGATGAGGTATCTGCAGTGGCGGAGCAGGTACTCCTTGGAGGGCCGACACAGTTTGAGGGACCAGAAGTCATCCAGACGCATCTTGGGAGAACACGACTTCCCGGGGTTTCCACCAAACAGGTAATGCACCTAGAAACACACAGGAAATACACACAGTTAATTCTAAATACACACAAACCTAAAAACACACAATACATACTAAACTGAATCCAAGAACATGCGCAACTTTTATTTTATCTTCAGTAAAATTGGATGGCTGTGCACTTTGAGTGTTGCATAATGTGTGATCCTTTTCTTTCCACATTTAAAATCAAACCAACCCATAGTCAAGAGTTTGTTTTAATTAATGAGGCCACAGCATACATTTCTGAAAGAATGTATGGGGCAATGTCAAACACTTCAGTCATTTCAGTCTGTCCTTTTTTTTTATATCTTCTGATTTGATCATTTTTGCGAGTGATTAATCGTTCAAATCGAAATTACGATTTGAAAGAACGCGATTAGCTAATCGTGAAGATGGTGATTAAAATGTAGGTTAATTAAACAGCGCATCTGACCCGTTTTAAACAGTCATGCACTTACAGATTCATTCTTGCCATCCTTGTGCGACCGATCTGCTCGCCAATCACAAGCGCCATGCGCCTCCTGTTATGTTCCTACTGACCAATCAGAGTGGGCGCAGGGCGTGCAAATGAAACACAAATGAAACCAGAAAACGTGGGATCTACCATGGTTTAGTTTTTTTTTGTCTGTTTTAACTGTTTATTGTTGATGTACGATCTGTATAAAGGGTGTTTTATTTTGAAAATTGACCGATTTTACGCAGTTCTGTCTCCAACTTCCTGCCTGGTTCATCTGCTCTGCCCTGCTTGATGCGGCTTCAGTCAAAAATAGACTGGCAGTGAATACTGAACTTTCCCAAAACGTCAATAAAAAAAGAAAACCGCAAATCGAACCGTAATCTCAATATTTAGATTTTAATTAGATAATTAGATTTTTTCCCCAAATCGTTTTGTGTTTTATCTTCTGATCTTAAGACCTCAAACTCTAGGGTTAGGTCCACTCCTACAATCACTCCTAAGTTGCAAGGAGGCTGACTTTAAAGTGCCTCCATCTTCTGACACTGTTTTTGCGGTGCTAACGAGAGAAAAACTTTAATTTATAGTGTTGGCGTAACAGAAGACAGCTCTGATCAAAAGGGAAAGCCAGGTGTGTGAATAAACAGCTCGTGAGGAGACGTGTTAACTCGGCGCAGCGGGAATACAAATCTGAGAAAGCTGAGCTGCAGCTCGCCTTCATAAATGTTTTAGAGTGTTACTATTTGAGTGTTTGTCACGAAATCTGTGTGATAGTGCACTAAATAAGAATGTGCGTGTTACCTTGTGCAGCTCATCATAGACCAGCTGGTGTGCAAAGCGTGGACACGGCTCCTCCTCCTGCAGAGCCTTGCTCGGGTTTTCTTTCACCGCCTGATCGTTCTTATACACACATGACCTGAGCAGGAACACACACAGCGAAATACAGAGCAGGGGGGAAGGAACTTTACGTTAGAGACGGGAAAAAAAAAAAAAAACACTTCCTGAAGCCCTCAGAGAAAAGCTGTTAAACAATTATAGCCTGTTACACATGTACACACGCACGCAAACACTGCCCTAGTGGAGAGGAACGAGCACACATCAACATAATGCTGCCAAGTGTCTCGCTGATTTATCTCACTGGACACTAAGTACAAGAACAACCACTGAAATCAATGTACCGGAACGGTGAGGGCTGCAGCCTCACAGCCTGTTCTTTCACAACCAGCGATACAAACAGGACGTGCACATATATGCACACTCATACACATTAACACAAAGAGAACACGCAGTTCCCTGGTGGAGGGCTGAGAGGTCGGGAGATGCTTTAAAATACTACACTGCGCTGTGTTGACATTTGTATAAATATGTTGACATGTGAGAGTGTGTGTGTTCTTTGCGTGCATGCACTGTTATCTGTTGTGGTGAAGATCGTAGCTACAAAGAGCTTGTGTGTGAAAGTATTTCCTGCGTGTGTGTGCACTCTCTCCTTGTTGCTGCGGTGTTGATCACAGAACAGAACGTGGGTGTGTTTATCTCTCATTCTCTCCCCTCTCACCAGTTGTTGCGGGCAATGTCGTAGATCCAGAAGGAGTTGCGGACGTTCTCCTCGCGTTTGTCCTTGTCTTTGCTGAGGCCCGAGAGGACGTGGATCTCGTTGAGCTCGGGGTCTATGGTTGCCCGCTGGGTAAAGCCCGTCATCGGCACTGCGGAGGCAAAAACAACAAATGAACAAGGGAGGTCAACTCAGAAAGAAAAACATTCACTCCGCCAGCAGATCTGATTGAGCAGAGATAAGATTACGGCCAAGGTCGGATGTTATTCAGGACAGTAACAAGCATGGAGGAAAATACTCAAAGGCAAACTCAGGCCTGGGTTTGATGAGCTCCAATAATAATAAAACTTTCTTCTCCCCAAAATTAAAAGTATGCAAAAAAACAACTACTCCACAACATGCCTCCATGGCAACAAGGCCCAGCATAGATAGAGTTAAGAGCATGCAAATTTAGCCGGGTGTGATGGAGAAACGCCAACACACACTGCTGCTCTCCTGCGATGGGTAGAGGAAGGCACAACAAATGACATGAGTGAGGGTTAAACTCCCTGTGCAGCTCAGCAATTAGACCAATTCCAGCATTCGTGGGACTGAAAGCCTCTAAAAAAAAAAAAGAAAAATCATAGATAACATGTAAACAGTGTGTGTTAGGGCTGTGCGCAGGGCTCAGACTCTAATTATTAGCCACAGCCCTGTTTATTAGAAACCTAATCCAGCCTCACCTTCTCTCTAATAAATAATGTACCAACGGCTCGGCACAGCACATTAAAGACGAGTGATTCCATTCTCAGGAGTCAAAGTGAAGTACTCCATTTAACATTTTTCCTTCAGCATGAATAGTGCACACTGATGAGGAAGCACAACAAACCAGGAAATTCTGTATGAAATTCATGATGAGCTGCAGGGAGCTCTGCACTCAGCTGACTCAGCATTAGAGCTGCTTCTCAGCTGGGGGGAAACTGCTGCTGCTTTACATTCAGCAAAAAGAGGAGAAATGTAAATGTGTCGATTAACTTTTTATTTATTGTATTTTACATTAACAATTCTTAACTTCATTTTTGACACTATATTGATTTAATTTATTGATGTATTCTCTATCGTTATAATACACAGTTTATTGATATTGTCTGTCAAACATTTGAAACAAAGCCTTGTTTCCATAATTTGAACCGTTGGCCTCTTTATTTCACCAGTTCTTGCAAACAGTTACTCTATTATACTGGACTTCAAATGTTACACTGTGCTTCCACAGAGGCGCAACGTGACAAAATGTCATTAACAACAGGGATGTCTTCTAATTCAGTTTAGTTTGACTAAAAACGCCCAGCTGAGGTCAGGACAGACAGACAGACAAACGGCAGGGCGACAGACGTCAGATCTCCCACACAAAAGGCCGGGGTTAACGGTCAGCTCATGAAGACTAACGGGACGTCATGCTGCTGCTGTGCTGAGCCCGGCCTGAGCCACGGCACACATCAACATGTGACACTAATTATGAGAGCGAGAGAGAGAGAACTGTTTGGGTTTGCTGCTTCCTTCCTGCCAAAATACATTCTGTTCTTTCTTGCTGTCTCTCTTTCCACAAATTCCAGTTCCTCTCAGATTCTCTCTCCCTGCCTGGCTTTGGCAGGACAGAGGTGAACGGTCAGCAGACAGAGGCCTATTTATACTTTGATTGAGGTGGAGCTGTCTTTCAGGGCAGGAAGTGCCTGACTTCAGCTGGAGCTTTTTAAGCAGGGACTCTTGTCACCTCTCCTCTGACAGAAGAGAAGCCAACAAACACACACAGCCCACTTCACTCCAGATGCTGCAGCAGAAATGGCTGCCGTGATCACAGGTTGTTTATTTCGTCTGATAGAGCCACAGGTTTGAGTTAAAAAAAAAAAAATACCCGTGAGGCTACAGGGCAGCTACGCCAAAACACTCAACCACAGGAGTCAGATGGTGGAAGAAATTCCTGCATGATGTCAGGTGTATTTTTTTTGTAAATTAGGTCATGTAAATCATACCCATTCCTGAGTCCTTCTTTGTGCCATCAGATATGATCTCTACGTGGTCTCCGTCCACATCATAGCTGAAGAAATCATTGAGGTACGTCTTTGACCTCTGACCTCCGAACACGTACAGACAGCGGTTTCTCTATTAAAAGGAAAATAGTGGTAGCGAGGTACAGGAAACCCAGAATGGAAAAATAAAAAAGGAGAAATAAACAAGTAATGATTAACATTCAAGGTAACAGTACGTAGTATTAGTCGATCAGGCAGGATTATCTTCACAACAATAGTGAAATGTGTATTCAGACGGGCAGACTGGACTCACAGTGTGGAAGAGCATGCAGTGTCCGATGCGGGACTGGACGTCCTCTGGGCCAGCGTTACACGAGTCTTCCCGCAAGAGGCTCCAGGTTCCGGCCTGGCAGTGGTAGGCGTACAGGCCGCTGAACTGAGGCTCTGACGTCCGACTGTCCTCCACACTGCCGTTACATGTCAGGATGCGACCGCCAAACGTGTAGATCATGTGCTTCTCAGAGTCCATGCACATCTGCAGGAAGAGCAGATGGAGGAAACAGGAAGTGTAAGAGTTCAGAAAGAGGGTTCCGGGAGGAAGCAAAAGGGAAGCAGGATGACTTTCTTATTTCCACTATTTGTGTGAAAGGACTGAACAGAGGTATCGACTTTATTTATTTAATTCATCAATGCTGGTGCACTTTAAAAAAAAAAAGGTTTTAGACAATATATGGGAGTGATGGCAACGCAGAAGCAACACAATGCTTATCTAGTCCCTCGGTCAAGGTTTAGTTACAATTCTGGACTAATGGAAAGCAATTAACTATTGACAAACATTAACTATTGATTATTTATTGAATTTAAAATGAATCGACAGCAGTACTCAGTGTTATATATTATTTTAAAATGTTATATTTATTACAATATCTTATTCATGTTAATATTAATTTATCTTAAGATTGTATAGAATGTTTTTTCTAATATTCTTTGTAGAGCTGTGCCATATGACGATCTATTGTTTGACAGTAGAAAAACATCTATTGTTTTACAATTACCAGTGTTTCCAATATATGCATTCCAATGCTACTGAATCACGACCGCCGATCATTAAACTATGTGCTACAAATGTTTTCACTCGCACACTGTGCGAGCGCGGCAGCACTCATTGCTTGGCTCACTTCCTCTCCTCGTTCAGGACATACGTGGCAGCGTAACACTGAATCAGGAGGAGCGTAGCGAGTGTTTGATTGTCCGAGCGGCAGAAAGTGACGGTGAACGCGAGCGGAGGAAAATATTCTGTCAGTAAACGTACGGTGTCTGTTACAGTGTGTCAGCTTCTCAAGACCAAGAAAAGTCTGTTGTTTCCCAGCTGCTGGAAAAGTGAAGCCGGTTAACGCTAAGTTAGCTAACATCTCCCCTCCCTACAGCAGCTACAGAGCTGCTATGGAACTTAACATTAGCTCAATTTAAATAGAAAGTAACTGGGAGCTGGATTTTATTACTGCCTACTTGTCCAGTGTTGAAAACATCAGATACAAACTGAGACTAAACTGACGTAGCCTGCAGCTCTGTCCTGTACAGACTGATCCAATTATTTATCAGTTTTCAGTCTGAAAAAGTGGTTTTGGCAAAGAAAGGACGGAGGTGACTGGAGGAGCTGAGGTCAGTAAAGCTAATTAGTGATGCAAACTAGTCCTTTTAAGTTAATGAGGAGACGTTTCTTTTTGGATTTTAATGTGTAAATAAAATGCACCTCAGAAGGGAGGAGGTGTCTCATGCTGCCTATTTTTTAATATTGTAAGCTTTGAATGGGCCACGTTTGAAATGACTCATCACCTCAAGTTGATCAACCACAGCAAAACATTCAGCTAGTGTGTAAAGAACATAAGAGATGTAAGGGAGGTACAAACAGGAAGTGATTCCACCTACCTGGTGGTCAAACACCAACTTTGGCCCTCCGTCAGCTGACGTGTCCTCACTGAGTAGCGTCCAGGTGTTGGCGTCGATGTCGTAGCGGTAGAAGTCGCTCTTTAGGGACTTACTGTTCCGGACGCTGGAGTCCAGGTACCGGCCCAGCGTGTAGATCTGACGCCGCTGGGAGTCAATACACATCTTATGGCACGAACGAGCACTCGGACCACTCTGATTGGTACAAAGGAGTCAGACAACTGTTTTTACGTATATATATATAAAATTAGTGTCTTAAAGCAATAACAAGTCATGATGAGTGGTTTTATTAAAAGCTTTCTCATTAACACCTAATATGTCATCGGGTTTTCTTTAAGGGTTAGTTCAAGGAAGATTACAACCATGCAAATATAAACTCAATTGTGGAAGTCTGATCTTTATGAAAAAGGATTCTTGCAACTTTTTAATCCTACATAGGTGTATGAAAAAAAAAGCAATTAAGTGTTTTAGCAAAATCTTTTCCCAACCCCACTCACCTCTTTCTCAGTGTCTCTGGAGATGCAGGCCCACTGGTTCTCCTGAACACTGTAAGCCCAGAAGTCAGCCAGATCCTGTGTGCCGTCCCAGCCCCCAAACAGGTACACAGTCTCTGCAGGGGTAAAAAAAAAAAAAAAAAGATACTGCTCAGCAACAACACAACATTAAACATCTTCTCTTCATGTGCATTCTGCTTGGTAAAGCACAGCTGAATTCAAGAGGTCTACCATCCCTCCATTCAGTACAAACTCTGTCACACATTCAAGCACTACTGTGAATAATCAGATTAAGGTAAACAAAGGATTTAAAGTTCCCCATGGCGAGGTGAACTGACATGGAGTCTTTTTGTAGACAAGGTAAATCGACAGAAAGAAGACACAGTGCGATCCGGCCTGCAGCATTTTCATTGGTTAGCTGAATCCCTTCATTTGACCGTTAAGACACACATTTCAAAAAAATGAATGAAAACAGAGGTGAGGCGTGATCTTTTATATTTACTTATTCTAGCTGCACTTTTTTCCAGCTGCACAGTACACTGCCCTGCACTTAGCCTACATTAAAATTAGTAAAGAAATTCAATTGTTTGTTTTGTAACCAAAAGTGTCTTTCCACAATTCACTTGTTCACAAGGCTGTGCGCAAAACAGAGAACATTAAGCTACATTTCATGCTATCTGGCCAAAATCCCGCTTAAGATAGTGTGAATTAAAGATGCACTGAACTGAAAATTCTTGGTGAGACCGAATATAATGAAAATATTTGCAGAATACCCTCTTTTTTTACCATGTCATAAATTAAATAGTCAAAAAGAGTATAGTAGACTGTGGTGGATGGGCCTGAGGGTCCGGTAAAGTAAATTACATGCCCATTTAATTGTAATGGACACATGTAACATGTTTTATACTTTGAGAATATAATCCAATTACATTCATCAAGTCCGACCCAGTTTGATAAATAATGTTGGATGTGGTTCTTGTATCTTGTAACATGAAGACTTTACAGCCTCTCTTCAGGTAGGAAGGTGTACCTACAGCAACACTGGTCTTTTTAAAGAGACAAACTGACAGGATATAGTCTCTAACCTGCCCGTCAGCTCCCTCTGGTCCGATAAAGTGGATTTACCATAAAGGCTTGAATATGTGTGCACTCCAGAAACACTCAAAAGTGGTTCAGCCTAAGAAGTCAGCCACAGATGGAGCGGATGTAGCAGAACTGTGTCTGCAAACACCGATTTTTGCATCTTTCTCTGACACTTTAAAATGCTTCCACACTGCAGACATGTCAACGTAATTATTGGTGGTTGGTAAAAGTTATTCAGTCTTTTGACTTATTAGGTCAGGCACCGAAAGTGTTTTGGGTTTTTTTTTTGCTATTTTCAGCAGGGAATTATTCCTGTGAATCTGCTAATTTTAAAAATTAAATGTTAATTATTCTCAAAAACACATTTGGGAATCACTAATATTTGGGAACTACTCAGTAACAAGATTGCCAAAGAGGTCATGGTGTTACAAGACAACAACACATGATGTACTGTTATGAACAATTCAAATGGGGCTTTACTGGCATGGGCAACATTTACATGGCCAAAGCAAGTGTGAAATAAAAACATGTACATAAACAGAAGAATATACTACAGCTTCACAACACATTGGTGTTGTGGCTCTAGTTAATTAGCTTGCTGGTCTCTGTTAAATCAGCATTGTTTGGGTCAAATATAAGCCACTGTAGTTCAGGCAGATGGGAGTTGTGGGAAGTTGCGATTGTATCAGAGACTTGTGTAGGAGGAGATAAGTCTTGCCATTACTGCTGCAATTCCAAAACAGAGTACAAGCCAGAAAGTTGTGAAAGCCAAAAAATATTTAATGAGTCACTGGTTATGATCAACAATAGGTTTGTTTGAGTAGAAAAATATTTATGGCACTTTTAATCAGTTTCAGAATAAAGTTTTTATATGGCTGTAAAACGTGTGTGGTAGTGTTTGAGAAGTGACAGGATCCTGCTCTTCTATTGTTAAAGACACTCTGACCATATGAGTGGCTGCTGGAGGCAAAGGTAAACCTTTAAATTGTATCAACTACCCACTGGTTTAAAATGACCAGCAGCACTATTGTATTGTGAGGACTGGGATGGGACAGGAAATGTCTCATCTGACTCTAAACTCAGCTACGACCATCTGAAGTTTGGGAATATTTTAAACAGAGACCCCTTTTCACAGATGGGAGGCGAGACAGCACAAATCCTGTTTACCGTTAGTCCCAGCACAAGCTCCATTTTAGGATTATTAACACGAGGAGTGTTTCTGTTAGTAATAGTCCCTTAAAATTGATTTTCTAAATGTTTCTTCGTCGCCCGCATGATAAAAGTAATTTCTGCATCGCTGCAATCATGGTACCGTAATGTTAAACCATGCACTATCTAACGTTCAGCTGTTTTATATTGTCCGCTCACAGCTAACAGAAACATTTGACTGAGAGAATGGCTTAAACAAACAGATTAATGTTACAGTCCCTAAATCATTTCAGTTCATTGCCCCACACTGATGCAAAAATACATCTGCCAGTGATTATTTTACTGCATATTACTCCAGTGATTAAATCAACCCATGTCAGAACCATTTTACATTTTATTTGAGTAAAAAATCTGATTCTCTAGTTCAGGGAAGGGTTGACATACTGCGACTAAATCGATGTGTCACTGCAATCCTTAAATTTGAGGTCCAGTATTTTTCTGATCGGGCATCTGACAAATAGGGTCTGTCATCTAATAAAGGCAGGAATCTGTATGCGTGTGTGTGTGTGTGTGTGTGTATGTGTGTGTGTGTGTGTGTGTATTTCGATTATGTCGACAACTGTTCATCCGATCGACCTCACACACGGCGGTTGTGTGTTGCTGCAGACCCAACGGAGCGCAGCGTCATATTTGGTGTAATCTGGACATGCGACACAATTCAGAATAAATCAAATTTGAATAAACTGCAGTACAGTGCGAGCTGCTGTGCTCCACAAATGGCACCGTCTGTTGGGCGGGGCTTATATGCGCCAACGTGGTAGTTAATCGTCTGTCGGCGCAAGACTCCGGCGAGATGAGAGGAAGTGGACTCTGTTTTACGTCGATGATGCTTGGTGCTCAAAACGCAGTCAAGATGGACTTCCAAAATGTCAGACTGTTTATTGTGAGGATGAAACTTTCATATTATCTGGTTGCTGCTGTTTACATTCACCCCAGATGCAAATTCAAAAACTGCACCGTGGGGTTGGGGTGCATGTATATAAATAACTGTATATATTATTTTATATGTTACCATATTTTAATATAGGCGTACACATAATTATATGTTGTGTGTGTAGCATGAAGGAACTCCAAATTTCATTTTGTTATGCAGCCTTACGCTGTATAACGACTAATAAACAACCTCGTACCCTAAAATGTGAGACGCACATTTTGAATCTAAAAAGCGCAGGGAGGCGTCACATGGACGCCTGTGAACGGGCACTGCACAAGTCATTATTTATAATCATAAACCAGCAGTGACGAGGAAATTAGACTCATTTATGCCGTTATTCTTTCTGTGTCTCTAATTCAGGATGGTTTATTTATTTTGGATAAATTAATTGTTACATATTAAAAAAAATCATTAGGTGCAGCCCTGCTATCAACTACGGCTACAAAACAGAGAAATCAGTGTGCGAGGCCTGAGACACAGTTCTCAGTTCTGACACAAGTTGCAGACACTGCATCACACACACACACACACACAAAGCAGGGTTTTGTTTATCAGATGGCCAGCGGGGAAGTACACCGCCAACAATGTCGCCAGAAAAAAAAACAAAACAATAGTTGTGTGTCTCTGTCAAAACAAAAGTTGTGACTAATGTGCTCTTACAAGAGAAATGCCCTCTGGACTGTTCTTTTGGCGGAGAGGGTCTGGAGGTGGAGCGGACGGGAAGGGAGAGTTCATTTCATTGAACAGTAATAGAGCTTTGCTTTCTGAGTCTGTGTAGGAGGGTATGAGTCATAGCATTGGTTAAACAGCCAAGTCATAACACTGGCTGCGTGGGTCTCACCAGTCTGGACGTCAATGACCATTTGATGTCCTCCCCTCATCCCTGGCCTGTTGTCGTCACCATCACCTGCAAAGAGGAGAGAGGAAGGCGCAGACAAGGGTGGTGTATGAGCGTGGGAGACGGAAGATGACGCAGAGGAAATGGATAGAGATAATGTAGAATGGGTGGAACGATGGGAGGAGCAGAGGGAGGGAGGGAGGCAACAAACAAACAAAAAAGGGAAGGCGGCATCAGTTTAGCAACTAGGCCACAGAGCTTTCACTGTGTGCTCAAATGTTTGACGGATTGGGAATAATTCCCACTTGAATAGATGGTCTCACTGTTCAAGTCGTCTCGGTTGATTTCTTGGACGCTTGTACCTTTGTTGCATTTCGGGATGATCTGACTCCACCTGGGCTTGTACTCCTGCTGGCTGATATACTGGTTAAACAAACCGTCTACCAAAGAAAGAAGAGGATCAAATATTGCAAAATCGCCATTAACGCGAGCAGAAACAAGGCAAATAGGGTTTGACTAAGTACCTTTAAAAAAACAATGAAGTGATCTTTAACTCAGCAGTAACCTGTAACGTTTTACTTTAGATTCATCAGGCCGAAGTACGATACCTCTCACAGCTTTGTCTATGAGCTCCTCGCAGGCGTCAAAGTCTCCTTGCAGCACCAGCCGGTCATGCAGGTGGGTGAGCATTGGGTGCTCCAGCGCTATTCGAGTCTTCTTCTGCAGTGACTCAAAGGCCTCTGTATAGTTATGCTGTCTGAAGTGCTTGAGGCAAAGGCGGATGGCTTCCTGTTCTCTGTACTGCAGGGGCAAGATGGAGAGGAAACAGATCCAGGCTCCGATCAGTCCACAAACATAATCAACTACTGCTATGCCTAGTTCAGTCTTGTGTCGCAAATGCCACACTATACCGTAATATTTTGGTGAGGGAACATCGCTGTGCACCGCGGTGAAGTTAGCTTTAAGTTGGAATTCGAAACACAAATGTCCAACTTGAAACTAACTTTACCGCGATCCGTTCTTCCACACGTGACAGTGTTGAGGAGAAATTGCATCAAATACAATGGACGAGCCACACGACACTATCCAGCAGTTCCAGCCATGATGTGTGTGTCAGTCAGGTAAAGTTAAGACTACACGAGCTGACAGCGGCTGAGTCACCCGGCGCTGGCCTCCAAACCGCGTTTTGTCAAGAAAACATGTGAAACGTGAAACAGGAAATGACGCGGACCTACACCTGAAACAGCTGTTGGTTGTTTTTGTAAAGACAAAGAATCTGGGTGAAAGAATGGATCAGCACACTCAGGTAGCAGGGATTGTCTGAGCTACAGAGAGAGCTGGAGGGGAATAAAAAGTGTTCTGTGGTGAAAAAGCAGCTGCCGGCTCTCATTGGCTGGATGTGGAAGTTGAGTCGGCACTAAATGCAGGGTTTGTACAGCTTTTTAAGAGTAAAATTGAAGCACTGCAATACTTCAAGACTCAAGCTGGAACAAAACAGTTTACAGAACTCCTTTATACCCGCATCAGTGTTTTTGTTTTGATGAATTTACCAGCTTTTCATAATGTCTTTGATCATATGTTTTGATCATAATGATTTAAAGCTTGCTAATTTCCACAGTATAGACTCTAACAGTGGTCCTACTGTACTGTATCTAGCTATGAACGCATGTGGCTCCTCTGTGAAGCCATGTTTTAGTTGTTTCGTTGAACTGAGCTGCCAGGGTTTTTCCTGGCTCAGAATGGGACTTTGGGGGGTACGCAGACAGTAAAGGCAATGAGTTACCTTACGACTGAAATATAAGCATTTTCTTGTAATTTCTGACCATTTGACAAACAAAATATATCCACAACCTGAAGCAGTAAAGGAATAAAGTAGAGTATAATGTTAGTATAATAATATATTTACAGGTTACATTTGATTTGGATAAATTTGCTTACAAATGGTTTATTAGTTGAGATTCAGCTGTTTCACAAATAAAACCTTTCTCTGATATTAGCCTACACCACTGTGGTTAAAGTTTGATTAGTGCTAATGTTTGTATATTCATTATAATTTCAGATAACAGTACGCTATACGGGCTACTATAGCTTATTATTAGTAGGCTAATATTAATTCCAGTAGGACAAAATAGCAGTTTTATTTTTGTGCTTTGTTTTCAATCATTCAGTCATTGTGCAAGACAAATGCTGTACTTGGTGGTCAGTCTCTCGTTTTTTATGCAAAGTAACCTACTAACTCATCAATAATTAAAACTGTGCATACGGAACAAGTTCAGCATTTCTAAAGTTTGCTGTAGCACCTCAACCTTTTTTTAATGTCCCGCTTACTAGTGGCTGTGAATTGTTGGCTCACGAAAAGTGACTTTGACCAGCTTGATGCACACGGCTGTGTGAAAGGATCCCGATCTCGCTATGTAGATTAGCAGGCTGGTGAGAACGGGAACAGGTGAGCGTCACGTAGTGCCCTGAGAACCTGATACCGGCAACAGTACCGGCGAATACCAGCACACTTTAGCCACAAACGGCTTTTATATTGTGAAAAATAACAGGAAGTCATCTCTTTCAGTAGCGCAAGCTCAGCTTCGTAGCGGAGCGTTCAGGAGCAGTCAAACCAACTCAGCAGCTGGTTTATTAATCCAGCGCCAGCTGCATGAGTAAAAAAACAAACAAACAAAAAACTGTGCTGTGGATGAGAGGACAAGTGACTGCTGGAAGTCAAGACGTCTTATTTAAGTTTGTGTTCTGCTTGCTCAACAGTTGTTTTGATAAATGGCTATTAAAACACATAGGAGAATATTTGAAACGCCCTTTTTTCCAAGTTGATCATTTTGCCGCTGGTGATTTTCCTTTGGAGGTTTTGCTAAAACCTCTTTGGGGTGGGCCAAAAAATTCTCTATGCAGGAAAAACCCTGACTGCGATTTGCTCATCCTCCCAAAGTGAGTGTGAAGGCACTAGCCAGCTGTAGGGCTGGACATTGTTCGGACTGTAATATTATCGTCAGCCAGATTCTTTTTCATTACTGATTAAACAATCTAATTCCATATTCAGACCTGCTGAATTCATAACCAACTCTTTAAGTCCGAGCCTATGTCTGTAACCCCCAGGTGCTTACCTTGCTGTACCAATTAAGGCAGGGCTGCACCACATCAGGATCTTCGATACCGTGCAGCTCAATGTACCAGATGCTGAAATTAAAACTAGGACCCCAAGACATCAGAGGCACTGAGACACACAAAGATGGAGAAAACAGTGTAAGAAGACCGAAATGTTCAATGTGTTTTTTTTCCGAAGACTAATAGAAACCATTTGAGAAACCACATTCTTAGTGGTTGTCACCTATTAGTTCTCACCTATTTTGACAAATCTGCAGGGAAACATCTGTTCGTCAATCTTGTGCTTTAAGGTGAACGTTTCCTTGTTGTAGTCATTCTTAAGGCCACTGTAAGAAAAGGAAGTAGAGACTGGAGATGATGCAGCTGTTTTAATAATAACCCCAGTACACATTCTGTCAAATGGATTTAAATGTGCTAATACACAAGCTTAAGATTGTGTTTCTTCTGCTTTTCCACAATACAGTTCTTCCAGGAATTTGTGATCATCTAATCATAAGAATGATACAGATAGTGACCATCCCGATTTGTAATCTGACACCTGTTGCATTTAGTGATAATAAAAGTCAATATTATACACTAGGGAATGCAGTGTCACTAAAACTTGAGTCACAAGTCAACCACGGCTGAACAAATGTAGTTAATAGCTAAAACATTACATTTTAAGTAAGACAGTACATTGATAAAAAAAAAGTACAACTGTGGCTCAGTCACACATAATCAATGCCCCACCGCTACATAGTGGGCCTTTCCACTATGCAATTAAAAAGGTGTAACCCTTAATATTTAAGTCCTGGTTTAGTTGGTGACGCCAGCAGTTACTGGTGGTAACAGCAAATGCAGCTTAATACCACACGTCCCAGTTCTAGGGGCAGTAACCAAACCACTCCTACAAATTGGCGTTTTAATAAAGAAGCCAGGCAGTAAATGGCCTTGGTCTATTATTCTGTGAGCAACCATGATCTCATTTTATCCTGCACACAGCGTGAGTCTGCCAACAGCAGGGGCACATTGAAAGGAGGCGGTAACCTCGCTGAGACGTTGGAGGTGTGCCGCCTGTCGCCTGGAGCTCTTCCTCTAACAGCTCAGTGTGGCTGCTCCATGCAATATTACACACTGATCCGCTGTCACAAAAACGGCCAAAATGACAAGTGTTTTGTTTTGTAGGCAGATTTTTGATGAACTATTTCCTGCATTTACTTCATAATTAAAGTCAAATCATGATTCGCCAGTTCGGTTTTCTGCAGCAGAAAATTATACATTTTGTTCACCCATTTCGAAATGCAGCAAATATGTAAATAATGCAAAACTTGCAGTGCGCTCAATCCCCACTGTGTTACCTCATTCGGTTAAAATCTTAGAGCTTATTACTTTAACAACCTTTAACTTATAGTGCGGCTCTATTAACAGGTTCTGCCCGCTTTGGGGACACGTTCCCGGATAGTACTAAATCCAAGTTCAGTCATGTTCAGATTTATTCAGAAGTATTTTCAAAACCTTCAAGTGCTTCCACTTTGGAACTATTTTTGTCACTATGTAGCAGGGCAGCATGACCAAAAGCTGCATGTCTACAAATTATTTTCTCTTGAAGGAAGATTGAGCTCTATCCTGCACAAGTCTTTGCTCCACAGTTTCCTACTGCAGGTAGGGGTTCTTCTGTTGATTGACTTGACCTGACCTGACCTTTTAAAAAGTTACATGCAAATATGACAGAAAATCAGTAATAGCTTTCTCCATTGCGGTCTGTCCCACAACTGAACTCCACTCACCTACCAAAAAGCACATCAAAGTAAACAGTTGGACTGGCATTAGCAGAGACATCTCACCTGGACAAAAGCTCTGTCATGTTCTCTTCACTCATCCCACCAAACACTTTAAACTTCTTCAAGTTGCAGACGTGAGTCTTCTCATATTTCCCAAAGGTGATGCTCTGAACAATTGCTGGCCTTTCCAATTTCAAGATTAAAAACTGAGGAAAGAGAGAGGAGACATGAAACAGACTGAAAGCAAAGAGCAGAGTTACGATGCTATTAGCGTGTGAAGGACTGCAGGAAATTGCCTGTGCTTACAGCAGGCCAGCCACTGTGAAAAGATTTGCTCATTATCTAAATAACCACAGCAGGGTCAATCTACTCCATCAGGTAAGTGGCATTACAATTTATGAGCCACATCCACATGCCACTGATGGTCTAACAAGCCAGGACATCTAATGACAAATCACCAGTGGCCATTAGGCCAGAACGAGTGGAGACCACAGGCCAGAACATTCATTATACGTGCTACTGGAAAGCAGGCTGTTAACAAACTTCAGACCTGAGTCTTTCCACATGAAACTTTCAACTTTTATAACCAATAAAAATGTAAAAGTAGTTCTACTGACTTATGAGTCCTCTCTCAGTTGTTGATCTGTATTTACTTTCTGTAAACATGTTTTCTTTTGTAAAGATCAAATATAACTAGTTCTTTGCTAGATGCCCCACCTCAGCACTCTGGACACTGATTTAAAGTGAACTTCAGCCAAGTCCCCTCTCCGAGTATAGTCTATCGTATCTTTGGGCCTGGCACTCACCCACTGTTCAAGGTGATGCAGTATTCTGAAACCAAAACCAATATGCGATATCTTTCCCAGCTCTATCAGCTGCAACACATAGTTTAGGTCAACGATGAGTATATATTAAGATAATTATGTTGGTTTTTTTATTGGTCTCTTAAGTTATACACTCCAAGAAAGAAATGACAAGGCCACCTATCAGCATACAAAATACCTGGTACAATAATGATATCAATTTGGGCTGAAACTAAGTTTGTGTTTTTCCTTTGTTTTTGTTTTTTAAAACTTATCGTTTGGTCTATGAAATGTAAGAAAATTATGGAGAATGTCCATTGAAATTTTCTAAATCCCAGAGTCACGTCTTCTAACGTTCATGGAGAGAAGTAAACACAGGTAATGTTTAAAATTGAAACGCATCACTAATTGCTGGTAAATTTTCTGTTGATCAACTAACCACTAAAGATGTCAGTTCTCATATCAACAATGTTTATTAAAACTTCAACCTCATGCTCTGCTTGCCACAGTTTTGCTGTATTCAATCAAGAGGGAAAGGGAGCTGAAAGGAGCTTGTAAAGAAACCAGAAAGATGTGGGATTATTAAGACGCAAACCTCAGACACCCTTAACTTCCCAATTTGTTCTTAAAGCAAACTGTCAACTCTCATGCCAAGCTCTCACCTGTGGAGGGTAGTTGCTCTCAGAAGACCACCTGGAAGACTGATCATTAGGCTTGTCTACCAAGATATTCCTATAGAACACACACAAAGACAAGTTACTGGTGACACAGCAGATAAGGGCAGCATAAACATGGGTGTGTGTGTGTTCGTATGTGTATACACATACTGTAACGGAAAACATAACCATACTACTGCTGAGTCAGTCCTGCTAAATTGTACTAGCACGTGCAATGAGTCATTACAGTATATTTTCTATCAGCTAGCACACTACTGTTGTTGTTAGCTAGCTTAGTTACAGCAAAACTGTGTGTTGATGCAGCAACAGGCGAATGCTCTATGTGTGACACATTTAAATGTAGAACATTTGGGAGGGTTTGTTTGTGTTATTCAGGTAACGTTACCCGGTAAGAAAGGTGATTAGCTATTGTTTATAAGGCAGGGCTCTTTGGTTAACGTTAGTTAACAGCAGCTAACTATAGTTGGTTGCCTGCTTCAGCTCTGGAGTCAAGCAAGCTAATGTGGACGTTCGTTTTTACTCCACGTAACGTTACGAGGGTAACTAACTGGACAGAGCACTGCAATCCTGAAATATGCTGACGTTAACGTTTAAACAACTCAGTCTGTGTTTTCCTGACCTAGTGTCAATACCAAGCACCGAAGGTTGTTGATCCAAAACAAGCTCTTCTAAAGAGAAGAAAATGAACGTACATAAAGCACCTAAAACGAAGTGGGAGTGAACAAGAGACAAACTCTCAACGTTATCTATTACATTATCTAAATGTCATTGCTGAAAAACCTCCAGTTCTAAAGAAATATCTAAAAGGTGGTATTATCGAACATACAATGTTCCACACACTAGCTTACTGTTTACCATAAACGGTTCATTGGATCACCAGCAACATCACTATCGGGCGGCTACGTATCAAAATCAAACGCCCCTATCGCCACTGACTAAGCTAACGCTAGCTGCTTGGATCGCAGACGAGCTAGGCCAGTCAGGCCGGCTGGAAGAAACACTGGTGCAAAGAGGCGATAAAAAACACCACCTGTAACCACAAAACCTAATGCATACGCCGTGTGAACTGACGTGAGCATTACTCACTCAGGTAAATATGTAGACGAGTAAGAGCTCCATTTAAAAACGCTGAAAGTGAGGACTCTGCTCTCAGGAACGACAGCCATCTTGTTGCAGAAAATAACAAGCAGCGGGAGGCTAGCAGGAGCGAGCAGTGACAGCCCTTAAAGAGACAGTACAGCCTGGCTTATTTTATTTGTACAAAGGCGCGCTAAGTACCATTACCAAGCCAGATGTTCCACACCCATCATGATAAAACATCAGGTGTTCACGTTATCATATGTTTCATATCATTAAGCTCAACCCATTCAGCTAGTACTTCAAAACTGCAGTTTAAAGGGCAGTTGACCCAAAAAAAAAAATAATAAAACCTTATTAGTTATGCTACTACCATTTACTACCCCATACATTGAAATAACATTTGAAAAACTAAACAGTATGTCTCTTTCCATAAACAATGTCTAATACGTATACAGATAAGTGTACGTAGATACCATGCCTGTGCTCTACCTTTAAAATTATACAATATGTTTATCTACATAGCTACATTTGTACATTGTCACATAGACTGGGTATATCGAGTTTACTATTGTTGGCTCATTACTAACTGTACTATTAACAGTGTGTATGTTGTGCTTTTTTTATGACCTGTGCACTATGCCCCAGTGACACCTCAGGGATTAATCAAATGTGCTATGTCCTGTCAAGCCCTTATTTATTTATTTTTTTCTTGCCCTGTCATTATTGGACTGTAGATTGTTGGCCTGTTTGATATTGCATTGGTTCCGTTCTGAAACAAAGACAGCACATCTCCTCTGGCCGTTCTTTTAAAAACACCTCTCTGGGTGATCTCAGTTTTTCACGTGTCATTCGCACTTTACAGGGTGGATGAATCATCAGGTGAGTAATGTGAACGTAGCTTTATTCCAGAACACTGGACCTCTTTTAAATGTGATATTTAACATGTATTTTTACATAAAATGTGCAATGAGGTAATTTATATGCTTAGCACAACTCTGCCTCCATCCCTCAAACCCCACCTCTTTCACCCCACCCTCTGCTTGGACGGATGCTCAAAAGTCACAGCGGTGCTTTGAGCTAAATATCAAATAAATAAATATCAGCATGCTAACAAGCTCACAATGACACTTTTAACATGCTAAACAAATGTTTACTGTGGTCACCACCACGTTAGCATGCTAAGATTTGTTAATTAGAACCAAATGCAAACCACAGCTGAGGCTGATGGGAAGATGATTAGTTCTATTTAGTTGTAAACCAAAGTAGGCTACTGGACAAATGCAATTTTTGACCTAATGATGGTGCTTCATGTAAACTCATGGGACCACCACAAAGTAATTAGGATTCATCCTCTAGGGACCATGAATGCCTCTACAAATGTCATGGTAATCCATCTAAAAGTCAATGAGTTATTGTGGTCTGGACCAAAGTGGTGGACTGACTGAGAGACATTGCCATCCACAGAGCCACACCTGTAGGGTGGCTAATAAAGGACGAACAGTCTCTTAAGGTCAAAATAGAAAATATTCAAAAATATTTTAAGCCTTTATAATGTATTCAAAAAGAATCATTTTAAAGCTAGAGTGCAGGACTGGTATCTAAATATATATATATATATATATATATATATATATATATATATATATATATATAAATACATAAATAAATCTCTCTGTATTTGCAGTATACTGATGTTTTAAAATCTGGTGTCTGTCTCAAATGCTACTCATTTTGCCTTTAAGCACTCTGTCTTAATAAAATTATTCTGTCATTTTTTTAATAGACATTTGCTAATTTATGGTACTTTATTTTATGGTACTTAATTAATGGTAATTTATTTAATAGTTAACTTATTAAGTATTATTAACATTGATTAATAATTATTTACAATTATAGCCAGATAACATAATTGTTGTTACAGTCCCTGATTTAGTGCTCAACAATTAACTAATCTATCCAACAACTGATTAGTCAATTTCAATGACTCACTTAGAACATATTTGCTGGCTTGTTTTTACTTACTTAATCTACTGTTTCCAAGGTTTCTTTCTCAACTTAATCTGATCACAAGTTTATCTGTTCTAGAATTTTCAGTTGTAACATGGACATGATCTCTGGTAGAGGAAGTTTGCATAATATGATCAAAAGCTTCAAAACAACTACAAAACTGATTTTGGGATGAGATTGTTTTGTCAATTATGAATGAAATGGTTGTCTAATTGATTCATCCCATTGGGCTCTGATTACTAACTGAGCTAACTGGTAACCACCTGATGACGTGTGCTAGTCATCTGTCATATTGACATTTTGTAGACAAGTTAAGAAATTAAATTGACTAATCAATAATAATAATCAATAGCCTGTTTGTATAATATACAGGCATGCGATGGATGTCTGTTTTACGCCTTCTCAATAGGTTGGCAGCACAAAAGGAGCCACTATTAGTTGGCAGTGTCACACACAAGCAGGCAAAAAAGGGGGAAGCGGAGAGGTGCCTTTTGTTGTTGAGAGTTGTAATCCGCTCTAATTAAACCACAGGGGGTCTGCGAGCCTCAGAGACTCCTGGACTTCTGGTATGTTCACACGGCCCTGACTGCCAACGAGACCCTCCATCACACTGAAAAGAAAATCAAGTCAAATAGTATTCATGAAAGAATTTATGAGTTTCATTGACTACATTATTTTCTGTACGTGCGTTTTTATCAGCATTTTTAAGTGGGCTGTTTTTTGCCTATTTTTGACGTATATTAAGGAAACAATGTTGGTCTAACGTTCAGCTTTCAAACATGGTTTGTCTTTCAAAAATGAATACCCACTGGGCTGAGTTTCTTTTGTTTAAGGCAGTTGGTCAGTTCACTTTTCTGGGATGAAGTAAATAACACAAAAATATTTGTATTAGAAGCAACAAGATTTAAGAACATTTGGAAATTAAGTTTGGAGGACACAACAATACATCAAATGCCTTTTTTTTACAACAAAGATTAGTAGTGAAGGCACCCAGTAGTGTGGAATGAGGCACAGTAACAGTTGCTGTTGCTTTGAATTTGATATTTTTGTAAAATTCTGGGGAAAATGTTAGTTTTTGATGATTCATCTGCAAGTGGATCTGTTCCAAGGTTGATGATGTGAAGGGAATGATAATGGGGTTTCTTCTAAGTGCACGTTCAGGCTCTGGCAGGGCCTTGCTTCCACTTACTGGAAATGGAAGGGCACTGGTCAAGTTTCATTTGTGGCGATGTAAACCCAGACACTGAGAGTACAAGTGAGAATGGTTTTATTATTAGGTAACACTGGCAGACGTTGCTACGTCCTATGATGTCCATTGTTTTTATTGTATTTTTAAATGTACATTAGGTACATTAGGTACACTCAGTTTAGGTTTATGTCATACTGTACTCTTCATAGAAACTAGTAGGGATGGCAGTCCTTCAGTCCAGCTCTCGCTAACTATGTCTGTCTGCTGTTTGATGTTATAGGCAGTGAATGTGCAGTTGTTGTCAGATCTTCTGCTGCATGCTGCTGTAGGGGTGGCTGTGGCTCAGGAGAGTGTCCACATGTCAACGTGTCCTTGGGCAAGACACTGAACCCAAAATTGCTCTTGATGGTTGGCCAGCTCCCTGTGTGGCAGATTGCTGCCATCGGTGTGCGTGTGTGTGACCATTTACCATTTAATCCATTTATGTAGAGCTGAGAGGATCTGTAGAGTCTGGTGAAAACTTTCTGTTAATAAAGTTAAAACAAAAATATTGATTAGAGCAGCTTAAACAGTTAAGTTCATTACAGAATCCCTGCAAAGCCAATGACCAAATTTTAGTATTTTGAAATTACCGCAAACACAGCATGCTAACATGCTAAAAGTCATGTGCTAAACATCAGCATGTTAAAATTTTGCACATTTCTGACTTTGGTAATTCCTTATGATAATATGAAAAGGACACTGTGGCAGACAACATCCATGGAGTTACCCATAGGGGCTCTAGCATCCAGCAGTACTTAACATGGTTGGTATTAACTTAACTGCACAGGCTCTCATGGCCTTGCGTGACTTTAGTCTTATTTATTTGATATCGCTCCTGGCTGTTTTCCAAAACATTAAATAATTTGATGCAATGACCAATGTTTTTATGAGGCAGGAAATGCATATTAGGCCTCATGGACACACAGGGCATCCTCTGGGAGAGAATGTATTAATGTAAACAAGAGGAAATGATCAACAAAGAAAGCTCTACAGGCACCTTAAATACAGAGCACAAATGCACAAATAAGTTCATTTAAGCCAGGATAACCTCACACCTGCAGCATAAGCTGGGCATGTATGGCACATAGGGGAAAAGGCTCTTGTCTGTCTGTCTGTCTCTTATATGAGGTCAGCTGTGTTTCCCCACAATGTTAGTCACCCTATGATGATGTCACACACAGAATGATCTCATTTTGAAAGAAAGAGCATCATCAGTCTCACCTTCATCTCTATCATCAGCAGTGGTTCCACCACTAATATCATCATCATCATCATCATCATCATCATCATCATCATCATCATCATCATCCTCACCACCACTAACAATCTTCATCATCATCACTATCACCATCCTTGCCACCCATTTGATGCTAGGCTACTTCAAAATCATCATCATCATCATCTTCATCATCACAACCATTACAGCCTATTCATCATCACCATAACAGATATCTTCTTCATCATCATCATCATCATCATCATCATCATCAGTCATCATCATCATCACTACAACTATCTTCATCCTCACCACCATCATCATCATTATCACCATCATTCCTGTAAAAACACAGTAAAACCAGTCTGGGTGGTTTATTGCCAGCTGCTTTACTTTTATTAAAGCCGCAGCATCTTATTTCCCCGGGACGCGCAATGCCCGTCGTGAGCGGCGCGCGCATGATCCGCCGTCACGTGGGAGGTCCCTTTAAGTTTCCATTGACAGAGGCCTGAGCGTGTCACATGGACATGCCATAATGAAATGCAGGAGCAGAGAGACAGAGTGCGCTGAGCTCTCGGCTGATGGAGAAGAGGCCGAAATGTACGCAGTCATCAGCCGACCGCCGGCAGCCTGCGGGAGAGGGGCAGCGTGGCCGAGCCGAGCACAGCCGACCGCGGACGGGGCGAGCCGGACTCACTTCGCCTCATCACACGGGACCTCTCTATTCGCAGTTGCACCTGCCAGCTGTGACACGCACTTTAAAAGAGGAGGACAATTTCCCTTGGTCCCGGAGCAGAAGCGGAGCGCCTTTCAGCGTGAGTGAAGTTAGCCTATTTGTAATAGCTCGGCTGATCGGCTCTGTATTGCTGCCGCAGGTGTGTTTGCGCGCTTGTGTTATGCCCGGTTATTGTGCTACCTATATTCTCAAGGTGTGAGCACGCGCACCCACAAAAAAAAGTGTTTGTTGAGGAAAGCGCGCAACATTCCTACAGGGGAGATTCTTGACCGTGTGCCATTTGTGCGTTTTTCTCGAACTCTGTGTTCGCCCGTGTCCGCATTCCAGGTGGTGTTGCGCACATGGAAATTGAAGCAGAAGTAAACAAGTGGTAATATGGCCTCGTCTGGAGCTTCTAAACAGTGTTCTGAGGCTCAGCACGGCGCTCCGGGCTTGACTGGAAACATCCCGCCTCTTTTTAACAAGCCCGACCCTGAGCTCTGCGTCCAAGAACAAGTGAAGTTGTTGAGGACTTTTAATTAATCACTTTCTCTATAATACGTTTAATAATAAAGTAGCCCATCATTTTAAATTTCCCCTAACTTGTTAGAAATGTTTGCGGTTTAAACGTGAGTAGGCTCATAACAGTGTTCCGGCTGTGAACTTAAATTTACGACTATCTAGCTTATAAGCAACGGCCCTTTTTTGTTTAACAGATCATCCAGTTTTCCTGCGGGATGTCTGGAAACGTGTCTGTGAGGCGCAGACAGGGCTTCAATATTTAAATAGTCGCCAGTGAGGGAAACAAGAAAACCACCTGCCTGCTGCTTTGACTATTGCGCAAATACTCTCTCTCTCTGGCACACACACAGACACACGCACACCAGCGCTGATTTGCTGATTCATAACAGGACAGTAACATCTGTGTGTACAGGACACATATAGTTCACTCAGTCTCTAATTTTGGCTGCAGTTTCAGTGTTGAGCAGTGAGGGGAAATAATTCTCAGAGTTAATGCAAGTGGCTCTTCCGGCTGGCAGATATAGACATGTGACTGATCAGCACCATAAGGATTGGACAGGAAACCCACTCAACTGTTTAGAAAATAGTTTCTTTATGACACATATTTTGCAGCACAAGGTATTAAAAGTAGGCTAATATAATACAGGGAAACTCTTTTGCATGCCATTGTTTGCCTTATCCCTGCATCCCTGTACGCATAAGCGGTTGACGATGGATGGATGGATGGATGGATGGATGGATGGATGGATGGATGGATGGATGTTTGCCTTATTGACACATGCAGTTTGTTACATAACCTGTTACTCTCCCTTATATCAACATTTGACTTTATACAAATCAGTCAGGGTTTGGCTTTTGGTGGCCCGTTGAATCTTCTTCAGTCCCTGACAATCCATCATGTAGGAATTAAATTGACCTTCTTCATCCTTCCTCAGCCAATCTTCAGGCAGCATGACACAGATGCAGTAGTTTAGCAGTATTTCAAACTATCGACCACGCAAAAACATTCACCATATCATATTGAATCACTGCTGTAGAGGGCGGAAACAATTGGGTTTTCCAATTAATCAGTTATTCAGCTGATAGAAAATTAACGGATCAATCAATGAACCGTTTAACAAAAATGCCAAACTTTGTCTGGTTTTAGCATTTGAAATGTGAGGTTTTCTGTGTTATAGCTAATTCGCTAATGTGTGAGAAAACGACTTCCTATTTACACAATAGATTACATAATCCAAAGATTGTCAGTAATGAAAATAATAATTTGATGTAGCCCTAAGAGATCCTGAATGAACACAGTTGTTCTGTCAAAGCTGAAGCCAACTGTCAAGAACCTAAGTCAATCCTGATTTTGATTATTTAGCAGATATAAGCAGTAATTCTGAAGGTTTGGGCCCCCCCTTAGCTGCTCCCCCACTTACAGCTGTCGCTTGCTTAGGATTGAGGGAAATGTATGCGTTAAGTTGAATGCTTTTCTGTGGTGTGAAATGTGTGGTTTGAACTTTAGAATCCAGGAGAGCAAGCCAAAGAGTGGCTCTGTGATGTATTATGAACCAGTAACAAACCTTAGACACCAGTATTTCTCAGCATGAATTATACTATGAGCGGCAAAAACATTGTGAAGTGCTTTGGATAAATGTCAAATACCATTTACCAAAAATGAAAGAAGAAATAAGTTCAGGGAACTGATAGCACACTTTCAGTACTTGTTTCATGTTATTTCTTTTTCCTGCTGTAGAAACTTTCATGTTTGTGTCAGATGTGAATTCGCACTTCTACCCCTGCATCCTTGTTTTTGTTTTTTATCAACCAAATGTGTTTTCTCTGGACGGAGGAATTATCTTGCCTTCCCTGGTAAACAAATCAAACTGTTGCCCTGACAAATACAAGCAGGGTAGAGCTGCGCTGAGCTGTGCTGTCCTCCAGCACTTGCATGATAATGAAATTTGCAATAATCCCGCAGCATTAACCATTAACCAGCATTAATCTCGTGTTTGGTCTTATTAGCCGAGAACAAATCCATCAGCCTTTTGAAGCGAACTTTCAGAGCTCTAAGCTGTTATTTCCGCTCTTGAGAGCATTCCTTGGCAAACCTATATGCACAGAGTTCCACCAATGAGCCTGAACCTCCCAGACTAGTGACATGCTTGAAATGGCTGGAGTGTGTCAGACGAGTCTAGTGGTAATAACATGGCCTGCCTGTTTGTGTGTGTTCCTGTTTATCTGTGTCTGTTTTTGTGGGTGCATGCATATGCTTACTGAAGACAGACTTTCCCATCTGCGTCACAGACTATGCATGACGTCTGTCAGATGTTTATGCTCGCCTTGTCTCAACAAATACATCTGCTTCATTCGGATATAAATGAGCAATGTGTTGTTTTCATCGTTTCCTCCGCTCTCTTGTTAAAATGGCCGGTGCTGAAACCAGTTTTTCCCTTCTTATGCTCAGTTCACGCAGATAAACCTTCCTCCCTCCATCCCTCTCACTTTATCGCTGTCCGTGGCTCTTGCGGTCCTTTCTACCAGCACCGCTACAGAGAAATCTTTGCTATTTGTAGCCCCAGCATCAGAGGCTAATCTGAGAAATGAGCCCATTACTTTTTTTCTCTGGTGTGCGTTTGCTGAATAATTGAAGTAAATGGTGTGTGTGTGTGTGTGTGGAGGGGGGGGGTCTATGAATTATGTGCCTCAATGTGAGCGTAGCTCAAACAGCCAGCTGTGAAAGTTGTATTTCCGCTGGGTTTATGTGGTCATAATTAGCAGCTCCCATGTGACTGGGTGTATGTGTGTGTTTGTGTGAGTGTGTTTGAGCTTGTATGTGAGAGCACGCCTCTGAGCAGGAGTGTGCTTGTGTTTACATGACAGCCGACCAGGAAGGGAAGTGACGCAGGAGGCAGCAGAGGGGCGAGAGCTGCAGACATTACACCGCTGCAGAGGGAGACAGAGAAAGAGAGAGAGAGAAGAGGGGACGGGGCAGGAAAACCACAGACAGATAAAAGAGTGGGACAGGAACAAAGAAACTAATGAGCGATCACTTTCTTCGTTACTGCTGTCGACTGCAAAATCGTCACCTTGCCTCTGCTGCTGGATTCACTGTAAGCAAATGCAAACATGCAATAAAAATTAGCCAGTGTCTGCGTAGGTTGGGCAAGTGCGCATTTGATTATGAAATGTGTTTACTCTCCGCTCACTATAAAAGTAGTGACACAGGGTTTTGTTTGTCCAGAGCTTTGCCTGCTCCAGCTCTGAGCCAACCTCCCTGTTTGATACACAGTCATGGTGTCTCTGGCCAGCTGCCCTCTCAGGCTTGTGCAGACTCTAACTTTTGGCTGATAGAAGACTTTCATAACAGGTTCTGTAATGGACACTCCTTAAATATTTCCTCAGAAAATGCTGGGCTTCCTAAGGGATGCAAAATAGACATGGGAAGATGGTTCTCAAAGCAGCTAACGAAAGGCCCGATGAGCCATCAGACAGAATGTATTTTTCAGGGAAGAGGTGAAGAGAAAATCTGTCAAAATCGGTTTCCTCAACAATTAGGTTTATAATGTACTCACCCTCTCTGAGCTGAGTCATTAATAAATTAGTCATGATAAAAATTAACCGATGTATTTTTCCATGACTCTGCTATGTTAGCTAATATAATATTACCTATGTTGTTTGGTAGCTTGTTTAATAGCTTGTTGGATAGTAAGTCACGCACTACAGCTAGCAATGAGTCTATGTGTGAACTGATATTAGGCTAAAATTGTAAATCAGAGCTAGAGAGCTCAGCTCATTTAGTGCCGGAAAAGGACCATCTCCTGGGGAGCATGAATGTGTTTAATAAGTAAATGAGATATCTTGCGTTCAAAGTTGATATTGTGGACTGTTAACACTATGGTGAAGCCCATCCAGTAGGTGTCCCAAATAGTAAGGGTTTAACCTCTGGGGAGCAAGAGTGTGTTTAATAAGTTAATGAGATATCTTGCGTTCAAAGTTGATATTGTGGCCTGTTAACATTATGGTGAAGCCCATCCATTAGGTGTCCAAAATAGTAAGGGTTTATCTTCTGGGGAGCAAGAATGTGCCTATTCAATTTAATTGAATAATTGCCAAAATAATGTTTTATTAAAATTAAAAATTCTTGCCCAATGATGTTGCTAGAAGAATGGTCTGAGGCACAGAAATCAGTAGTATTCATCCTCCTGGGATCAGGAATATCCAAAGCAAATTCTATATAATAATATTATGAAATCTGGACATTTAGTTTTCAGAACAGGTTGTCCTGAATCAAAATTTTGGTCAAGGGGTCAGTACAAATCTGTACGTGACAAGAGACAAAACTTTAGGGGGTCACCAAGGTGATAAAGGGTTATCCTCTGGGGATTATAAATTAAATAATTAATACCAAATTGCACGTCAATTTGGCCAGTTGTTGACTTTTTCTGTTCTGGACTAAAGCAGCCAATCAATCTCTTTATTTGTCCCTGTAGGGAAATTAGTTAATGGACACACTGATTGTCTGACATTCCCATCTATAGACCACACTAACCTGCTGTGAAATTGCTCTGGATCATGGGCTATCACCTTTTTATTAACCACTACATTACTGTGTTTACTTCCAGTGGTATATACACTTCTAAAGTCTTTAACTGCATTGCGTGCCGTCTTTGAAGCATTGTGATGAGACTGTGAATGGAGCTGGTCTGGTCAGAGGTGAGCGGCAGATTGCATTGTTAAGCAGCCTGCGGGATGGAGGGTGAGTTGGCAGGGAGAGTCTAGCCTGGCACTGAGCTGCTTGGCATACAACAGGCCTGGGGAGGACGTGAAATGAAACCTCAGCAGGTCACGGGTAATGGAGGAGAAAACGTCCCACGTCTTCATTAGAGAGAGGATGAGAGAGGAAAGACAGAGCAACAGAGAGACACAGGAGGTAGTAGTGAGACTGAAAATAAGTTTGCATTTCAGTATTTGCCTTTCTTGTATGTTTGTTATTTTCCTCTATGTCCTCTAATTTGGCAGCGCTTTTGTACTGTTGGAACATCAGGTCTGGCTTTAACAAAGATGTAACATTTTCTGGCAACAGCCCACTATCCATATGTCTGCTGGTCACGGCAATTAAACCATACGATGGGGAATAAAAATGGTCTGCGGGGGCGAGATGTAAACACAGAACTGTAAGGAGGTAGAGAAGAAAAGGTGATTGTTGGGGGTCGTAGATGTGGTTTAGACAGAAGACACCACAAGCTCTTGACAGTCTATTTTCTCCTTTAGCGCCCTCCCCTTCCCCCACTTGATGTACACATAAAACACACACCACACGGGTACGCACTACGCACATACACACAAACACGCTCTCCTTGTTTGGTTTGATTCGCGGTCAGAATGAGGCGTTTGCATTGCAGAGCATGAGGGAGAGGGCTCGGCCAAGCGGAAGCATTGATAAGAGCAGGATGGAGACAGCTGAAGAGGAGAGTGTTTGGAGGGATAATATAGTCTGAAAGGATGAAGCTGCAGGTATTTGTTTGGGGAGATATATTTGTATATGAGCTAGTTAAAAGGACGTACTGTAGTCAGAGCGGAGTTGAATAAGACAGCTTGAAAAGAGAGTCAGTCGTCATGGAAATATCTGAGTGGGGAGTCAGAGAAGACGCAGTTAGAAAGCAGATACAATAGTCACTGACGAGATAGTTTCAGGGGAGTCGAGGAAGACAAACGACTGAGAGGAGTTAGTTTGAAAAGGCAGCCTACTGGAGGAAAGTGATGCTGTTGATATAACTGGATAAGAGATATTTTGAGTGGGGGTTGTAGGGAGGTAACATTATCCCTGATTTGCTCCATTGTTTTGGAGACAGAGAGAGAGAGAGAGAGAGAGAGAGAGAGAGAGAGAGAGAGAGAGAGAGAGAGAGAGAGAGAGAGAGAGAGAGAGAGAGAAAGTCAGATGGAAGAAAGTTTCCAGAAAGGAGAAGAAGGCAGAGGGGAAAATATGTTAGGGATGCTGGACATAATTGGAGAAAAGATGCTTTGGAAAGTCTGAGAGGAGCTCTTTGGAGTTAGTGTAGCAGTAATACATACAGTAGTATATACTATATATATATATATATATATATATAGGTATATATAGTATATACCTGCTGGTTTGGAGAGGAAGCTCTGGAAGGGATTGTTTACAGTAAATGTATAGATGGACAGTAGGTAGTTGGAGAAAAGATGAAGCAGAGGGGAATTAGTTTAAGGGGACATGCTTTGACAGGTAGTGAAGGGAAAGGTGGAAAATGTAGTTCTGGAAAATTGTAAACAAAGGCATGTCAGTTGGACAGGAGATTTACAGAGAGTTTGCTGTAACTTTTAACACTCAGGGCCAGATTTACCTTGAAAATGGTACCCGATGAATGGTTTGCAGAGACGATCTGTGTGTGTTCTGCACCTCATTACGCTCTCAACTCCTGGACTGATCCCAGTGCTGCCCTCCAGACACACTCAGAGCTCAAAGGTGCAGATCAGGAGCATGATTTCTATGAGATCACTAAGCTCAGGAAGTAAATTGTGCCACACCAGAAACCTGTTTGTTGTGTCCTGCTCCACTCCGTGAGCTCGCCTTGTGATGATGTATTTACTGCAAAGCAGCTGACTCAAGAGAATCTTGATGAAAAACGTATTTGATAATTCAGTGGGTTTCAAAACTGCTTGGTCACTCAAGACATGGCAAAGATGGGCCCGAGGCTGGGTTCTGCAGAGGTTAAAGAGACAGTTCACTGAGGGGCTAGGGAATATTAAAAATTAAAAGGAAAGAGAACTGCAGAGGTTTTTGTCAGAGAGATGGCTACTGAGGTTGTTCTTGGATTTTTGACAGCTGGAGGTGGTTGGAGAGGAGTTAGTTCAACAGCAGATAGCTATAGTGGCGGTGCAGACTGCTACAGCTACAGCTAAGTAGGCCAAAGGCACAGGGGAATGTTACATGAACCACCGCTGCTATGTTAGCCATTCTCCAGTGTCTTGTTCAGCCACAGATGGGAGGAGAGGCAGAGACAGGGAGAGGGAGAGGGGGAGAGAGAGCGCTTAGCGTGCGTCATGTGTCCCATGCTGCTTGACGTCGGTGCACGACACCCAAAACCACACTGCTGAAAAGGGGAAGCACTCATTTCCACTGGCCTGGAGACCGCACTGACCTTTTCCTTAACCGCTTTAACCAGCGCCGAAGGTCAGCAGAGTCGGGGGAATTTCTCTGTGCTTGTGAGCCGTCGCCCAGCTCTTATCCAAGGTCACAAGGGCCACAGGAAGTTCAACCTGGTCCTCAGTGTCAAGGCAACGCACGGCAACACCGCTCTGACCAGTCCCTCGTCGTCTGTTTACCAACTGGCTCTCGCCATCCCCTCCTCCTCTCCTCATCGACACTCTCTCACACCCATCACCCTGCAAGCCCGCTAAAGTGAAATACATTCCCAAGGCAACAGAAGGGATGGCGTCACTAGCCCTGAAGGGAGTGAGAGAGATGGGGGGAAATGCAAAGAGGCGGGGAGGGTTAGAGAAACAGTTGTGAGGTCAGAACGATGAATAAGAAAGAAGACAGAGGACTAAAAAAAAAAAAAAACCCAGACAAACCACCGACGCTAACCCTGCTACTGACACTGCTGTGTTTGCTTGTGGATTCATTCCTGCATGTTTGTACAGTGTGTCTGGGAGAATTTCTTTGACCTGTCATCGGCCTTTGTCCAGCGTAAGGAGGAGGGGGAGGCTCTCTCTCCATGGCACCAGTTTCCCCAGCGACTGGAACCAAAAAGACCGGCCATACCAGTTCACTCTGCAGGAGGAAGTGCCAGGCTCACATGGGCATAATGAAAGATCTCGGGTTCCTGCAGATTCACGAAAACAGCACACAGAAGGCTTTGACTTCTCAGAAAGCTTGCTACGACTTGGTGCTGCTGACATTGTGGTGTTCTTTTTTTACACACAAACACGCACAAACACACACACACACACTTGTTCATCCCTTGTCAACCACATCCACTTCTACATGTTTTTGAGCGATGCAACAGCTCCTCTCTTCCTCGCTGGCTTTTACGTCAGAGTGACTGGCCTAGATTGTTGAAAATGGACCTGGAACACTTGCCGTTTATAGCCTTTCCTCTGCCTCTCCCTGATGTAACAGCAGAGCACGACTTTCCCAGAAAAAAAGTTCGGCTGCCCTTTCCCAAATGCAGAACAATAGAAAGGACACAAGGCTCCTGCTTTTTCAGGCCGGACCAGTTCTTTTCCATCATGCTGGGTAATATTACTGTAATTTTTTTTTTTGCTTGATGTAAAATGTAAAATGATTTTAAGAATGCAGCCATCTGTTGACCGTTCTGGAAACACAAAGCATTTTGCAATGAAGCACTTCCAGTTAATCTCTCCAGGCTGTCTTTGCCTCTGTAACACAAACTCACGCACACCAACTCAAGCACCCTTGTGCCAAAGAAGCAGACACACAGGAACAGAGACCAACTTTGTTCACAGCAGCACAAACTCACACACTGTTGTTCACAATCAACGCACACGCTCACTGAATTATGTAGCACACACACATAAACATGCTTACTAAATGATAAGCATGTCTTTGTTATTAGATTGATACATCAACAAGGCCAGTATTATCAGCCAATTATAGATTAGACAGAGAGTAAGACAAATAGATACTTTATTTATCCCCAAGAGCACAACACAAACAGACTACACAAAAACAAAATCAACTCACAAGTGCTAACTTCAGAGTTAAAAGTAAAAAAGTATGCCCATGTGCTTACAGGGTGCGAAAGCTCAGCTTATCACAGATAAATCAGTATCAGTGTGTATGTGTCACACTTAGTAAGAAGAAACTGCAGTACGAAAATGCCAAATATATATTTGAGAACATTTAGGATCAATGTCGTTGTTACAGAGTTTGTTCAGCAGAGAGCATTGCCGTGTGTGTTTCAGCTGTCCTGCTCTGTACATATCGTGGACATAATTGATTAAAGGAATAGTTCGACATTTTGGGAAATATGCTCATTCACTTGCGTGCTGAGTCATGTCTGTACGCTAAGTATGAAAAATATAGAGCTCAGTACAAGGTTCTTATGTAATTCTTTAGATCTGTATTTATTTATTTGGGTCCAATGGGGGGGAGGGAGAAAATCTGCAAACACTAACATATTATCACCTTATAAAGTTGTTACAGCTAACGTTTTAGCAAACAGTTGGCTATTTTCTCGCCTAGCAGACATGGAACAACATTAACATTTATTTGGAGTTCAGTCTTTTGCCAGTTGATAAACCCTTTAGCCCTGTTTTGGTCTCTCCCAACTCATGGGAACAATATCTGGCTCTTTAGCTGCTAACCAGAGCACTAGCTTCACCTGCTAGTTGTGATCTCAGCTTTTTGGTGCTGGGCAGCTAGTGTACAGTGGGCAGTGCTTAATTTGTAAATGATTAGATGCCGGAGCGCATGAAATGGGCCTCCCGCCCATAAATAATTAATTAATAATTTATGATCAAATAATGAATTATTTAAAATGAATGGCGCACCTGCACGTTGTTCTAAAGAGCGAACAGAAAGCATTATTAGCTACCAAATCAAATAGTAAGTAAGGAAATCTATTAGACTCTATTCAGCTGGATGAAATCGCGGATTTTATTTGTGTGGATTTGTGTGAGTGCAGTGCAGTGATGGATCGAGCGGACTTTAGAGGTGCCATAGCACAAAAGGCTTAAACTCGAAGTAGCCCACTGGTGCTCCGGCACAAATTAAGCACTGACAGTGGGATAATCACAGCTTTGTGGGAGTGAACCCGAACATTAAAGCTGTGGGTTTGTTACTATAAGCGACAACTTTCGCACTACGCACAGCCTTTTAATACTTTGTTAATTTGAAAACTATAGATTAATGCAGCTTTAAAGCTAAGAAGTTGGTTTATGTTATAAAAATATCAGCTTATCCAGTATTGGTCAGCATCTATTTCTTACTAACCTGGCTGTTGTTATCATGCTCCCAACATTGACTGAACCACTTCAACCAAGCCACGAGGTGTGTTTCTGTGTGTGTTTTTAGAAGGTGCTGGGGGGAGTGGGCGGACTCACTTTGTTACCAAAAATCTCACGGTGTCATCTTATTGATTTGATACTTCTCCTCTCAGCCGTTCTCTCGCTCTCTGTCTCTGTCTCTCCCTCTCGGCCTGA
Source organism: Lepomis macrochirus (assembly GCA_024633595.2). Lineage (NCBI taxonomy): Eukaryota > Metazoa > Chordata > Actinopteri > Centrarchiformes > Centrarchidae > Lepomis > Lepomis macrochirus. Next base: position 3,670,753 of record JALXJV020000024.1, read on the forward strand.
TCTCTGTCTCCCCGCCCCACCTTCCCTGTTCCCACGGCAACACGTGGCTACTGGTTACATAACAGCAGCTCTTGCGGCTTGTGTGTGTGTGTGCATGTGTTTGTGTGTGTGTGTCTCTGTGGCTGCCCCTGAGCTTGGGAAATCAAGCACGAAACATGCAGCTTTCAGGTCTGACTAGCCTTCAGACACATGTGAGTGCATTACTATTAGTGACTGCACCAGCGGCATAAATACATATTGTGCGCATGTGTGTGTGTGTGTGTGTGCTCTAAGTTTACCCTGCTGCAGTCTGTTTAGGTTCCACTAGATGGGAACAGTGTGCAAGTAACAAAACTTGTGCTCATTAAGGCCTAAGTCCATAATGATGACGTGTTAGATGAGTGATGGATGATGGGTAGGGTGTGTCTTATGCGCTGATGGCCCGCAGCCTGCTCTTTTCTTCCTGTTTCACATTTTTCACAGCTTCTCCAACACAGGATGAGCATACGTGCTGCCTCTGTACGTGTGCTGTTTCATCCAATAAGTGTCCTTGCCGGTGTTGGTATGAATGGGGATTAGTGTGTGATTAAATAGTGAGGTGGATGTGTGTGGGAGTGTCAAATGAACCACACACAAACACACGCCATGCCCTCAGATCCCCTTTAATGGCATTAGGCAGGCCTCGGCAGGGGAGGCCAAGCCGCTGTTCATTTCAATTAGAGCCGTGTCAAGGAGCGATCCCACGCAGCGCGCTCGAACCTAATTGAGCTAATTTCATATTTATGAGGGAGAAAGGCAGGCAATACATAAACACTACGCTCTACTGCTCCCGGGGTTGGGGGGGTGCTTTTACTTAAGATGGTTAAAATATGTGATTCTAATGGCTATTAGGCCTGAGTGGATAGGTGAGTAAAAGTGTGTGTGTGTGTGTGTGTGTGTGTGCTTGCTTGTGCTGGGGAAAAATGAGGAAGAAGACGGGAGATTAGATGTTGTGCTTGTGCTGCGGAAGTGTTTACTCAGGAAAGGCCGGGAGTGTATGTGCATAAGTCCATGATGCTTGTGTGTGTTTGCGTGCGAACGCAGCACCTGCAGTAAGCAAGCTCTTTTCTTCAGAGCCCTCATCATCCCCCCCCCCCACAGGAGGAGCAGGGTAAATAACATCGGACTGTGCAGTTCAGCGCTAAAAGACGTTATTTGAAGCTGTCCTATCTTTACGACCTCCTCCATCGTAGTCGGCAGGTTCTGCTGACGCCACCGAAGCGGCATCAATAAATCCAGAGCCATAACTGCGCATGGGGTCCTCAGAGCTACCATTTGCTCACAGTATTCCTCTTTGCTATTAACTTGTTCGTCATAGTAGCAGGTGTTTGTTTCCTAAAATGATATTTCTTGGTCAGGATTCAATATATTTTTTAAAGAATTTTCACAATGCCTGCATAATATCATTAAAAATATTAAAACTAGACTTTCACACATGAACCCTCAATTGCAGGCTTTTTGTACCCTTGAGGGTCTGGGGCCCTGATGCAGTTTGCCACTTTGCCTAAATGGTAAACAGGCTTGGCTGTAATAATCAGGATCAACAAAGATGAAGTTTTGATCTCTGAGATCACATGTTTGATTCAGGCCTGAGCTTATTTCTGTGCTCAGGATTAGTATTCTCATGTTGTGTCATGAGAAACAACATGAGAATGCCATTTGACATTAATTGCATTTTCATTTTTACTCAAATAACATACTTATGTGTACATTTTCATTACCATCTTAATATTGTCCATTATAGGCTTTCATAAATCACTAATGAAATAATTCCTGTTGCCTAAAATTAACCAAACGTTGAACATAATTCGTTTTTGACAAACAGCCTATTGTGTTGGACTTGCTGACAGAGAGAAGCTTGTCAACCTAAAACATGCTTTGAAACACGGACGTTTTTAAAGGTTCAGCTAAGCATATAAAAAAAATAGGTAATGTTTAAACTCTTTTCTTACCGGTGTGCTATTTATTTTTGTAACACTTCCTCATTGCAGAGCGTTTCAGGTGGCAGTGACCCGTGAGCTGTAATACTGAGTCATGGTGACACTGACTCTGAATGATTTGAGGACGGTAGAAACTCAAGACAAACAATGATTAGAAAATGGAGAAAAGTGAAACTGGCGTATGCCTAGAAATCATTAGCCAAATGAAAAGCAGAAGTCGGGTGTTAATTTCTATCTTCTCCGTCTTGCCATATGATTGGCTCTCGGACTTGGCCTTCAGTCTCCCTGGCAGCGCCTGATTGGCCTGAATCCACAGGTTTCCTCAGTGACTCATTCCACTCAGAGAGGCAAAAGCACTGCCTCTTATGGCGTGTTTCCATAGCAACGTGTGTGTGTGTGTGTGTGGTGGTGGTGGTGGTGGTGGTGGTGGGGTTACAGAAGCCATTTCCTAATAAACCGGGTTTTATTGTCTCTCTGTTTTCTCTTGTGTGAAATGTAAACATTCCTTAAACTATGAGAGAGAAAAGGGACAGAAGAGAGGAAACCGGACATTGAGGCATATTTGGAGGGAGGGAGAGTCTATAACGGCTTTCCTTTCTCTTTTACACGTGTCGCATCCACTGACCTTGAGTTTTACGAGAGTTGCTCTGTCCTTGACCCCTCTGTCCACAGACACTGCATGCACGCAAAGGGACTGTTTGTATAATTTCAGAGACAACTCCAGCTGATGAATTGATATCATTCTGGCCGCTGCTGCCGCTGGGTACGTTACATTTCTTTGGGGAAACGGTCCTAATGTCACTAATGTTGGCTCTGTGTGTGCTGTGATGTGAGTGCAGTAGCGTAAGGTAGTAACAATGGGCTCCAGTGCAGGCTGTTATGATGGGCCCTTGGGCTCCACAGTTACGAAGCACACGCTCACACACACACACACACACACACACACACACACGCCACGCACTGTGTTCGTGTGTAGAAGAGAACTCTACATTGGCCTTTCCTCACGGTTTAACAACTGATAAGACTATATGCAGTAAATACCTAACCTCATTAAAATAATTTCTGTTCATATTAACAAATCTAATTTAACAGTTCTCTTTATGGGCTTCTGTCCAACCCTGACAAGTGCTGCTGCTGCTGCTGCTGCTGCTGCTGCTGCTGCTGCTGCTGCTGCTGCTGCTGCTGCTGCTGTACTGCGTGCGCTCGGATGCAGCAATCTAAAGTGCTGGATTTTAGGGTCGCACGGTGTGACCTAGACTATTGTATTTGCAAAGTACAGAAGTCAAAGAGAAAGTTATAAGGAGCATGGTCAGCGCTGTCATTGTCAAAATCCTGAAATGTCTCAGCTGAGCGCAGGAGGTGTGCACTGTGCTAAAATGACACAGACTTTTTCGGGCAGTTTCAGTACAATAACCTCCCGATCACGGCCGCCACGTTTCTCTCCAACAGATAGGACAACAAAAGATGAATAAGAAAGAAAAGCTGGCTGCTTAAAAACAACACCATGTCCTGAAAACAGGCCGGACACACAACACACACAGGTTAACAGCTTCTAAAACCGGAGCACGGCAGCCTTACCAAATGAAAAAGCACTTGTATTTGAAAGGCATCCGACAAGCCTTGCATTGAGCTCCTCCTGTTCTTTTCTCTCCTGTCCCTTCTTGAAAAAACTTTTATGAGTGAATAGCACGACTGCTAGCTTGCACGTGTGTTCTGCTACTCTTCGTGTCAGATTTTGCATTTCACCTGGTTTCACCTAGCTAAAGGCTTGTCACGCGATCAAATAGCAACTTAAGATTGGGCAGCCATACGCATGTTACTCAGCAATCCCCACTGCATATGTAGCTTTGTGTCACAAATCTAAAAAAGAAAATAAGACAATATTCATGCTGTGGAATCTAATTTTGTTTTACTTTGTGCTCCACCCCATACAAATACACAGACTGGCTCCAACACTTAGCTTGCTGAAGACTTTTGTGGGTAAATCTACTGACTGACACCACAGCAAAGGGTATGCATATTTGAGGGTATACCACATTATCTCACTGATAATGTCGTGGTAGGAGGCGAGCTGCATGTCTACAGATCCATACTGAACATAGCTGCATTATAACCATGTAACCGACAAAGTTCATAAGCTGGCAGGGCCCTCTCCTGTCACGGGCCCCTGTACAGTACGGGCCTCCTTTCCAAACACTAGCTACCCTCCAGGCAGTTAATGGACATAAAGTTGTTACTGAGATGTAGAGACAGAGCTCGGTTAAAACTTTATGGATGAAAGACATTTATTGCAGATACCAAATAATAATAACTCACCACTCTGAAACTCTTGCTCCAGTCCATGTTGCTAAGCTGGTAAGGGTGAACATCTGAACAGCTGAACCGAAGCCGTTTTTATCGGCTCTTCAGGGCCCACCCTACTCTGCTTCTGACAGGCTAGTAATTCTTACCTTGGCACTGCGCATGTGCAAATCCTAACAAAGATCTTGTAGAGGTGAGATGCATCACGCCATAGCTAAAACGAAGCGTTCAACACAGGGTGAAAGAGAGGCAGCAATGTGCGGATGACAAAAAAATGTGGTGTTTTTTGAAAATGAAACCATGTAAAACTGTTCTTGTACAACCCCTAAATAAGATTTTGAATCTGAAAATGAGCATAATACCACCTCTTTAAATTTATTTAAATATTCATTACTTAATTTAAGGAGTTTATTTAGATTTTGTCCAGGCTTTCCCCCCAGTGCGCAAATGATGGAATATAAGGTGTGCTAATTACAGACATTTAAGTTAAAATTAATGGTTGTTTGTATAAATTAAATAATTATGGGTCTTTTTTGGGGATGTGTGCTTGATAGTAGCTCTGGTTGTGCTCTATCATTTTGTTCTGCAGCCACACAAGGAAAGGCTGCATTCTGCAAGTGTCAGTTTTGTTTAAATCCTTCTGGACACAGTGTATTTATTAAATATAAAGTATTTCTACTTTATGTGACAAGATTTTACACACAAACTGATTTGCACAAATTCAATTTATGTCGCTGGTTGTACTTGGTGGACTTACATCAGCAAGTTTTGTCAACTTAGTTCTTCATGTTATGAACAATGAACAGTGAAAAGCTGTGACTAGGTGCAGGTCACACAAGAGCTGTATGTGTTGCTGCAACCACACCTACAGCATTGTGTATGAATACATATTGTTTAAGCACATTATTATTATTTATTTAACCTTTATTTAACCAGGTGAGTCTCATTGAAATTAAAATCTCTTTTGCAAGAGAGACCTGGCCAAGACTCATAAAACAACAAAGAAAAGTTTCCAACATATAAAAGACCTCAGGTACACATACATATAATACAAGCCCCTGTGTTGAATAAGGGAGAATACAACTTTATAAACAGTTTCAACGAGTTCTGAAGAAGGTTCCAAGCAGAACGTGCAGTGAGCATCAGTTTCTAGTCGAGGGGGGAAGCCTCCGTGAGTTGATTTACATGCGTGGGAGTTCTTTTGACTGCCCTGCTTGGAGTCTCAGAGTTGTTTCATGAAAACGCAAGGCGTACGTAGAAAAGCTATTTTCTTTTTCTACTTCCAACTCTATAAGATTTGTTGATGTCTGTGCACAAGTCGTATGGGTGTGTAGGCCTGTAAGCCTGTTCCTGTCACGCGTAGAACAGGTAGCTTTATCCGACTCACTGTCTACCCAACTGATCCACCCCCGCTCTGCTCCCAGTGGAGGCTTGATCATCCATCAGGCTCACTATTGTATTGCATGTGTCGTCAACAGGACCTGTCAGTGTCAGATAGTCTTTCCACCTCCAGCTTGCTGTGTTTTCCCTTTCTTAAAGGATTATGTTTCTTTCAGTTTCAGAATTAACAAATGATGACCACAAGAAGAACCCAAGGAGACTTTCTTCTCAAACAATATTCTGCCTATGAATAATCAGTTGCTGTATAAGCTGGTGACTCGTGTTCACCAAAAGGGAGACATTAAACATGGCAACCTTTCCAGGAAGTAGGACCGTGCAGTTAATGCAAGCAATGTGTGTGTGTGTGTGTGTGTGTGTGTGTGTGTGTGTGTGTGTGTGTGTTTCGTAGGGTGTTAGTCTTTCCCATGTATTAGATGTTCACTTTCCTCGACAGCCCACCACAGTCTCATTTCCTTTCTGCAGATCCTGAAAAAAAAAGAAAAAAAGAAGTAGCCTCACTGACGTGGGCAATCTGGGCATGGCCTTCCACATTAAGCACTCAAGTGAATTTCTCGTTAATTCCTCAAGGGATAGATTAAAGGGAAACTTGTGCATGAGGCCGGGATTCCTAGGAAGACCTCAGCACATAAACTGAATGTTAACACACACTACAGTCCCTGGAATGACCGTACAGTTGACTCAATACCTCTCTAAAACAGTTTCAACAAAAACTGAACTTTGTAACCTTTATGAAGGAGGGATTTTTTGCAGGCCTGTTGTATTAGATAGTGTTAGTTTTGGCCATGTGGGCCTAATAAGCTGCCATCTGTATAAGACAGGGCTCTTCAATTAAAAATTCAAAGAGGTCCAGTTAGAGAAAATTTCCCGATGCAAAGGGCCGGAACATCATAATGACTTACTTGCATTATCATTCAGTAGCCTACCATAACGCACAGCCTTGTTGTATCAGCATATGTTTTCAATCAACAACTGACGGTCAAATCAAATATTATTTCAAGTTTTAAAAAGGTTTCGAAACACATCTTAACAAAAGAACCGCTAGGATTAGAGATACATGAGATATTCTGGTTTTGTGCTGCTCAGGGGAAGAATGAACATGCAAGAATCTGTACATTCTTGGTTAAAAGCCATGTGAAACCTCTTTTCTCTTTCGTCTCCTCTCTCCCTGTGTGCCTCTCGCTCGCGGACGTGACTTGCGGTGCTTATCGGAATGCACAGATTTGATTGGATGAGCGGCATCACATGAGATGATTGGAACACTTCCTGGGCCACTAAACCAGTACAGTAAATGGTAGAAAAGCTGTAGGTGAGGGTACGGATCTGGACCACGGTCCGCCTTATTAGTGACCTTTGGTATAGGACGATGCTAGAATTGAACACTAATCAAAAATAAACTAGCACATTATGTACGGTGCTCGTTTGCGTCAATATGCAAATGATCTTGTCTATTAATGAAGCAAATATAATTTTAACTAGGGTTGATACAATTAAAACATTATGTTGTTAAATCTAGCATTAATATGGAAAGCTTTTTTCTTTGGTTATTTCAATGAGCTCCTCTTACTTACAAAACTAAAAACTCTAAACTGAAAGCTAGTAAGTGCAGTTTTATTGAGAATTCTTTTTGCTGGTACCGTTTCGCTACCCATGAGATCCCATCCAGCAGGCACCACACATTTTGCAAGCTCTGACTAAGTGTTTAGCCAAATAGCTGAGAGTAATCTCGCTTCATTGGTGCGCTTTATTTTTAAATGTTTCATCTTTTCGCTTGAACTCTGTCCACTTAACAGAAACAGTCACGCTAAGTTCTCGATTCCATTGCTACGTACACCAAATAAGCACCGGTGAGAAATGACTGGCAGAGCCATAATCCTTTGGTTTAATACTAAATAATGGTTTGATATGAAAGGGCCTCTCATTTAGTCAGTTTGAAACCTGTCCTCAGAACATATGTAACGGCTGACCGAGCTCACATCCACCCCATCCTGCTGGTTATTACTGGTTAAACCACACTAGCAGAGCAGACATGTGTCTGTCTGCTCGCTGCTGCAGAGAAGGGAACGTACCTAACGATGGATATGTTAAAATAAAACCTTCATTATTAACTCTGTTTCATTCTGTCTTTTAATGTGTCATCAATAGGCTTTTATTGTTAATGTGCCCTTTAATATGTAAAAGAGCTGGTTTAGATCAGAGAACAGTGTGGTTTCAGGCAGGTGTTATTACACTCAGCTAAATTTGGCAAAATTTGGTTGCATCAGTGTGTTTAGAATCTGGAAACTTTAAATTTTAAGCTGGGGTAGGCAATTTATTTCAGAAGCAATCAATAAATCAAATGCTCTGACATGCTCTGCGACAGGCACCAATCCCGGAAGAATCCGGGATTGGTGCCTGTCGCAGGACTGTTATGCCACGACCAATCATTTTATTCTGTCCAAATGAAATTAGTTTGGATACTTTCAAAATCTAGCTGTCTCTTGCAAGTTTCAGGCTTATTGACCACCCCTAAAAACTTAAAACAGTATTCACAAAAAAAAGGGAAAATAAGAATAGACTTCTGTAAGTTAAAAAAATCTCTTGAAAATTGACCTCTCTTGAAAAATTTTATGAAGATCAGATAACATGTCTGGTTGAGTAGGAGTGGGTCTGGGAAGGTCTGGGAATTTGTTCGAAAATAAGATATTAAATGTTCTGGTAGATTTGCTCCTCTGAAATTTATCTAGAAATGAAAGTAACAAGCATCAACATCATGAAATGTTAGCAGACTCGGCTCAGAATTTTACTATGGCTTGTGATTTTAACTAAATGCAATATGCAGTATTTTTACTTATTTTTATTATTTCTTACTGTAGTTCATAAATTGTGTTACTTAGTATTCATCAAGTATATTTGTAAGACAAAACCAGGAAGCTAAAGAGCAATTAGAAAGAAATTCCACATGTCACAGCAATCTTGGCAGCTAGTATTTACATAAAATCAACAATCTTTTGAGCAATATCAACCTGATCAGTAAAAGAATACCCATCAACAAGAACTAGGAGTCCTGAAGTTTTTCTTTCCTTCCTGTATCAAGTGATATGAAAACTTTATCAAGTAAATGACTTGAGTTATAAAGATTTTCACAAAATAGCCTAATATGAATCCACAGTTCTGTGGTTTATCTGTGAAGTGTATGAGCAACACTCTCTGTGACAGACAAATAGATCCGCGATAAATAGCCTCGTTTCCTCTGTGAAACGTCTGTTTTCCTCACTGCATTATTTTAAACTATGATGATCTGGTCTCGGGTCACCTCGCTCGTCCTCGCGCGTGTCTCCTTCAGTTCTCGTGCATTTGCTCCTGTTGTTGACTGTGTAGTTACTGTGGCTGCTTTGACATCCCGTATGTTGGTGTTCAAGTCTGCTGAGGTGTGAAACTTTATCGTATTGTTGTTAATAACTATTTGATACAGGTTGTCCTCGCTTTTCAAATTAATACCAAAAAAAAAAAGAATATCGTGCACCATTCAATGTGACGTCATTACATAGACGGACCTCCCAGCTCCCCAAACTGTGACAAACTTTCAGTGTCCTCGTGTGGGGGGGAACCGGGGTTGGTTGGCACACTTTCTCTCTGGCATAATGTGTGTTAAAATATTCTAACCTGCAGCAACTGAAAGTTCTCAGCTCTAAATACATATGTTTTAATGTAATGTTAATGTACACAAATGTTTTCTAAAGGGCTGAGTATGAGTTTAGGAGTCTCACAGCCTGGGGGAAGGAGCTGCTCTGTAGCAGAAACTTCTATATCTCTTCCCAGAAGGCAGCAGGGTGAACAGGCTGTGGCTGGGTGGGTCCTGTCTTTTAGTATCCTTTGGGCTCTGCAGCACCTCACCAAACCGATATCACTGATGCTCTGGAGATGGGTACCAATGATCTTCTGAGCAGTTTTAATCCCCCTCTGGTCCTGGGCCGTGCACATCCCATGTTAGTTAGTGATGTTTCCAATCAGGATGCTTTCTATTGCTCCTCTGTAAAGATCATCAACTTGGCACAGGAATTTTGCCTACTTAAGTTGCCTTAAGAAATACAGCAGATGATTCCCAGGAACCTGAAACTGTTCACGTGCTCCACCTCAGCACCACCGATGTAGACAGGAGCGTGTGTCTTTACTCCTTCTTCCTAAAATCAACAATCAGCTCTCTAGTTTTGCTGTCGTTGAGCAGAAGGCTGTTCTCTGTGCACCACTCTGCAAGAGTGTTGATTTTATTTGTCAGGGCCGTTAGCGAAGGGACACTTTACAAAAACCAGGTAACACAGTTTATACGCAGAGGAAAAGATAGAAGTGGCAAGAACAAGTCAGCAAGCAGGGCTGATTGGGAATGTGTAGCAGGTGAGGAGTGGGTGGAGTAGGCCAGGTAACTGGGGAAAAAAGGGAAAGTTCGAGGTCATCAGGTTGATGTGGCCTGAGAGAGTGTGGCAGGGGACTGAGGAGCAAACCGTGAGAAGACAAATGAAAATCTTGGTGTGGTTTATTCTGTTTATCTTGTTTACATAAAACAGGAAATTACCATGGTTTCTTTTCCCAGGTAATCATCTTTAGCTTTAAGTATAACCCCTTAAAGCTGCACTTATTTCTATACAAACAATGAATCAAATTACTATGTTTAAAGTGAAATGAGTCACTTTTAGTGACACATTCACATTTTCACCAGCCTCAACACTCTCATTTCCAGCTACAGCAGGCTACTGATTGCAGGGGAAAGGTCTGATAAACTCACAGTACACTACCTGCCCAGAGAAAGTTAGCAACTAGCTGGTGAAGCTAGTGGAGCAATTAGTAGCTACAGTCATCAGTCTGTTCGTCACTGTTAACTCCACACACTTATATGTTATGCTTCATAAATAAAGACAATTGTTGTTTCCCCAGAGCTTCACAGGTTGCCACTGGAGGCCTCTTCCACTCCTCCATGATTGCATCACAGAGCAGGTGGGCCTCGCGCTCCTCCACCTTCTGTTTGAGGACGCCCCCCCCCAGATGCTCAATAGGGTTCAGGTCTGGAGACATGCTTGGCCAGTCCGTCACCTTTACCCTCAGCTTCTTTAGCAAGGCAGTGGTCGTCTGTGCATTTATAGTGTAAGTTGAATGAATGGAGACTGCAGCCCTGCAGGCTTCTCAAGATTAAAGCGGAGCTATGCTGTGTAAACCCCCAGCGCAAAAAAACACACATGATGATGATGCAAATCCTTAGTCGGGGACAGCCCTAATATATTTATATATATATATATATATGGAGATGCACTCTCTTTAATTAAAACTAGAATACGGTCTTGAAGAGGGACTAAGGGAAGCTGAAGCACAGGAGAAAGAAAAATGTCCAGTTGGAGATGTGCGTCAAGAACAGAGAACTGAAAAACCTCAGATCATTTACTGTCAGCTCATCTCTTTTTTTTCTACATCTCACTTCCTGTTGGTGTAAACGATCAGACTAATCAGGCCCTCCCTGAGTCATAAAGTGATCGTGATATGACCCCCTTTGACGTGGACTGTTAGGTCAGTTATGATGTGGCTTTTGGCTGAAAGTGTCATTCGGTTAGGATGCTGAGCACACCCTTAGCAACCGTTGATACAGCATACATGGCGCCAGTGTGTTCTGCTGCTTCAGGCTGTACACCTGCTGTTCCCCGCTCAAAACGTCTGGGCAGCCTGGAACTTGAGCATAGAAAAAAACTGTATGCGTAAAAGGAACACCCACTCCTAATGGCTATGGTTTAGCACCATTATTTTTAGTAGCATTTTATGAACTTTAAAGGGCATTCGTCCCTTTTATTTGAATTTTTGTGTGTGTGTGTGTGTGTGTGTGTGTGTGTGTGTGTGTGTGTGTGTGTGTGTGTGTGTGTGTGTGTGAGTGTTTAGGTTCACTGCATACAAATACAAGTTTAGAGGCTGTACTTTAAAGGAGCATACCAGTGGCTGTGCATTTTTAGCCCTTAAATAATAAATTGCGACTGCTTCACTTTACTGCTGACCTTTTTGGTTTTCAACCTACCAGGCTGACATTTATTGCTGTTCTTTTGAGCGTACTAGAGAGATTTGAAATTTGCTTGAAATAGTATCAGTGTTTAGGTAAGTAGGTAAAAATAAAATAACAACAAATGTCAGTATAAAATTGGCTGAATAAAAGTTGTCACAAGGTGTCACAGTGTCACTATTACGAGTACTTTTTCACCAGCGTTCTTAGTTACAATTCTTTCATTCTTAAAAACCATTTTTGAGGAGAAACACCACTGATTTTACACATAAAGTTATTTTTCCCAGTCATGAGGGTTACTGCTCAGCATGTGTAAACTGTTTCATGGGGCTCTGGAGGAGCTTCTTGAGATTTGAAAAAATAACTGTGATGATGTCACTGTGTTGTAATCAGAGGATGTTATGTTAGTATACCACTAAAACATAACACAAAACATAATCAATAAATTATTAAAATGGTATTTATGATGTTAATGTACCTTTTAATAGTATACTAGTAGTACTAGTCAGGGTTGAGTTTACCATTAGGTGCAGTAAGCAACAGTGTTTGTAGCAACAGAATCATTGTAACTATAGAGTGGCTACAGCGGGTTGAGGATTACAGTGCCAACATATCAGTAGTTCTTGTTTCATTAACCTTGAAACAGATCTGACGTGTGGTTTGTCTGTTTCAGGCACTTTGCTGCACCTGCTTTGAGCGACGTTTTTTTTTCTTTTACTTCCTCACGTTTGCGTTTTGCTGCGTGTTTTTTACCCATGATGATTTTTGAAGCACAAATTACTGGGCTAGAGGTTAGGTCTGTGTTTCAACCAATTCCTTATGTTCTGATGTGGAGTGTGTGACTGATTTACATAGCCAATCATATAGAAACGGTCCGGCCCCGCCCGGCCCCCGTCTGGACTCTGAAGTTGTTACGCCCCTGAAAATGGGGAGGAATAATCACAAGAGTGAAAAGAGATGTTTCCTCAGCCAGAACTTTTACTCCAATGAGGAAAATACTGCGACATCCCCAGGCATGTGGGTGGAGACGGAAGGTGTCAGTCTCCAGATCCTAGTTCAGTTTTATCAATTTTATGGTTTTATGCCATTCCTATGAATCTGCAGTATGTATTACTGTTTTTTTAACATCAGCACACATTTCAGCATCACAGACCATGAATTTACTATATTTAATTATCTTATGCTCAGGTTATTAACATATTCTATTTTAACTCGTCACAAAGTATCCACAGGTTTTTGTAGTTAATGTGCTGAAACATTTTGCATTCTGTAATAGACAGGTGTGCTCGGTGTGTCTGTGTGTCAAGCTGTGTTCATGAGTACATGAAGCACCCCTGGTGACCTAGGGGTTGCCAGCTCCAATGTCCCTTGATTTTGATCCAGAGACTTTTGATGAATGTCGTTCCCCTGATTTCCTGTCGTCTCTCTGCTGCCAGTGTCAGTGTCAGTGATGATACTCTCAGTAGTTATTCTGAGAAAACTATGACTGCATTTGGGACTTTCCTCCATCTCAAGTTCAGATTGTGCTGATGAGGTTGACTGATCTTTCTTTTCAGTCACAAACTTGATTTCACTTTGTAATTGAGCCTCTTTTTTATCTGTGGAGTTTAAAGTAAATTCCACCGGCACAGGTAATTATATTATCTCCTCCTCTGCTTCTCTGTTCTCTCCATGTATCTGTTCATCTTTAAATATTTAATTTAAGTGACCTCAGATCCATCGTCTTCCTCTGCCTCGCTGCTATGATTCATCCAGTCAACAAGGTGAAGGCCACGCTTCACTGCACACACATACACATACGTATGCACTTTGGGTTACTAAGAACTCTTTTGTGTTTGTGGTCTGTGAGTGGGACTGCTATCAGTGAGTCATGTTCCTTCTTTCATTCATGATCGCACGAGGCAGAGCCAGCGCTGCTGTGTTGTCAAAACCAGGGAGAACATCGCTAGCTGATGGAGTATTTATTCCCTCTGCTTTCTCCACCGTGTGCAGCATGCTGGGTAAAAACACAGCTGTAAGTACTCTGAGATCCCGTAGCTTGTTTTATCTGCCTGGTGGCTGTTTTTCAGGCTGTTATTTAAAGATCAAAGTATCTTGACTGCTGCTGGAGTGTTTTTCTGCGCCTCTCAGGCTGGTGTGACTGGGAGAGATGGGAGCATGGCTTCGAGGCAAAAGTGCACACGTGTGTTTGGAGGGCGCTTCCTCATAGATCGGTTTGAAGCAGGGGGGGTTTGTTCTCTTTTCTCGTGCCTATAAATTATCTCAAGAATCCCAGTCACTGCTCAAAAGTGCAGTATTTTGCGTTTTGTTCAACGTCATTTACCCAGAAGAAGGTTATTCCACTAATGGGAACATTCTCCTGCAGAGGAGATCAAACAAGGTATAGTAGTATAATGCTATACTTTTTAATAAGCTGCAACACGAAGGAAGTTGCCATATAAAGCATATTTTATTGAGATGAATTTAAAATATTGCCATTACTGTAATGGAGTGGCTTTCTAATCTTCTTGTACTCGGTAAGTACATGAATTCAGTACCTCCTGGAAGTAAAAGAGCTTAGGTTTTGCATATATTTACATTATTTGCATGATTTTTCTGGCGAAAACGAGCACCTTCCAGTGATGACATTTCTTGTCCTGGCTCCTCCAATAACAAAATTACACCAAAGCTGACAGGTGAATAAAGAACACCGATTAGACTTTTTAACTTGTATTTGAATACTTCAGGAATATTTCCGCTGTTATAACTAAATCTGAAGCTTTCCCTTAAAAGGTGAATGAAGATGATGAAGTTAGGAAGCTTCCTATAAAGCAGATAAAGAATAGTCCTCACTTTGTAAAGGGTTTGTAATAATATTAATCCTAATAATGCCTGGTTTAATGTCTGGTTGACTTCTATCATCCACTGCAGCTGAGCTAACAGTAATAATTATGCACATGTAAATAATAAAATCATATTTTCATAACAGAGATTAGTTGATTACAGCAGAGATCCAAAGGAATACTGGACCCAAACCCCGGAGTGGCCATCGGGAGCACCGGGACAAATCCTGGTGGCCTGGCAAACTGATTGACAGTTGTCAGTGTTAAAAAAGCTAGATATTATGAGTAAGACAAAAAGCACAAGGCAGGTAAAGTCCCTCAGAACTTTAGACTGTCTGCCACCTGCCTGCTTTTAATCTGATGGCATGATCTCTGTCTATATTTACACGCGATTGGTCACATGCATTTACACACATCGATGCAACGTTCAGTTTCAGTTTGCAGTGCAGCAGAGTGGAGAAATAGACAGGATAAAGAAAAAACAGGCGAAGTTAGAGCTCAGAGGGAGCGCGTTAAAAGGAGGAATGCGCTGCGAAATGCTGCAAAATTTGTGACAACTTCATAAGCAAGGGAAGTGGTTGGTGTTTAAGAAAAGAAAAAAAAAAACATGCTAGCACGGCGCCTCAGCACGTCAAATCCCCACTGCCTTCCTTGAGTTGATTCTGTGTTTTAAAAAAACTTAATCATGGTATGTGGGAAAGCAGGAGGTGCGTTCTGTATTCGAGATAATAATCTAAAAAAATAAAGATCTGTTTACTCGTTTCTGTCAGCGGGACATGTCAGAGCTACCAGAGGAAAAGTGCAGAACAAACACTCCAAAAAGCGCGCGTTGATTCTAGTGACCTCTGTGGACAAAAGCGGTAGTGTTTCAACTTCCTGTTCTGGCTAGCTCCTGTGCTTCTTCTGGAAGCGAGTGAAAGAAAGATGTAACTTATTTTTAACGATTTTTCTTTTTTAAATACGGCTTTTTGCAAGGTGGCTTTGTAAGATTAATGAGGATGGTGAAACAAAGTAAACTTTGTTTTATTACCGCGCGGATACATGTAAGCCTACAGCAAAGATTAGAAGTAGATTAGGCTGCTCGATTACAGCGATTTTTGTTATGTTATGTCTACATGATAATAATAAGCCAACAGGAAGCTATGGCTCGGATATAAGCCAATTCTATGTACAAATACCTCCATTCCACATCTGGCAATGTATTTCATAAACAAATTGATATATTACGTACCTGTCTAGGAAGAAGAGGGCAAATTCTAGATCGGTGAAAGCTTTCAGAACTTTCTCTCCATCTTTTGAATGTCTGACCAAGGTTTACTTATGTTTTCACTCTGCTGATACTGCTCCACTATCAGTCATAATCAAAATGAAAAATTATCAAAAGAAAAATCTCTTCCTGTTTCCTTCGATCTGACTAACTTACTACTCACAGCGAAACGTTACCTTGGAAAACAGACACATAGGCTCTTTCAGTCTGCCTACTGCAGAACGTCTGCTATTTCCTTTATTTGTGTAGATTAAGAACAAAATATGTTGCAGTACTCAGGGTCTTTTTTTTGGAGTCTGTACAGACCCCAACAAGCTCAGCCGAAACTGCTTTAGCTTGTCTTCAAAGTTAGGACTTGGGACATCCTTGGGGTTAAGGCAACATTTCTTGACCTTTTCTCAGCCATTTCTGGCTTGTAGTCTCATTTTTAGATCCCAAGGGTTTTCAGGAACAGCAAGGTCAAGAAATTGCTGATAGGATCTGTAAGATCAAGTGAGAACAAAACCCTTTTTTTATCTGTTAAACTGCTCTCCTAACAGTGAGAGTAACACACACAAGCGGTCATACTGCCGTACTCTAATGAGTGTGAGAGTTCATCTGTTGTATTATGACTCAACTGCTGTAGTTGGTTTGGGGTATCTGCCTGCCCTGGGGTTTCCACCTGAAACTTGTACACACACAACCATATATTCATTCATCCTCCTCTGATGTCATTATGAAAATGGCAGACCTGTCGGGGATGAGACAGAAAGGACAAACAAAGAGAGGGACTGGATGTCAACTGACCACAAGATCAAAATACGGTGTGACAGTTTATTGGAAATAGTCTCAATTTTTATCTGCATTTTAATCCCTGACGTATACATTTAGTCAAGAAAATCCCCTTAGAGTGGGACTTTCATTTTTCTGATTCAAATATTACTCATTACTCAGTAGTATGCTGCATTACAGGAACCAGTATTTTATTTTGTGCCACTTTGTCTATTACTGTAGATAATCACCAAATCATTCAAATTGTTTTGTAGCTTTAGTGGAGTTTGATAGCAGAAAAATGTCATTATGCGGGGCTAGTATATGTGACATCACTGTAGACTTGTGAACGGATGTTTTGCAGCAAGAATTCAGTCAGCTGGTCAGAGCCTGGATGGAAACAGGGGGGTATGAAAAAAGCATGGCTGGGTGATAAGTTGACCTGTCAGTCAATGCTGGTCTGTTGAAAGTTTCCACCCCTGTTTTACCAGTGATGTAACAGTGTGCTGACACACCCTGAAGTACACTACATTATTGCTGCAAGGTAGAGACATTAAACTAGTGAAAGTCAGCAAAAACAAGATTCAGTGTCTTTTAAGCTGCTCTTTAAAGACACCATGTCCAGTTTTCATCGTTCAGAACCAGTGAAAACTCCACAGGTTGTAAATAGATTCAACATTCGTGACCATGTTGATTTCCCCTCACCGCTCTCAAACACTTGCAGAGCCACAGTTTTACATATTAGTTTCTTTCACAGCACATCACTGCCCCCACGTGCTTATATGTGACACTGATATTTGTCACGTTTGCCTCCTTTTCATGGCGTACATGTTTGTTTTTGCATACGTGCTTGTGGAACACAAGGCACAAACAGATAGAGACCTTACTATCAAAACATTGCTCTACAGCACCACAAGTGGTTACATTTATTTATTTTTAATCATAAATGTCCAAGTTCTAATCCTGTGGCCCCGTTTTGATCAATTTACATCAGGGTAAGCTGCATACCAAATATATGTATTAAAAAACAGTATTTATATGTAAGGATCTCTGTCTTTTCTGTCCTAAAACTTTAAAATATATTTGCTGAATCATCCTGAATTCATGACTTCATGAATACAGAGATTTCTTCAAATGGGATTTGGGTGACTACACTACTCATCCTATAGAGAGCCTAAGTCACCCGCTTCCGCTTCCGGCTGGGACCTTTCGGAAAAAATATGTACAGTAATAGTCAATGGTGAGAGACAACTTATTTTTTGATCCTGTTTGAACTGAGCCCTGAATCACACAAATGATGTTTGTCAATTTAAAAGATAATTTTGTCCATCAAGAAAGTTGCAGTTTGTCGTAAAACAGTAAAGTCACATGTCGTTTTGGGTGAAAAATGTTCAATGAGCTACATCTCTCGTCTCTCACCATATACGCCACCAACATGTTAGCGCGGTAATGCTAGCTAACGTTCATTGCTTGGTTGCTACTAATTCGATAACAGCTAAGGTCCACCCACAAATATATCTCACCTGATGTGTTTAATCCAACGACTCTCGGTCCTTTTATCACACCATCCTTTCATGTAAGTTCTTTGAGGTTAACTTCAGTAACGTTAGCTTCAGTCATTGAGTGAAAAAGTTACGATGTCACATACGTTACTTTTGCGCTTGTGGTCTTAATATTTATGTATTTAAGTCTTATACCTCAAAAGTTTTACATCAATTTGCAACTTTCTTGACTTTCAAATGTACATTTTATATTAACCATCATCATATGTGTAATTCAGAGCACAATTCAAACGGATCAAAAAATGTGTTGCCTCTTCCCATTGACTACCATACATATTTTTTCCAAAGTAAGGTGCCATGGTGGCCCAGGAGGAGAGGGACTTAGGCTTTCTATATGATCTTTCTTGACTGTTAGCTTGTGGGTGGTAGTAGCTAGGAGAGGAGTATCAAAGTAGGAAATGTCAAATTAAATTTTCAATGTGGTTGTCCTCTGGTGTATTAAATTTTACTCTGGGTTGGCAGATGACAGAGGGTTCAGGTTGAAAACACGTTTTGATTTAAATACCTACGAATGGGGTTTTCCCATTCAAGTCAGCTGAATACCATTATTTCTTAAGCCAGCATCTAGTGGCTATAAGAGGACTTGCATCTGGAGATACTTAAACACTCTGCTGATGTAGTTTCCACTCATTAATGGTGCATTCTATTTACCTTGGAAGTCTGAGGTCAGAGCTGGGAATGACGTGACACCCGGGTTGACAGCGTTCCAGTGAAACAACAGATTTAACTGGCCATTGTTAGCAACATCAGCTGGTAACGCTTTATGTGGTATTTTGGAATGCACCATTCGTCCCTCAGAAAAAAATAGCAAAAGCTTTGAAATGCATTCTGGGAAATGTAGGAAATCATATATAGAAAATAGAAGTTGATGATGCAGGTTTAGGGAAAGTTAGTACATCCAGAAACCAAAAGAAAACAAATAAGGAAGCATACTGAACACCATGAGTGGGGAATAACAGAAACCAGATGAGTTTCTGAGAAAAGATTTTGTGAGTGTAGTGTGTGTATCGCATACCAGGCCGCTTTTATTCTTTTGCCAACTCAAAGGTGAAAAGGCAGGGCGATCAGAAAGATGCTAGTGTGTGTATGTCTGTGTGTATTTGACATAGGGAAAGATTGTGTTTGTATATGTATGTGTGTGTGTGTGTATGTGTGTAGTGCAGTCAGAGGTTTGGGCGGATGCCAGGAAGCACATTCTTTGGCAGCATGCAGGGCTGCTGTCAGATGCTGCTCAGGAACACGATGTACGGTGCTCTGGATGCAGCAAAACCAGTGGCCTGACATTAAACCATGCACGCATGCGTGCACACGCACGCACGCACGCACGCACGCACGCACGCACGCACGCACGCACGCACGCACGCACACTGTTGAGGTGGTTGGCAGGAAAGGAGCTTTATCATAGTGCTGCGGTTACATCATTAAGGAAACTGCCTTATTTGACATTGGTGGTGACTGACATTTCCCTCCAGCCAGTGGGATGGAGGGAATTCAACTGGAGTGTTGCTAGGCTGAGAGTTTCAGAGTGGTGAGTTAATAATCTGTTAATAATCTGTAACAAATGTATCTTTCTTCCATAAAGTTTTAACCGAGCTCTGTCTCTACATCACAGTAACAACTATACGTCGATTGACTGCCTGGAGGGTAGCTAGTGTTTGGAAGGGAGAGGAGAGGTGTGTGCTGCAGCTCAGTGTTTTTCCACCGGTGTTTTCGAGGGCGTATCAGACTAGCCGCTTAACGAATATTCTGGTCTGCATTTTGCTGTGACGTCACAGCAAAGCGGAAGTAAAGGCTGGACTACAAACGAGCTGTTTTCAGGCAGTTCAGAGCAGAGTTTTCTGTGGGAGATAGAAACTCCCTTTGGGCTGGACTTAAGGCTTTTTCACTTTAGAAACCTATCACATGCACAAAAACGATATATAACTCAATAAAGGAGAGGGGAAAAGACAAAAAGCATAATACCGCCTCTTTAAGGCTGAAATGAAACTCCTTTAGGCTTGTTTGAAGATACTCTAAGACGTTTTGTCTCTCATCCAAGAG
This sequence comes from Lepomis macrochirus, assembly GCA_024633595.2. Lineage (NCBI taxonomy): Eukaryota > Metazoa > Chordata > Actinopteri > Centrarchiformes > Centrarchidae > Lepomis > Lepomis macrochirus. The sequence continues at coordinate 3,690,864 of JALXJV020000024.1, forward strand.
GCATCTTCAGTGATTTTAATAATGGATAACTTTGACCTGGATGACTGAGATTCTTCACAGACAATAAACGATATGTTTCTGGTTTACATAGTGACAGCACAGTGTTGCTTGGGGATACAGTTACATCTTCTGTTGGTCACACATTATGTACTTATATATATAGAACTAAAGCTTGGGAACAGGGCCACACCTCTCTCTCTCATCAATTCAACAACCGAAACCTCATTCAGTTCCTCCAATCTAACCACGCCGCGCTTCACGCATTTCATCCACCTGTGCCTTTCTCTCGCACATAAGCCCGTCTAACCCCTTTCTCTCCCGTTTCTCATTTCTCACACCCCCCGCCCCCTCCAAACACTATTTGTCAGCCCAGGTCTTTCTGTGTGAAGTTTGCATGTTCTCTCCGTTTCTGTGTGAGTTTCTGCATGGTGCTCCGGTTTCCTCCCACCAGCAAAGACACACATGCTAAAAATCCATAATTCTGCCAAAGTGATCGTTATTTTTCTACAACAGGGACCATAGGGGGGTTGATAAGCTTAGCCCCCAACTGAGTTTCGATCCCCTCCTCGACCCCTCCCTCACTCCTCTCGTGACCCATTCATCCTTCATCCCTCTCCCCTCGATCCCTCCAAAATAAATACTCCTCATTATCCAAATAAACTACGTTTTTATTCCTCACATTGGCGTGGTCTTTGTTAGTGAAGTGTAGATTGTATTTTCTGACTGGCCTGTGAACACACACACACACTGTATTGGATTGTACAGAAGCTCAAGCAGTGCTTGCTGCAATTCCCCTGAACCCAGCTGCTTAGATTGCACTGCTTAGGGGAACTGCATACAAAACACTCCTTGGGCCTTTGAGGTCTTCCCACAGATTACTCAGCAGGTCACCATTATGTTGGCATTTGGCCATGAACCCTCAGTTGCCATTATTAGCAGAGTGTAGTCCTCTTGCTTCGTCCACAAGGGGGCGACGTGTCTGCAGCTGCTCTGAGAGCTGAGCTTGGTTAAGTGGAATTTATTCTATCGTCAGGTTGTCGCTTTATAGAACCAGGCACTGTATTACAATGATGTGTGCTGGATGTGTGATTGGCATATGGAATTAAGGGCATTACCAGTCCATGAATCAGGCTGCATCAGTGTCGTGCAATGTGTTGCACAGCAGCTTTCAGTACTGAAATGTGTGTGTGTGTGTGTGTGTGTGTGTGCCTATAAACTCCCTTGTGACACTCCTGCAGGTGCTATGGGAACATCATGCAGCACAACGGAGCATTAGGCAGGTATGAAAATGATGTTGAGCCAGAGGGGACAGAGATGAAAAGAACCCAGAAGAGATGAGCTGGACATGTTTGTTGTGCCAAATATATCCACACGTAAAGACACAGGGGCCCATTGTCCTGTGCTAACGTGCTGTTCCTGTCCTTGTTAGCTTTGCGTGTCTGCTGCTGCTCCCCTATCAGACAAATCCCAGGGAGCCACAGGACCAGGAACCGATGGCTGCATATATTCAATTCAATTCAATTCAATTTTATTTATATAGCGCCAAATCACAACAACAGTTATCTCACAGCGCTTTTCATAAAGAGCAGGTCTAGACCGTACTCTGAAGTTATTTACAAAAGCCCAATATACCTGTCTTTGAGCATGCATACAGTCAGAGGATATGTGTTACCCTCACGTCTGACATTTAGGGGCATTTTCCTCATGTTGCATGTAGGTAATTTGAGAGATTCTGCCTTCAGGATGTGTTTCATTTTAAATAATATCAGACCACGACCACACCTACAGGGGCACTCTGCCATACTGTTGGTCTAGAGAAGCTTTGTCAAGTGTCATTTCCAATTATTTTATGCACCACACAATTGATCAATTATAAAAACATAATCAGATCAATTGATAATAAACATAATTCTGAGTTGCAGCCCTAATACTACTGCCCTCTTGCCTCACAATCTTCATTTGAGTATGTTACGCAAAGGTATTGCAAAACCAGATCGGTCGATCCCCTTGTGAATGTGATATCTTGTGTGTACATAGTTCTTATTTCATCATCCGTGCAAAATTGTGAATAATATTTTGCCCTGATTGTGTCACTAGAGGAAAGGTCTGGAGGTCACCTAAAAATACGCACATCCAAATCTCATGCTGTTGTTCAGTGTGTTTGCCCTGGACCGAGAAGTCCTGGAAAGACCTAAATGTCTAACTGACATCACTATGCCCTCCAAGCTGTTCAGAGTTCACGGTCGACACCATACTGTGCTCTGAGTAATGCTTTATCTCGTCGCACTGCCATCTACAGCGTGCACTTATCCTGCACAACTAGCATCAGTGCCTTTACGAGCACCGTAAACGGCAGCAGCGAGGAGCTTCCACGTCAGAGGTGATGATAATATTCCTGTGAACAGAGAAGGATCGTGTTAGAGAGATCACTGTGGGAACAGAGATCTGAGTAGAGATGGATTATTCTGTTAATGTGTTTACAGCGGGCGCGTGTGCGTTGTTCGGGGCTCTGTTCTCGCCTCGTGCGTGTTTACTTGAATGCTGAATAGCATTTATGTAACGCCTCTCCCTGTGTCTTATTACTTTTCTCCTCTGGGACTGTGAGGCAGGCTGGCTGGCTGCTGATCACTGAGGGCAGGCTGGAAAGAGATGCTGTCCATCTCACAGGGACTACTTATGTAACCATGTGGTCTCTCTCTCTCTCTCGCTCTCTCTCCACCAGGCTTTACTGGAAGTTAATGTATGCTGCAGATGCCTATGGCCTTTAATTCAGCAAGCAGGACTGGAATGATGCACCCACCGGCAAAAAGGTCTGAATCTCTTTCCTTGTGTGTTTGTGTGTGTGTGTTTATGTGTGTGTGTGTGTGTGTGTGTGTGTGTGTGTGTGTGTGTGTCCCTAAATAAGGGAAAACTGATGAATCTGCAAAGAACATCTTGTGATCATCTTTCCAATTCTTGGAAAATCCAGATTATTGCACACACAAAGATCACATTAGGGTTCAAGTTGAAGATGCTGTGTGTGTGTGTGTGTGTGTGTGTGTGTGTGTGTATGGTTAATACCTCTTTGTGCTAGTCCCCTCTGATTGTGTACCTGGCTGTGGAACGAGAAGAATGTGTGTGTGGGCGAACAGCGTGATCCTACCTGTTGTGAAAGGCTGTGTGGATGTGGGTGTGTGCGTGTGGCCTTGTTTAACTGACTTTGTGGGGTCACAAAAAAAACCCCGATGTCACATACTTGTGGGGTCTTAGCAAAATTTTGGCCCCACACAGGTTTGAAGGTTGTTTGAGGGTTAAGACATGGTCACAGGGTTAGGGTTACAGTTAAGTGAGGGTTAGGGTAGAGGTGTGTATATGTGTGTTTCTACTGGCCCTTATTTATCCTGCCACTCCCTCTCGCTGTGAACTTTGCCTCCTAACCATATTACGTTGCCTTTACAGCTTCATGTGGGTGTGTATATGTGTGGATTTTTTCCCTGCAGTCACCTGACAGTGATGTATGCTGGCAGGCACATGAGCAGGAAGGGAGGATGAAAAGGTTGAGTGATAAACGGAGGCAGAAGAGTGAAAGGAGGAAATGAGGAGAATGAAGTCTATTGTGTTGCATTTGAGGTCTTGTTTTAGTAGGTGTTTTATATGATCTGAGGTGATAAAGCAAAAGGAAGTGGTCAGAAAATGGCACAGGCTCAGAAGCTTTATTCCTGTTGGTCTGTTGTTCAAGTTAGCCATTAAGTGGCGAATCACGCAATGGCACATTGTCCCCGGTAGCTCCTTTACACTTCTGCTTCATGCTAATGCATTAGCAAATATTGTATTAAAATATTTGAAAAAACATTTGTAGTGATATCGGTGGTAAAAATGTAGTGTGACAAGCTCAAGAATAGAAAAGTCATAAAGTCAGTGAGTTGACACAGTTATGATATTTATATCTGAAGTTTGCTAACGTTAGCTAACATTAGCCAACTTAAGAATGTGGTCATACGAGGCTGGAGAAGAAAATAGTTTATTCAGCTGAGAAATGGTTTTAATGTTTTTGATTTCAACTTTTAATTTGTGGATGGAAGAAGAAGAATTTTTTATTTCATCTTTCAAAAGTATAGTCTCACGTTTACACTACGATATCATTAACTTAGCCTATAGCTGCTGTAGCCAAGCATGAAGCAACCTCTGGATCTGAAAAGTGAAGCCAATATCTTTTCAGTTAATGAAAGTTAATTGCAACATTTTGATTGCCTAATGTCTTGTTCAGTGTACGATGATACTAAAAGACACTCTAAGGAGTCGCTTGTTAATTTTTTTTTAACAGTAAGTAGGTTTTATTTTAAGCCTGTTTTTTACTTGCCAAAAATAAGCATCCCATTAATTATCACAGTTAACATGAATTACAGATGTACCTTACTAACCAAGCTAGCTAGCTCCACCAATATAGTCACTTCTGGTTCCAAAAAAAACAAGATGGTGACAGCAACTCCACAAACCAATGGGTACTTTTAGCAACCAATGGGTGACAGAAGTATCCTGATTTTATCTGAGCCTCCTGTTTATTTTATTGGCTTTTATTTTCTTATTATTTTCTAATTTTTTGGCCCTCATATATTGTCATCATATTGTCACTATCATTCACTGTGGTATTTAATTTAATCTTTCTCTGTGTGTCTCTGTGAAGCTCTTTCTACTTTGTTTTGATAAGTGCTCTATAGGAGACACACAGACACACCAACTGTATGTGTTGCGTTTGAACAAATTCACACTAACACATGATTTGTTCGATCTTGAGTTTGTGGCTTCCCACTTTTTTCAAGTTACAGTATAGAAAAAATCTTTAGCTACAGTAAGTGTGAAGTTACTTTAAAGGACCATATAGAAGGGAATAATGGCAACATAATAGTTATGGTGAATATTTACCATTTCTCTGTGAATCTTTAAATTGTCACTTGTTGAGGTGTTTCTTGAGTGTTTTCTTGAGGATGGGAGGTTTAAACTGCAATGAAAAATCAATACTTTTCCCACATGAGAAAGTGATAGTGGCAGAGTTAAATATTGTGAATGACAGCTTGGGATTATGGGTAAAAAGCTGGGACCACAAGGGTATCAGGTGACTTAGAACGAGGATGGACTGATGCAGAAGTAGGTGAAGGTTCATGATAAGCATGGAAGGGGTATGACTCTCTCTCTCTCACACACTCACACACACACACACACACACACACACACACACACACACACACACACACACACACACACACAAAGGGTTAGTTGTGACGCATGAAGAATACATTGTGTGATCTGTGCATGGATGAGTGTTGCCCCTTGGTGGTTTCCCGCCATCGAAACCTAAGGCATCTCTCTGAATTCCTGATCTCTAACTCACTTCCTACTGTGAGCTAGCAGCTGTCAAACACCCCCACACACACACACACACAGACATCAAACAACAGTGTGTGAGGGTAAATCAAAGGCATGAGTTTTATGTTTGGTGTGTGTTTTCATGTAGTGCTCTGTGGCTGAAGCAGTGAAATTTGTGTACAGTAACAACTACTGTGGAGCTCTCTCTCTATCACACACACACACACTCTCTCTCTCTCTCTCTCTAATAAATAGATAGATAGATTAGAGAGGTGGGAGGTTGTTCTGGGTTTTTTTTTTTGCCTGTTGAGTCAGAGCTGGTGTGACGACACATTTAATGGCGTTGCAGTATGAATGATGGTGCAACACACTTACATACACACTCACTAGTTTCCAGTGGCTGTGTGACAGACTCAGACGTTCTCTGCTGAAGGGACGAGGACAGACTGAAGAAGCCTTGTGTTGAGTGGACCACAGGCACAGTAGGCACCTTCCAATGTTTCTCTCGTGAGTGTTGATGTGTGTGTTGGGAGTGTGTGTGATTTATTGTTCTGTCAGTACTTTCTCTCAGTTCGTATTCAAGTTTCAACGGTTCCTCCCAACAGGGTACAGCGAGGACTTAAATTCAAACGCAAGTGTATGAAACGCAGAAAATAGGTCACACGTTGTCACATGGCCACCTTTATAAAGGATTTATAAGTCATAACTAATTGCTTTATTAAATGTTATAACTGATTTGTAAAGCAGATCAGTAATAAGCCATTAATAAGAACAGCTTTTTACCATATTATGGAAACACTTGTGGTAGTTCCAGTGTAATAGCCTAGATGCATTCACCTGTTGTCTGGATCGTCCCGTATCCTGAGTTGTGAAGTCGTGCTTCCGACTTCAGTTCATTTGCTCATTAGGAGGAAAAAAGAATCTGATTATTCCGACACCACATGAATGCACCGTCAGTCACCTCTCATCCCTCCCTTTACAAGCGCACAGGAGAAACTACGGTGGCCGTCACGGAGCCTGTCCTCCACAGAAAAACGACCATGTTGGTTGGTTGTTTTAGCTGCACAAAATTACGACTCATATTTGCATTTACCGGCATTCTGTTCCCATGTAAACAAGAATGATTTTTTAAAAATTATTGCATGTAGTAGAATTAGCTATGTTAGCATTAGCTACATTAGCGCTAGCTACGATAGCTTCGTAGCGTTGGCTAGCTAGATAACTGTATTAACAGCCCCTCGTTGCCCCTTACCCTCACATTAACCTTTTCAGGGATGCGTGCCTAAACCTAAGTGAGTGATGGTCCGGTCGGGAAAACGGAGTTCGAAATTGCCGTTTTGAGAAGCATAGACAAACGGCACCAAACGCTATTGTATGATACGCTCATATGAGTCGGATTTTGAGTCGGATTTGCTTATGTGAGTCCTGTTTGGAGGGTGGTTAATACGAACTGTGTTGTTGTTTAGGTTGGAGGACTTGTTCCCGACACGCTCTGTCGTCTCTTGTGCTAAATAAAACCTGTGCTCCTCCATTTGTCCAAATGTCTTTTCTAGTCTTACTACTAATAAAACCGTTGACTACTACTGCTACTACTAGTACTACTACTATTACTAACTTTACTTGTTCTTCTTCGTACGTGTTCAACGTAGTGACAAACGCACTCTGATGAGCCATTTGTCCCTCGGGGCTACTGTAGAAACATGGCGGCTCAACATGGTGACTTCCATGTAAGAGGACCCATGGTTTTGTAGAAATGGTTCATTCTAAGGTAATAAAAACATAACGGTTCATTATTTACGGTCTACACCACTGAAAACATAGTTATGGATCTTATATTGCATTTCTGTCAGTAGATCCTCCTTAATCTTACACACTGAACCTTTAAATAAACTGAGGAATGAGACGTTTACTTCTAGCACCAGAACATCTGAAATAGCTGCTCCCACTTTGCAACTGTGGGTTACGTGTCGGTTAGCATGTTCACACTTTATTCAAGAAACACATTTGTACAATCAACTCCTGTCTCATAGCCATGCACAAACCATTCTTTTGAGAAGCACACACACACACACACACACACACACACACACACACACACATTCCCACAGTCTCCTTCGTAAACACACCCATGCACTCTCTTTCTCATGCACATTTTCTCAGTGCTCCCGCCTGCCTTCTCTCGCTCTCTGCCTTTCGGACACACACACGCTTCTTTTTTATTTGCCTCTCTTATTTCTTTCTCTCCCACAAACACAAACACACGGCTGACTCAGCACTTTGCTGCCCCACGTTATGCAGGTGTTCCAGGAGTCTGAAAAGCCTTTTTTTTTTTGTGAATGGCTGGGACGGCTGGGCGTGGCACTGCTGTGCCTTTACCCTGCACTGCAACAACTTCACATTCATAAAGCTTTATCTCCGCGCACACACACACACACACACACACACAAGCACACACAAATCGTCCAGTAGGCCTGACAGGTAGGGGGTGCACGGTTGTGTTGTGGGTGCATGCAGCTCTATTTTGTTGTAGCTCACCTTGTGTGTGCGTGTGTGTGTGTGTGTGTGTGCGAGTGTGCGTGTGTGTGAGTTAACCGGGGCCTCATTCTGTCAGAAGGTGAATCTCTGCGGGGGGTAAACTAGAGTTCGGCCTCATTAGCGAGGAACCTGCTCATCACTCAGGTCACACCTGTAAAATCTCTCTCTCTCTCTTCTACACACACACACACACACACACACACACACACACACACTCATGATGGGTTGACCCAGCTGTGTTTGTGGCCATGGATCATGCTCTCTAATTGGAGACACAGCTCCTGTTGTCCTGCTCTCACCAGGTCTGAGCAGCTGTATTTATGTTTACTGCTGTGACCCAGATACCTCCGCTGCATGCCAGAGACGGATCACTGTGGTTGGATGAAGGAATAGTTCTCCCAACAACAATGAGTTCAGTTTAGTTAGTTTTTCTTGGACTCTGATCTAGTTTCAGTGTGATTTGCTGAGGTTTGGAGATCAGATGGAGCTTTCCCCTGGACTGTGGATCTCAGTGGTGTCTTTTTTATAGTGCTAAAATTACAAATTTACCTTTAGAAAACTATGATCTAATCCTCAGACTTTAGTGTGAACATTTTAACTGAGAAATGTACCTGCACAAGAAGAAGTTCAAATTGAAGATGTGGGGTTAATTAATATTTTGCCAAAATGTTTTGGCAAATGTTTGCTAAACTTTACCTTTAACAAATGCTCATTTGACTTTGATTCATCTGATTTTGAAAAGAGGCCGAAAACGAGGCAGTATCCATCCGTCCATTATCTAGAACCGCTTACCCTTATAGAGTTGCTGGAGCCAATTGCTAGATGCCAGAGGCTGCGTACACCTGGACAAGTCTCCAGTCAGTCACAGTCACCTAACCTGCACGTCTCTGGATTGTGGGTGGATGTACCCGGAGACTGCAACTCCTGACATGGAGAGAACTCTGTTTTGAAGTTTGTGGATTTCCAACGATGCAGACTTCATATCGCGAGGAAATTTTTAATCTTGCAGAGTGGTGCGCAGAGAACAAACCTGCACCGTCAGCAGAACCAAGGTGCTGATAAAGGAGATCAAGTCTTTTGCTATTTGTAGCGTGAGGGGAACTACAAACTGCATCTCATTTTACAAGCCTGTTTTAATATGATGATTACAAACATTTACCTGGAGCTCAGAGAAAACCCACACAGGCCCAGGGTTCAAACCCAGAACCCTTTTGCTCTGAGGCCATAGTGCTAACCACTGCACTGCTGGGCCGCCTTTTATTGACGTAATAGATTTTTTAACAGGTACACTGTCCCTGACCTCTGACCAGTGGGTGTGCTTAAAGTCATTACTGTGACAATCTGCAGGGGACACTGTGATTGACGATTATGACTGTGATCCAGTTTGATACGCCACAGGGCTGGCATGTGAACTGTATTTGCTTTCCCACAATGCCTTGTGTGTACAGAGCGGAGGTGGTGGTGGCGGTTGGGTAGGGGGATTGGGTTGGGGGGCAGCGGGAAGCGCGGCCGCTCGGACAGAACCGCTCTTTGCCTCTGGCATCGCCATGGAGACGGGGCTTCTTTTTATAGAGTCACTTGGCTGCTCTCATTCTCCCGCTGTTTACCATTCAGTGCATATGTTGGAGGCTCCCGGAGCGCAATTTAGAGCGCAGAGGAACCGGGACCTACTGCGTAGCTCAGTGGGCAGAGCAACACTGCCAGAGTTGTCCGTTCAATTCCGTGTACAGTGGTATCTCCACTTTCTCCTGGTATTCCCTGTCATCCTTCGCCGTTGCTGGGCTGCTGTCCAGCTGCCTGGGAAAATAGAGCACTTGGCGTCACACACGCAGACACACACACAGTTGCCTTTGGGTGCAAAGCGTGTGTGCATTCGGGAGTCAAGGAAATGCTGACAGAGAAGCAGAAAGAGGGAAAGTGGAGCTTGGACGAAAACATACACACACGCCCAGAATGTCGCACACGTGTACCGTCACACACACACACACGACATGCACACACATGCAAGAGAGCAGTCCTGTAGTCCGCTCACACGTGGGTGTGAGCTTCCTCCTCTATACTCACATTTTGAGACACACCCACTTTGTTTTGTGGGACAGGACACACACACACAGGAAGAGAGAGAGAGTGAGAGAGAGAGAGAGCGGGGAGTGTGGAGCTCTGTCACTGTCAGGACACAGCGAGAGGCAGGAACTACCACTACCACAACTGCTGAGTTGGAGGATGGTGTAAGATGGGACAAAGTAACAACAGAGGGAGACGTATTCTTCTGAGGAAACGGATCCTGACACGGTGGCCAAATTCTGAAGAAAAGGGAGGTTCTGCTCACAAATGTTAGTCATGAAGGAGAACTGGGAGGAGACAAGGAGGAGAGGACAAGCAGACAGATGCAAAACACACTCTCACCTACACACACACACACCATGTACCGCACAGGAGACGGTGAGTAAAAAAGGACTCCAGCAATAACTCGTATTTCACGGGTTTATGTAATGTAGATCAGACGCTGTTAACGTTTGCCGCTTGGCTTGTTTACAGGAGTGCGTATGCAAGTGGGTGTGTGCGTGGGTGTGTGTATGAGTGCTCACGACTGACCCATGCAGTTGCCGCCTGGGTTTGTTTACCTGCCTGCGTGCTTTCCCACATGAACTCACGTCAGTGGAAGGTAACTGGATCCGGACAGCTCTGATCCACCCCTCCTGCTATAAACAATTACCCTGCCATGTCTCAATAATGCTCTACGCCAGGTAGACGGCAGAGAGAGAGTCAGACAGGCGGAGGTTGAGTGTGTGTGTGTGTGTGTGTGTGTGTGTGTGTGGGGAGGTTGAGAGGAAAGGTGAAAGTCTGGGAGTTTGGACGAGATGCCAAATGCCGGTAGGGTGTGAAACATTTCCTGGTGTTTTTTTCCACTTGGAGATGAAGCTGGAGAGCAGGAATCAGGCACGTTAACACACCAGCAATTACAGACTGGGCCTGACTCGTAGATGGCAACAGTCTGTTATTAACCAGATTCTGAAGTTTTGGAGCGTGAACCGAGCTGTCAGCCAGTTTGATACTTTATATCACAACCTGCAAATGACTGTCTAGTTTAGTTGTATGTATTTGACCAAAACTGATATTAGAGGACAACCTTTCATAGCATATATATATACACTGTGCTGGATATTGTCAAATAAACCACAGTAGAGTCTGAGGCTGAGTGAAACAGCTACGTGTTTTATGGCGCGTTTGTTGTTTGGTGTAGCTATTGTGACAGTACATACAAGCTAGTCTCCAGTTCCTTTCTTACATCAGTTCTGATCATGTGATAATAACTAACCATGAAAGTATATTACTGTAATTATTTAGGTATATAATGCCTTTTTAAAAATAAACTGTGAGTGTTTTGAAAGTCCCATAGAATAGCCCATTTTCCTCAAACTATATATATTAAAACATTTATTATGTAGATATCATTTTAAGCCCACAATGGGCACCACTTTTAATTGCACTGGTTATTGACTTGCATGGGGGGGGCATCAGAGTTGGAATGCTTTGAACTATACAATTCTACTCTTCCAAACCCCTCAATGCTCTTTCATACCCCTTTTGTTATATGTTATGTTGTTTTATATTGTAATATTAAAACTGCAGTAATCAATATTTTGTTTTAACAATGGATCAAATGACTGTACACTCAGATTTTTCTTATTTGACAGCTAGCATCAAACCCAACAGATTCAATAAGTCAAAGAACTTATGTAATAATAATAAAAATGATAATAATACATGTTATTTGAAATGCACTTTACATTTGAAGCAAATCTCAAAGTGCTTCAGGTAAAATCGTAAAAGCAAGGTAAAAACGCCATGTCAAAACGTCAAGAATGTCAAATCCAGATCAAAAGTGCAACGGCTAGCGAGGTTGTGTAATCATTTCCAGGCAGAGACTCCATTTCGGAGGTGTCAGATGACTAGTTCGAAACTTGGACCGAAACACTGTTATTGTCTTTGCATTTTACCAAACAATCAACAAGGGAATTTCCGCTGGCATTTAATTGAGCTCATCGCTGATCAATGGTGCATTCGTCTTAATTGCCCAACCCTAATTCCTTTCCTTTACCTGCCTGTCAGCTGCAAGAGATCCGAGTTGAAAACATGTTTTCACCAACCCAGCATCACTTGACACCTGACCATTAAGGTGTCAAAGGAGCACCTTCAACCCGAAGCCAGAGTTGTGACGCAAGCTTAATTTACATCATTTCCTGCATGGCTGCGGCCACGCCAAGCACTTTGTTTGAGTTGGAAGCAGCCGCGGAGAGCCCGTGTCACAGTGGGGTGTGTTTATGTGCTTGTGGTGGGTGTTAACGTGCTGTCAGAGAGCCTCTGACTCGGCTCTCAGTGGAAGCACAACCACCACTGAGGAGCATGAGCTGACCTCACACTGCTGTTTGATGTGTGTGTGTGTGTGCGTGTACGTGTGCGTGTGTGTGGTTATAGTGGATGAAAATGTCTTCTAGTTCTTGATGAGGCTGTAGAAGAGACATCATTGTAAAAATCAGCCATGATGATGGAGAAACAATCTGATAGGACAGCGTCAGTGGTTCCAATGCTGACCCTTGTTCAGCTGAAGTCCAGTCACACTTGTTGACTGGCCAGTCCAACAGGGGTGTGATTATGTGGTAGCAAAGGCCATCCCTGCTATAAAATGGGGTTATGCTGCAGTCAGAGAAGAATGGCAATGTGAAAATGATTGGCACGCTCTGGCAAAAAGCAGGCAGAACATGAAATGTGGGATGGGTTTCTAGTATAAGGTGCAGCTAGCGTGCTAATGTTTGCGTTCCGCAAGCTGAAAATGAAACACCATCATACAAAAGATTAATACTCTATCTCAGGGGTTTTCAGAATCTGAGACTGTGGGCTTCCCCTCAGGCAAAGCTTGGAAAAAGGCTCCTTCCTTCCCCCCCTGTTACTTTACTTATTTTAAGTCTCTCAGTTCCTGGACGGCTATGGGATCATGACCGTGCTAAATGGCACACACAGCATGCTATCAGTCCTTTATGGTACAAAACTAAAAGGAGGCGCTGGTCTTTCAGTGCAAACCTTAACTGAAGAGGTCGACTTCCGCTGTTACTTAAAAGAGGAAATGTAGTCCTTACTTTGAGAAATGCCTCATGACATCTCTTTGAACCATGGTCTTATTTCTTTGAGCTATCATTACAATCAGTGTAGCTAATGTAGCTTAATGTAGCCTTCTGAAGCACATTCTTAAGTCATTCATAGATTTGATAGGGCTTTGTCTCTCTTCTGCGTCCTTACACTCTTTGTTTGGAGTTTTGGTGACGTAGTGCGTTTTATAAATTGGTCAGTTGACTGAAGGATCCTGTCCATGCTGTCTGGTATTGGGCCGGTTGTTGGTAGCCTCACTCTGTCATCGCAGTCATTGTTTTCTCCATACTCCTGCAGAGTCAGGGGGTGACGACGTGACACAGCTTAGTAAAACCAGCAGTTCCTGTTTCCGTGCAACAAGAGATGGCCTTTTGTTTAGCTACACACCCTCACGTCTTAATTTAAACACACAGTTGTGACGTTTGACAGTGGTGCGCGCTGCCACCTCCTCAAATACGATGCTCTCTGTCTGCAGATTGAAGGCACGTCGTGAGTGAAATTGCCTGACAGCCCAGTGCATGACTTTAGTGTGTCAGTGGGTGTTTGCGCGCTGCTGACTGTAAGTTGTATGACTCAGCAAGATGGATATACAGTATGTTTGTTGCTGGCAGTAAGCCTACAAAGGTTCCTCATTATAACTGTACTTTCTCAATGTCTGTTTCTTCTTTAGAGTTCAAAGGTCAAAATCAATAGTTCCAGACCATCAGGATTAATCAGCCAGTATCAGAAAGTGCATGTGTTGATTATAAGCTGTTTGAAATGGTGGGCATGGGAGTCGAACTGCAAGTAAAGGCCTCAGCATCTGATAACCTCCTTCCCACTGTTGAAATAATAGGGGCGCTGCCTCGAGTATACTTGGAACTTTCCAGAACTGACCAGCTTGACCACTTCAAGCAGCAGTGAGGAAGTATGGAGGATTAGGTCTTCTCTCTTTAAAAAGTCTTCTCCTTTGCCGAGTGTGGAACCAAGCAGAGACCCACCTTTTTAATGCAGTGGGAGTCATCCATGAGGATGCTTTGATTTTGCGAGAGACAACCAGACTGCCAAAAAACGAAGAAAACGCAACGCGGAAGCCGGAGGAAGACTAACCATGACATTTGCACAAGTACTACTCCTCTTCTAGGCTTAAAAAATGATTTCAAAAAGTGTTTTGCACTTGCTAATGTGTCCCTGCATGCCCTCAGTTGGTAAATGATGGATTACTGTACTAAGTTTCCTTTGTGTTCCCTCAATGCTTTTGTCCTTCATATGCTCCCACACCACACTGCTGGACTCACATTTATGACTTCCAGTTGGCGATCTCTGAGCCGTATGTTGTGTTTGTCTTGGCTTTAGATTCCTGACAGCAAAGAGATATTCTCCTCCTTCATTATTTCTTTGTCGGTTTTGCTTTGGTTTATACTTAGTTTAGTATCTGACAGATTCTGAATGGTTTTAAAAGTTTTGGACACTCGGGACATCCTGTGGTTAGTGACTTTTTTCAGTGGGGAATGGCTGAGGAGTGATAGATTGAATGGATTGTTAGTAAATTGAGCGAGTTGGCATTGTTACTCATGGGAGCGGCTCACTGTTACTGAGCAATCGCTGGTCAAGTGTGATGGAAACCGCCACTTTCGGAGAAAGAAGATTAGAGAGTGAGGAGGACCTTATGTATTCATGCTGCAGGGTGTTGTGCTGCGCTGGGTGTTGTTTTATTTTATCAGGTTTCTGACGTAACCTCGCCCATTGTGGTCCACCTCTGGGTTTGAAAAGGTGAAAGAGCCATTAAGGAGAGAGCCAGATAAATAAGTTCTGGGTTTCAAAATGAGAAGACTTTCCCCAGATAAGATTCCACCTTTTGGAAAGAGTGACACAGAATTATCAGGCGCCTTAAATCGACGCTAACTTCTTTAACTTTACTTTGTGCTGTGCCAGTTATGTCTGAGTGGCTGCGTAGTTTATTTTACACAAAATGGCATCTTGGGTTGAAACATGTCATTCAATACAACTATGATTCAGCTTTATAACATCAATTCTTTTGGCCTCTTGGGAGCAGCAGAACAAGCTACAAAGGCAGCACATGTTGGGAGTGGTTTTAGAGAAATGATGACCTTTACGTTTGGTTCCTTTAGGCATTCACTCAGGTGCTCACTGCGTATCACATGAATAGATAATCCTAATAAGCTAAAAGAAATGAATCCAATGTGCATAAAGAGAGAAGGTGACATCTAAAAGCCAGCAGTTCCTCATGCGTGAAAAACTTTAAATGACTAAACAAAGAAAAGCAAGTTTCAGCAGTCTGAACTGATGCTCATATCCCACTGTTTCCCCGTCCGATCTTAGCTTGTATGAACAACAGAAAAGTTGAATTACAGTGGGTGTGGACCAATCTGTCATAGGTCTAATGACTTACTGAAAACTCTACGGAACTTGTTTACATGCTGTGGTCGAGGTGGAAATTTGGACAATATAAATATGCCGAGCCTTCCACCAAACCAGCTTTCTGGCCCTCGTTGAGTAGAAATAATAACACATTTACACATGAGATTCCCCATAAAAGAGTTTTTTGAATGCTGAACTGCTGCCAACCCGTTTTTGAAAGAGGACTCTCCACTTGCACACAGACTGTTTACACGCTTGCCAGCAGACCTTGATGTGAATCTTTCACTCAAAGTCAATTTGCCTACACATTCTAACAAAATACCCACATGCCCACAGTTGTCAGGAGGTCTACTTGGAATCAGGGGATGTTTGGCTTTAGATGAGGAGATTTTTTGTTGAGTCATAGTTCACAGTAGTGTCTGCAGACAGGACATTTCAGGAATGTAATGGCTCTTACTGTAACACACCACTCATTTTGGGAAGCTGTCACGGCAGAGAGCCAAGAGGGAAGCGGAGGGGAAGTTGAAGATTTACAATTTGGCTTGCGGTTCCTGCTTTTGCTGACTAACTCTGTATGTCTCTGTGCGTGTGCGTGCGTGTGTGTGTTTAAATGTGTTCATCACGCGGGTGCTGTGTGTCTGCCCGGCAGCGAGACCAGAGTGTTTGAGTTATATGAAAAGGTGCTTTTGGCACTTTTGGCACCATGTCGCCAGTCACTTCTTCTGATTCACTTCTTAGTAGGCTTTAGGAAAAGTGTGTCAGACTCAAAAACAACTGCATTCTAATCCAGAAAGGTCTCAGGGGGGGTTGTGACTGTGTGTGTGTGTGTGTGTGTGTGTGTGTGTGTGTGTGTGTGTTTGATGCTTTTAAGAGTTCGGGGGAATGAGTAGGCGCTGTTATTGTCGAAGAAATGAGTAAATAACTCACTTTACTGTAAATGGGTGATGTGTCAAGATTATGTCATGCCACCCCCTCCACAACCCCTTCCCCCCCTCCCCAACCCCCCAACACACAACACACACTCTATCTCAATCACTCTGTGAAAGCAGCATCCCCTCAAACTCTGATATCAGCCTCTATTCTGGCTTTAGTGAGTCAGACTGTTGTCATGACGTCATACCCACCCAACCCCTTCTGTGCCAGAGGGTCACCCCACCTGACACCCTGTCTAGCCATACATCCATCCATCTGATATAAGGCCTACCGTTTTTACACACCTCTATCTCCTCTTTCACTCTCTTACTTCCTGGCAGTATGTTCCTGTTGAGTAAGAGGTGAAAAGCCCCCCCATCTCTCCTTAAGGCCTGTTTTCCAGTTAACTTCAAAACCACTAGCAGCAAAATGATGCTATTTTTACCCCAGCTCAAATTGGCCTGTTAAGATTGTTTATCTGTGTCCAGAGAGGAAGGCCTCTCAGCCGGGCCGGCCGCCACAGCGCTGGGAGTGGACTGGAGTTGTGATCCGTTCCCGGAACTGAGCTCAAACAAAGACAGATGTTTGAAATTCTCCAGAAGGAAAGCTTTTTGTTTGTCCTCAGTCCTTTTCAAGGATGGAAAATAGGCTGAGGAGAAACACGTCAGCCTTGTTTGTGTTCTAGAACACAGGAACTCTTGAGGTTTGTCCTATGATGTGGGCTTTTTATCCTCCAGAGGCATATTAACGGCCCGTGGGCACTGTAGTGTTTACTCAAAGGAGAATAGTGTTAGGGTTAGGGTTTGGCCTCATTTCATTTGTGCCAATCATGTAGGTTGTTTTTTATCCATTCTTCTGGCAGGTGCATTCCACTTGCATTTTGCTGCCATTCATCTTGTCAAAAGCACAATTATAGACCAGATTGCCCTGATTTTTTGGTTTAACTGCCCAGAGTATGACTGCTAGTGATTTTGGTAACTTGATTTCTAGTGCCAAGCTTTCTCTTGTCCTATTTGTGACCTCAGCACAGATTTGATGACACATTGTTCTAACTCAGACCTTAGGGGACAAAGCATTGTTAAATAAGTTGAAACCTTTTATTCTGATTGTTATTAATCACAACCACAAACACTTTCCCAGCAGTATTCTCTTTACACAGTAGCAATAAAATATTTCTTGTAAATCTCAACTTAAACATTAATGTGATCAAATCAATTAATTAAATCAATTACCTTTATCTAGCTTCTTAAAACAAGTTTCCACAAGAGTCCAGAGCCACGATCTGAACATCATAACAGGCACCTTGTGAGCAACAAATCTGCTTTCTTGTTTTTTTTTTCTGAGCAAGTATCAGCAGAAACATTTTTCTTTTATCAGGGTGCAGCAGAAACACTTGCTATGTTCAGTAGCAAGTGTCCCTGTTACAGTGAGGTGAGGTGCTCGCCTCACGCACACACCCGCATGCTGCCGAAGTTGAATCGTACTCGAACTTTTTGCACACGACGCGCAGCACAAATCATTGGAAGAGAGTCTGATCCTCTCAATAGCTATCAGGACATCAGCAGGAGGGAATTCACATGGCAGAGCATCCCCGCAAAACTAAATGCAGGCCTATCAGGTAAAGTTAGCCTGTGTATAATTTTAATTTCAGTTAAAGACGCTACAGCCGTGTAGCGCACAGAAGCCGTTGCCATGGTTACTATCCATAGGACGCCTGCCGTTTACTCGCGGAGCGCTTGTCTCCCTGTCTGTTCACTGAGGAGCGCAGAGCGACCCCGCGGGGGCCGAGCAACTATGTTGCGATTTTAAGTAACGTTCCTAAGACCGACATCTTCCCCAATACTAATCAGCATGCAGAGTGTAGCGATCCACTTCACTGTGACCTTTGATCACTTGTCTTGCTTTTTGTTTATCTGCTTCTCCCACACGCTGCATCCAGCGTCGTCCCTCCCTCCGCTGCTTGTTTGGGTGGCTGATTTGCAGGCTGATCAACATCCCCCCCAATCCTGTGACCCATGGTTTGACTGTATGTGTATTCAGAGCCAGTGAGCAACGGACTATCAAAATGATAATAGTAATAATAAAAACTGTGTTAACAAGCCATAAAAAAAAACAATTAATTATTAATTATAACAATTAATGGGTTAACGTTATAATAACGCTAATGTGCCCAGCCCTGGTTAAAACCTTATTAAACCAACGTTTGATTTCAGTAGCTCTTCTTCAGTAGAACACATGCTATGCCCGTCCAGTCCTGTGGAAATATTGGATTTAAACACTGGTTTGAGCAATTCAGCGTTTCAGTCTTGCACACTGCATTGTCACATTCATCTGGGGTGTGTTTGTTTTCCATGACAGTGGTTAATTATCCGCTACAATAGTTTTGAAACTGTACCATGAAATATGGTTTTGGAAAATCTGCTTATGGTATGAAATGCAGAGTTGCCAAAGGCCACCATCAATTGTAATATACACTGTTATCCTGCATAAGTGTGTCTCTGCCTGCCTTTGTCAGCTGTGTGTCAGCTGTGTTGGAGGTATGTGTGTATGTGTGGTGCTGTGAGGCGTAGCTGCCTCGCTGACTTAAAGCATCCTCATGCTCCTTATTTGAGATTGATACTCTCTGCGCCTGCCATCCGCTACACTCCCATTAGCATAACTCTGCATGCTGGGGCTCATGCCCGTCTCCTTCTGGGCTTTTTCTCTGCACGACCTCCGCCTGAACTGCACCACTGACGCACATTAACACACACAGGAACCTGAGGCTATACACACTACTACAGCATGAGCTGCTTTATGGTTAACGTAAAGGATGAGAAACCAGCGGTGGTCTGTCTCAGGGCCTGACATTTATTCATAAATCCAGACGTTGGCTAACAGTAATAAAATGCTCTATAGTCAAATGCAATGTGGGATAAGAAACTGCCTCCAAGAGAGATGAGCAGTTAGATCTGCCGGAAGGCTTCAGATTGTGTGTTATAGTTTGATTTACTCTTGGAGGCCATGATGCATTTTGATTCTTTTTTTCAATACAGAATTGAGTGAAGAACCCTCTCATGCAGGAATTACTAAAAACATTATCCAGATTTTTTAAAGATTCTTTTTATTATTATTATTATTAGTTTAGGAACAAATAGAGGAAAAACACTCAAGGTGGTATTTATTTAAACTGTAGTTATATTATGTAGTGTATATTATGTTGTTCATCAAATCCAGAAAACGATAAACCGGAAAATCAAAACCAATTAAAGCTGCAAGCCGTCGCACATGTAGCGCGTTGGGGTGTGAGCCGGCCGCCTTGCATATCCCGGAGCTCTGCTGGTGCGGCTGTGAATTTACTACGCGTTTCAGACGTTGCATGAAGGAGTTATAGGTCACTTCCTTTTGCCAGCAGGTGGCGCTATGACCGTGGGTGAATGTCGGCATGTACATGTGTTCAGATTCTGTCAACTGTGTAAAATTTCTTGCAGATCTGAGCACAGCAGAAATTTGAAGTTGATCAGACTAAATCCCTCGGAGGAGTTCGTTAAAGTACGGAGTGTGTAAATTGTCCAAAAATTGCTAGCAAGCCATTTTGCCACGCCCGTGCGCGAAACCCACAAAATACGAATTTTTTCAAATTACGAAAAGTCACCAAATTTGGTCCTTGCACGGTTCGTGCTCGGGCCCTAAAAAGCGAGTCTTATTTTTGTTTTTCTGATATTTTGTATCGCTGAGGATAAAAATGTGGATTTAATGCATGAAACCTTGCAGAGTGTAAGAAAAATGGATGTGCACTTGGTCACTCTTGCATTCCTAACACAATACAGTCAATCTGTCAATAAATTCCTTAAAATTGACCTTCATTACTTTCTTTCAAAAATGCTTTCCTTTTGAGCTGCGTGCTGCATGATTCAGTGAAAGAGCTCATTGATTCAAAAGAACCCAGAACAGGCATTTTAGGTTGGACAACACACGTGTGCGAGCACACATTCTCTCCCACGCTGCTTACACCTGTATGCTGTGGCTGATTTCCCACCGATGAATGGAT
Source organism: Lepomis macrochirus (assembly GCA_024633595.2). Taxonomy (NCBI): domain Eukaryota; kingdom Metazoa; phylum Chordata; class Actinopteri; order Centrarchiformes; family Centrarchidae; genus Lepomis; species Lepomis macrochirus. The sequence goes on from JALXJV020000024.1 coordinate 3,711,193, forward strand.
GGGTTTGTGCCAACTTTCACTCCCCAGTCTCAGCAAATGAAAGAAGAGAAAAAAGTCATCCTTGATTACAGTATATGACTGTTCTTTAATGAAATCATAGAGGATGGTATTATTGGGTTAATCAATGACAAGCGGTGACTGCTCTGTGATTCACTGTGATTCACTGTCTGTAAAAAAAAACCCACTGAGCCTTTCAAGCATCTTCAATTAAGCTGCTCTAATTTTTGCTGGAACAGATACATATGAACAAGAAGGTGGCTCATAGGGGGGAGGTTTCTTAACGGGAAGGGAAGATCGGTATCTGGTCAGTGGCCCTGAGGTGCCGGATCTGTCTGACAGGCTGCCTGCTGGAGAAGCGGCCCACAGGGAGAGTTTAGAGGAGCCACGAAAACAGAGGGTGATGAATAGTGCACGTGCAACCAAGCCATTCTTCTCTCTTACAGGAACAACTGAAGGAGTTTCATTCCGATGCACTACAAGGCATTCATCCTTTAGGAACTAAATGTTCATTGATATTCATTGCAAACAAAGATGGTCGCTATTCAATACCAGGAACCTTGAGTTTGTGAGAAATACTTTTTTTTCTCATTTTACTCACTTTAACTCAAAGCCAAAATGATGACATGTGATTGCAGGTCCCAGGGCCAGATTTGAACCCCGGCTACCGCAAGACGGACTCTGCCTTCATACATGGGGCAGGCTCTCTGACAATTGAGCTAAACAACACACCCTTATGACCCATATTTACGTTTATTATTAGGCTGCGACCTTTAGCGGCCGTACGACAATAGCAAAAGAAGGAAGTCAGATGACGCAGTATAAAGATCAAAAACTCCCGCAGAAGGAGGTGGTTGGGGTAGATGAAAGTCAAAGTTGACTTACTTACTATTGTTAGCCATCTGTGCATCTCGCTTGTTGGACCTTGTGTTAGGAATGTGTTGTCAAGTTACTGTGACCGTTTCTTTCTCATCCATGATGTAAAACAACACTGTCTTTAATGTTAGTTTCCCACCTGGGCTTCTGTAATGCGGTTGTATGGAAATAAATAGTGTTTGGGATAAAAACAGTAGAGTTTTTTTTTAAAATGGGGCAGATAGCTGTTAGTCCCCAACAGGTTTTAATCTCACCTGTCTAAACAGCTGTTAGCGATGTTTAAGCTCCAACGGTCTTGTGCTTGTGGTGTTCGTGCAAGGATGCTAATAAGTGTTTAGTCTCGGTCTATGCTGTGCAATGTGAACTCTTTTTAATGAGGCTTTTCTCTGTGAATCATTTCTTTCTACCATGTTCCATTATTTCTATATGTCAAAGGTGATGTGACGCATGCAATGCTGAGGTTGTTGCATCCTTTTCCTTGGACTATCTTACCACACTCTGGTGGGTGGATTGAATTGCAGATGATACCACCGAAAGGTGATGATGGTGTTATGTGACGAATGTTCACATTTTGGTGATTTTTTTTTTTTTGGGCGCAAGTGAACAGCGATGCCGACACGTCACCTCCACTTCTCACCTGAAGGTGTATGATGATGCTTCCTGTGGCAGGTGGTTCAGACAGTGGGGCTGCAGTGTGACTAATAGTTGTTGTTAAATGGCTTGAACATCCTGTGCATCAATTCATTAATACAGCTGCCCCCTACACTCACCTTACCTATCTATTCCTTCCTCAAGGTTAACTATTGTCCACATGAAATCTGTAGTTTATAGGATAACAGGATGATTCAGAAAACACACGTCTATGACCCAGACAAAAAAGACTTGTTATGAAAGGAGCCCAATTATGAGCGCAGTGGAGTCTTGCACCATGACTCAGCAAAACTGGAACCAAGGAACAAAAAAAAAAAAAAAATCTTATATAAACTTGCCGTCGTCATCATTTAACGTCATTTCTACCTCTCTGCTTCCAGGAACAGAGGCTGTGCGACAAGCCTGAGCGGACAGGCAGACAAGCAGACAGGCGGACAGACGGATGGACAGGGAGGATGACATCACCGTCAGCCGTGGGAGCCACTGCCTGTGTGTGTGTGTGTGTGTGTGTGTGTGTGTGTGTGTGTGTGTGTGTGTGTGTGTGTGTGTGTGTGTGTGTCAGTGGGTGCCTCTGTCTCTGCGTGTCACTTCCTGGGAGAGAATAGAGCAGGAAGCCAAAGTGAAAGCCGACAACAAGCACTCCTACCTCCACAAGGAAGCCTTTCTCCCCAGAGAGCATGTGTGATGTGTGGGATGTGTGTGTGTGAGTGTGTGTGAGTGTGTGTCCTTCACTCACTCTAGCATTCATGCTGCAGGGGGTTGGTGTTAGGTTGTTTTTTTTTTTTTTGGCGTAAGCCTCTAATGTTTCCATTTTAGTTCAAGTCTGACTCTTTTAAAACCTTTGAACAAATTCTTTTAGAAACTCTCTAGGGACAGGGGCGCTATGGCAGAGGGGCGTTTTTGACAACTAGGGCCATACAAGTGACCTTCTGGCGTGACCTTATGACAAAAATGAAGCATTAAGTGTTGCAACAGGGCTCAGCCATCCACCCATTCCTCCAGCTGTTATCCATAACAGCCCGTTACATCTCCATTCTGCCCCTTCCTGCTCTCTCATCAAGGGTTTAGATGCAGGTGAATTCACAGTTCACAGTAGTTCTCAGCATGAACATTTTCATCAACTCAGAAATCCTCTCATCTGGACTGTGGTGGCTGGGCAGAAAGAGAACGTTTCAGATTGACTTCAGCAGGAAGATCAACCTGAAACAACAAAAGCGAGAGGGAAAAAATAAAAACATTTTGAAAATCATAATCAATTCAAAATCAATAATCAAACCCCCAACCCCATTGGAAATAATGCCCCTGTCAGATTATACTTCATTCATGCTACATATCCGCTATGGTGTGCCATTTATTCCCTGATGACTAGCACTAGGTTGTATCTCTGCCAGCACTGCTGATGCTATACAACTGACGCTGACCTTTGACCTCTCACCACTGAGGGCAGTAGAGATGAGAGCTGCCCCTGTGTGGCTACACAGGCACTCACGTCACCATAGTAACACATAGCAACAGGAGAGTGCATAGATGTCATGTCGCCCTCTTCTGACGCTAAGCAGAATCACATGGTTCAGGCAGTGCGTTAAACCACATGTGACAGCATGACAAAATATTGTGGCATGAATTTAAGTGCATCTCAGTGTGAGGTTGTATCTGCTCGATTAGTTTAGCTATGAAATGTTGTCTAGCTCTTTTTCCACCGCCCCCCTCCATCCACCCCCTCTTAAGCCTGCCGTAGTCATTAAACACCAATTAATGATTTTTTTTTTTTCAACCTGCTGATGCCGATCGTCCTCCAGCACATCAGTCGTTATGGGTCACCTGACACTCGTCTGTCAAACACCTGTAAGGGCCACAGGGACAATGCAGCATTTACTGTAGCCTTATTGTCATGACGACCTGGCCGGTTACATAAGTGCCGGGCGCCGGTTCCCACAAACAGCGGCACACAGAGCTCTTTGTACTGTGACACGAGACACCACACGCACCCTGTCACAGTTTGTACATTTCTCCAGCTGGATGTGCTCCTCTGCTCGTATGTCACAGAGTAAATAGAGGTGTGAGGATGGCCACACAATGCAGCCGCTTTAACAAGCCACTTGATCTGGTGCTGAGCTTTCAAATCTGATTTTTCAGCCGAGTGGGGAGAAATTGTCAGCTGTGGGGCACAATTTGCAAACAGTGTAAATAGACTCAGACTAAGATTTTATCACTGAAAATTCCTCTGACAGATAATCTCACTGATTTTCTTTAACTGGAGGGACACTGAAATGTTCCTAATAGACACTACATGTTTTAATCTGCCTGTCAGCACGGCCACAATCTGTGACTTCAATGCTTACACCTTATACAGACCAATGTAGGACAGAATGTTGGGAAATTGTGCAATTTTACTAAGAACAGGAAGTGAAAAAAACTAAATATGGAGCAAACTGCACAGCAAACGAAAACCAATCTGGCAGAAATTAGGCCTAATTCTCAAATTATTCTGGGGGTTACAGTCGTGCTTAAACCATTCATTTTGGACAAATCTGACTTAAGGCAATTTCTCTGACAAGGGAAGCAATCTCACCCATTTGCTAGATTATTTCTTTAAAAAGGTCTGAATTAAAATAAGTTTAAAAAAGGTATTTAATGGTAAGTTCCCCATGTAGATGTTGGAATGGAAGTGTCACTGCTACATGCAATCAACGTCACTTTAGCTCAAGGATGTTAAATTAGCTAGTTGGAGGGTGTGAACAGTATACATGAATAATAATGCATGTATACACATACATTCTCTGGGGCTTTTAACTCGTCTTCATGTGAATCTTCTGTCTTCTTTCCTGAAGAATCAGTGGCAGCAAGGATGAAGCTGTAAGTACCCATCAGCTGTATGTTTGTGATGTCTAAAATAACACCGTGCTTCAGTATGTGGCTGACAACACCTGCTATGAATCCACCCTTATGGTGTTGTTGTCACACGCTGCCGGCCTTGTTTGTTGTTATGTCTGTTCTGTTTGAATTCCTCTGCTGCTGGAGGCGAATTTTCGCGTTCCAGTCGTCCATGCCACTGCGCTGCCATGACAACCACATTCATGTTTGTGACACGCTTTCTCTAAATAAGAAGCGCTGTCACGTTTTTTCCTCCTTTGATAGAATGGCTCATCCACTGACGGGGAGGATATCAGCCAAGAGTATGACTGAACTAACTTGACTACCAGTGATGTGTGTATGAAGCATGGCTGAATGGCTTTCATGATGTCCTTGTTGTTGTGGTCGCATCACTGTCATTTTATGTTGTGCTTTTGACAAAGAATAGGCCTTATTATGTATATTATACGTCCATTATTATTTGAAGTAGTAGTTGCACTGGCAGTGTTATTTTAAAAGTAGGATCTTGGCTTTGGCAACAGTAGTTTGCAGGGCTGGGTTAAACCCCTATGGGGCCCCACTACTAAAATGTGGGCCCCTGTTGTACCAACGTGATATCATGGAATGGCATATAAATAGCACACCACTTTTAGCACATTTCGTGGTGCCATGTCAACGTGTTTTAAGCTTTTTGCATGTCATGTCACGTTGTCCAGTCCATATAGACCTAAGCAACACAAAGGAGGTTAACCAATCTGCACTGCTGTAGGGTTAACGATCAGCATGTCTATCTACGGATGTCAATGCTAGCATTGTTAGCTAGCTAGCTACTTAAACTTAAATGTATCTAACGGAACGTCGCTAACGTTAGCAATGATGTAGCATGATAACTTACGTAATATCATGTAATGTTGTAGCTAACGCTAATGCTATGTAGCTAACATTAGCAATGCTGTAGCATGGTTACATTATATAATGTAATGTAGCAGCTAACGCTAATGCTATGTAGCTAACGTTAGCAATGCTGTAGCATGGTTACTTATATAACGTAAAAACCAAAAACTCATGTGTAATTGTTTCACTCGGGAACCAATCATTGATCTCCTGGGTTAGGGTCCAACTTACTATCCACCCAACCACCCCTCCACCACCTTGGTGTTGGACTTTAATGGCTATTTATATCCCACGTGCTGATTTTGCCTGTGACAGTAGGTGTAAAATGGCGCGTTTCTGCACAATACAAGTCAAAGCAGTATAAACGGCATGAAATGACACACAAAAAATGCTTTTCGAATACAGCGCCAAATGACTTAAGAAATCAGCGTGTTATTCTTACGCTTTTTGATGATACCAGCCTGGTTGTACCCCCTATTCTGCCCATGAACCATAGCAGTACTTCTGTGGATCTGGTGCCCCAGGGCAGTTGTCCACTTTATTCTCTAACCAGCCTAGGTAAATTTAAGTTATGATTAAATGCTTCTTAACATAAGGTCTATTCACTGCCAACTTAGTTGTTAATTGATGTATGCTTTGTCTATGTTGAGGGAGGATTCAACTGCATGCCATTCCAAATAAGGTAACAAACATCCATTTGCATCTTATTCTTCTAAAGGAGCTAATAAAATACAACAGAAAAATCAAAACCTTTTTTAAAGGAGCTGAAACTACTGATTCTTAATCTCTGCCGTCGGTACACCTCACCGCTGCAGCTGTGATCTGACACCAAAAACGTCTTCCCCCAGAAGCTGGTTTCATGTGGTGGTTTAGATGTGTGTTCCCGTTGTCTAGCACCATTTGAAATCAGTGTTCTGAGGGACAGGAGGACAGCTCCGGCAGTGAGGGACTGCCCCTCGTCCTCACTCCTCCTCGACCTCCTCCTCTTTCTCCACTAAAAGATAACTGATTTCCTCTTGTGCTTAGAGCCCACTACAGCCTTCTAGCACCATTTGAAATCGGTTATAAAACTGTGGATCAATGTGTCTGAGTCATCAGTAGAACGCAGGACAAGCAGAAGAAAGCAACTACTGGCTCTTTGTTTCTTGACTCCGCTGGATGAGTTTGAAGGATATACATGGATGTTGTTTTTAACTTCTACCTTTAATGGATAACAGCATGATTTCCGCTCTAATAAATTTATATACTTGTATCGTTTGTAAAAGAGAGTTTATTATATGTCATTTACACAACCAGCAACCACTTGATATCGCTGCAGTTGCCACTAAACACCACTAGAGGCTGATGGAAGTCCCAGATTGCACCCCTTTAAGGTATTTGAGTTGTTTGAAATGAATGCAAATGCTTTCAAAAATGCATAGAATACAATAATGCAGATTTCACAGGACAAAGTTCATGAGTTTATTTTTCCTGTAAGCCCACAAGATGATGGAGACACAGCAGAGATCCTGTCCAGCACACACGGAAGAAAATAATGTTTTTTTTGTGGTTGGAACGTGATCACAGAAGACTTCTGAGAATTACCTTCCAAGGGGAGAGACTGCAGCCCGAGGAGGACTCCAGATATCAGTTTATGTGTTGTGTGTTGTTGATCCACGAATCCCCATGGCAATAATCTTAAAGACAACATTGTTTACTGCGACTGTGGATACAATGAAACAGTTATCGAGCTGGCAGTATGGTATCCTCTGTAGGACACTCCTATCCATTACACAATGTTTTTTCCATGTCCAGATACAAGACCTAGTGGTCTAGTCCAGGAGATAGCGACAAGCAAGATGGCAAATATGGGCTAAACTGCAGGCTGTTGCTACTTTTTATAGGCCCTAATGCATGTTGCCACCGCTGTAATAATCAGAGAAGCAGCAGGTGTTAAGGCACTAAGCAGAATATGACAGCCAAGTCAAGACAATATTTTATTTTGTTTATGAAAATGGTCAATGAATGCACATTTAGCATTTGTGTTGATTTTAAATGTTTACATTTAAACACATCCATTTTGTTTTCTAGAGGATCCTTTTGCTTGGTGGAAAAAGGAACTGATTAAGTAGCCAGGATGAGCTCAGTTGCTATTATTACTTTAACTCAACATATACTCATGCATGTATACAGTATATGCCCAGTGAAAGTTTCTACAAGATAATATAAGCAAAAGAGGAAAAATCACAGCAAGGCTCCTGCATCTGATGAGTAAAAAGCGTTTAGCAGCATTAATGCAATTTTTAAAGATCATTAGTACCAAGCCCAATCCATAGTTTTAATTATATAAATTGCAGGTACAGTTGATGTAAAGATATGTTATTCAGCAAGCACGTTTACTGAGTCATCTGGATAATGTTGCTCAGTAAAATCCCTAACCCCTTGAAACTAGAGGACTGATGTAAGAACACGTTACAGATTAGACTCGCAAAACTTTACCAGATGACCCTGCTATCTGAAACAGACCCCCCCAAAAAAATATTTAATTTACATTCATTAGCCTAGTGGTATGTAAAAGACCTGCCAATCATTTAGAGAGTTAAAACAAGTTCCAAAATGATTAAATACCTGTTGCGGTGCAAAGTACCAAGCTCACACTGACGTTACCTCCTTATAAAGTTGAAATGGCTAATGTGCTAACAACTGACTATTATTAATTAAGCTGACACATAGCAACATTAGCATTACATTTGATTTGGCTTAGTCCAAAATTAACTCTCATTAATGTTCATTTTTGGTCTCCATCTTCTCTTGAGGGAAATATCTCTCGCTTCAGCCACGTCTGCTGGTTGCTGATGGGCAGGTAGTGTTCACTGCGTTTATCAGAGCTTTTTTTCTGAAAGCAGCTGTGTGCTGATGCTGATGAGAGCAGTGAGAGTGTCCCAAAACAGTACAATTGTGACCCAGAAGACTAAAATAATGAAGCAAGAGGAACTGCAGAGACTGGTCATCATTCACTGTGGATTTATCACCATAAGTGACATCTTTTACGTTATGCACGTCATTTGATTTGATTGGTAATATTAAATTACAAATTAGTGCTGATTTAAGGCCAGATGTACATACGTACATTTGGAGCTGTATGATATTCTGCAAGTTTACTTTAAATATAAATACATGCATTTATTGAAACAATCAAAAGCAACTAAAAACATTTACAAAATAAACCTTTTTGTGGCCATTTTCTGGAACCAACAGAATGACATGCCAAATATACCAAAAAACGATTAGTTTACCAATGCTTTCATTGATATTTGTCCTATTTGTTTGTAAACAGAATATTCAAAATTGAGAATCGTGGTCACAAATAATACTTTTTACATTTTAAGTTTTAAATTTGAAGGAATAGTGTGATATTTTGGGGAATACACTTATTCTTATTTGAGTTGATGAAATGAACGAGACCACTGACATGTCTGTACATGTATGAGGCTGGAGCTAGAAGATGATCAACATGAAGACTGGAAATACAAGGCCACAATTTAGGCTCATTCTTCTACTCCACATTTAACTCCACATATCTAAAAAAGGCCAAACTGTAACATATTTATCTGACTTGAATTTTGTTACAATTTACGATTTAGATATGTATAATATGAATGAACTTTCTGCACATTAGAATATCTAGAAAGACATATACAAGAGTCACAACTGTACCCCTTCCACCGCAGTCAGAATTCAGTCAAGCAGTTTATCAAAAATATCTGTGGTACTGATGGCTGGGAACCAGTGATGTGAAACAGAGCTGCTCATGTCTGATAAACCTCCAGAAAAGACAGTACATTTATAAAAGCCAATGTTTCTTAATATACTCCCTCTATAAAAGAAGTAAAAGTTTGTCTCGTAATGTCACCAAATTTTCTCTGTTCTTCAGCAATAATTCCCTAAACAACAACAAACTGCACACATATTCATTTTAATTTATTTGCTGATATTTGATCCTATCAAAACAGAAGGATTCAATGATTCTGAATCATTGCTAAAAACAGCCTCCAAAGATTTTTTTTTGTCAGACAGCAGAAGCACGAAACCAAACAGTTGGGTTTTAAAAAGGATGTTGTAGCTTAGCAGGCAGAGAGAAAACAGCAAAGCCATGGTTTCAGAGTTCGGGGCCATCTATACTGAGACTGAGGGAGACCGTGTGAGTGAATGGGGTGAATGTGACAAAGTGTAAAGCGCTTTGAGCATTCAGGGTGCTAGAAAGGCGCTATGTAAGGACAGTCCACGTACCATAACATTTTGCAGCCTGATGGGATCATTATCACTCCGAGAACATGCAGGTAAATGATCCATTGATATTTGAATGTACTGTTTAACAAACTGTACTGCATATGCAAATTAAATGAAATAAATAGTCTAGTTAAAGACTCATAAGTTCTTACTTACTTTTTTTTACACCTTGTAGCGACACCATCATCCAGACATTACGAGGAGCAGACTTCTTCTCAAAGCAGGTGAAGGTCTTTTAAATGACTGCAGCACTTAAGAGGTGTCCTTGTGAATCTCCAAGTGTCCAATCTATTAAACACAAATACATTTCAGAACTTGTTAGATTTATCCTTTTGTTAAATCTCATCCTTGTACATCCAGTGTACAATTTGTGGGTCGACCTCGTTGTCTGAAGCACTGAAAGTAAAGTTTTGCTTCTTTTTTCTTTCAAAGTGTTAATATTATAAATACTGTATACATCATACATATAGTGTATATACGCTATAATGTCATAACCACTTAGCTGGCATAGTATATAGGAGCATCTGTCATGAGTATGGGCTGGAAGCCGTGAGGTCAAAATCCTGTGGGACTTCAAGTTCCAGAATGACAAACAAGTGATGGCTATGCAACCAGAGATCATGTTGATTGACAAACAGCAGAAGAAGGCTGCGGTGATAGATGTGATAGTGATAGAATCCAAAGCGACAGCAACATCAAGAAGAAGGAACATGATAAGCTCAAGAAAAACCAAGGGCTGAAAGATGAGCTAGAAAAGATATGGAGAGTAAAAGCAACACTGGTGCCAGTGGTAATCGGAGCACTGGGGGCCGTGACCCCAAAACTGAGAGAGTGGCTCCAGCAGATTCTATGTACATCTGAAGTGTCTGTCCAGAAGAGTGCAGTAGGAACAGCTAAGATACTGTGGAGAACCCTCAAACTCTTTGAAGACCTGAGCTTGAGGAGGGGGGGATATGTACTGTATATAACATATATAATTTAAGAGTTTGACCTACATTATCTCATTATGTGCCAGCATGTGTGCACGCTAACATTTGATAATTATCACTAAAAACAAATTTATCATTTTGTATGTTCATTTCTGATGGGGAGTGGATTTTGTACTTCTTGGAAGACCGAGTAGCGGGAATTATCATTAATGAGCAAACAAGAAATTCTCCTGATTCATAAAAACAGAATCAATCAAAGTGACCTTTGCGCAAATACAGTGACATTTTCGTAGCTACAATATTTACAGTAATGCTTATGTGACTAAAAGAAGGAGAAGATGACTTTAAAGTTAATTCTGACTTTATCTTACCTGTTATAAGACATTAGACGTGTCTACTGAGCGTTGGATGTCTTAATGAAGAACTCAGTTTTTCGACCAGCCTCCAGAAGATGGTCTGCTGGTTAGCTCAAGGTTTCACAAACAGACTTCATCTGGAGTGGAAACACAGAGTCACATCAAATTATTTAGGAGGGATAATAAGATACAGCCCACTTATTATTGCCATGGTGAACTCAGGTTGGGCGCATGGATGCAGCAGTAGCTGATCAGCATCGTGATCGTGAACCCCATCACGATGCTGAGATGTCATTAGCCTCAGTGAAGGTGAGTCCTGACATGATCTCTAAGGCCCTACAACTGGAAGATAAGCAGTGTCTAAGTATCTAACAAGCCGGACTGAGTCAAACCATGTCATAATTTGCTTGCTATACCATTCACAGGCAAAATTTTGAATACATGGTAATGTAAAAATCTATTTATCAACCCTGCACAAACTATGTAACGATGACACTGTTGCTAAATTACCTCAAAGTTTAGCATGTCTTTACTGCAATTACTTGTTACTTATCAACCAACACAGATTCTGCTACATCTGCAATAAGCCAATATCGGCCTGGTCTATTTATCCACCTAGCTCTACTATGTGCACTATTACAGCCATCATTACAGTCAGCAACCCATGTTGAAGGCTTGTAAGTAAAAGATCACATCATGCAGAATCATTCCTCTCAGTGTATTTTTTAATTATTTAATATTTTATTTGATTTTTATTACTAATGCATTAGTATGCAGCATTTTACCGTGTCAGCTGGTTGAAGTCTAGCTAATGTAAAGTACTTTATAGGCTACTGCTGGTTTTCTCATCTATATTGTACATAAACATATTTTATAAGCTAACTATGCAGTATTTAACATTATGTTACATTAATTTACCAGATACCAAAATTTTAAAATGTTTTTCCTCCTAGGCAAGGCAACTGGGGAGCAGTTTGATGTTCATTGTCTTTCTCAGAGACACACAATATGGCTTCCACATTACTAGTCCAGGTGTCTACTAAATGTAGTGGAGTAAAAAGTACAATACCTTCTTCCGAATTGTAGTGGAGTAGAATTATAAAGTAGCCTAAAATGAAAATAGGCTTTAGGCTTGAGCCAATCACCTCTATTTTTTGGTTTCTTTTTTTAAAAATTTTAATATATTATTAATAAATGACTGTGCCAACAAAACACGAACTCCTGTCCTTGTTTACCCACTATGCTACTTTACCTCATTCTCTGATTAGGAACGTGTTTGCCTTGCCTTGCTTTCCTCTGAAACAAACGGGAATAGAAATTATTAAAATAGCCTCTGAGGATTGTGTACACCATAGACTGTATATAAAAAGGTACACACCATAGACTGTATATAAAAAGGTACACACCACCGTCCCCCAAGTGAACTACTCTGGCCCCGCCCATTTAGCGTAATATCCTAGCAACGAGTTCCTCTGTTCTCCTCTCATTGGTCGATTTTTGGATTTCCGCCATATTCAAAAACACTCACGAGTCTCCGCTATTGTAGTAAGATTTATTGTAATTATACCGTTTAACCCTTTCAGTGAGAGGTAGTTAAGATACCCCTGGTCTAAGATATTTTAAATGGGTGAAACCGGTGAAGCCAAAGTTCCCGTTTCCACTTTAGAGAAACCGAAAAGACAACCGAGCTCCGGGAAATTCAAGAGGAAGTTTTCAGCTGGGGAAGAAGAGTCTCTCCTTGAGAGCAACAGCAGGAGTCTGAGACGGTGAGTAACGTTACACCGTTTCTGTTCAGACTCTGAGCGAAACTCACTAAAACTGCAGCAACAGTGTGTTAAAACCAGTCTTGTCTGTTAGTCCGGGATAACATTTAATATAGTTGAGCTAACGGTGGCTAGCATGGTTTAGCCTCACAATAAAAATAGGCAATAAGCAGTAACGTTAACTTAACTTTACCGTTACTAGCGGTGTTATTTTCTTCAAACGAAGAGTGTATCATTTTGAAATGGCCAACGAAGTATTGCGTTTTACATTGTTTTTAAACTGTGTGCAAGTACTTTCAGTTGCGTCAAAAAGCCACAAGATGTCAGCAAAGGACCACTGTTGATTTCTCTGCTTTCATTTGAGTGGTTGCGTTAGCTATTTGAGGATGTGTGGTTAAGGGTCAGCTAAGTTATTTGGCTCAGTAATGGAGAAGAGTTGTTTATGCACCAGCCCATTTTCTAGTTTTAAGTGGGTTCTGGGTTTTACTGTAAGTTACCGTCACAGCAGGTAGATCTTGTCCCCATCTCATACATTGGAGTTGAGCTAGGAAGGGTTCACTTCACAGCCAATGTTGAGAGGACGAAATGATTACTGCATATAGGCAGATCATTTATATGTATTATATCTATTTAATTGATACAGTATTGTTTTTTGAAAGCTGATATTCGCCAATAAGCCACTTTATTTGTGCTTCTCTGTTTATGGGATGAACTTAACCATCCTCAAGGCAGTGCTCATAATAGTAAACATAGTATCTAAGCAGTGTTTTTCCAACTCTACCTTTGTGTATAACTTCAGATATGTGCAGGAAACACTTACACATACACTGTTATTCTGGATCCAGGCAACACAAACACTTTCCCATTGTCTCTCTAAGCACTGTCTTTCATATTGGCCATACATGCGACAAGTTCTTAAATATTGTCCCAGAGCTCCTTTATATCAGCACAATGAGATTCATCTGTTTTCAGACTGCCGGCTAACATACAATAATAACAACAATCAGCATGTTTTGGCATAATAAACCCCTGCAAACGTTTATATTGGACTCATTTGAAAGACTTTCCATGTCGTGTGCCAAAGTGCCCCAGCCCTGCCCAGTGCCCAACTGGCTCTGCAGACAAACATGGAAAAACATAAACCCAATATTTGACCTCCATTACAAGGTTTATGGAAAAAAAACAATATAGTTGGAAAAGGCTTGATTTCCCAAGAGAGACTGGTATTCACTGCTAGACTGGCAGTGGAATTTTTCCTTTTGAGTGGTCTAGTTGCCAAACACGTGCAGAACTCGACCAACAGAAATAAACACGGGTAGGTCAAAGCTTGTGAACTCAGCATTGGAAGTTTATCATCCATGTAAAGCAACTTGGTTGAAAAATCATGTGTTAGTACAGTCACTGTTGTTGAAAAATGTCTGACAATGACGAGCGTAGGTCCCACACCTGTATGTAGTAATTTTCTATAAGCAACTGTGGCTATACTGTTTTGCCAACTACACCACTTATACCTCATTAATGTGCAATATGTCACTGTTGTTTAACAAACAAATGAATGAGACTAGGGCTGGCCGATACGGCCAAAAATGTTATCATGATAAAAACATTTCATATCATTCGATATCAATAATTATCACAATATACAATATATGTCAAGCCATTATTTCTTTCAACTTTAAAGGCTGATTTTTGCTCCTGAGTGTAAAAACCAGATGCTTCATTGACCCTTCGCTAAGCCACGTACCCCGTAGTTACTGGTGCTAAATCAGACAAACTGTTGGACCTGACGACTTTTATCACGGCGCTACCACTGTCTTTTAGTTCACTCCCTGGAGAAATATTGTCTAATTTTTGGGAAAAAAAACAGTCTCAAAAAGAGGCAGACAGTTTTACAGTTGCATTGTGCATTTGAAGGTTGAATTCAGGCTGTCAAACTGACGAGTAAAAAAATAAAGACAGAAGGTAAAGCCTACTGATCACAGAGTAAAAGTCAACTACTGTATCACCTGACTACTGAGAAAGAGGACAACGATACTAAGGATCAGCAATTGTTTCTGTACAGCTGGGTAGGTCTAGATTCACTATTACAATCATTAAAAAGCAGAACAGTAGGTCTTTATAACGGTACATTCAGCAGGAAGTTAGCTAGCGTTAGCTAATTAACGTCACATTAGGAACAATCCACAGCCTACATTTTTCTGAATTTGATTCAGGTTTTGGAAAGGAAATAAACTGTACTTCTCCTTTCAATCTGTCTGGGTAGTGACTGTAACTATTACAAATGACCCAGAAGCGAGGTTTGACCATATCTTGGAGAAATCCAGGAAATGAAAGCTAGAAAACAACTCCTCTTACATTAGAGTCAATGGAGCGCAACCATGAACCGACCTAAGTTAGAGCGAGTCCTACGCTGCGCTATGATTGGCCAGAGCTATGGCCAATGTGTATTCAGGGCGTGGCTTTGTGAGCAGAATTTGACAAACGCTTGATGCCAAACAGTGGATCACTTCACAAATCTAGAGGTAGAACAATTAAAACTATTATGATTAAAATCTTTTTCAACAAATATGATTAGTAAATCTTTTTTCAGCCCCTTTTCCTCAACAAAATAAATATTTTAACAGAAAAATTTAGTGCTAAGTTGTTTGTGATTCAAATGAATTCAACCAAATAATTATTGACAATATATTGAACATTCATTATGTTGATATTGAGGAAAATTATATTGTGATAATTATCATTATTGTTTTTTTGCCAGTGTTGCCAGGGACATTTACTAAATCCTCGTTGAAAATCTGCCCACTATGTGTCTGGATTTCATATATTGCTTAAAAACTGTCTCTTTGGAACACCCTGTCATTTAGTGCTCATGTTAATACCTCCATGGGCATCATCAATTTCACTTGTTTCAATAGAAGACACCAAATAATACACCAACCAATCACAGCGAGTCATTGAATCATGATGACACTGACGCAAGGTGCTCAGTACAGGATTGGTGGGTTGCTGGGTGACATCAAGGCAGAGGCTTCTGTGCAGTGGGCAGAGCTTTGACAGGAGCAGCCCGTCATTGTAACGCATGACATCTCCCTGTCAAAAAATTGTACTGAGATCACGATCAAAGGCTTTCAGATAAGGTTTTGCCAGTTCTTCACACTGGTGTTGAAATACATGCTGCATGAGTCTAACATGTAAGGCACCATGGTTGAAAAATCACATGGAATGAGCAGAGACAGATTAGTAACTCTTGATTTAACATTATCCCGCACCCCGGGAGATGATTTTATGAGCTGCTGCTTTACCTGCCAGCATCATGAAAATGCTGCGTGCAAGTGTTGTGCGCGTGTTTTGGAGTATCAGTAGAAAAGATACAGAATAACAGGTTGGGTCAACTTGGGGATAGTTCAGCTGCAGAGTTAACCCCGCGCTTCAACAAACAAGGGCAGGGCTAACTGAGACGCTAATCCACTGACTCATGAGCCACACTCACCTTGACACACCCGGAAACAGTACAGGGTTAGGAAGGACTTTGCCAACTAGCTGGAAGTAGTGATGAATGTGTAGTGATATCAATCACGTATTCATGAAATAACTACAGGGCCGATCTGCTTACAGAACAGCTCACATGGGAAATATGGCATTGGATAAGTCTACACAATAGGTCATTTTCTAAACAGATATGACTCGATAATTTGGTAAGATTTCTTCAGTAGTAGAATATGTTCTGTAAATTGCACGCAACCAGACATTCTTGGCCATTATTATGAGCACTAATTCTTTTTTTAAGAATCTATGTTTCAGATTAGGGCTGCACAATTAGGCTAATTGAAATGTTGTCGCAATCGCAATATGACCAAGTGCGATATCCAAATCGTAGAAGCTGTAATTTTTTTTTTTTAATTAAGGTTAAATGTGTGACAAAACAGCATTAAAAGGAAGTTCTGTAGTGCTGCAGACTTGCCTCCAAAACGTTTTCTTTGTATGAGAAAAAATGGTTGTTTGGTACAAACCCCAACAAATGTGACATCATCGTGAATTTAGTAGGTTTTCCAATGAATATTAAAATTGTGATGCAAAAATGAACATAACCACTAACTGTGAATCAAATCGCAAATCCTAAGATCTGTGAAAATAATTACAATAAGATTGTTTACCATTTCGTGCAGCCCGATTTCAGATGTTTAGTTTTAGCTCATCCGTCCGCAGCCAACTTCCAAAGAGTAAGCAGGGGTAAGGTTTCACTGTCAAAGACACTTGATGAGGGTTGCGAATTGCAACCAGCGGCTCACGGTGCATTCACATGCCCCACGGATGGTCCCGTTTTCGAGTTGTGAAGTTCTAACAGCTTCAGTGTGTTCATGTGCTCTTACATCAGAATATGCCTTCCTACCTCACAGACCTGCGTCTCCCCACCGCTTCTATGTATTTTGTAGTTATGTAGTTTATCTATTTGATAAACCAACGATGATTTTAGCAATCGAGTATTCTACAGATTATTTCATCGATTCATCGAGTAATCCTATAAGAAGTACTTTTGCTTGTCCGTGCGAAACAGTGTGCTGTATAGTTATATGGATTAAATGAAGCATTGATGCAAATAATTTGTGTAGATGCATTTTAGTTATCGAATTAATTGATAAATCAGTTCAGCCCTAGAATGTACTTAATGTGCTGGTTTTATTGTTATTGAAGTGTCTTTGAGTGTCCTGAAAAGCGCCATAGAAATAAAATGTGTTATTATTATTATTATCATCATTATTATAACAGTTCATTATGTAGGGTATTTATACACCACTGTAAACATATTCATGTATATTATATTGCACTTCTGTCAATAGATCCTTCTAAATATTACACACTGAACCTTTAAAGGACTGAACTTGTCGGCTCATGGCATGATCGCTCCAACAGCTAGGCTAATTTTGGACCTGGAGGTTATGTTTATTTGCAGCAGGCTCTAACTTCCTGTGAGGCTCCCTGTGTGTATTTCAACACCAGTGTGAGGAGTTGGCAATACCTTGGCTTAAAGCCTGATGATGTAGAAATCTGACAATGTTTTTTGGCAGGGACATGCCATGCATCACAATGACAGTATGCTCCTTGTGAAGCTCCGCCCATTCCAAAGAAAAGAAGCCTCCGGCCGGCTGTCAGCCAGCAACTCGTTCTGTTCTCTGCAATCAGTCCTGCGTCAGTGTCATGTTTCAATGACACGCTGTTATAGTCAGTGTATTATTTGGTATCTTCTATTGAAAGTATTTAAATGAGTGATAAAAGATGTACCAACGAGGCAGTTCTCCAGTAATATACTAAATCCAGACACAAAGTGAGCAGATTTTTAACAAAGACAGACCTAGTGCTTGCCATGATTCAGATTCTCCCCCCGGAGTAGTAAATGTTAAAGGTAACACTTGACAATGGTGGATGCACCAATCCGACTTTTTCAATGTCTGTGCTTTGTGTATCGGCCAATGCAGAGAACCAATTATATCAAATACCATTTTACACTGGTATCGGATATAATTAATGTAAAGTGGTATCATTAGCGGTGTGCTGCTGAATCACGACCGCCGCTCCTAAAATTTCCCATGATCATTAAACTATGCGCTACAAATGTTTTCCCTCGCACACTGTGCGAGCACAGTGCATTGTTCTATGCAGAACGTACGTGACAGACGGTGTTATAAGAGCAGCGTAACTCTGAATCAGGAGGAGCGTAGCGAGTGTTGCGAGTGATGAGGAGACGTTTCTTTTTGGATTTTAATGTGCAAATAAAATGCACCTCAGAAGGGAGGAGGTCTCTCATGCTAACATGAACAGTCGTATCTATAATGATTCTGAGGTCGCATTAACAGGGTTTTCCTGCCGTTAAGGCTTAGGGGTGATGCCCAAAACATGCTGTGCCATCGATGTAAAATCACTGTGGAGCAACAGAACCAACCAAATGACTTTCTCCAGATCTAAAGGTTGTAGTTCCTCCAGTAGACTGATGTTTGGCTGGCGGTTATTTATTATCTGCTCTAGCCTTTCAAACTATTTATTCAGAGATATGGTGAAAATAATGGCCCAATATGATGTGAAATTACATATTTTTCATTGGAAAATATCAAATTTTCTTAGGTGAGGACTCCCCAAACGAGGACCAACACCAAAACATTCATCTAAGCTCACATTAAACTGGAAATACACTGCAGTTTTAAGCTATTCTAAGGTGCATCGTATGCTCATGGACACAAGCAGTGTTGCTGAGACAACATGAGAGTAATCGTTAGTTGCAGCCCTAGAACTAGTAAATGTGTTTAGTTAACGATGTTACAATTCATCGTCCGTTACCTATGTAAATGTATGCTTTTTCATGTGTGAATACCAGGTCTCATACTGAAAC
The DNA here is from genome assembly GCA_024633595.2 of Lepomis macrochirus. NCBI lineage: Eukaryota > Metazoa > Chordata > Actinopteri > Centrarchiformes > Centrarchidae > Lepomis > Lepomis macrochirus. The sequence goes on from JALXJV020000024.1 coordinate 3,730,163, forward strand.
TTAACTCAAGCGGGTGAGGATAGAAAGAGAAAGCATAAGCTAAGATATTACAGTAAAACATTTTTCCACTCTTTTGCAACAGTTTCCTTTTTTATTAATCACTTAAATGATTAGAATTTATGTCCAACAACGCTTATTTTTTCCCGACAGCCACAAAATAAACAATTGACCATAATATCAAAGAAAATAAAGAGAAATACGTAACGTTTATAAAATGTATCGTCACTGATTATTTCTGTTATTTACAGATGATTTGCCAAAAAAAATGCACTAGGCTGTTCATGGAGGGCTTTGCTTAAGGGCAAGTAGACTGAGGGGTGGAAAGTAAACATCATGCACATTCCCAATGTCATCAATGTAATCTGTAAATATGTTTAAGAGAAAGAGCTTGGTTTTCGTTGTATATTTACTGAACCACATGTATCTCTGTAATAACTTCACTGAACATCAACCTAAGTCTGTTGTAGTCACAGTGAATTTCTTAAATTTCTGAGGCACAAACGCACCCGGATGTTTGTCAGAATGGTAAAACCCCAGCCACAATGAAGCTAACCAACTCTCCCACATTTTTCCTTTGACCGCTCCATCCACTGGTTGATAAAGCGTAGTTAGTCAATCACTTGAGGCTTGTATCTAGGGAGACTAGGGGTGTGCAAGCAGTACATTGCCTCATGTAGAAGTTTAGAGATCTGAAGACATTTAGAAGAAACTTCAACGGGACAAATTGGGTCAAGTTAATTCAGCACTTTGACAGTTAAGTCTGAGCAACACCTGCAGTGACCTCTGACCCCATCCTTGCCTCTAGGACACCCAAGGAGCTTCTCATTTTCCTTCTCTTTAGCTATTGTTGTTATTCCACAACACATGCTGTTTATCCAAAACACCTTACAGTTCCATCAGTGCATACATTTCCAACATGGGTGGTCCCAACTCTAAACCTAGATGATCAGTCTGGAGCTCCACAGGACTATTTTCCCATTTTCCCCCTCTTCTAGGTGGTTTTCACTTATTGTCTCTTCTCTCTTGTCCAGACATGTCTGTTATACAGCTTAATTAATAGGCTTTAGTAGCATTAAACACGTCCAGTTTGTGTTCATAGTATGAGCATTATTCCTGTGTTTATGCACTAAGCTTCCCATAGACCCCTTGTTAACCAATGAGCGTGGCTAGTGGTGGCATTTGTTTTTTTTATATTCACATTTAATGTCAGCTACCCAGATGATCTGTTCTGTTCGTCCCACACAGACTGTTGCTGCTGTCACTGAACCATTAAACCGCCGCCTCACTTCCTACGCTGCATGTTTGTTTTTTTTTCCCCAATAGCTTCTGGACAACTACGTAGGTTGTGTTCAGTGTTGAACCTGCAACACTTCAGCACTTCAGCTTGTGTTTAACTATAAATATTGGGCATGGTCAGTGTTGCTTATGTACATACACCTCACTAAAGGAAAATATAGTAAATGATTGCGTAGCCTGAACTAAGACAGGAACAAGCAATTCTTTTCATGCTCAGTTAATCTGACCATTATTTTCTCAATTTAGGTGAATGTCTATTAAATTTCCCAGAACCCAACGTGATGTCTTTAAATATCCTGTTTTATGTGGCTAAAATATTTTCAGTTTACAATGATTTAACACAGAGAAAAGCAGCAAATCCGCACATTTGAGAAGCAGCAGAGAATGTTTTTCATTTTCGCTTTGAAAAATATCTGTAGATGGGCTGATAAATTCATTAACTTATGGTTTGTAGCACTAGCCGTAACCTACTGTTACGAGGTGTCAGAGCCGAGATAAAGGGTGCAGTGAGTGCTGCAGCTGCCCGCGGGGCTGACTGATGGACAGTTGGCTGTGTCACTGAATAAAGGCCACCTGGAGCAACAGTAGTAGAGCGGCAGCATGACGGGAATGACTCAGCCTTATGAGCAGCACTTGCCGGACACACACACAGAGCAAGTGTTTCTGGGCAGCTCGGCATTCTCCGGATGCTGATGCCTTTTTTAGGTCCCGCCATCTGAGGCTCTAAGACATACATCAACTGTCCTGACACCATTTATGATCTTGTGTGAGTCTCAGATTGGGTTATGAAAGCGGAGCAATGTAGGAGGTTTTGATTCATCATGTCTGCTGAGTGTGATGCACTACTGTTGTGTGACAGTTCCTTTAAACATACTCCACAGTGTCTTAACATTTTATCTTTTGTTTGCATTTTCACGAGTTCAAGTGATTGTCAGTTGTCGTATCTGCATTCATTAGAAATTTAGTTTTTTAAAAAGGTTGAGACTTTGTTTTGTGTTTTTTACAAAACAGAACAGATTCCTGTTACAGGATACAGTCCCTTCTTTCTGTGTCAGGTCAGTACACAGCGTCTGTAATCCGTTTGCCTAGTTTCATAAGATGTACAGTTACTTAGCCTTGTACGGTAGTTGTGAGACACACTTCTCATTGAAAGTATTTAATCGATGTGAAATACAGCTTCAATAAAAATCCAATTTATTGTTGGTACAATACAGATCTTAAAGGGCTGCTTTGATGTTTTCCTTCTTGCTGTGTAACCATCCATTCACTGAGTGGGATATGTTGTGTAATTGTCCTCCGTGTGGCCTTATCCTGCCTGGCCTTGTAATACTTTAATAATCACACAAGTTCAAGATAAGTTGTTTGACATGAAAAGGATTTACAGTATGCATGGCTGAGTTGCCGGAGTCTTCATTCCGGACAGTCCCACTATGGAGCCCCAAAAAAGGCCAAAGCTGTCCCCTGCCAGATAATCCCAACATAAAGAGACACTTGTCCAAGTCTTTGGGAGGGAAGGTGTGGGATAAAGGACTCCTCCTTCAAATCTCACAGGGGTCTTAGGTCTAAGGACAGCATGAGGCTTTGAGGAAATGAACTAGGGTCATGTTCCCCTTCCCTCTCTGACTGGGAGGATCCTTATCTGTCAGTCCTTGTGTGATTTGGAGGACAGCGCAGCGGCTACATCATGCTGAGGCTGTGGTAGGTAATGGGAGTTCAGTGTTTTCTCAGGACACTGCTTTTCCCTGAGTCACAGTTCCCAGCTTGTGAATGCACCGAACTCGCTAAGTCATCAGCTTTACTCACTCTTTAGCTGGGAGGTCAGAGCGGACTCCACTGGTGGTTGAAATCACCAATCATTCCCTTTTGTAATGGCAGTCAGGGCAAAGTAGCTCGCGGTGGTACACCATGCTGAGCCGGCCCTCTAGGTGTTGGTTTTTGTAACTGAGGATGCATTGTAGCTCTTTATGACCCTCTGGTATTGTTATTGTTCAGGTCACTGCGAAGAGGAAGCTCCTTCACCTTCCTCACCCCAGGACCACAATGGGACTTCAGTCTGGTGAGTACAGGCCTCATACTTTCCAGTTTGCAGATTATTTAAGGCCATCTGCAAGACACTAACATACAGTTTGGACTAATCAAAATATCCTACAGCAGAGTGGTAGCTGTCAGTACCTGGAAGAGAAAAGAAAGTGGTAGGCAGTCTATAGACGGGTTTCATGCATACAAACCATAAGATACAAACACTACTGGATGGCATGCAGCCAGGGGGCAAAAGCGCTTTGGTAGCTGGTCAGAAGACTGTAGTCCACCACTGTAATCAACTTAGAATCTGCGTTGTTTGTAAATTCTTGTTGACTTAACAATTAACTGCCATTTTAGAGTTGGATCTGTTTGCATGCTGTAAGTACTGCCATTTGGCCTGGCTTTGTCACACTCAGAGATGCAAAGAACATTGTCTTCCATTGCAAACTTTGTGCGATCAGCAAAAAAGTTTACAAACGCGAATAATTTTGTATTGAAGCATCTGCTAAAGCAGCACAGCAAATGTGAAACTACCGCCAGTGAAGCATCCACTCGGCAGAGGAGAGTGGCGTTAATCAATGTTTGTGTTTTGTAAAAGCACTGAATACTCTTATAAATGCATGTGCAAAACAGTAATGTTAGTTGTGAAGTCGAGACACTTGCTTGATATTTTTTTACCTCAGACTGGCGTTTAAAAAAAAGTAATGCTTTGTGAAAATCATACTAATTGATGCTGTTATGAATACGCGATTAGCGAAAATGTCTGTAAGGACCTGCTGTGTTTTTAAAATTCTTTTTAAATAGACTAATATCCATAGCCTATAAGATACAGCATCCTCTGGTCTGAGAGGCTGCAGTGTTTTCTGGTCAGCTGGTTGTTGACTCCTCAGTAGGGATTTCCAGATCCAATCGGAAATCGGGCCGATCACGTTGTCTCAGACTCGATCGGAATCGGACGTTACCTCCCGATCAGGACTCAGATATAAATGTATATATATGTATATACAGATGTGCTTTGCAAACACTGTGGCACTTTTATTTTGTATTTGTTTACATGCCGGCCGGGTATTTTAAGTTGAGGTGCTATTTGTTTTTATCTTAGACTTTTTTTTATTTACTGTTGCACTAAAGTCCAAAAGTGAAGAATTTGTTATTTATTACTTGTTTGTTCGAGCTACCTCACAGAAGAGCTCTGTTTGTTAACAGAGTTGTTGAATGTTAAAATAAGGTGAATTAAATAAAAAATAAGGAAAATCCTGGATCAGTTTTTTCGCTCTTCTTTATTCTTTTTTTAAGTATTATAGAAGTATCGACTCAGGACTCTGTATCGGTAGATACTCAAAATCAAATGAGTCGGACTCGGACTTGAGGGCAAAAAAACCTGATCGGGACGTCCCTACTCCTCAGGTTAATTATTGTTCCAGTAAAGTGGATTAATTTCTAAAATACACTGCTGAACAGGCTTCCTGTCACTTTTAATGATGGGTTGCCGTGGTTGGAAGTAATTGTAACTTAACAAGTAACGTGACTATTTACTTTTAATACCCAGTAATAAGTGAAGTAATATTATTACTTTTTAAAAGAGCAATTAGTAAAAAGTAGCATGTTACAACTTCTTAATAACTCTGCTGGTAGATACGCCGCAAAGAGTGCTGCTTACTGCCCCCTGGTGATGACGTTGCACAGAAACTCATCTATAGCCAAGACAAGTGCCAAGCAGCAAGAAAATGACACAATATAGATACAATATGCATATGTAGCATTCATGGTGTGACATTTACCTTCTGCACATTTCTCCGAGCTGTCTCTTGGCTGACTTCTGTCCTGTTGTCCAAACTGGGAGTACACTTGAGGACCGCTTCCCGTCACAACTATGTGTTTTGGCTTTAAATCTTGCTTCAACAAAGTCTCGGAAACGGTAGCACTGTTCATTGTCACACTGATGAAAGGCAGCTCCTTGTTGGCTCACAGCCACTGTAACCCAGATACACCATGCGGACTGGAGTGTCCTATGAATTTTACTTGTTTAAGCACATTAAGCATTATCCTAAATACAAAAAAAATCCCTTAAAGATGTTAACGTATATTTTAAAGAAAATTAGGAGCAAATTGTTTATAATGCCAGTCCCTGAGCAATATTTGTATTAAGAGGGCTTCCTTTTCTTTTGTTGTACCCTTGCCTCTGTTAATGTTTATTTAATGTGGTCAAATGTAGGACTTTTATAACTGATAAGCAAATAAATCTTTTGGGGTGTGAAAGTGTCATAGCAGTAAAACTCTCGTCCACAATAAAAACATTTTACTCTCAAAAAAGACAGAATGCGATGTAGGCAAGATACAAACTGCCTCGGTGCCGCAGCATTGCTCTTACTGAAAGAATTACATCTTTGTTATTGTCAGAGATTAGCGAATCAGTGTCAGAACAAGAGTCGGTCACCGGTGCAATCAGATTTTTCACATTCACGCGCAGCATGCTTCAACAGCAGGAGGCTGAGGTTACAGAGTACAGTAAAGAAAGAATCAGGGCCCGTATTCATAAAGATTCTAAGAATCCTCTCAGAAAACTCTTAACTTAGCTAAATAACTTTTACGTAGGAGTCTTAGCTTAAGAGCTATCAAGGACTGATCTGAGAGCAGCTCTGAGCAAGGAAAAGACAAAAACTTTCATCTTAGTGAGGAGGCGGGGTTGACCCCGTTACTATGTATGATACAATGATACGATACACCTCTTCGTCTTTCTGCCATTTTCTCCTCTACTAAAGAAACTCTTAAGCCTCTTAAAAGTCCTCGTCCCTGCTCCTAACAATTCTGACCTTAAGAGCTCTTTTAAGGGTGAAGATGCTTTATGAATTACTTTTTTCTTTACTAGGATTTTTTCTTTAATTTTAGGAGTAAACGCCCACATTTCTAAGAATTTTCTTAGAATTTCGTCACTAGGAGCTACTCTTTGCCTTAAGATTCTTTATGAATACGGGCCCAGATCTTTAGTGGCTGTAATCTGTACTGATCCATAAGTATGTGCGCGGATTGGCCCTGACATCGATCGTTAGGATTGGCTCAGGACATCCCTGTTAAAAATCAACGTTTTTAAGATCTTTAATGCATCAGTCAACATATGTTTGTTGGTGGCTGCACAAAACAAGGAAAACCAGACCATTTCATTTCAAGTGTGCATCTGTTTACAGGAAAATGAGTTTACACAACAATCTGGCTGACATATTATCTGATAATTCCAGGTGAGGGTAGTACTCAGTTTGTAGGCATGTCATTGTGTAAATGAAAAAATGTGTTGCAACAACACTGTATGAGTGTATGAAGCACGTAGAAAAAGGAAATCAAGACAAGAAGCGAAAAGGAGAAATATACTAAATAAAAATCGTCGGCTCTGTTCCTCCGCTCCGCCCGGTCCTCTATGCATGACACTACAACAAAGCCCTTTGTCACGCACACATTTTTCACTTCACAAGTTTTCAACTCTGTATATTCTTTTCCCTTAATTTGCGTCTTTGTATTGACTTTTGACGTGATTGTGCTTCAATATGATATGGTTGAGTTGTTTTGATTTAGCCAATGCTAGCCATCGCAGATTGGATATAACACGTTAATTTTACGGAGTGTAATGTTAGCTAGCGCACTTATTATTCCAAATTCCACAAGTCACTGAGATTAGGAACTCTGGGACTATTCCTCGACTTTACTTTACTACTATTACCATTTTGCCAACAATTGGCCTACAACGTAAATTGAGCTTCTCAGTGCCACCTTACATTTTTTCAATCCATTGTCTGTATGCTTGGATAATATTAGCACGGCTAATACTGTCATAACCTCAGCATAATGAAACATTTTGCTTTTAGATTGTTTTGAAAGTAACCCGCGATGCAATGGTGTAAACATTTTATTTAGCTGCCCAACACGCGTTACTTATAATGTAGTTAAACAGATCACATGTTGAGAAGGGGTTCTTGAGGTGGTGCACTATTTAAACATTACAGACTTCTCAACACAAGGTGTGACTGTCTGTGAAATTTCAAGTCATGTATCAAGTTATTGTGATCTATGACATTACTGTTGCGAGTGCAGCACTAAAGTTCTTGTCCAGTGGAGAGTATACCCATCCAAAATGTTGCCCTTGTTTCACTGAGGGCTGCTTAACATCTGAATCTGGCCTCTACTCAGCCTTCATAGCAATCACCAGCCTTGATCCCGGTACATTTTGGATTGTTGTCAGTGAAGTGAAATCTCTAAACTTTGCGCTACATTCCAGGTCAGCTTCCCCCTTGGCAACTCTCAGCGCTGAGCTCGTATCTTCTTCTAACAGGCCTACTTCACTGAGGGACTGGAACGACTGTTGTTATGTGGCTCCCTTATGGCTGAACAAGGCCTGTTCATGTAATCAGAGACCAAATGCTGGATCAAGGAAATCAAGCCTGCTCTGATTTCTTACCCCCTCTGTTAGAGGAAGATGGTTTACAGTCAGCCTTAAATGAGACAAGCAGATTAGAAACAGGAAAGAGCGTACAGATTAGTCGGCAAGCAGAATGACGGGTGTGGAGGCATTTCAGGGTTTACAGCTGCCTAAAACACAATCCCTCGCTCCTCTGAAGGCAAAGGAGAAGTAATGAAAGCAGGGTTAGAGAGAGAAGGCCAATGGCTCTTTATCTCGTGCCAGCCTGCTGCCTTTGATTTGCAAACACGGCGCACTTAGCTCATCCACCAAAAACCCATATGGACCTCGTTAGCTCGCCCTTTCAATTTACTCCCCCTCCTCATTTTATCTGTCATTTATAAATCTACCAAACAGCAAGCGATTAAAAAAAAATCCTTTCTTATCTCAACCCTGCCACTTTAAGCTTGAAGGTTTTGCCAAGGCTTTGAATAAAGTCTAGCCAGGTCTTTGGGCTTTGAAGTGGTTACGAGGATTGTTTTTAGCCCTGACTGGGGCATGGCCAGGTATAGGTGGGGGTGCATTGGCCATCAGGCAAACCTTGGAAGCAGGTGTGGCCAGCATTCCCCGGGCGCTTGGTGCATTTTCTCAGACTACATCAGGTATGGGGCCTTGGGGCGTTCTGTCACGGCTAGAATGTGAGTCAGGTTTCCAGCCCATTGCCAAGGTGGAGCAAAACCATTCTGCCATTTGGTGGAATGTGATGATAATTAACAACAGCAAGAGTCAGATTCTGAGTATTTTTGTCTCCACAAGCAACATGTTCAGGCGGCCAGAGATGTCGGCCTCAAGAGTGGTCTGTCTGATATGGAACATTCCAGCTTTAATCAGATGATGTGATTTAATATGTCTGTCAGCTGCTGAGTCGCGTCAGGCTTTTCGTGCAAACATTGGTTATTATTGTGGGAAGGCTTTGTCAGTATCAACAGCAATTTATATTCAAACTTAGACTGACTTCTTTAACCGCAGAATGTCTGAAGATTCCTCAGCATTCCACAGAGAGCAGAATTTTTATCACTGAATTCTTGATAATACTTAATGCATTCAAGGTGTTGCTCTCACCCTGGTAGGGCTGGGAACCAGATTGCTTTGATACTAACTAAATATCTAAAAATGCCTTCTCAATCGGTACCAAGGAGGAAATCTCATCAGTGTCAGTGAGCTAGTATAAAAAACACTGATGCCCAGAGGCCGTGCTCACTGTTTTGGTTTTTTTTTACCACCAGCTGCTTATCTGCACAGATGAGTTAACTTTGTGCTGCTTGTTAGCTAGCCAGTACAGCTAACCTGTATGAGAAAAGCCCCGGTGCATCCTCTCCTCATCACCGTGGGGATGGATTACCTGGAGTCGAGGCGGAGAGCAAACATGGTGTTGCTTAGGCCCCCGTCTATATAGTTTTGAAATGAATACATCCACACCAGCGTTTTAGCTTGACTGGCCATTCGCGTACACTAGACATGCCCGTGTCGGTGTAAACAATAAAGCAGATGGTCTTCCGTTGTTACAGAAGATTTAGCAAAAGAATAAAGTAATGCAGATCAAGAACCGCACCAGATTTTATTTTGCATGGATCAATAACGAAACAGACATGCGGTCAGACAAGGGGAGGAATAAATAACTGAAACTCTTACTGAATGTAACCTGGGAGTTAAAAGACTGTGGCGGCGGAAAACAGACTGGGAGTCGTTGAAAAGTAAATACAGTGTTATTTGCACTGTACAAAATATTTTAATAAAAATACCAGCTTTAAAAACACTGCTCGTCATCACAAAAAAACTTGATACACCATCAGCACCCACAAAACCAATGCCACACCTAATGTAAGTATGACAATAACGTTAGTAAACGGATGTAAAACAGAACAAGCTAAACGTGTTACTCTCAGGACGAGCCTAACAGGAGCAGATACTGGCACACTGGCATCCTGTGCAGTGAGCACTGCATCTTTCCACTGCAGAGGCTGTTTCACACAACGTGGAGGAGAATTTAAATGAGTGTATTAGTGTAATATTATAACATGAGATAAAATATTCAATTTGAATCAAATTGTATACTGTTAGTATATTAATGTTTAAGTTATGTAATTTTACTATATTGTCATTTTATGTATTACTGTATATACTACATAGCTCACCGTTAGTGTAATGTTAATTCCAGTTGGACAAAACAGCAGTTTCGTATTTGTGAGTTGTTTTTATCCATTAAATCTTTGTGCAAGAAAAATGGCCTACATTGGTCTCCTACTAATAATAATCACAACCATTCATGCAGGAGGAGTTCAACATTTGAAAGTTTACTGTAGGACGTCATACCATTTTTATGTCCCGCCCCATCCATGCTGTGATTGGTCAGTTGACAAAAAGTGACAGTGGTGAGCACATACATTTTATGAACATGTCTCAACAAAGGGCATCTGATATAGTTAAATATCCAGCAAGCTAAACCCAAAACCTCCTTATCTTCTCCCTACTGTCTTCTGTCTCACCACTCCAGCTGCTCACACCGCATGTCTGTCTTTCTTTTTGTAACGAGCTGCTCAAGCGGCCAATGAGTGACCCGCCCACCGGGATCTCTATCGGTGCTCCCGGTGGCTAGCTGGCTTTATTCCTGCTAGTTTCGACAACTCTCATTTGAATGACACCAGCTTTGCATCGCGTCCTGCCTGCTACTAGGGGAGGGATGTTTTGAACCTTTAGCAGCACAGCGAGAGGGGTTGGGGGGGATTACAGTAGGTTGTAGTTATTCACACATTGTGCTCGTAAATCACTTTTCAGGTTCTCACGTATCTATTTTAGGGGCATATGCGAGCAAAATGTGCGCATTGTAGCCCTGTGAGTGACTGCGTCCTCTGTTTTTGCCCGTTCGCACTAAAATGCTACCCGGAGTTTTAAAAGGAAAAACGAGGTCAGCAGCGTTTTCGAACTTCTCCGTTTTAGGTCTTCATTTTTGCCGTTTTAGTCTGGACGGGAGGTGCAAATGTAGCAAAAGGTCTCCTTTTTAAAATGAAAATGCAGTAGTATGTATGAGGCCTTACAGACAGACAGGTAAGCATAGGGCTGGGCGATATGAACAAAAATGTTATCACGATAAAAAAAATTCATACCATTCGATATCGATAATTATCACGATAAATGTGAAATCATTATTTCTTTAAGTTTAAAGGCTGATTTTAGCTACTGATTGAAAATTGAAGAAACCAGAGCTCCTGCTGCTCTTTAGCACTTTAACACTTTCTCCAGCTGCTCCCAGTTCTTTTAACCGCTTCTTTCTTTTGAAGAGAGTAATTGTATCATAATGTGTACTGTGTAATGTGTTGTTAAAATGGATTTTATAAAGTCAAAAGTGAAAAAAAGGATTGCGGGAAGCTTCCGGTCTACAATATGAAACCGATGCTGAAGTCCCTGAAACCTGCATTCTATTGAAAATCCAGCAGGGGGCGACTCTTCTGGTTGCAAAAAGAAGTCCAGCACCATTAGAAATAAAAGGAAAATGACCCTACTTCTCAGCTGAATTATTACCCTAGTAAACACTTTCCTGATGAGTTTATGGTCTCAGTCGCTAGTTTCAAGTCTTCTTTAATACAAAATGATGGTCCCATTTATTTTAAAATAGACCACAAAGCAGAGTATGTTTCAGGGCGGGATTATCTATGATTGACAAGTCGTTACCATGGCAACCTGTCAATCTGTTGTTCGCTAGACAAAGTTATCAGCCTGTTAAAATGACAGTTAACGTGAGTTACAGTTGCACTCCGCCGTTTCGTCACTTCCGGGCACTTCCTGGTTGCAAAAACTCGACATGGCGGCGCCCTATCGGGCATACTCGAGGCTTCAAAACGGCAGCCCACAAACCAACGGGTGACGTCACGATGACTACGTCCATTTCTTATATACAGTCTATGATTATACTATGAAGAAGGGTTTTACAATTGGAAAGTTATTTACAACTTTACAACTAGTTATCATTTGAGCCTCTATCTTAACGATGCAATGTTAGAGCGTAAGTTAAGCCAGATTCACCGTACGTTACTTTGCAGCAGTCCGCCGCACACAGTAGTCTCTTAAAGTGGCTGTGTTTTTTCCCTCCACAGTGCTGATGTCAGTCTGAACACTGCTAGGTCTGGGTACATGTGTGCTAAATCAGCAGACCAGCTCATTTACATGTCACCTGAGATGGAGCAGAACAATGACGGCTGGGGAAGGGGGCCACCACCCAGCTTGTTGCTATGCCCCCACGCCCTCGCAGAGTATACTGTTAATCTTTCACACTTTCAGTTGAACTCAGTACACTTGTTTTGGCAGACCTGTTACACAAGCAACTCTGCCAAAGCCTTTGAATGTTTACCTTTGGTTTGCAGACACAAATTAATCTGTGTCTTGTTATTGTGTTTGTTTTTTAGCTCCCTTCTTTCTTCCTCCACCTCTTCCTGTTGTACAGTCAATATTTGTCTTCCTTTCCACCAAACTGTACGAGTTAAACACTTCTTGGCTAGTTTGCTCAGTCTGACCCTGGCCTTCATTGGATAGGAACCAGTTTGTCAGGTCAAAGGATGGATTTTTCTTTGAACGTCCAACTCATGTTGACCTGGTTAAAATTAAACTTAAAATATTGTTTAAACCTGGCACGCAGCAGAACAAGCCTCTATCAGCAGTCTAAAGATGGTAAAGGAGACCCCCTCATTGTCTTTCTTAAAGTGTTGAAGCGTGTGTAGTATTTGCAGCTGCTCATTACGGCTGTTTCTTTTCTTTGTTTCTTTTGTATGTGTACATCATCATCCTTGTTTGAAGTCTACCCAGATGTGAAACAGAGTAACCAGGCCGCATTCATTTCTATAGCCTCAGTGTGTGTGTAATGAGCACAAAGGGAGGCCGAGTTTTTGAGTGTTTACATTGAGCCCAGCCCACCCATTTGAACAAGTCGCTGCTTGGAGTGTTATTTCATCTGCAGGCTGCTGACGGAGGGATTTTTTAAAGGTGGCAGGAAAAGGATGGCTAATTTTCGTCTCCTTTTCCCCGCTGTGTTAGTTTTTGCCCAGCGATGACTCTAATGTCCTTTTATCTCATGTGTAAGACCTGAGCTTAAGACAATATTTAGCTTGGAGGAAGCATTCCCATTTAGCACGCACACTTCATGTGCAATACGCTGCAGACTTCAGCTGACCTGCTTCTCTGTACCCACCAACTGCTATTCTGTCTCTCTTTAGTCAACATTTTTATAACCTAGTCTGAATGTTATTTTTTTCTCACATCTCCTGCACACAAAAACAGATACTGTCCAATTTTCTCTCTCTGTTGCTCTCTCTTGCTCTCTGTCTATCTCTCTTTACCTGTCTCTCTATCTCTATATCTATCTATCTGGGAGGGAGAGAGATCACAGTCCTTTATGGAGGAACAAATATATGTGCCTAAAATTGTGTTTATTTGCAATCATGTAAAACTTTCTGGCACTGCAGAGTACTTGAAAGCAAAAATAAAAGATGTGCTATCAGGCCATGGTGTAGCTATGGCTGCAGTCGATGGCCTGGGAAGAGATGGAGCAAGTTTGATGGTGTATCGAAAAGCTGGAGTTGCACAAACGTCCCTACCTCATAAACATTCACTGTGGTCTGCACAATTCCCCCATTTGAACACACTGACTAAATGAACTCCAAAACTAAATGGAGGAACACGACCTGCTGAGCCTTAAACAACCATCAGCTATACAACCATTGGCTGGAGAGAGTCGTTAAGGGCATGCGTGCCTATTGGGTTTCTCTGATGTTGGAGTTTGGGCGGAGGAAGCTGTGAAAGACAGCCCAGTTGCTACGGTAATTAGAAAGCTCCTCCAAAGGTATATGTTCCATTCCTTGACTTACTTGCTAACTGACGTCTCAGCTGTGATGAACCGCATAAACCTAATGTTCCAAAAAGAAAATGTTCATATCTCCTCTAGAGTTCAGCGGACAGACAATGCCATTGGCCACCGGCGGTGGCTGACAGGCATCACAATGTTGAGCCAGCACCGTTATTTTTCTTCTGATCATTTCCCTGGGGAGAAATGTTCCCTCACTTCAAAACTCTGGCCTGTCTCCAGTGTGGCAGCAGAGCGCAGCTTCCTCCTTCAAAACAAAATTAAAACATGGGATGTTATCTGTCCAAGGCAAAGACACAAAACCTAATGACAATCTCCCCTGCAGTAATGTTCCTGGATGTGTTTGATTATGGTCAAGCCAGCACCCAGTTTAAGTCCATGTGGACCACAAGGAAGGTTTGAGCTCAGGCTAGGCTACAGTAGGTCGATTGAATTCAGTTTAATTTCTTTGTTCACATTGTAATTGTCTAATTTAGTAAAATTGCATTCATATTTAAATGGATTCTTGTGAAATGTAAATGTAAAATGCATTCACCATTCACACACTGGTGGAACAGCCACCAGGGGCAATTTGGGGTTCAGTATCTTGCCCAAGGACACGTTGACATGCAGCCTGGAGGAGCCGGGGATTGAACCGCCAAGTTTCCGATTAACGGTCAACCCGCTCTACCTCCTGAGCCACAGCAGCTGTGGATGGCTTATTCACAAAACATGCTGTCTGATGTCCTCCAGCTGCTCGGTCTCAACTCTGTGATTTATGTAGTTTCCTGAGGGACAGATTTACTTTTTGCCACAGTAACTACTAACTGCTGTTCACTGTAGTTGCCATTAGTCCACTCAGTTGGCCATGCAGCTAGCAGTTCTATTACCAGTAGCTGACTCTGCCCAGACTGGGAGTCAGGAGCACAGGGGAGTTGTTAAAAGTAGTGAAGCTCCTTTAAGGAATAGGGCAGTGCGTAATGTACTGTATGTGGTTGAGCGAGTGAGGGAGAGTGCACAGTAGAAAAGTGACGTGGTGAATGCAATCAGAGCAGAAGAAAAGATTACGGTGTGGTTACAGTGTGTTGGTTACTAAATGCTGCAGCTTCTCAAGACTCATCTGTTGTTTCTAACACGTTGGTTAGCCCGAAATAAGAATTGACTGGAAGGCCTGGAGGAAAACATATCTCTTCTGTGCTTCCCAACCACAGTCTGGAAGCTGAGCAGGAAAGGCTAGCAGAGCGTTGGTGTTTACCGCTAGCACAGGAACTGTGGACCTTTTTTAGCTAGCTTTAACACTAGAAGCGCCAGAATTCCAAAACTACTAGAACTGCCACAAGCGGTCATTTTGACCGCTACATTCCAAACTCTATATCTTTAATAATAAATACCAAATTTAGAGATTAATGCATTTATTGTATTATGGTATCTTTAAAAAAAACAAAATAAACAACAATGTACATTTAAACAAGTTTAATTATACAATTAATGATAATTAGGTAGCCTACCATAATTATCGCGTATCACAACAGATCGGCTGTATTTTCATATCCATTCAACCTAACTCAGAACAAGATAATACCAAAAGTATCTTATTTAATTATAAAACATTTTATTTTAATATGTTAATACAGGAAATAGGCTAATAGAAAAAGCTGGAAACGAGCTGATCTAAAACATAACGAAGAAGCAGCAGGTGTCGTTGGTTTTGTTTTTGACTGCACTTCTCCGAACCTGCCACTGCCTCCGCTTTGGTGTCTGCTGCGGTGGTTGCTTCTGCTGCTGACTGGAACCTTGTGCCAACTTTTCTCCTCCATGAACTGCGCTCTCAGCTCCTCTACAAGTTGCTGCATGAACTTGAGGTGCTGCGGAGCTCACCAGGATCAGCCAATATGAACGGAACATCTGGATCCGACGTGTCTGATGAAAGCAGCCGCCTCTTGAGGAGGAGGAAATGTTTACATGCACCCAGGAAACGTTGCGGTCACTTTCCACCTCCGATTGTTCCCATGCATCCGAATTATCACTATTCAAGTTCTGAAGCATGCAGGGCCATAGTTTCAGGGAAATGTAACAAAAGAATACCGCAAAATTCCGTGCGGTCAAAATGACCGTCTCTGGCCAAAATAGGTAAAAATGTTAATTTGTGCTTTTGCCTTATGTGTAATTTATATGGAAAATATTTTAAATGAAAGTATAGACACTTTTAGGAAAAGTCAGGTACCAGCAGGATTTTATTTATTTTTTCAACAACGTTATTGCAGATGTAAATTTGAAAATGGTCAAAATGACCGTCATGGCTGTTCTAGTGTTAAAACAGACCGTGAAAGTTCTCTGTTCTGCTCAGCTGTGGGTTATGGGTACTGAATGAACGTTTGCTGAGTAGAAGTGAATTCCTCAATCTTTTGTTGTCTGCAGCTCTGTTCACAGCCTCCTATTAAGATGCAACCGACAAACCATGCAAGTTAAGGCTAACAGTCAGTCACAACACCACCGTGAATGCATGCAGTGGGAAATATTTAAAGGTGTTAAGCAGATAGCTTTTAAAATTTTACTGATGTGGGAAAACAAACAGGTTAGCCTGCCAGAGGGGAAATGCCCTACACCACCCTGCTTCAACACAAACAAACACACAGCTAAGTCATTTATTGTCAGCCACCCCTTGACCATTATGTGTCCATTTTGGCCCTCCTCACCTCACTGGTCAATCAGGTCTTGACGTTCTGTGAGTCCATCCAGAAGCAGTCTGGCCTCCATCGTTAATGGACCATGGTAATAGAGCCCCGGGGGGTCCCAGAGGTTTACCATTGCTCCTCAGGGCTTTAACAACAGGCCAGACTATCCTTCTCACCTGCTAACTGACTCTCCCTGACTGACTGTCAGTCAGTCCACATGCAGGTGTTAAAGTGCCTCGCTGCTTAATTATCCCTTTCCTGTGCCTAGTAGGACCTCCAGCAGTGTCTCTTGTAGCTTTACAATAGAACTATAGGGCAATAGTGGAGATGAGGTGGCTGTAAATTGCTCTTTATGTATTGGCACCCAGACAAGGACGTGTACTACAGAAACTACAAAACACAAATAAATATACGCAACATGTTGGTTGTCTCTATATGCATGTTCTTTTAGTCTTTTTTTAATCAGGACTCTCCAAAGAAATGCATGGAACTCCAAGAATTTGATAAGTGTTTGCTCAGAGGATCCCAATCTGAGATAATGTTGTATTTAGTTAATGTTTAACAGCGACTTTAACATTGTGCATTGCTATAGACTATAGTGAGAGTGGGCAGCTGGGAGAATAAAATCAGAATAAACTTTGTATTCAGTGTGTATCCCAGACTCACGCTACTTGTGTAAGCGTCCATGGTGGACAGGACTCCTCACACTCTGCATTATAAGAATGTTTAATGATTCGTCAACACGGTCCAGTGATGCATGTTGAGTATTCCAGGTAACAGTCTGCCTGTTAATTTCTCCACAGAAGCGGAAGCGCAGGGAGAAGGATGAAAGCGACGCAGTCAGCCTGTGCAGCTTCGACTTTAAGGTAAAGCACATCATCCGACATTCTGCTTCACTTCGGGTTATAAACACCAAGGCCGTCCACACAGTCTTTAGCAAGATTTTGCTTCAGAAACACCCAATTTTGAAAATTTTTGTTATGGTGTTGAACAGAATGAAAAACGAATGTAGTTGTTAGTTGTAGTTGTTGCCCCTGGTACGGCTTCAAAGACCACTGGGTGTCTGTTAACCCCACTTTCAGGGCAGATTTATACCTAACCTAACTGAGGCAAACCAATCCGATGGTGGTCCGGTTTGCATTCACAAAGGCAAAACGGGCCAGAAATTGTAAACAAAAGCGATACGGTTAAAACTGCATTTTATTGTTGGTCATACAGTCGGCGGGCAAAAAGGCATCAAACCCCTCCAAATGCACCAAAGAGGTAAACGCTCCAGGGTTCTGTTCAACAAGGCTGGTGTGAACCACCCTCAGAATGTCAGTTAACAGGGTCTGTATTCTCCCAGAAAACTGAATGCATTACAGGCATCACACATTCAGAATATACAGAAGCATAAATTCCAGCCTTTGTTGCAGGTTACTCTTGTTTACTGTGTTTGTAAGAAGGTTGCTTATCTGAAAACTACAGCCCACACCCACATCTGATCTCTTGCTCTATTGGAAATCGGCGCATCCTCTGTTTGTTGAGAGCATTTCATCAAAATGACTAAGCGTATCACTGGAAGACATCTTGACAAAGCTTTTGTTTGTTTGCCAAGGAACCTGTTAGCGTCTACTGTAAGCTACACCAAAGCAGGTTCTTTGATTTAGAAATCTGAGTGGCAGGAGTGGCTGGGTTGGAAAGTATACCTCACTTGGTGTGTGGGTGTTGAGCACACCTATGTAGGATATGTGGCCAGTGGTTTGTCATTGCTAGTCTGGAGAAAGCTTATAATTAATGCAACCATTGGCTGCCATGTAGTTCATCTGAATGAAAGTGTACTGTATGTAGAATTCTGTCTCAAACCAGCTTTATTTCAAATCTTAATTTTCTTCTTTCAAATAGTTGTGTATAAAACTCCTCTTGAACTGAAGGCAGTGCTAATGGACCAGACAGTTTATAATCAGCCCGCGGCCTCTCTGCGTCTACTCTGTCTCCGTACTGGCTGTTTTTGTCCTGCGCCCACATGAGAGAGATTAGCAGAGACCTACAGCCTGGACTTCTGTAACCAGTTGGATCAGTTGCTCTGATTTGGCTAAACAAAGCTTGAACAATGTTATTGAGAGAGTCCTGGGGGCCACTCCTTGATTCAGATCAGAGCAGACTTTATTTTCTTTTCTAATTGAGCCTCTTCCAGCGCAGCCTAATCCCTACTCACTCCGCTCCACATACAGAGGCGGCTGCAGTAGAAATCCCTTAACCATATGGCTGCTGGTGTGCTGCTGCCCTTTGGCTCATATGGAGTTGTTAAGTAAAAATCAGACCTAGGAGGAATGGTCTCAGTAAGCCGTTCTTTTGCAGTATCTCCGTTTTGTCGTCTGTTTGACAATAAAAAAATGAATCTGTGATATCTTATAAAATAATGATTTGTGTCCGAGAAGAACGCCAGCTTTCAATGATGCATCTCTGGAGATATGTTCTGATTGTTTGTGCATTACCTGTAACCTGTTGTAAGTTGCTTTCAATTGTAGTTTACCATATTACTGAACAACAATCTAATTATGATAAGACTAATGCATGCAGCTTTTCAATATTAATATAAAGCTCTGCTTTTGGGTGTCATCTCAAATGATTTTGCATGTTTGAATGTGTTTGCAGAGCACCTAACTTCAGTTCAACCTTATCTCCACATGCTAGCATTGTGGCTCAGGGGATAGCAGTCAGTGTATTTGGGTTGGTCCCCCTAGCTGAAGTGGATAAAGAAGGTCAGTTTTGAGATTGCGCCTTTCAGAAAAGACCTTTGAGATTTTAAAATGGGACTACAAAGATAGTACATTTATTAGTCAGACATGTCAGTCTTCCTCTTGGGGTTTTAAAAGAAGTGGGTGACTTATGTTACAGGCATAGTCCATTCTACCCTTACTCATAAATGACCAGGAAACTCATCAGGTGGTGTACAACAAATCTTGACTTGAGTAGAACTTTCTGTTCTTCTTTACCGTGGGAAGTCAAGAGTACAAAAGTGCTGAAGTAAAAACTTTTCTTTTTAAAGACACCTGGAAAAGATTTCAATATCACAGGAAGGTGTGATGCAATTTAATAATGCTGGGATAGGGAGCATCCTCACTCCTTGGAAATGACTGTGTGGTATGGAAACACCTCAGCACAAGACAAGAAACATCTGGACAAAGTAGTATGCGCTGCATCAAAAGCCATGGAGCCAGGAGCTACCGCAATGTACACCATTAGACAACGGGAAAAAGGCCCACATTATTCTTCATGACTTCTCTCACCCTATAAAGTAATAGCTACCATGAAGTAAAGGGTTTGTAAAAAAAACCTCAAATTTATGACGCCTCATGGTATTATATCACCCAAATTTACTGTGGAACTTCTCTAATCCATCCTGTATTCAGACTATCTACCTGTCTGCTGGCTGTGCAGCTCGCTGTGAGGCAATAGTTAACTTAAGTAAAAGAATAAAGGTGTCACCCTGCCTACCACAGGCCCGGGCCTGCCTTCACATCATGTCTGTGTGCCTTTTATTGCCAACAAGAATGTTGTAACAAGCATAAGATATTCACTGTAAAGAACGCCCATGTGTTTTACGTTTCATCATAACTTAAGCCAGTCTTCCCGGACGATCTCAAAGCTTCAAAATGAAACTTTTTCTACTTTCATTTTAGTGAATGTTAATGTTGCAAGAATACAAAGGTTTTTTGTGCAAACATGCAAATCATCTCCTTGCAGCTGTTCACCAAAGTCTCCAGCCCAGTGCCATACGTACAGAACATCTATATGTGTCTGTGCCAATGCCACCATTACCACTTACGTAATAATAGCGTGGCAAATTATTTCTTTAGATTTGTCCCTGTCCGCTCAAGCTTTATCAGTGTATCAGTTTGTTCAGTTTACAATGCGCCTGCAGTTTCAGTGTGAGTCTTAGTTACCGCGCTGTGTTTGGTAGCAACCAGGGCTGCTCTGGGTGTGTGAACACTGACAAAACAACACTAAAGAAAGCTGTGTTGAATAACCTGAAGATGTTAGTCTGGTTTGAGAACTGTGTTTTCATTGTTTCTACAGGCTGTGAGTCATGTGATTAGATCACAGTATATATCTTCTGTCTCCTCATCTTTATTTAATAGTAGCCACAGAACGTGGAGGTATTTATAGCTCCTTGCCCTCAGAACAGAAACCTATGTTAACAGTAGTTAAGGTCTCTCAATCACACCCTAACGGGGAGCCTTGTGTAGAAACACTTCTAAACTCTCTGTGGTGGTAGTTCTGAACTTTGCAGGCAAAGAATTTGATTCCCTCTTTATAACCTCAGTATCAATATTCCTTTAATATTCAAGTTAGGGGAGTATAACAAATGGAGAGATGCTTCCACATGCTCATTTGAATGGTTTGATGAGTATTAAAATAGATTTAATCATGTGTTGAGGCCTTCACGTTTCAACCCAAAACACACAGATGGGAAATTTTAGAGCAACAAAGCCCCTTTCAGAAATGTGCGTCATTATTACCTAAATGTAATGGCAGTTTGACGTGTTGGTTTCATTTAGAAATAAATTTAAATAACTGTGAAACATTTATCACTGAATCCTCTAATGGGGACAAAATAATATCAGTTTAATAAAGCACGAATCACTGTGAGAGAAGCCCTATTTAAGATTTTGCTCATGTCAGATTAGTTTGTAAAATTGTTTTTGTTCTGCTTGCAGTGCAGATAAAAGAAAAAAATAACCATGTACCACCACGTGTCCAATTCTTACTGTTTAACAAGTCACAGTATTTTTTTTATTCATGTCAACTGCTTTGGAAAAATAAAAGAATATCCAGCAAAATGCTTTTCATACAGCGCGTGAGCAAACGGTAATTGGGGCTCAACTTAGTGCCTTGCCGTCATATGCTTGTGCACTGATAGCATTAAATGAGGAAACTGGTGAGAAAATGAACGAGGGGACAGACCGTAAGGAGTGAGGCAAAATATCGTGCAAGCATTGTGACTCTTTCTGTGATCTGTAGTCATGTGTGGACACAATTATGTGTTAAAAGCTGTGTTCCAAGCAGCACTGAAGCTCTTCTGGAAGCCTGCGGTGGAGCAACAATCATTTTGTGGCCTCAATTAAAACGTGACTGATCTGATAGGTCAGTTGTTGCTACCCAGAAAGAAGAAATGTTCCCACAACCCTCCTTTCTATTGCTGCTGACCTCCATCAGCAGAGGGCAGCAACATTTCCCCATATCCTCTTGTTTTTTAAGTCAGTCAGCACCTAGCAGTCTTTCTTTGCCCAGAGTTGTCTGCTTATTGCCGTCCCCAGAGCTGTAATTAGGCTCTCCCTTTCCTGTAGCCACTGCTGTTGATGCGAAGGTTAAGTTGAGCTCAGCCTGTCAGGCCCCCCTGAGGCTCAGTCCCTTCCTGGCACGGCATAGGTTAGACAGCGGTGAGACTTTCGCTGCATTACTCATCCTACTCCACCACTCTGAGAGAGCAGACTGCCGTTTGTTTTTTGGAGAGTAAATCCCAACTGTACTCCAGCTGCAGGTTAGTGTGACTAGAGGCGGGGAGGCCAGGCAGGTCCAGCCACGTTGAGTCTAGTTTTTGTGTTATGGCCGGGCCAGACGTACAGCTGATTCAGCCCGAGGTCTTCTCATCCCGAGTGAGTAACAGCAAGACTGCGTCCAGCGTCTGTGCACGCACAGAATACACACAGACAGACAGATCCATTTTTATTAGATCCTCTCTGACTACTCAGTCTGCAGAGGGTTTTTTTTTGTGCTCTGCTGTGTCTGTACTATTTGTTCTGAGACTAAAGTCACTTGATTCACAATCACACTCCACTTTGTTTTGGGGACTTAGCGTCCTGTTGGTCTGCAGCAGATGAGCCCCTCTGACCACTCACCCAAAGAAAAACGTGTCAACATGTTAATGTACCCTCATCAGCATCTGTCTTTTGTCACCCAAAGCAACAACATGCCTGTGTCCTGTTTCTCACCTTCATGTTGACCCAGGGGGGGGATGGAGTAGAGCCATGAACAGGCTCGTCCATTTGCCCAAAACATACACACACATTATGACACCCTGCCATGCAGCACCTCCGCATGAGCTACTCCATCAGACTCAACACCTCCGCTTTTTGCCGTGCATTTGTGCACCAGCTGCATGGGTGTGTAGAACACGGGGTCTTCAGGTGTGGCTGTCCTTCAGCCGTGCGTCCGTGCCTGTGGGTGTGCACGCATGCATGAAAAAGAGCAACAGGTTTGATTTCAGTATCAGAACGTTTCTTTGTCTTTTAGTGAAACTGGCAAACATGTTGCCCCTTTCTGCCCTGTTAGACCAATCGCACCGTACACCCCCGCCCCCTCTCCCCCTCCAGTGGCATTCAATATACAAGTTTCAGTTTAGCATCTGGGTGAGTGTGTCACACTCCCCCCCCACCTCCCCATTTAAATTCTAATTGATCACCTCCCCCAGTTCAGCTGATGAGATTCAGAGGACAGCAGAGAGTGAGACTGCTTTGATTAATGAGCTAACAAGAAATAGCCATGCATATATTACTTTGTAGTTTGTTCATTAGAAGTACAAAACAGAAATCATTTGGAGCACGTGCCATGTCATTTGACTTTTATGTCATAAAGACTGTAACGCTGGTTAATGATCACAGTAATTTAGTAAAAACAAGTTAGTATTGAAGCCATGTTTTGGCTGCTTTCTGAACTTTCCTTGCAGTCTCAGCAATTAGTCTAACGAACTAGTGAAGTTTTGGTGTCATGCTGCACATGAATACTTTACAGGCTATATTATCATTTATATTTCAGCCTTATTTTCTAAAATTGTTTTATGCTTTATTTTATGGAAGTAACAATTTTGTATCATTACATTTATTTTAATTTTTCAATTAATCTGTCTATAAAATGTTTACAATGTTTAGGAGGATACAAAACAGCGACCATTTTAGCTTGATAAATACTTAAATGATTATGAAACTTGTCAGGTTAATCGTCTCAGCTCTAATTGTAAACATCAACAGTGATTTCCAGGTAAATTTACTGTTCAAAAATTACCATTTTATGTTTGCTCATGCTGTTGTCTTTGATAGTAAAGCTGATTCTACAACAGCAGCATCGGTAGCAGATCTGTTTACAACTCTTGGAACCAGATGTGAAGACTGATTACCAGTAATGTTTCTGTTATGTGTTCATGTAAAAAAAAAAAAAGAAAATTAATAAGTCTGCTGAAAGTTCTTACAGTATCAGGTTTTTTGACCCTCAAATATAAAAATGTGCACAAAACTGCACAAATTCACTATTTGTCAGATTTTACTCCTTGAGAACATTTCATATAACCTTAGATAAAGTTTAGTCTTCTTCCAACTTTCATTAAGCCTCATCAGAACATGTCAGCTCTGTTTTACGGTAAGCTTCACCCGTGATCTTAAAAAGAATCGCTTCACTTTTCACAAGCCCTGCGGGTAGCTGCTCCTTACTTCCATGTAAACCTGCCTGCCTCATCTGCAGCCATGTGGGCTGAGCAGAGCTCCTCCCCTTCCCCCCGGCTCTCCTCCTGGTATAAAGGCTCTCTCCCTCTGTCCACCTCAGACCAAAGTTTAGAAAGTGTGTGTGAGGAGAGCTTACAGAGAGCTCCAGCACATGAGGGAAGAACACAACACACAGGGGGAAGGGGTATTTATTTATTCAGGGTATTTTACTCACACCACCTTTGATTCTTATCAACTTTTTTTTTTCTCTGATGTGGATTACTTCGAGCTGACTCGCTAGGATTAAAAAAAGGATATAGTGTTTTTACTGAAAGCTATGGTGGCTTACGATGAACTGGGTAGCTTGGTGCCTATCAAACGGACTCTGCAAGTGATAGACTACCAGAACCAGGCCAACAAAGAGTCAGAGGTGAGAACGCACATGATGGCAGTGTTTGCTGATATTTGTTTAGCTTTTACCTGTTTCCTTTCAGTAAGTGTTTGTCCGGAACTCATGCCGATGAAGTCATGTTTGTCAGATTGTGAGTGAATCAGCGCCTAACCCTGGTTTTATCTCACTTGGGCACACACTGTTTGTATGTGGTCTTTCAGTTGCCTTGCGCCCGTAAGATGAGACTTTGGACTTTGTGACTGGGCACTAAAAACAATGCTTGAGATACTACCTAACCTGGAGAAGTTAATCATTGAATTGCTCTGCACCTACGAAGTTGTGAATAGTGAACTGACCCCCCCTCGGTGTTGTGTATTCCCCGTCCGTTCTTAAGCATGCATCCCAGCAAGGCAGCTCAGCCTTGGTGGGATAGGCAGAGTTCAGGACAGTCAGTAAACTCAAAGTAGCACAAACAGTGAAGCAACAGGGGGCAAACTCTCAGTAAACAACTCTGCATCCTTTTAGTTCAGCCCTGTCTAGGATTACAGTGCTTTTGGCCTCTGGCATTTTAAGTGAATCCAGGTGATCTTTCATGCAAATTCAGCACAGCAGCCTGAGAGGATTCCTTCAGCTGCAAATTCAGGTGTGCTCTCTTTACTTCTAAAAGCCACTCCTTAGCTACTACCTTCCTTCCCCTTTTAAGGCTCGCATAGTTCTCTTTCAGAACAGAACTCAGGAAGATGTGGTTTCATTGACAGTAAACCACTTGATAAAGCAGAAGTCTTAAGGACAATTCACGAAGCGAATCCTGATTTCACAGAAATCCACAAGTGAGACACCCTTTTTAGCATATGACACAGGGTTGGTTCCCACGCTGACTTTTTCATGACTGTGACTCTTTTCATTTGGGCTCTGGCTGTTCTGTTCTCAGCTCCTATCAGCTCAGGCTGTGCTGTAATGGCAGGGACATCTGGGGTATGATCTCACAGCACTCACAGGGTTACATCAAAGAGAAAACACAGGAAGGGAGCTTTTAGGGTTCCCTGAAAAAACTGCTGATGTTTATGTGGTTGTAATCTTAGGTGAGGTGTTTAAGGAGCACACCACACATGTACAGTATGTATGTCTGGAGGGTCATTGTTCCAGTGATAATGGTTATCAAAGCAGCAGCACAAACCCCGGATCCGTCTGGTTTCCTGAAGTGAGCCAGACTTGCCGTACCTCCACGGAGTTCGTGGGTCAAACTGCCAGGAATAGCAACTTTCCCCGTCTGCCTGCACTGTTGCACTTTACAGCTGATAAACAAAGAGGGGGACTAGTGGCCCTGTGTTATTCTGGGGCCGGTTCCCAAAGGACAGGAAGGGCACAGTAGCCATCATACATTTCCAATATTGACTTTGGAACCCCACACCCTCCTGTAACTTTCACTTTATTTTCTTTGTCTACTGATATAAAAAGGTCGCAAATTGGAGTCTGGCATGTCTAGCCCCAACAGACAAGTCAAAATATTGTCTTTGCATGTAGACCACAGTCAAAGCAGTTGAAATGTGGCATCTTTTGCTGGCCCCGGCCACTAGAGGGCTTCCTGGGTTCTCCAGGCTGTCTGGCTGTTCTGGTCCAATGTGGAGACCCTGACCACAGCGGGCCGTGACTCGACCGCAGCTCACAGGCCACACCAGACTGAGCTGATCTGTTCCACAGCTGTGTCCGCAGGGCCCGGAGCCTCAATGGCTGCTCTGTTTCCCAGATTCGCTGAGCCAAGGCAAAATCCCATTTGGCCTGAGTCAGGAGAAAACAGCAGCAGCTTTTAGCGGTGCAGTGTTTGAGCAAGCCTTCATGTGTTTGAAGTTCTGAAAATGCTAAATGTTGGGGGAATGCAACCTTAGGAAATGCTAATTATGGCTGTGGCTGTCCCATGGTGTCTTTTTTTTTTTTTTTTTTGAAGAGGCTCTGTGGGCTGAAATCGTTGCCTTAGATCTTCAGGTCTTTGATTCCTGCAGCCTGTTGTTGCTGGCACAAGCCCAAGCTGCTCTCTTGGGGGAGGGGGGGGTCACCTGGCCTAGGTGTAGTGCTGCTCTCACGCGAGGCCTCTTGAAGAGCCTGTTTCAACTCGCAGCCATGAACACCACCGTGTATCCCCTGTACTGCTGCACCGTGTACACCCTTGAGAGGGGGGCAGATTCACTGTCTGTGTATGACTGTTGAGACTTTCGCTGACTTACAGCGGCGATCCGTTTAACTTAACAGTCCTGACACACTGCCACGCTGTCCCTGCTGCTTTTTCTCTCTGGGAAAGGGAGTTAAAGAGCTGGAGCAATCAGGAAGCGTTTATCTCACACTGTTTGAGTGATGGTACAGATCCATTCTCAAGTGGTGTTGTAGCTGTTGCCGGGCCAGATAGTAGCAGAGTGAGTGCGGGGAGGGGTGTTGAACAGCTGAGAGCAGGGTCTCGTGCATTCCTGGCATTCCTCCAGAACCCCTTCCCCTCCAGATCAGGAGTCATAAAGGGTCTTTGTGCTCAGTGGGCTGGCCTGGCTCAAAACTCTTCACATGATGGAGCCAACAGCTGCTGGAGCTGCTTCCTCCTCCGCAGTATCGCTGTCTGTCTGCTGGTCCGCCAGTCTGTCTGCCTGCAGCTCGACCTCAGCTCCAGCTACTCCTGTCTCCTCTCAAAGACTGGGGTCAGTAATGAGGATTTATGAGCCGATTTATCACAAGGAGGTCACAAGGGAGTTACCGCTGAGGTCTCTGTGAAAATCTCACAGTTGGCATTACTGATCGGTTCGTTCAGTGCTGCTGCACACAGAAAGAAAAGTTGAGAGTTTTCTTTGACATGAGCTATGAGAAAAGTGACTCATCTGTCCTTCCATTTTTCTCCTGCTTCTTCAGGAACCCAGCAACAAGCGTGTCCGTCCTCTCGGCAGGGTGACGTCGCTAGCCAACCTAATCTCTCCGGTGAAGAATGGGGCCGTCCGGCGCTTTGGCCAGACCATCCAGGTAAGCTCCCGCGACATCCCGCAAAAAAGGAGTTCCTCAGTGCAGAGGGACACCTCTTTGCTGTTCTGTACGTTGCACTAAACAACTTTGCTTCCGATTTGCAACACGTCTAACATCTGGGGCTTCCTTTTTCGCATCTGCAGGCCTCCTTCCGGGGAGATGGTAAGTCGTCGGGCGTGCCCCAGAAGCCTTGCAGCAAGGCAGCGGCCCCTACACCGCCCAAAAGGAGAAACAGTACACTGTGGTCGGAGACGCTAGACGTCCACCAGAAAGGAACTTTCTCCACCAAAGAGATCAAGCGACAGGAGGTGAGAATCAGCACTGAGACATGAGACAGTCGAAATTGACGAGTAAATTGAAGGACATGGTTACTACAACAAGGGGCAAAGTGTAGTTACAGATAAATGAGTGTGCAAAGCCAGAAATCTAGACAGTGGGCAGTGACTGCTAGACTAGTTTCACACATCACTGTGGTATTTGTGTCAAATAGTCTAAATGTGGCAAAAAGCCACCCAGGGCTCATTTCCTAGTCTATGTAAGCTCACATATACCTCACAAGCCAACGGACTGGCGCTCTTCTGCCCTATCTACCCCACCCCCCTACTTGTCCTGCATGTGTCAGACATCTTAGCCAACTGTCAGAAGCAGAGGGAGAGAGCAGTCATTGAAGCCAAAGATATCGAAGCTGACCTCAGTCATTTGGCACCAGCGCAGTTTTTTGATTTTTGTCTAATGGAAACTGGTTGCAATAATGTAATGACATCCTGATTCATGTGGTTTGCTAAAAAGTAGCTTTCCTCCCTTTTCTCAGGCCATATTTGAGCTGTCTCGTGGAGAACAGGACCTGATCGAGGACCTCCAGCTCGCACGCAAGGTTTGTACTTTTGATTCTCTGAGAGGGAGTACATATAAAGCAAACAGATTAAATCAAAGTCTGGCAGGCCTTCCACATAGCCCAGCCAGGAACTATAAAAAGACAGGAATTATTCCTGTGTCTTTCTCTTGTACCCCTAAAGCTCTTCAAGAGCTATTCTTAGCAATGCTCCTCCCTTTGGCCTGATGGGATGTTGTTATTTGACTGTTTTGGCTCTGCTCCCGTGCACAGGCGTACCATGACCCAATGCTGAAGCTCTCCATTATGTCCGAGGAGGAGCTCACGCACATCTTCGGCAACCTGGATACCTACATCCCTCTGCATGAGGACCTCCTGGCACAGCTCTCCAAAGCCACAGAGCCAGATGGGACAGTGGGCCAGATCGGACAGATTGTCGTAAGCTGGGTAAGTGTCCTGTCACAAAATAGCCCAACCTCTTCATTCTGTTAAAAGTCAGCTGAGTTTTCAGTAAGGAAGGCAGCATTAGTAAAAGTGTCCCGCCTCTCCTCCAGCTGCCTAGGCTCAACGCCTACAAAGACTACTGCAGCAACCAGCTAGCAGCCAAGGCACTGCTGGACCAGAAGAAACAGGACCGACGGGTGCAGGACTTCCTGCAGCGCTGCCTTGAGTCGCCATTCAGCAGGAAGCTGGACCTGTGGAGCTTCCTGGACATCCCGCGCTCTCGACTGGTCAAGTACCCACTGCTTCTCAAAGAGATTCTGAAGCACACTCCCACAGAGCACCCAGACGCTGCCAGCCTGGAGGAAGCGGTAAGTCGTGGATACCAGTTTGTTTAGTCCAAGTTGTGGCGTTATCTTAAAAACGTGGCTGAAGCTAATATTTTGATTCCTTCTGTGTTCAGATTACCGTCATCCAGGGTGTGCTGTCTGACATTAACATGAAGAAGGGAGAGTCTGAGTGCCAGTACTACATAGACAAGCTGGAGTATCTGGATGACAGGCAGAGAGACCCTCTCATCGAGCAGTGCAAGAGCCTGCTGTGTCACGGGGAGCTGCGAAACAAAAGCGGCACGGTGAGGAAAACAAACGCTCATCTTCCTCTCATCAACTCAGTGCTCCTTCAGCTGCTTTTTCACTTGTCAACACAAGCCTCACATCCCATATAAGGCAATCAGGCTGTAACTGCCTGCTTCACTGACCCCAAACCATCCTGACCATGATTTAAGCAAATGAGAATGTACTTTGATAACAGTAAAAAGCTTCTAGACAATGTTGTTGGTGGCTACGAAAAATATCAGTGCTCTGGTTTTCAATGTTTTTGTTTGTTTTTTTGTTTCCTTACAGAAGCTGCATGTGTTCCTGTTCACCGAGCTGCTGGTTCTGACCCGTCCCGTCACCAGGAACGAGCGCCACTGTTTCCAGGTTTATCGGCAACCAATCCCGGTGCAGGATCTTGTGTTGGAGGACCTGCAGGACGGAGATGTCCGAATGGGCGGCTCCTTCAGAGGCGCGTTTAGCAACGCAGACAAAGGTGAGGCTGGTGTGAAAAACGTCAAAATGTT
The DNA here is from genome assembly GCA_024633595.2 of Lepomis macrochirus. Classification (NCBI taxonomy): domain Eukaryota; kingdom Metazoa; phylum Chordata; class Actinopteri; order Centrarchiformes; family Centrarchidae; genus Lepomis; species Lepomis macrochirus. Next base: position 3,759,677 of record JALXJV020000024.1, read on the forward strand.
CATAGCAGTTCATGTAGCAATATAGATTGTCTTCTGTCAAATATATCAATTTGCTAATTCTGACTTTTTCCACTTTCTCCGCAGCCAAAAATATTTTCCGTGTGCGTTCCCATGACCCGAGCCAGGCGCAGTCCCACACGCTGCAGGTCAACGACGTCTTCCACAAGCAGCAGTGGCTCAACTGCCTCCGCAGCGCCATTTCCGTCTACCGGCCCCTCAGCCAGCCCTCCACGCCCACCCCACCCGCAAGCGACGCTCGGTCCAAGCGCCGCCCTTCCTCCGTCTCCGCCATCGTACACATGGAGGAAGCAGACGAGAACTGCCCACAGCGGGCCTCTCAGTCTGCCCCCAGCTCGCCGTGCGACAGCACAACCTCCAGCCCCTCCACGACGTCCCCTTCATCCTGCTCCTCCTCGTCGTCTTCGTTGACGACGTCACCATCTTCATTATCGCCGCTCTCCTCACTCATATCACACAAAACCAAAAAAGGAAAAGAAGTCTCTGTGTTCCTTGGGGAAGAGAAAGGAGACTATGGTGTGAACTGAGGTGAAAGGAGAAAATGGACTCCTGGACAGATATTTTTGTACATAAAAGTTTAAAAAAAACAAACCATGGAGGAGCGTGGGACTTGTATTTATGTGTGTCTGCGTGCGTATTATTAAAACAGTGTTCTGTGTTACTGTCCTCTTCGGCAGCTATTTATCTTACACCTCCATCCAAGCGCACCTCACAGAGACAGTATTCTGGAGAGACGTGCACGGCTTCGTACCAGCTCTACAAAGGGAAGCATGAGAAGCAAACCCACATTTCACACATGAATCTGTGTGTCATAAGTTTGTTGATTTCTTGAAGATAGAGGTGGTGCATTCAATCCTGTTTACTATTAATTTGATATTTAAGCATTATTTAGACCTTATTGGGGGGCTAATGAAAGTTTTACATTTTTATATCATAAAATGTATTGTATTTTTTTAGGACTCATAAAGCAGCACTGTTTTAGCGTTTAGGTGAAGTTTCGAGCATGCTTAGCAGGCCAGAAAGGAAGTGAACCCCCCCCAAAACAGTGAGATGTACAACACTAAGTTCCATATTTCTCTGTAGAGGTCTGATTTTTTTTTTTTGATTAATCAGATGATGTGTCTTATTTTTATACATTCCTTTATTGACAGGTATTAGGATCAGAACACTATTTTATTTTCTGCATTTACTGCAGTCAGAGGCATTAATTTAAATCCAGCAACAGATGAGATTTCAGTTTCTCTCTGTTAGAACAAAAACAAAAACATCATTTGTGTTAGCAAATTATCCAATGTCAAAATCATGTCTGAGAAGAGATGAGGAGTTTTGTTTTGAAACAAAATTTTGAACTGAGCCATGTTGGTTTTTGAAAAGCTGACTTTTCAGAATGAAACATCACTTTTCAGTGTAGCATCTTGCATGGAGCTTTGGTTGTGAACACTGCTTGCACCAGTTGAGGCGGCAGGATGTATTTACTTGTCCTGACAGACAGGACAGTTAAACATGTAAAAGACTGGTTGAAAATAAGAGAATATTGTTGAAGGTTGAAGACAAAAGAGAAAAGATGGATAAAGGTGTTTTGGAACTGCAATAGATTGTCAATGCAAGAGGTTAAACTCTATTAACTTTTAGAAGTTAATAGGATATCTTGCTCAGAGATGGTGAAAAATGAATTGTGTAATTGATGGAAAAAAGTACGTAGGGGACGGGAGACAAAAGAGGGCTTTTGTATGTGTGTACAAGAAAGTGAAAAGGGCAACTTGCTTGTCAAGAACTGTATGTAATTAAAAGAACATTAAAGATCTGTGTAAGATTTGCAACTGAACTTTTGGTTTCACGTCTATTTTTCTTTACTGAGTTAACGCCTTAGCTCAGTGTTTTGGGAAATGCTGTTGCTCGTTTTCTTGAAACTTAGATGAGAACACGGATACTGGCCTCATATCCGTATACTGAACATGAAGCTAGAGCAAGTAGCCGCTTAGCTTAGCATAAAGACGGGGAACGGAGATAAATGACTAGTGTCTGTTCACAAATGGGATACTAGAAACTCTAAAGCTCACTAGTTTACAGGATATATCTTGCATGTTTAACCCGTAAAAAAACAGAATTAAAGACGAGATTTTACGTCGGGTTGTTTGATGAACAGTAAATGTTCTGTACTTGTATAGCGCCTTTCAAAGTACTTTAACAGCGCTCTGCATTCGCCATTCACACACTGAGCCTTAGTGCTCAAACAGAAACGTTCACACACATTCATACACCATTCATACACTGGCAGAACAGCCAGGTTCAGTGTCTTGCCCAAGGACACTTCAACACGCAGCCTGGGGGAGCCGGGGATTGAACCGCCGACCTTCCGATTAACTGCCAACCCGCTCTACCTCCTGAGCCACAGCCGCTGCCTGTTTCATAACAAACAGCAGCCGGTTGCACTGACTTCCATGAGTCTCTGCTGGCTTGTGCAAAACCACTAATTTTTTTAGGTTTTAGGTTTTAGTAGGTGTGTATCGGACACCAGGCTAGCTGTTTCCCCATGTTCCAATAGTAGTCCTCATGCTAAACTAAACTAAGCTAACTGACTACCAGTTTTCAGTCTAAACTAAAACCTGGAATTTAAAAAGGAAACTTCGGTATTGATACATCAACAAAATATTTAGATTATAACTGAAAGAAGTTCCACTGAAAAATCAAACAGGCATTAAAAATTATTTTATGTCATTTTGATATGTTATGTTATGCATTCTAATGTGTTGTGGCCATCTTCAGATTTTTTCTTCATGTTAGGTTTTTTACAATGTTTTTTAAGTGACTGGTTATCAGTTTCAGCCATTTTGGGGTGGACACACCTAGCATACAACAATGGCTTCCACTTGTTCATGCCAGCGGCTTACTGCAGTCAGTGTGATTGTGGCTGGAGTTCTGCATTTGAAGTTTAGATTCTTGGCATTGTTTTATTATCTGCACTAAGCCTCTAGCACGACCCCACCTCTGCCTACGGTTCACCTCAAACTGTCAAATTGCCGGTAAGTCTGTTTCTCTCAGCTAGCTGACATGTATTATAGCTAAGGTTAGCGGCATGTTCCTGTGGAACTCTGCCTGACCAGCATAAGGTCAGTTAAAAGTTAACTTGACAATGACAGAAACTGACTTAACATACTTGTGGTTTAGGAGGTCGTATTGAACTTGTGGAAATTGTGGGGTGGCGATGGCGCAGTAGATAAAAAGCATGCCTTTGGTGTGAGAGACCCCGGTTAAATCCCCCACTGTGACACATCTACCAATGTGTCCCTGAGCAAGACACTTAACCCCTAGTTGCTCCAGAGGCATGCGTCCTCTGACATGAATAGTAATAGTAAGTCACTTTGGATAAAAGCGTCAACTATATGCAGTAGGAGTACTTTTGAAGCAATAGTTTATTTATCATAAAACAATACTTACCTCACCTTATCATGCCATAGTAGAAAATGATCATTTTGAAAACTTTGGAATTGAATGTGAAAAAAAAGTCATTCATGTATATTGATGTTGGGTTTTGCAGTATCTTCCAACATGACTATATGCTGTCAGTAAAGACTAAATAAAGTTGTAACAAATCAGAATTATCCTTTCGATGTTGGTCTATGAACATGAGTGAAATGAGTGAAAAACAAATCCCCTAGTTGAATCTCCTGGAACAATCTAATAACAATAGTGGTGAGGAGTTGTTGGGTTGCGCAGTATTAGGTCTGAAAGACAGAATGTCAGTATCAGTAACATATTTTAAAAAGCAGCATCCAACAATTGATAAAGAAGGCAGAAGGAACGAATTTTGGCCACATATGATGATGCAACAATTTGAGATAGAGAGATACTTTGTCATGACCTTTGACATTGTACCTACCTTTAAAGAAGTTCTTGCTGTTTACCTATGAAGGCCATTAATATGAAAGCATCAAATGGAAGATCATGGTTTAAAGTTAAAAGACAATGATTACTTTCATTCAGACCACCAAAAACAATTTAATCAGTAGCCAGCGCTGCTTAAATGATGTATCTCTTCAGTTTTGTTAGCCTTTCCCAGATGCGAAGATAGAAAGTGGTTGTTTACTTGCGTGAGGGTTGGAAGCGTCTGCTGAATCAAAGTGTTGATGAGCAAGCAAATGAAGTGGCTGAGGTTGATTTTAAGATGCCCCACACTCCATTAATTTCACTAGCTGCTGTTACATAAGAAAGTGGCTCTGTGGATAATTGGAGATCTCGCTCTTTATGTAAAAAACACATGCAGCTTTTAACCAGCACCATAATGTTCAGTTTTCTTTAAGGTCAAACAACTAAATTATCCCAGCTGAGAACCAGTCAAGACAAACACATCAGGACTCTCTCCACAGTGTACCAGAAACGTCTCTCTCAGCAGCTCGTCTGTGCTATTGAAAGAGCTATGGATTATTGAGGGACGCAGACAGCTGAGCCTCCTGTCAGTGAGCTTTCACCAGCACATCCCTTGACACTCCAAACAACTCCACTAAAACACCCTGACAGCTAAAAACTGCCTCCAGTGTCAGTATTTGAGCTGCCCTGTGGCCACAGCCAGCGGAAGAGGCTCACCGCAAAACATCAGATAAATTGGGGAAGCAGAAACTTCCCTGACTGGTCTGACTCAGTCTCCCAGTTTCTCTTTTACCAAAACTACATTGTGGAAGTGACACGTAATTCTGGACATGTCATCTGACAATGAGCTGAGGTGGCAGATTATGATAATAATGATGATGATATCTCTATTTTTAGCTACCAGGGGTTAAGTGAGCTAATTCTCGTTGCTAACACTGGGGTCGTTCATAGTGACAGTCCCTCTGAAAATGATCACCCGACTGTTTAGCCTCTGCTCTACAAAGAGTTTAGCATCTTTCAGTCAACCCAAATTTCCCCAACTTTACTGTTTTGGTTTACTCTCATGCTGTCATCAACCATGTTTCCAGTAGCAGCAGACGTCAGCGTTCAGAGGCTCTGATAAACCCACAGATCCACTGTACACTACCCTCCCAGCATCAAACACCAGACAGAAAAAGTTATTAGCCATTAGCTGGTGAACATAGTGGAACATTTGGCAGCTAAAAAGCCAGATATTTTTCTCAGGAGTTTGGTGGACAACACACGGGAACTAAAAGGAGAATGAATAATGGACTTAAATTTATCAGATGGGAATATCACTCAACTTCTGATGTATAAAAGCATAGGCTGAATGGTAAATAGGCAACTGTTTGCTAGCACGTTAGCCATATCAACTTTAAAATCAACTTTGCTTAGTCGCTCCAGACTGACATTTACTGCAGCTTTATTTTGATTTCATTTCCTACACTCCTTTTTAAAATAACATTATATTTAGACAATATTAAGCCATTTAAAACATTTTTCAAAGCTAAAAGTTTAGTACAAGTTTTTTCACTGATGTAAGCAATAGATACAATGTTTTGTCTGTTATCGACTACCGGAGTAAAGTAGCTGTAGGCTAACCCTGCCACATTTTCTTTGACATTTTCAAAATGTCATTGTTGATTTCTTGCAGTAAGTTAGATGAGAAAATCAGTACTAATCAATGCATTATTTTTCAAAGATGCCTGCTTAGCAAAGGAGGATTGGCTACTGGCTAGCTTCATATTTAGTTTAACAGGCATGAGAGTGGAATTGATCTTCTCATCTAACTCACCAACAAAGCTAATATAGCACTTCCCAAAATGTCAACCATTTATCTTAAATTATTTAAATAGTAATCTGGCTTCATTCAGTACTGAAGGGAACATAATATTGCTATTTGAAGAGGCCAATGGTGAGTCAAAGACAAGTCTAAACTTTTTTTGCCCACCTTGCCAGTAAAGAAAGTTGTTGACAAAAAAGTCGACATGGAAGGACTGTTTTGACAAATACTGTCCAGTAAGACAAATGCAGAAAACCTGCTGCAGTATATTTCATGAAGCACAACAAGAGTCTGTGTTGCTGAAGGCCCACTGTCGGTGCTGGTGGACCACGTGGGCGATGAATTCATTTACTCATGGCTCGTGCATGGTGAAAAGGTCCCACACAAAGAGATACACAGGCAGATAATATAACACAGGGATTGTCTAAGGGATTAACATGCAGACATGCAAAGGCTCACAAGCTGTGTAGCTTCTCTGTGTCTTACAATCCCTCTGTATCACTGAAGTGCAACAACATCTCCTTTATTGCTGGTGGATTAGAAGCCACTGGAAACTCGCTGGACATGAACCTGTTGTTTACCCTAGTCCACAACCACAACTAATAACACAACTAGCTCAAGAAAAAAACATGACCAGCAAAGTCTAGGGAGTGTGTACTCCATATAAATCACAGGCAGTTGAGGCAGAACAGCTGGAGGAAAACCAGACATTTATTTTCTCCATAAAATATGATTCAGTTTCACCAGAATTAGTGAATAAAGTTATAAAGTTGTGATTTTGTACAGTAATCAGGCCGGGACCCCAAAATATGTGGCTGTGGTTTGGTCTATTATTGAAAGAAGCCATGTAGCAGTAGTTTATTTAAACCATATATTCACATTTAATAAGCCACTTTATAATGTCTATAATGTCTTGATAAATGTAAGCGTACTAATCAAATGTCTAATCGGAAAAGCAAATGTGATCAGATCTGTGAGGCTGCAGTTAAAAAGCTGTACGTAAAATTTTAATATTTATCAGGTTGTGTTGTGTGTGTATTTGTAAAACACTTTTACATGTTCAAATTGTTTGGTATTTCTGTGTGGATTAGAACACGCATTTTCTTATACACATATTGCACACAAGTCTAAATCTTATTTTTCATTCGTAGATCACTTAATTCACATTTGTGACCATTTTGAGTCAGCACTTGGGGGCAAACTAAGAAGACTGGAGGTGAACTGGGTTCACAGCACCCCTCCGTCAAAACCAAGGACTTTCATGTTTATGTCAAAATATACTCTGTTCTGCTCGTCCTGACAGACCAGGAACTTGTTCAGCCATCACTCACAATCTGCCGAAAGGAGCTGTCAGCTCAATGTGCTTTTCTCTCCGACAAATATCACCTTGTCTCGTGGATTTCCTTTCGCCTTAGGAGATGACATGTTAGGGTGGGAAAGAAAAAACCTTGAACAGCAATTAATGGCTCACTAAAGTATCTGTATGGTATGTTTAAACGCAAAACAAAAGCAGAGTTGAAAGGGGCAGTTTGTGAGCAAGTAACGTCTGTTACAGCAGTATGTTTAACTTAATTACCCCAAAGTTGACTTTGAACGCTCTTTATCTCATGAACAACAGTCTTGCAATGATCAGTAAAATTCTCACTTATATAGTGCAGACAGAGTAATGCTGTCAAGCAGCAACTGCAGGACTCCAGAGGATAAAATTCTGTTTATTTTTTTACTGTGGACAGTGTCATTGGTTACATTTGTATGGCTATGAAACTCCCTTAGTTATCAGTAAATCATCAGTATAAATAATGAGCAAATTCATTGAAAAAAAAACAGAAAATGGATAAACAACCCTGAAAAAGCTGGACGTTCACCACAAATGTATTCCTCATGCAGCAATGAGAAATATCTAACTAGTGTTTAACTGATGTAGGCAGAATGTGAACTATTTTTAGGCAGAATCCACAGAGCTTATTTTATGCGTAAGTCCAAAATCTCTCAGGGAGTCAGAAATCTGGTGATGAAACAAAGTTCAAATAAATAAAACACTTTCAGGACTAAACTACCATGCTTTTTAATATAAACATATAAAACTGGCATACAACAGCTATCTTTGGCGGACATCTATGATGGACAAGTTTTGCGAAAGGCACGGTCTGCCATGGCCAGGTCTGACCACTCAATCTTGGAGGAACTTGTTCTTCTCCCCTCTGGGTGATGATACAGGTTCCCCAGGTTAAAACCCAACAGGTTTTATACCAACAGGTTTTTTACAGGCTAAAATTGCCCTAGATTTGCACTGAGCCTGAGCGGCTGACTGCTCTGCTCAGAAGCTCTTTATGGTGGTGAGGCTACCATCTCAACTGTTTGAGTACTCGAATGAACAAACAGATGCTGTAATGGCAGTGTTTTTCTATGTTCCACATCTCATGTATGTTTGCTTGTTTTCTGTTTTTATCTCTCTAATGTAAATCAAATTTCCACTTGAGGGACAATAAAGACTGAATCGAATTGAATTGTGAAGACTTAAATTGAAATGATGTAGAATTCATAAAGGGAGATGATGGAATATTTGAAAGAATGTGAAACTTTCTTCCTATTTCAAATTAAAGTTTGAATTCATACGCTATAAAACAAAGAGAATGAGTGAGTAGTTTTGCTGCTACAGCCACTTGGTCTGGTATATCTTATAGCCTATGGGTATAACCAGTAGCTCATTGTGGCTAATGTGCGTAACACGTTACTGTAATAATATTACTATGCCGAGTAACTACTAGTGTAACTAATTACTTTTCTAAAACAGTAACGTTATAGCAGTTACTAATCCAAGTAACGCTGCGTTTCTGCGTTATCGCGTTACTGAACGCACCATCCTTGATGTTAATGCGCAACGTTTTTCTAGTCAGCTGTTAGCCAAGAAGCTAAAGGAATGGAAAACGAGGGAGAGAGGCGTTCTTTCCACAGCTGTAAGTATCACCATTATTGTGTTACAGTCTAAGATACAAAAGAACATTGTCGTCCATTGTAAACTTTGTGCGACCAGCAAAAAAGCTTTCAACCGCGAACAATTCTACTTTTAAAGCAGCTGCTAAAGCAGCACAACAATGTGACAGAAAGAAGAGACCTACTGCCATGAAAGTGGTGGTAAGTAATGTAACGTTTTGTAAAAACACTGAATACTGCTCTTATAAATAGGCTACATGTTCAGAAAAACAGTAGTTCAAAAGTCGAGATTTACTTGCTTTATTTTTTATTTCAGCCCGTGGCGTTAAGAAACGTCATCTAGTTTTGGGGGGATGCTCTGCCACTCCAATTACCTTCTGTTAATGTCCTATTTAAACAGTAATAGATTCTGGAAACTGTCAAACAGGAGGATTTTTTGAGGGAGTAATAACTAACTAGTAATATATTACAACTTCTGAGTAACTTTCACAGCACTGGTAATGACTCCTCTCTACTTTTGCTGCTGTTACACTACATTTTAGCATTTCTCATTATTCCATAACTTGTGGACAGAATGGCTGTTCAGAAGTTTTAGTCTCTCTCTAATTCAGCGACTTGAATCAATTCCCTTTTGGACCAAATTTGGATAAATTATGCAATTATTATACGTGATGTTTCAATATTCTACTGAGACCAATAAACAGCAACAGCTTTACAAGAGGCCAAAAAAGGCTCTGCTTGCTAGAGTGACTTAAGTAAAAACAAACCCAGCTAACCTAGCCTGAAGGCTGAAAGCTAATAAGCTCGCCTTTGTGCACAGTAAAATGAGCTAGTGTTCCAGTCAAAAGAAAATGTGAAACAAATGTTTACAAGTGTGTGTGATGTTAAGTGAAATGGTATTTATCCTCCAAGATATTGCTTTCTGTGTTAAAGGGAGATTCAGGCTTTCTTTCATTTCCTCTTGAAGAGGCACAGGGCTTTCGGGATATGACACAGTGACCGTTCACTCTGAGATAACTGGAGTTTTGCTTGGACATAAGTAATGCCAAACTTCCCCTGTGTTTTTTATGTCCAGAGTCTGTGGGAGTGAGTAATTACTCCTTACATGCTGATACTGGCTGAGGTAAAGTGCAGCAGACAACAAAAGTGCTTTGAGGGCACATGACCTGCCAAGAGTGGTATAATAACTTACAAACAAGATGGCTATCAAACACACCAAGGTGCATTTTTCCATATTGGGTGGAAACACATGTAGGTTATATTTTGGAGGGGTATGCCTCTGCTTTGATTTAGCTTTTCCCTCAGTCACGAGAGCTATCAAACAGGAATCTGCTCCACATATCATACATTCACTAACAGATTAGGCAAAGTCTGAAATAGCAGCTTGGCAACCTCCTGGCTTGCCTCACCAGACTGAGTCACTCTGTCAGGTATGAATGCTCCTCGGGTGAGTGCTTTGTTTTAAAATCTGTCACCGGATTGTTTACTGTTCTCTTCCCCGTCCAAGCCTCCAAATGTTCAAAAAGAGATTAGCTGAGAGAGAAAAAAAAGGTCTGGTGCCGAGAAAACCCAAGAATCTCAGATTATCTCCGATTGTACTGACAGCTTCTTACTCTGTAGCCCCTTTCTCACTGCACCACAACCCATAAATGGTCCTGCAATTTTCCATGTCTGCATCAGGAGCCACAGTTCATTTTCCATGTAAGATGCTCCAGCAACTTCCTGGCTCCGGACCTGGTACAGTATGATTTCCATAAATATTCTATCATGGCTCCAGTGGGAATTAAAGCGGCAACATTCCCAGGTAATGGTTATGGTTATGAAACTTCGTATGAATGATAGCTTACAGCAAATGTGCCAATCACTACAGACTCAGAGGGCAGAGCATTAGATTCCGTGATTTCTGGATTTTTGCAGTGGAGAAAGATTCTTATTTAAGGTTTGCAGGGTCCATAGGGTTCATAGGGGGAACAAAATGCTCTTGTGTAACTGTGTACAAACTGTTCTGAACATGTACTTCCGAACATGTTTCTTTTAGCTTAGCTTAGCTAACACATACTGTGGAAAATGATTCATCCACAATACTTTTTAAAAATGTTTTTTGTGGTTCTGGCCACCATTCCTATCTGTAAATATTGTTCCCATGAAAATAATTAGCAACAAATGCTTAAAAGAAGACAGACAGGGTCAGAACCAAGAGTAGTGACATTCGCACATAGCCAAATTTTGGCTTGTGACCATTTGAAACAAAGCACTGTCTACTTGCAACCTCTGTTAGGGGTCGCATACTTTTACTACAATCTGTCATAATGGTAACTTAGAGTTAGATCATTTTGAAACATAAAATCATCCACTAATTCCCAAGAATTTTTGGAGATAAGTTTAAAATCAAATTGGTGAACCAGGAATTGTATCTAAGATTTAAGATAATTATCTTAATATGACAGATTTGTCCTGTGATTGTCTTGTCATCATTTTTATTAATAATGTTGCCGTGTTCTCAGATCTCAGCCATTGCTTTCATAATTACATTGTTATCATAACCAATAGAATGATGGCCAAAACTACAAAAATAACCTGAAGCAGCCCAACAAAATATCCACACGGAAATACGAAATTAGTAAAGGTGGCAGTAGTACAGACATCAATGAAAATGAAAAATAGTACTTCTAAGTATAGTATTATAATAATAATACTAATAAGATGACTATAATAATAACTGTAACAGTGGCTGTCGAGCAGGAACATGGGAAACCTGCAACCACAGATCCAGACTCTACAGCTTTGGAGCCAGAAACACCTGCACAAAGAGATGTTATGATGTCCACTCTCATGTATGGTGAATATGAAGCAAAAGCCAGGGGGTGATTAGCATAGCTTAGCATAAAAACTGGAAGTTTAAAATAAAATCAAAGGGGATTATCCTGATTTAGGTTTAAAATCAGGAAAAAATTATACCTGATAATGCTATAAAACACTAAATTACACACTGTATGGGGACTGATCTAAAAAAAAACTATTTTTATTTGTGCATCTATTCACATCACACTTTATCTGTTCTTCTGACATATAACTTATATAATATAATTATTAAATAATCGCATGGCCTGATGTAATAACAGGTTGCTGTTTACAGGTGGCTGTGGCTCTCACCACTCTGCATGTCGAAGTGTCCTTGGGCAAGACAATGAATTGTGTGTGTGAAGGTGCAGTTGACACCTTGCGTGGTAGCATCTGCCATCAGTGTGTGAAAGTGCATGAATGGGACTCGCATGTGTCGAGTGTTTTGAGTGGTCGGAAGACTAGAAAGGCGCTTTATTTATAGCTACAGTACATTTACATTTACAGCTGCTGGAGCATGTTGACAGGGGCTGCCTCTTAATTCATAGCGTCAAGGTGAGAACACAGCATCAATGTTTTGTAAAGCCTTTGAGAACAGTGTTGCATGCATGTGTGTGTTCACATTTGAGAAAGCGCTGTATAGGTAAGATGATGGATATGAGGCCTCATAAAAGAGAGATTTGGAACGTGATTTATCTGTATTTTCGAGTGACAGTTACATCTGTGTACAGAGTTTCTCAGTATTAAAACATTGTAACTAATCCAACGAAGGTTGAGGTCAAGACATTGTAACTAAGCTTACTTAACTAATCTGATAAAAATCTCACTATTATTTTTCCTAAAGTTCACAGTAATAAGTAACTGTAATAAACTGACCTCACTTTGTGTGTCTTTTATGATTTCATGATTTCAAGTGCTTTCTTCATATCCGAGTCCAAACAAAACCTTTAGGTTCACATTTAGATTAGATGTTTTTAGCTGGTGTAACTCACTCTGAATGTGACTCTATACATTTTTAAAAAATAGGAGAAAATGTTTTGTTTAACTTTTCCTGTCAATGTTTCTCATTTTACCAGACAAAAATGTACCATCTGCCATGCTTTTGATGATGATCAATATTACGAGCTCAACACCAATACCTTTGCCTGATGTCTCGCAAGATGTCCAAACGAGCTTTGACATCATTCTGTCAAACTGAAATTTGAATTCCCCTCTCTGCTTGCATAAGGAAATATTACCTATAATACTCCAGAGCTAAAAGGAGACTGAATAACTATTAAACACTCATTATTGGACCAAAAACGTGACAGTTGTTGCTCTGTGTCTTCTCAGTGTAAGCAAATGTTATATTTGCCACATTTTACAAGGTAATAAAATGTTAATGTTGTGTTTACACCACAAAAAAATGAGCTTTAAAAAAAACAAAACTGCTTTTTTCTGCCGTTCAGTGTTTTAATATTGTTTTATATCACCAGCAGGCATATAAAAATACATCTGCAAATAGCAGTTGGTGTTTGTGAACGCTGCTCTGTGCACCTCTATTTTTCCCACTTAATCGAAACCAAAAGTTCAAACAGACATCTGTAGAATGTGATATTAGTTAATTACAATACCTACATTTGAGAACATGACTACCTCAAAAACAGAAGATCTACATTTGTGTAAATCATTTTTTTGCCAGCTGAATCAAGATATTCAACATGTCAATATTTGTGGTCACGATCCTATTCTCAAACAGAGCGTAACCACATCATGTGACAACCTTCTGTATGAACAAATACTACTAATACTGCTAACCTCCCGTGCCGGAGGGCCCCTGTGAACTATGAAGATAACAGCTGATTTGATTTGATTCAACAGCGCTTGCTTTGTATCAACTCTTTAAATTAACTCCTTAGCTTTTATGTTGTATTTGATTTAATGTTGAACAGGACACCTTTTTTAAAAAAAATGCATTAACATGATAATTGTAGATTCTTCAATCATATTATAATTAGTGGTGTGGTGTGTGCACGTGATCAGGATGGCACCACCTCGCCTTATTTCGAGACAGGAAAAACCCTGGAGAGGTATTTATATGGATGCCAAACCAGTGGTTTTCACTGTCATCACCAACCTCGTCCTTCCCCTCCTTCCTCCCTACTCTACCTCCTATTCTAAGTTAATTGAGGTGACTGAGTTATGTAAACTCTATGATCTATTTCCAGACGGCTGCTTGTTCCTCTTCAACATCAAAGTGAGCTGCTGTTCTTTCAGTAGAACTATGTGCTCTCCTCCCTGATGACCGCAGATCCTCTGTTAAACATGGGGACATAATGTGTTTGAGGACCCCACAGCAGGCAGAACTAATCCTCTCTGTGTCCTAATACTCTCTCTGAAAGGGTCCCTCTTTCCTCTTTGAGCCTGTTTTAGCTTCATTATGTAAGATTTCCAGGCTAGACTGTGTTGGCCAGACCAGCTTAGTGGAGTCCAAGTCAAAACTAAGAAATAATTAAAGGAAATGTCAGATTTGTTAGAACCGTTTGGGGCCAAAATCCAAAGCTGTAGCACAAGTTGCACTGTCACAGAAGGGAAGTGCTTTAAGTTAAGACATTGTTTGCAAGGTTGTAAGGTTATAGTAGTGCCACTATAATCTCTGCAACTGAAGGTTTGTTGTTGAAAATCTAAGATCAGTTCAATATCAGTTTATGTCATTTGTTTTCAATAAAATATTTGCATGCAAGCAAAGAATGACTAAGGTTTCAAGATTCTGTTTAGGTACTTGGTTAGAGAAACATCGTGGTCTTGGTTAAATGTTTAACACTTATTTGAAGCATAATGCAAAACTTCACTTTTTGAACATTTAACCAATCTTTCCTAAAATTAAAAGCGTTTAGTTGCCCAAACCAACAAACCCAACATTGCCCAGCTATCTACCCTCCGCCCTATAACTTCTGAGCCACACATGCATTTGATACTTTCTAATTTAAAAAATGTTGCAGATGAACCAAATGAATACTGTGAATCTCTAAACCCTGAGTTATGAGTATCCTCCATGAACATATTGAAGATTAGATGACTGCATGCTAAGCTCCAGGAAGGAAGGAAAGTTCAATACAAGTGACATATCCAGGCATATATATATATATATATACATCCCACACCTGGTGTGGTGGTACTCCACAATTAGTGACATCATCAACAAGTTACAAGGATACCCAGACAGCTGTTTTAAAAAAAAATATACATGGAAATAAATGTTGATCTATTCCCTGTCATGTTCAGTGATTGTGATGAGCATAACTTGTTGATTATGTCACTTGTGGGATCACCTGTTAAAATCTTACTTAATAATAGCTGAGGAAGGGTTTACCACAGGGACTCATGTGTAGTTAATCCGCTGCATGCTGCGCGTTCTTCTAAATTACTCATACACGCCAAATCTGTTCATACTAGCAGTTCTTGCATGAGACCCGTTGATTCTGTGGCAGAGGAAGGCCAAGAGAGCTGCTTACTGATCGACCTGTGGGCTTAGATTAAATAAAAACCCAGTAAGCGCGTCCTAGCCTTATTTTGTTTCTCAAATGCACACTTTCACACCGTACAGTCAAGGCTTTTCGACGAGCGTGGGAACCTTTTTGCGAGCTCTGGCGACATGCCTGCAATGCAGTTGTAAAATACCAGCTGTCATTCAGTCAGTCGTCATTGGTCGATAAATGACACTGACGTTGACACTTTGTCTCACAAACCTGCCTCTCGCGTCAGAGTGCAAATTCACCTTTAAAGTCAGTTATAATTTATTCTAGCAGCGTTGTCTCATACCAGTCAGCTGAGCGGTCTGGAAATGACATCCACTCCTTCGCTTCTCAGGGTGTGGGCCGAAGAACAGTACGAACTGGTAGCAATTATGGTTCACAAACAGAATTTACATAATCTCAAAACTTATTTACAACCGTGTGTAGTTTGTCTTCTTTTGTCTTCTAACTACAACTACATTCAAAAGGAAGCATGTAAACTTAAAGTACAGTGGGACATCAGAGTGACCTGGTATCAACAAAACCAATCTTCCGCCAGTGTCCTTGATTAATAAACACTTAATGTCCTAACCGGTGGCTATGGCCATGACCTGGAGACCTAAATCACCTGCGCTCATAAAATCCGTCTGAAACTGACAGATGCAGGGAGACTGGTTTCATAACCGCTAAACATCAGGCCACAGGGTGTGGCTGTGGCCGCCTGGCTGCAGGTCACTGGGTCAAGCTCAAAGATGAGAGGTGAGGGTTGAGGTTTTACTGGAAATATGGAGGCCGGCTTTGCCAGTTTCTTTATTGTCACGGTGAACGGGAAGTCATCTTGCGTGGGGCGTCGCTGTTCGTTTGATGGACAAAAAGGGAAATAAAGGGGAATGTTGGACAATTTTTAAAGTCAACGCAAGCAAATAGATATGTGCATGTGCGAGCAGTTATTTGAGTGTCGAGTATTTCCCTGATTTGGTCCATTTTAACAAAGTAAAAGTGATGTTTTCCATATATTAATGCACTTTGTAAGTATAACGATTCTTCTTTAGTTTTCCTAGTTTTCATGACATCTATTTTTTTAAGTTATTGAATTATTGATTTACATGTCCAAACTGAGATTCCACAAATGACTTCACACCCCTGCAGGAATTTAGATAACCCCCTCTATCAGTGACCACACTGGTCTCAACATCCAGACTGTGACCTATGGTGGCCTCATAAAACCATGTGGTCTCTTCTTCTACTGTCGTCACACGTTCGGATGTGTGTGTGAGTTTGTGTGTGAGACAGACTGTGGCTTTTGGGCGTTACTTATGTGAGAAAAGCAAAACAGGGCTCATCAGTAAATGTTGGTCAGTGGTTCAGTGTGTGGTTCAGAAGTCTCTGCTCTGAGAACTCTCCGCCTCCGTCAAACCCACAGTGTATTTTATTATATAGTGGACACATTTAGTTTTGCTACATTCATTTTGCTGGGTGAAAATCACCCACTTCACATTTTTTGCTCACATTTGTCAGGGATCTGATTCCATACCTGAAATAAACAAAGATAAAGCATGTGGAATGTCATATTTTAAGTCAGTAAAGTTCAGACTTTTCAGGAAATCTCAGTTTTCTGAGCAACGTCAACTTTTCCTCTATCTGATTTCTCCCAGTTGATTTGTTAATTGAGCTGTTGTCTCAGAGAGAGATAATAACTAATAATAGAGATGTACGCCACTAAACCAAACTGAAGGTAAAAGTGCTCCAGGTTTTAAATATCCTGCTCTGGAAATGCTTGGTGTGAACATACCTTAACTCATTAGTACAGTTTTAGGAAGCAGACCTGCACTGGAAGTCAGCAAGCAGCCGACTCCAGCAATCTGACCTCACCTGAGTCGAGCGCTCTCCTCCAGTCTGTTGCGTGTCAGAGTTCCTGAGAGCCACCTGGTCCTCCTCCACCACCTCAGGGAACACGCTGTGTTATTCAGGCCATTACTCACCGCGGTGCTGGATTACTCACGCCTTCCCGCCCTCGCTCTGTTACACTCCAGAAAACATCTTTGTGTGAGATGGCCTCCAACACAGCAGATGCAGATCCCTGCCAACAAACACGCCTCCATCGTCTGCGGTGATAAACAGAAACAGAGGTGGACTTTCCCATCCCTCCGGTGACAGAGACAGCACTGAATGAAACGCATCAACAATAATTCGCCAACAAAACAGTTATGTAACTTCTAAAACAATGCGCCATGCTCAGAATAAAGGTACTGCCACATCAGAAAGCTCAGCCACAAGCAAATGGATCAGATTTCTAAAAGGCTTTCACACAAAAATGATAATGGTGACTGAAAAGATTATGAAAACAAAAATGTCTACAGTATCTGTTGTCAGGTTTGACTGTATCTAACCTATATAACCTGCAGTGCTGTTGTTTTCCCTCTAGACCGAGTCAGTTCTTTGTAATTAGAATAAGATGAGATAATTGTCTTGCTGAGATCAGTCAGATCCTGACACACTCCGCTCACACTTTGGGCGCATACCCTGCTAGCAAGCTATAGCTAACGTCTGTAAAGGATCCTACATTAATATGACTAACATTTTCAGCAGTAAAATTAGGTGGAAATTTGTTTTCAAAGCAAGCAGTGAAGCTGCAGGCTGTCTAAACATGGTCGGCTAAAACATTCAAAAACATTGACAGTTAAAGTTTTGCCATAATGGGTTTGTCCCTGATTTGCTTTTAGGTTGTGCAATATGTGGTGAACTAAAACGAAATACTTTCTGTTTAGTAGAACATCTCTGCCTGACGGAAATGTTGGTTTGCCTCAGGCAGATCACTCGGGCAGATCAGCGTTAAAATCCGAGTGGCCCCTGAACGCACCTGTTGTCTTCAGAGCGCTTTATTGACTGAATTCTGAAAGATGCACAAAGTTGCTCAAATTCAGAAAGCTGTGATCTTTTTTACATATATATATATGTGTGTTTATTATACTTAAATATGCAATACAATAAAGTAAAATGGCTTCATTCTGCTCTGTGTGTTGTGTCCATAGACTTTTACAAATGCAATGCACAGACAATTCCGGCTTCCCAACGTTCAGTGAGATGATGCTGGCAAGACGGCAGACATGACAAGGACTCAGGGGAGTTTTACTTGTCCTTTTCAATAAATAAAATTGTTGTCTGACTCTTGAATTTTGCGAAGCCCTTTTAGAAGCCAAATCCAATACAAGTTGATTTGCGGTTTGATGGTTATTTACACGCGCAAGAAGTCAACAGAATTTAGGAAATGAAGTGTGCACTACTTAAATTTCTGCATTGCTGTGTAATCTGCGCCTGGTCCTGTATGTGTTCAAATTTCCAACCAGCTTTTTGTTTGCTTGTGTTCCTCCAGAAGATGACATCACAGAGAAGTTCAAAGCATGTGCGAGGTGAACTCACCAACCCTGCACTGACTGTACCTCCACACCTGGCTCATGTTGCCTCCTAGATTTAAGGCTCTCTGTATTTCAGCTAGCAAGCCTCTTTTTGTGTCGCTGGATGTTACTGGGACAGGTTTGAACAATGTCTCCTTTGTCTTCCAGCAGGCTCACCTATTCCTCTGCCTCTCTGAAGTGACAGAGCAGGTGACAAGGTAAGATAAAAAGCCCTGAGATTAGCTTGAAAGGAAGTGTGGTGCGCCAGATGTTTCCAAACTGCAGAGCAGAAGGCTTGGAAGGGGGAAGAATTTAACTTAAAAGACTTGAAATGAATAGCTAATAGATGGGTTCCTACAATTATACACTGAAACTGTAACTTAACATTTACTGTGCTGCTACCACTGTACTGACAAGTGAGTCAGAAAAAATGATTGACAGCTGATAGAGTGCTAGATGGCGCATTCTACTCTGCAAGCTTGTTCCAAAGTCCAGCAGACTTCTGTGATGGATCTGTCTAAGCACTCTGGGCTGCCGTGCGGGTAAGTTGGGGTTAAACTGTCCCTAATGTAATTGAGTGTGAGGCCTTTCCTGCCTTAAAAACAGCATAAGGTTGAGACAAAGCAACTTCAGTATGAGTGTTCTATAGTGCAACACTGAGTAGGAATATGTTTTATCTCCTAGATCATCAAAAGCACAAGCTGGACCATCCCTCATGGAATTTTAAGACACCTTTACAGAAACATCAAACAGCTTCCGACAGCGCTGTCCATACATCAGTTTGATCATGATAGTAATAAATAACAAATAACAATTTTTTTTTCTGAACTCTTGCAGTCACTAAATAACTGCAGGTCTCTTTTTCAACAATCATCTCAGTCGTTGTAAGTCATTTATATCCATGACATTAAAAATATTTAACTAATGAAATGACTCCTATATCTAAGAAATCCATAATAAGATATGAATCTTCTTCAGCTCGTGAAATTCATCTTCAAAGCCGTGTGGACAACACAAGCCTCATTTAGTTTTGGTCCCATTTAAACATTTGTTGACTTCTCTTCTCTCCTCATTCACATCAGTTAACTTATTCCACAGTCAGGCCATACAAACCTTCTCCAGAACCTCACAGTTACAAGACAAAGTTTGGCGTTAAAAACTGTACACAAGTACAAGTTGTCTTTGTTATAAGCTTGGCGTGTACTTCACGAAATTAAATTTTTATTTTAAGTATTAAATTAAAAGTATTTACTAGTATTTATGATTATTGGTCTATTATAATTGATGTATTAACACATAAGCTGCAAACCCACAAGTCTTCTTATACTATTCTACTGTTGGGTATTTTAATCTGTAATAATAATAATAATAATAATAATAATAATAATATATTTTTGGATGGTTATCTGACAAATTGTTTTGACAGTCTTCTATTTTTTTCCTTTTTTTTACTTGTCATGGTCATTTATTTTTTCAGGGTCAGAGTTACAAAGAGACCCTGGTACTGTAACAATAACAGCATCCTCGTTGTGCTTACAAGGCATCCATGCTCATTACACACCCTAATAAGTAGCTGAATCAGATACTCAATCTCTACATCTCAACATCCGTCCTCTCGGTCCAAAATGTCACAAGGAATTACCTGAAGTCCATAATGCAGGTATTTAGCCGGGATATCTGATGTAATTGAGCCAACTTAGTGGAACAACAGAAACATTGAAGGAAAAATGAGTTCCTCATCAGTCTAATGACAGCGACCTCTTTTCTACCCAGAACAGAACGGACTCATTAAGAAAATGTCCAGTGGGGGTAAACTGTTTTCAGAGGAGCCTTGAGAGTTCTCATAAAACTGGAAAAGCAATGAAACGTTCAGATTTTCATTTCTCTCCATGCAGATTTATTTTTTTCATTAAATGGTCATTAGATGAAGTCATGGCTGACGGATGTTATTACCTTTAATTATTTAAAGGTAGTCATTGTTCATTTCCTCTCCGTTTCCAGCAGCATGGGAAGAAAATTGGCAGTCTGATTTTAGTTTTAGAGAAAGGCTTGTGAAAAAAGTTGACCCCGTCTGATACGGGGCAAATAGTGGAGACTTTCCATTTTTACACAGTTTGCGAATTTGTCAGGAGCTCTGCAGTTTTGGCTTCTTTATCACGCTGAGTGAACATGTGAGAGATTATCAGAAAAAGTTGACCATTTGTGTCCATCGATCCTCCCTCACTCTTTTAAATATAAAGAATTCTTTGGTACATGTACACCCAACTGTGTGTTTTATTTTATATCTGTATGTGCATTTTCAGCTTGTGCACAAAAAGCAGGTAAAAAGAAAGACAGAAGATATTAGAAAAGTTGATTAAAACAGATTTCATCAATAATATGCCATATCCTATTACAGTATTTGGTTAGAGATGCCTTCTTTAATAACAGCGTTAGAGTGTACTTCCTTGAAACATTAGCCATGTGCACCTTCATCTGCAGGTGCTGGTTTAGGTATCAGATAGTTTCATTGCCATGTGAAGTATTCTCTATCTTTCCCCTGAAGTGAAGCTGTTGCCCTACTTTTTCCTGTGACCTCCATTCACGAGCTGTCATTCCGCTCTCCTTTGTTCTGAATGAACTTCCTGCAATCGAGCAATGATTGCTCGGTGCACCTGATCAGCAAGACGCTGCAACCACGTTTTGCAGCGGTAGGTCTCTGTAAACTAACTCTCTGTGGCGTGGACATGAACGCCGTGAGAAAAGCGATGGGAAAACTCCCTTTTCCTTTCAGCTTTATCAGCGGCAGCGGGAGCCACGGTGGGAGCAGGACGGCTCAGCCCTGCAGCGGTACCTGTCAGGATAAAGGAGGGAGAATGTAGGCCCATTGTTGAGCTGAGGACTGATTGCTGATATGCTGGTGGTAAGGTAGGCTGGGATATTGTGTCGCCCCTGGACAGGTTGTGACAATATTTGACTCAGCTGTGGCACACGTTCAACCGATCCAGAGATATGGTGTCTGCAGCTCAACTTTATCACCCCTGAGTGTTGTGTAAGTCTCACCTGTTATCTTGTGTTACACAAGATGAGCCCAATTTCTAGTCTAGACCACATGACATTCTGCATTCATCACCCAGATACTTCTTATATAAAAGTAAAATGACTGTTAAACTCACCCTTTGTTGCCCAGTTTGCCGGCAGGCTTACATTGTTACCTGAAGTTGAATTTCTCCAACTTCTGGCTTATCATGACAGTGAAGACAATACTGCAGCAGGAGTTGTTCAAGTACACATAATTTTATATGACTAAGCAAGTCTGAATCACAACTGTTTTAACAGATTCCACCTAAAGCCATTGTTGAAGGAATAGATTTAGATTTAGGGAAATAGTTGCCAGACAACCAGAGCAGAGACTCTGGGAAGTGCTCCCAGCCAAGAAATACTTCCGTTCATAACCTCCCATAATACCACATCTTGGCGTTTTTCCACGTCAGTTTCTGTATGGATTGGTCGAAAAAGATGGAACGTGAGCTTTAGAGGTGCTGGTAGGTGGCTTTAGTTACCCGTCGACAGAGGCTGCCTAGCTGTTTCCCCTTTCCAGGCTTTATGCTGAGCTACGTTGAATTACAATATTCGTCCACAAATAGATATTAGGCGATAATGAAAAACACATACTAACGGAGAAATGGTTTTCTGTATTGATGCAATCTAATGCATGCAAACATGCATGCATCTGTCGAATCACATACTGTATGGTCCAGATTGGTAAAACATATCCTCTGCTGCCCCAAAGGTAATTTTGCTGTTTAACCTGTTGCCCAGATAAGCACGCATAAGCATCCAGAGTTTGTGACAACAACTGTATTCCAAAGTCCATGGTGTAAAACACGGGAGAATGACATGGGTACTGTGCATATGGACTATTTTAGTCTAATAAAAACAGGTAGACAGCACTTTTTCCTCTAAACTTGCAATATGGGAACATAACTGCACTCTACACAACAGAGATCGGTAGGCTCTGAATGCTTAGAAGGCATAAATATAAAAATCACAAATATGTCTAAAACCATCCATCCATCCATCGTCAACCACTTATCCTGCGTCCCTGGTTGTTGCGCAGGGTTGTCTAAGACTTTGCTGACAAAAACTAGACTAAAACATAATTAAAACTAATACCTCTAAAACTAACATACAATACATACAGTTTATTTGAAATTACTAAGACTCAAACTGTACTTAAAGGGAGAGAGAAAAAAGAAGCTAAAATAGAGCTGACTCTGGCCACCTCATGTTAAGTTATAGATTTGCTTATCTGTTGTTGCCCAAACAGCAAATTTGACTTTCAGACCCCTGGATTGAGCCTGGTGATAAATGTGTTGCGACTATTTAAGCGGCATCCGTTACTTCCTGCACTCGGGTTGCAACAGCTCACTTTACAACTGCTGGGTAGTGAGAGATCCAGGTCAACTAAAGTGTGTCTGAAAGATTAATCAGTTCTGCAACCAGATAAAGAACTATCCTAGACTAAACCTATATTCAGACAGATCTACTGCCTGCAACCAAAAACAATTCTATCTGTGATAAATTACAGGGTGTAAATACCTGTCTTGAAAAGACTGTTTTTCAGACTTTTCCATACAGCTTTTTAGATAAAACTATTTCTATTCTGTGCTTTTGTGGTTTCTTTACCTGAGTGTAAACATCACTGATACAGGTAAATAGTTAAATATTTAACAAGGTCGACTATCGTCTTTGTTTCCATTTGGAAGCGTACTGATTCACAGTAACTGACACATGTAATATTTCTGTTTGTTTGGAAAAATGAGACGAACTATGAGCTTTGACAGACACAGAAAATATACTGTATGTGTCTGTATAGAGTCGTGTCGTTATTTATTAACCAAAATGTTTAATTTTCAGGGTGTTTTTTTATACAATTAGAATAGTTATTCTTGACCAGTGTTGGGCACTGACGTGTTACTCAGTAAGTATTCTGTAAGCTGTAAGTATTGCCATTGTTGTGTCACAGTCTTAGATGCAAAGAACACTGTCGTCCGTTGTAAACTTAGCACAACCACCAAAAAGCTTGCGGCCGCGAACAATTCTACATCTGATTTATTGAAGCAGCACAGCAACGCGAAACTTCTAGAAAGAAACTGCCAGTGATTCATGCACTCGACGGGAGAGAGTGGGGTTAAGAAGCGTTTTATGTTTGTAAATGCACTGAATACTGCTCTTAAAGATGCTTTAATTTTTTATTTCAAACTTTAGCCCCAGATGTTTGGTAAAAACCATCCTCCTTGCTGCTGTTATAAATATTAGTTAAAAAGTCAATAGAAAGGAGAGACTTCTTTGTTTGAAGTGATGAGGTAATGAAAGTAATACAGTAATGTAAAGATTTACGTAACTAGTTACTTTTATCACCCAGTAATAACTGAAGTAATATCATTACTTTTTAAGGAGTAATAAGTAACTAGTGACTTATTACAATTTATGAGTAACTTACCCAACACTTTTTGTGACATATCCCACTTTTGATCCATCAGTGTGACAGAATATGTCAATGTATTGCAGATTAAGAATCTTGCATTTTTATTTCTTGCAACAAATAAGAATATCATTTAGGCAGTGACCAGCAAGACTAAATGAAGAGCTTTTTGGGAGCCAAAAGTGCTGGCTGTCAGAAAGGAACAGAGCCATAAGTTCTGACTCCCTTCCAAGAGCCATAATTCCCATCACTACATCGAACATAGTGAGCCTGAAGCTCCGTGTGGAGCTGGGACGTAATCGCACACATGTTTTGTACTATATGCTATTGTGGCAAAGGAGGGATGAGCTTTTCTTTCATTGCTGCAATGTTGCCAACTCCTCAGTAAGGAAATTATCTGTTGGCTGTCCAAAAAGTAGATAGAAGTTGCTAAATGATGTCATCACCTAATTTGCCATGTGCATGTAATTGGACGCTGAGTCACATCATGGGAGAGACAATAAGTGAGCACAAAACACCCTAAATATGTTTAGAACTACAACCATGTAAGTCTAAACAAATTGCGGAATTCATTCGCAGTCTCTGGACGTGGAGGGGTGAGTGTCTCCTGCTCTGACTGCAGCTGGGAGGACTGGGCCACCTGTGAGTTTTTTAGGATGGTCGCTTTTTTGAAAAAGAGTCACTCGAGAGGTCTGCTCCCGTCTTCTCGTCTCATTCACTCTGGTTGAATCACGTTATCTTTTCCCAGCCAGAGTTTTGAAGAGTCCCGTCTTACTCTGCTGTGATTAACTTGTACTCTTCACTGATTATTGGATGCTGGCAAAAGATACAAGCAGCCCACCAATAACACCAGAGAGCAGCACTAACAAAATGCTAACTAAACCAGACCTCTGACCTCTATAAAGAACCTTGAGATGTTGGAGACGTCTCCCCTTTCAACATCAGTGACGTATTAAACAAGATGGTCCAGTAAACTGTTGTTGATAAGCTAGTTGTCCTGTTGTTAGCATGCGTGAATAGTCATGGACTCTTACGTTCACTCGTCACATGGCAGCTGCATGGGCTCTGTCAGCAACGGAAACAGAATTGATTAGTTCCCGACTTTCAGCTGTGAGTCTCTGGGTTTGAGTCGTTCATTTGTCACGTGACAGCTTGGCTACTGTGGAGCAGGAATTATCTAATAGTTGACCACTCACATGGGTCCTCCTCAGTCTTTCGTTCATTTCGTAGTTTAAATACAGCCGTACTGTAACTTTAGCTGCTAGTGTTTACAGCTAACAGCTGATGAGAGTTGTTCTGGGTCTGCTCCACTTCAGTGCCCGGGCAGGATTCTATCGGGAGCCGAATTACCTCCGAGGTCTCTTCTCCAAAACAAATGGACCCGCCATGAAAAACATTAAAACATAGCCACATAGGTCCGGTGCCGCTGACCTGCAGCACAGTCGCGCATTCACGTCAAACATGGTGCGTTCAGTAACACAGTAACACAGCGTTACTTGGATTAGTAACTGTAACATCATCACAGTTTTGGAAAATAAGTAATCCATACACTACTAGTTACTGGGAGAAGTAATATTATTACTTTGGTTGGTGGTTGTTTTGTCCAGGGTGCGCTGGATTCTAGTAAATGGCATTAGGAGCAGTGGGAGGAGCCTGATTTTTGTACTACTGTCAGGTTATCGTGACAGTTTCAGCAAATCTGCCAAAAAGTTATTTTTACCTACCTAAGTTACCTACTGAACCATTTACCCTTCCCAGTCTAACCAATGGAAAGTTCTCACCTGTAAAACAAATGTGTGCATCATGAACAGTTACAGTTGACAAGAATAACCGAAGCTACACGTGTACAGCGTGACACTATAAAAGTTCCAGCTTTCAAAAGGGATGTAACAAAAGGGACAAATGATAACAACAGCCTTGAGAAAATACTTTTTAAACAAATACACACATAAAAACCTAAAATTCCTGATAATGCTAGATCTAACTAAGTGTCTTTTACACTATGGAAGGATGTACAGTATGTCAAAAATATGCTCACATCCAAATGTGTTGTGAGCTATTATTTCCCATGGTAAGAACTGAAGAAGGAGTTGTTCAGTTGTGACTCACTCAATCTGAAAGACATGAAGACATAACAAGATTGAGACACAGTGAGGGAGACATTAGAAGGCCACAACCTTTATGACTCCAGAAGATAAACATCTCTCTGCGTGTTTCATTCTCTTCTCACACAGAAAGCAGAAGAGTCACAGTCCTGAGCTAAATCCTTATAGTCCTCTAATGTCTGCTCACTCTCCCACTGTACTTTGATGCTTTAAGCTGTGTGTGAGGAAGGGGGGAACACTGAAGGAAACTGACAGCACTCGACAGGGCAAAAAAGCAAGAGTCTACAGCCATGCCAGCTGCTCTGTGAGGCTGTAGGCCTACAGACAGGCACAGCTAAAGCTAAAAGCTAACACCAACATGCTAACATGTTCACAATAATGGTGCATTACCTAGGAGGACGTTCCAGTTGAAATTCCGACTCCTCAGTACAACTTGAACCTACCATAACAATGTTAACATGGTGATGCTGAACGTGTTTACCATGTTCAGCTAAGGCTGATGAAAATTAGTTTTGCTGGTATTTGGTCATAAACAAAGGTGGTACTGGTGCTGGCTGAAAGGTCAGAGAAAAACCAAAGTCATTAGTATTCCATCATCTGTGCACCATGAATGTTTATACCAAATGTCATGGCAATCTATCCAATAGCTGTGATATTTTGCTAAAAGAAAAATTGTCAACCTTGTGAAAATGCTATAGGCCAAGTCAAGGGATCACTAAGATTAGTGGGATTAATCTGCATAAGTGATAACCTAAAGCTGTTTGTGGTGCTAGATAAAAAGTCATGGGATCGCCAAAATTATTAACACTTCATCTTCTGGGAACCATGAATGTTTGTACCAAATTCTATGACAATCAATCCAACAGTTGTGGAGGTATTTCACTAAAAAAACCCAAAAAATTCAACCTCATGTTTGCACTAAAGTCAGCAGGATCAATTTTTGGGCAAACCGGCCAATAGTAGTTGAAATATTTCAGTCTAAAGTTGTAGACCAACCAACTACAGTGCCATCTGTAGAACGTTTTTTTTTAGCATGGCTAATAAAATAACATTTGAGTTGGTAAACCATTACATGATTTATCTGGCAAATGCTTCCAGAGTTTTAGTACACTTTAGTCTTCAGTGTAGTTGTAAGGAATGATGAAACAGTTATATCACAGAATCTCAGATTACAGGTTGGCACATTGGGACATAAAACTTTAGTAATATAAACAGGACATAAACTAATTTATGTTTATAAGTACTTTACAAGTTCTTAAATCCTAACCAAACAGTGGCTCACTTCACAAATCTGAGGTGGAACATTCAAAACAATTATGATAAAATCTTATTTGCACGAGTAAAATCAAGTCAAAGCTTTTTTTCAGTCCTTTTTATTCAAGTGAATAAATCAAACGTTTATGGAATTTTTATTGAACATTTGTTATATTGTTATTGAAAAAAAACAACTATGTCCTTATAATTATTGTTATTGTTTTATTGTCCAACCCTAAACTAAATTATTTCCAAATGTATAAACTAATACATGCAGCATATAAGAGGAATTAACTGACTGTGCTAAACCACAGCACAGAACTTGATATGCATGAGAAAGTGGCAGAATATGATTTTCGAAAGCTTTGAGGTAAATTGGACAGAGCACGAACGCTCATCTTCGGCTCCACCATGTTTTACTTTGCAAACCACAAGCCTCTGGCTACAGCGTGAGAGGGGGAGTAGACAGTGGCAGGAACTGTTCTTTGAGTGATTACATGTTGATTGGACATTCAATGGTTATAAATGTGTATGGTCTCGGATAAAATGAGGGTACTTAGGTTTTAAAAGAGAAAGCTGATTAGATGTCTTTGAGTTAGAGTCCATTTTCTGGGGTCTATGGCAAATAAAAAGCAGTACATCTGGACTTTGGTGAATAGTTTGACATTTAGTTGTTTATAATAGTTTGAATATGTAATAATATATTCACTGTTTGTCTAAAAATGGGCTCTGCATCATCAGAGAGATTTGGGCTGTGTGAGAGCAGAAGCATCTGTAGCTGAGTGGGTTTTAAAAGGATGGAGATGTGGCTCTCAATCCCCTCCTCAACTGAAGTAGCACTGGTCCAGTTTCAAGTGTTTTATGTCTGTAAACTATTAAAGGAATGGCTCGCATACCTTAACTGTCCCTGCAATGTTCTGAAGGAACAGTCAGAGTATCATGTGTCAGAAAACCGGTTCATGGAGATAAAGGTGCCTGTTAGTGAGCTCATGTCTCGCTCAACAGTGTGTCTATTGTCTGGACTGTCTGTCTGTCTCCCACAAGTTCTTATATATTTATTACTGATAATGGGCTTGTTGTAAAATGTTGAAGACAAAATTGCATACAAACCAAATGAAAAACAATGAGGAGCCCACATGCAAGCCATGAGGAGTATTTGTCAACCCTTGTGACCGGATTTGACCATGTGTTGTAGCATATCTCCATCAGTGATCCAGCACAACGGCGAACAATTGGGTGGAAATCCATGTCACGTCTTTTCTCATAACTTGTTATGCAGCTTCTCTTTACATTCTTTTAAGGGTTTTAACCAGTGTTCTTACTCAGACTCACACTACAGGCCTTAAGGCCCATTTATTCTCCTCCATAGGGTCTACGTGCGTACCTACGGCGTAGGCTACCCACGTATGGGTAAAATTGTATATGTGCGGCTGGTGTAGCCTTTTCAAATGTTACCGACCGAATGGATCACATTGGGATAGCGAAACTCTAACTAGTCATTTCGCTCGGGTTGCGACGGTCAAATATATTGATTCACTGTGTCACAGCCGCCCTTTTGGCCGCTTGTAAAAGTTACTTCAAAGCGCAGGTTTCTTCCGGTCGGCTCGGAGGCATTGCGAGGCTACCCAGCTGACCAATCACAGTGCTGACGGTCCGCGTTGACTCGACGTGTAGTTACATTTCTGAGGAGGTGCACGACAGGCGACAGCGTAGCCTCTGCGTAGCCTCGTAGCCTGCGCCGTCACCCACTCCGTCGATTCGACGCAGAAGTATAAATTACGCTTTAATGCTCAATTCTGATTTCTTGCCCAGATCAGATTATTTTGATTGACTGTTCACATTATTTTTTAAATGTAGCCCATATCAGACTCAAGTGTGAACTAGCTACGGTCTGAAAGTGGCCTGTATGTGAAAAAGGATAATTTCCTCCCGGAGTCACAATTCGTCCAATTTCCTGTATTTCTCCTGATTTATGACAAATGTTTGCAACTTTTTGTCCTTTCTATTGCATTCATTAGAGTTTCTGGCACTGTCCAGCGCAAATAAGCCCTACTAACTCTCTCTCTCTACTGTTTCCACAGGACACATGTGACGCACAAAGGTGACGACGGTTGCTCTAGCCTAGAGGGACGTCAGAGTCGCATGAATTGAACGGAGCAGGATTTGACCGTGGTCACTTTAAAAAACAACGTATCTGATTTGGACCACATATTGGAAACTGGAAAAGATCAGATTCCATGTGAGATGGGCTGTTCATACTGTTAATTTAGATTTAACAAAAGGCCCAAAATCAGAATCTTTAAATAAAATTGAGTGGAGGAAAATGGTGGAAGTTACAGCATCACATCTGCAATATTTAAGTTTCGGGGGAATGTTTTGGAGAAAGTCGTGAGAAAGGAGTCGGTTGTTTATATTCATCTCTAAAAACAAGCTGCGATAAGGGTCCTTGAAACGAGCTGCAAAACAGCTCTGAAGTGCTAAGTGTGTTCTGAATGTCTAGACCGGAAGGTAGAGTGAAAAGCATGCCATCAGGGCCTCATCCCGATGCTTCCCTGATCGCTCTCCAAGACAAGGTGTCTCTGTATGTCTTTGGAGTCTCAATGCAATATTTCATTCAAATTGGGATCAGAGCGCAGACCTTTGGGCAGTTTCTCATCAAATCATTCGAGGAATTCAAGTAGCTGTGTGAAGACTGAAGAAAGAAAGCTATGGGTTTTCAAGTTTGCACATGTGGCCAGTTGCTTTGTAAACTGGGTGTGTTTGTCAGATTGTCTGTTTTGCTAAAACCCAAGTTCTTAAAATTAAATTTTCAGGGAACCATAAATGTATAAAAACTCTCAGTCTATCCAAGAGTCTGTCTGGATCAAAGCTGGGACCTGCAGCCACATCGGTAGCATAGTTAAAAACTGTTAGGAGTCCTAACCATCTGCTAAGTAGTGAAAACGTTTGTGAAATGTTTCTCTTCATTAATTCTGTTTCCTTGCAAAGTTACTGAAGCTCTCTTGTTCAGTCAAGACACCGAGCCTCCTGCAACAGCTGCTGGATGCATTACTTCTCTCCTTTAGACAAAACATGGCAGTACAGGAAGCCTTGATTAAAGCACTTCCTGTCTGACTGGCCCAGAGGATCAAGGAGCTCGGCGGCGTGCTCGTGTATTATTTTACCCCCTCCACTCTGAGTCTAGTTGGCCTCGAAGTCATTCAGTGACGTTTACTGCTGAAATTGGAGAAGCGGGTGCTGAGGAGCTTTGTTAATCAAGCAGCACAGTGAGAGTGCAGACGTGTGTGTGGGTGTTCATGCTAATGAGAAAGGGATGTAATCTCTGATTCCCAGTAAGAAAACACTTAAACATGCGGATTAAATAAGAAGCGCTGAACTGGAGTCAAACTATGATTAGCCTAGCTTAGCATGAAGACTGGGAACAGTGGAAAACAATCTAATCCTGGCTCTGTCCAAAGTTAAAATCAATTTAACAAACATGTAATGAGCTAAAATCAAACCTTTGCAGTAACCTTTACATCCCTGGATTATTATAACAATCATGTGTGCCTGTCTGCGCAGACATTTTAGAGTAATGCAGACATGTTTTTTAATTGTCCACACGAGAGTTAAGTTTTTAAAAATACATCTCCATTCTGCCCCTTCCTGCCTGTGAACTGCACCTTATGTAAATGTTGTGAAACAGCAGATTGTATCGCCGCTGACATGTTTAATCAACGTTTGTGGAGGAGTGCGCTGGGGGAGAAGAGGGCCGCTGTCACATGTCTGGCTTCGTTTTCAAACTCTGAGTCAGCAGAGGCCGCTCCCTCCAACGCTCTGCCGCAGCAGGACAGTTGGTGTGGGCTGTCTCGCAGCAGCGTCTGGCGGACCGTCGGCCTGCTGAGGTGACAGATGCTCCCGTCTGGGTCTGAGTCAGTTTCAAGAGGTAATGAAAGTGTTTGGGGTTTTTTTTTTACTATCATGGCTGAGCAGTGCATGTTGCGAATTCACCCTGAATAGAGGAACACCAAATTATGGATAAAGGCTGATCACATAAAGCCGAGCATTCAATTCACACTACATTATGTTAGCGAAAGCATTCACACAGCGCATTTGCACTAAATTCAAAATGCTGTATGAAAATTTGAATCTTTGGATCTGCCTTTTTATCTTTTTTCAGAGTAATCATCAGACACAGTTGCACAGTAAAACGCTGCAGCTAAAAACCACAATAGATACTTTGTGAGCACAGTACAGACAGCCGTAATGTACACCAGTCCACATAAAGGTTGTGTGTCTAAAGTGGTCAACCTCTTCTGTGCTTGTCTTATTATATATAAGACGTTTGGCAGTAACATGATGCTCTGAGCTGGCTCCAATAGTTTAAAAAACATGCATACATTTCCAGACCAATCATCATAGCGAAGCGCTTGTCAAAATGTCACATAATATCCGAGCCCCTCCTCTAATCACACCCTTTCATTGTTGGAATTGGGGGGCTGTGTAAAACATTTTTTGTTACTTTCTGAAACATACAATCCAACAAGTGGCCCTATGAAGCTGTTTGTGGGCAAAAAAAAATGTTCCTGTTTAGGACAGTACACAGAGCAGACTACAGGTGGCAGCTTTATTTTATCATTAAGTTTTAATCATTGAGATTTTATGTAACACCTGTGGTTACTTGTGGTAACATGTGCTGCTTTCTCAGAAATGCAACAGGGTTTTATAACCTGACCTTGTAATTGCAGCGTCCCTGGTATGAGTCTGTCAAGGGAACCTTTGCATGTCATCCTCTGTTTCTCTCCTCTAACTTCCTCTCATCTCTATGCAGGATAAGGTCTAGTGAAGGCTGACAATGCCCCCAGAAACACTATATACAGTAGATCTGTTCACAACTGAATAAACCTATTTCTACAACGTTTTTGACCACGGCAAGTTACTAATGACTATTGCTGTATCACTCTTTGCCTCTGAGATGTAGTGGAGAAGTATACAATTGCATAAAATGGAAATTCTCATGTACAGTACTTGAGTAAATGTACTTAATTACTTTCCACGAATGTACTTTTCTTTAGAAATTGACTGCAACACCATGACAATCATGAAAGAAGGAACAAAGAAAGGGATTTATGTTTTCATGTTCATTATATAAAGGTTCCTAAATCAATTATATAACATCTGCCTGCTTAGTTTAGACCCTTTGCACAATTTTAATCATGCCCAGATTTTGTATCACATTCATTGCCATGCTATTTGCCACTCTTGGGTTTAGTTATGTAACTATCATCAGCACTCCCTCTGAGTGTCTGCATACCAGAACACTCTGTATTTGCAGTTTACCTCCTGATCCTCCCCACCAAGTGACACTAATTTTCGAACACCGCTTGAACACCACTACATGCCTCTACAGGTGTGTGAGAGTACATCTCTGTGTTTGAAAGGTCACGAGGTGGCCACTGCAGGAGTGGTGTTTTAATGTGTCACTTCATAGTTGGCTTTTGTAATGCCAGAGACGCTGAGCTGCAGCAACCCAAGCTAAAACACCGCCAAGTCAAATATTGGTTGAGACCAAAAGCACAGCAGAGAGTACCAACATGTCCATATATCCATGTTGTCATACTGGTACTATTTATTGTTTTCGCTGCCAGGTGGCTGTGGTTTGGTGATTAAGTCTGGCAGAAAGGAGAGTGCATACCGTTCTTTGCTCACATAGACAGGAGCATGCCAGGTTGCCAGGTACAGCGGCTACTTTGCTCTTTCTGTCTGTGAAATACAGGCTGCGTTTTAAATCATTTTGTCCTCATTTTTGTGATGTTGTGATTTTCTTTTTGTTTTGGTCTGTGGTTGTTGTTTTTTGTTTGTTTTTTACCATTTTTTTTACCATTAATTTGGTCACAATCCATCAGCTGCTCATCAGACTGCCTTTTGTAATGGCTTTCTCATATTCTGTTACTCATTTGTAAATACCGGTGTTCTCTATTATCAGTTTTTAATCATATTTCCATCATCTTTATTATTGTTTCTTGTTGTGTTGTGTTGTCCCCTTATATTCACATCAACAGAATGAGAAGAAACAACAGTTTTGACATAATGTCAAAGATGTGTATGTAGGGACTTGGGCTTCTCCCGGCGAAAGATTTTCCTAGTCGACTGATGAAAGTCGGTGTCGTTGGCTGTCCAGAAACGTTCCAAGCTAGTAGTGCAAACAAACATTAACAGTATAATTGACTATTACGGGGCAGCCCTAGGAGGGACTGTACATTTCCTTGTTTCTTAGGGGTGGACAAACGTTCTGGTGATATGCTGCCCCCCAATATGTTTAGAGTATGAATTCGAAAGCTGGTCAATTCTTAGATTTAGCTCCTTTAAAGCTGATTTTGGCGCTGAAACACTCAAAAGCATTTTAAGGCCAGTTAATTTGGAGGACTAATGTATAGTATTTTACCCTCGCATAAGAAATAAAAGAATAATTCACAAAAAAGCTACCGTTCTTTCACAAGAGTTCTATGTTTCTTGTCTTGCCAGGGCTGACAGGCCTCTAAAGCCCTTACCAGGGCCTTTAAAACCTTAAGCCCAGGCCGGGTCAGAAGCACTCCTGAAATCCAGACTGATGAAACTGCTTTAGGGTTAGCCTCAGCAGAGTGACATGCTGTGTTGCGGTAAAATTTAAAGAATTGCCCGAGAAAATGAAATTTCATTGCAGGGTTTAGAATCTGCTTTGGAAGCGGAGCCTCAATCGTATTAGCGGCAGATGACATTGAGCGTTACTCAACTTTCAATATCAGCTCAAAGTACTACCTGAAAACCAATATTGTGCTCTAACCCTGTCACATTACAGGATTTCTCATCAAAGCAGGAATGAAAGTAAAGGATGAATATGTGCTCCTTTAGCCTGCTGTATATTGAACACTGCGGAGGTTAGTTTTATTGTGGTCCCTGCTGCGGGGCATTTGGACTCACTTCTTGTGTGCACTGTAAAAATCTCCTTCCTGTCAAGCCATTTTCTTAGCCAAGGAACATCTCTGCAAATTTCTAATTGCATGGGTTACCTTGAGCTTTTTTTCCTGAACGATGAGATTGGACATTACAAGTACTATCTGGCAAATTTGGCTTTTAATTGGATTTAATAAACACGGCTATCTGCATACACCAGCTTAAAACAAACATAACATGCCCCGTCCAAATCAATGGAGCAACAGGTGATATTTACAGAGAGAGAGCCAGAACAATACTGACACGACAAATAACTATTCAGTGCACCTACGGTCTGTCATGCAGCATTAAGGCCAATATAACATACACTCCCATTTATAATTTAGCAATAACACAACTTTTTAACTCACTGTCAAGTTCTTTAATAGAGTGGGAGGCCACGTTTTTCCACTGTGAAACCTGACTCTACTGTTTAATTTTCCATTCCAGGTGCGACCAGATTATTTCTGCTGCTTCTGTGTCTGAATTCCTGCCCACTTCGATCTGCTCTGTGCAGCTTGATGTGGCGTCCGTCATAAATATACTTAGCATGTATTTTAAGCAAAGCAGAATGAAGAGCTGCTTCTGAAACATGCTGTGGCGCATCTGGTGGAATCACAACTTGGTGCACATTGAAAGTGAAGCTAGGTTTGGACTCGGCCCACAGCAGTCCCGCTGCTTCAAGGCAGACACCATCTCCACATTTATGAGTAGGCTTAAGACTTCTTCTTTGATAATGCTTATATCAGTAGTTACAGATGGCTCAGGTGAGCCCTGAACCAAAACTTTTTTAAGGTGATAAATGAATATGTCGCTGTTGTTTTCACACACTGTTCCACTGCCCTCGAGTAGCAGAAAAATCAATTATTGATGCTTTGAAGAATTTAGCCGTCAGTGCGTCATTTTCAGTACGCCAATATAAGGCACAAAATCCTTTTTTTTGTCTAAAATCACATCACCTGCATCAATGCAGCTTTTAAGTTTCAAATAAATGGTTTATTGTGCAGCAACAAAAAATCAAACTAAATTCTTGAAACAAGTTGATCTCCATTGGAAACTCATAAATGTATTCTGTTTGTTTTTTTCTTTTACAGATTAGGGGCACAGTTAGGAAAAATAAATTCAATGTTGACAAGTAAAAAGTTGTAATCTTTTAAATTAAAAAACGTTATTATGAAGAAAGAAAATCTGAATATTATGAAAAAAGTAATTGTACATTGTTGGACTCTCAGTAAATTCATGCATTTGTAATCTATTCTACCCAAACTATACAACATTTTATTCTCAACAGTTTTCTCGTAATATTAAGACTTCATATGATGAAATATTAGGACATTTTCATGGAGTAATTGGACTTTCTTCTACAAAAATACTTTATATTCCTAACTTTGGATATAAAAAGCATCAGCCAAATAAATAAACTGATCCTAATACTCGTACAAAATGACCCGATGAGATGGATGGAGCTGTTGTACAGTGTGACAGCTGACAGCACACAAAATGAGTATCATTAACAACCATTCGCTCAACACCGCACGACACGAGCAGAAATACACCTCCTTCCAAAAGGGCCCGAACACCTCGCCTGCTGATTTGAGCATCACAAATGGCAGCACTCTGTTTTCAAAGCAGGTTATATCACACTGAAAGCTCCTCTTTCTTTCAACAGAAATCCCCACTTGCATCAGTGTGCTTCATTTTCAATTTCAATTTATTTATTTAAAAGGGACAATACACATTAATGAACTTCAGTGACATGAATGTGCCAGATTTAGCCAGAAGGCTATATTTCATCTGTAGTCCCCGTTCAGTATAAAATATATTAAAACATAATATAAAACATAATAAAACCATATAAAAACTGGTTTCCAGAGTGAATCATACTCATCTCTGCAAGATGCTATGCTTATGTTATGTTATTAAAGTGCTGTTTATGTAGTAAAGTGCCATTCAAGCGTTACAGTGCCATTCCAGGCAATCAAGTTCACTTAATGTAACTTGTTCCAGATCTCTGTGCCCTTAACTGAAAATACAGACTGTCCAAATGTTGTACGTATGTAAGGCGTAACACAGACGTGCCCGTATGTACATGAGCTCATTGTTTACAAATGTTGTCCTGTGTCGCTTCCCTGTCACCAGGCAGATTGTCATCCCCCACTCTGGTTTCTGTGTCTTATCGCCATCCCATTGTTCCACCGTCTGCCTCTTTACAAACGACCCGCTGTTGTTTTTGTCTCCGCTAATGTCTTGCTGCTGTCGCTGCAGGTACCCATCAGCCGCCTTGACCTCTGGACACAGATGTAGTACAATAGGCACAGTCTTCAAGGAGATGAGGGTGTAACGAAGTAAGTGTCTTTGTCGGCTGTGATCATCTGTCAAGACAGAGACGGTCTTCACAGAGAGCCGGTCTGACGAGACACACGTGGCGTGGTTTATTGTTGTCTGGCCAATTTCGACACCATTAACTTTTGGATAAACTACAATATGTTGATCTGAATGAAACTGAGATTAACATCATGCTGGCAATCATGCAGGGGAAATTCTGTCGCCTGATGTTACTCACAACAGTCAATCTATTTGTCAAATGTGAAAAAATAAACATGATCACAGTGATGTTATCATGTTTATCTGAAGCTGGGCTTGGAGACTGAGATTTGAAAAGAAAGCCTGTGCTATTGAGTAAATATTGAGTTACATTATGGGATTTAACTTTGTACCATGTTATGTCTGTTGCCATTCAGTGTCACTCACATGTGTTTACCAAATTGTTCATCTCTGAATGAAGCAAAATATGAAGAAAAGACAAAAAGATTTGAAGGAATGCTATTTATAAAGCACAAATGCTTGGACCTGTGTGATGACAGGTTGGGATTTATTGAGAATACAGATGGCATTTTGAAAAAGGCTCAGGAGCATCTCTAACTAAACTCCTTCGAAGTAGAAGAGGGAATATTGACGTTTTATTGATTTAATAAGCCTTGTGAAGATGTTTGGTTTTATTCCAGAAGCCATTCCACTTGTGAACTTCCACGGCACAAGAAAAGGGGAGTTTATATAGACTGATGAATGCACTTGCACTTGGACACATTGTGTGTATGTCATATTTGTATTTTTAGAGTGTGTGGGTTTTATGTGTGTAAATGAGCTGTCTATGTGAACTTCTGTTTGCAAACTCAAACTTGCCTCAAATTGCCCGTTGACAGACCAATCAAGTGTTTTTGAATGTATGTATTTGAATGACATGTACAGTAATTGTGTCTATTTGTGTTGTTTGTTGTGTTTTTCTGTCTAGAATTATCAAAGTGTGGTAAATATATATTAGATCACTCTCATTACCTAAACTCATATTATATGAACTACATGAAAGGACTTGTTAAATTGGATAATTTATGAGGAGCACACATAGCGAACATGCTGTTGCTTAGATTCTGAAATGTCAGTGTTACCTGAGTGAAGGGAGCCGACCCCACCCATGAGGGAAGCGAATGTGCTGGGGATAGTACACAGCTGCCAAGCAAGAATTTCAGGTCTGGAAACCGTCAGTAAAGCCAGTCCAGCAGGTCGGGGCCAGAAATGAGCAGCTTTCCTCCCATTAATCAGCTACTTTTGAAGGTTCAACCTTAAATTAAGGGATAACTTGTCTCCCATTCGCCTGAATCCTCTTTAGCTGTTCTCTTGTCTCTTCAAAAGTTTGTCACATTGAGTGATTTGTGTTGGGGCCTGTTGAAGATTTAAAAGTGTCTTTTTTTTTTAACAAGACTGACTAAACATGCTAAAACATCACAAAATGGGAGACTACAAACCAGGAGCATTCTGAGGATACTTGAAATCTGTCTGTGTTGATGAGATATGGGCTACTTAGCAGATCCATTCTTCCGTGTTCACTTATAGTTTTAAACAACAATTAGAGCCATTACAATGTCTGAGATGGTTTAATGTGTACAGCAGGTTAGAAAAGCAAACCGAGCAGAGGTCACGCTGAAAAATGCTATACAGTAGATTAAAGTGTGCGAGTCAGGAGCGGCCTTTGATGTGGGATCAGTGTGACAAGCCGCAGGGAGTCAGAGAAGAGAACAACAGCTGCTGTTATCATCAGGAGCTTTACTGAACCACATCACTCCTCTGTATCCACTCTGTGTACAGTGTGCTGTTTAGTTTGTCCATGTGCTTGCTAAATGTTTTCATTGTAACCTGACTGAGGCTACATTCCAGCCATTACAACTGACATGTAAACAAACTAACCAAACCTAACCTCTGACAAACTAAACATAACCAGATTGCTGTGACAAAACTGGAATAATCAATCTTTTGAACTGCTGTGGAGCACATGGAAGTCCAGATACACTTCTCATGAAACGGCTGTACATAGGTTAAATATGCAAAATATCCTGGCGATGCTCAAAAATGGGACTAGTTGTTTAATTTGGATGTGTTTGACGCTGCACTCACAAATGTTTTACATTTACTATGGGTCCCACAGAGAGTTCAGCCAGCTCTGCCGTACCCCTTAGCCTTCTTGTATTCATTTGTGGTGTCTAACCCAGGTGGCTGGGTATATTAGAATGCACAATGCAATATTAAAAGCCTCAGCATCATAATCATAATATGAGCTGTAGTCCTGTTTCTTCAGGTGTTTCAGGTAGTTTGATTTTGAAACTGTGGGAATGGGTAAAACTGGCAGTGTGGTTAATGAAAAGTGGACAATAACTACACCAAATGGAAGAAATCTTGTGTGTAAGTGTTCTGTAATTTCATAATTGTGATGAAAAATAAATTTCTGTAATCTTGTGGACCTAATAACATTTTCCTTGAAAGGTGCCAGGTATGCTTCCCAAAATGATTGTGATTTACTCAAGACCATGCCACTGATGAAAGCTCAAGAAAAAAGGGGAGTAGATGAAAACTGGAAGGTCTAGTGGAGGACTACAGGAACGTTGAGAGTGGGGATGACATTTTGTTGATGGGACATTTCATGGCTCCATTTTTCCTCCCTGTGGTTCCTGTGCTGAGAGAAAAGATGAACAGAAATGAGTGGAGTGCACGTAATATGTTGGAACAGGAAAATGAACGAGCATGAGGTTTGAAGATCC
Source organism: Lepomis macrochirus (assembly GCA_024633595.2). Classification (NCBI taxonomy): domain Eukaryota; kingdom Metazoa; phylum Chordata; class Actinopteri; order Centrarchiformes; family Centrarchidae; genus Lepomis; species Lepomis macrochirus. The sequence continues at coordinate 3,798,897 of JALXJV020000024.1, forward strand.
AGTGCCTCTCAGTCACATCACAAATTCAATGGTTAGCTCTGCAGTGTGTGATTGCTGACAAATTGGTGGCATCACCTTTGAACATCTCCACTATCCTCTAAGCAAACACCCTAAATCTTGCTGGACAGCTGTTACAATGACTGTGACTAACTTGTCACCTGCAGACCAGAGGGCGTTTGCAGATGTACCTCCACGTGTGTTTTGTGACTTGCTCACAGGTAGCATGAACACACACCTACTACACACCTGAGAGCTTCTGAGCACATAAAGCATGCCCAGCAAAAACAAACATTTGCATTGATGGAAATCAGTAATGTGCACATAGCTCGACCTTGTTGGTCCAGATGACCTCATTCTGACACTGATACCTTGTTTGGGTACGGGTGGGTGTGTCTTTTGTACAATATGGTGTCATGTACATGAAAGCAAGGGTTTAACTGAGTAAACACCAGCCAGTGTATGAGCGTGTGATTAGTGTTGCGTCATTTGGATAGTACAACTTTTAGATGTTCCATTCTTCAGACACCGTTGTGTTTGAGCACGTGTCATTATGTGTTCACTGGTGTTTGTGTCCCTACTGTATTTCTGCTCAATCCTATCAGCAAAAAAAAAAAAATCCCAAATAAGTATTTTTGAATCATTTTTAACAAACGAAGCATCACGGCGATGGCACATTTAATGTCGATATATCAATTAGAAGTTGTGATACAAATTTTAAATGTTTAATGAATCGCTGTTGGTCTAAAATCACACGCTCTGCACCACATCCTCAGAGAGAAAACAAGGTGGAAGACCTCTCCTTACTTATTAAAGAATCTGTAAAACATTTTGGGAAATATGCCCATGAGAGGGAGAGTTGTTGTGTCTTGTAATGGCAGTGGTTGGGAATGGCTGCATATTTGTAAGAATTTGTGTTCAAATGACCACACATTGAACAAAGGAAGAAACGGGGAGTTAATAGGGACTCAACAGTTTTTGCCCCAGCGGGCCCAAGACGGTTAAATTGGCCAATGGCCATGGGTATCTCTGAAAACACTGTACTCCATTCACTGTTTCATTCTACACAGGTGGTCTAAATGTGACCTTTATACAGATTTACAGACCAGTGTCATACTGTTCTCTGCCCTAGCTTGTGGTCCAAAGCTCTTGTTGCTAGATATGAACACCAACACTCCCCATGTGATCCAAGCTCCCAGTCAGGGCAGAGTCAGCTAACAGGACGGCTACTAGCTGCATGGCTAACTGAGCTAACTAGCTAATGGCAGCAACAGTTTACTGGTTACTGGTGGTGTGCTGCTCCCTATTTCTTTGGAGTATGAATCCGACAGGTGGCCAAAATCTTGCAATCTTGCACATTGTACCTTTAAGATTATAAACTGAAAACAGTGGCAGTGAAATAACCCTAGCCTGCTAAATTAATCAGCTTGCACTTTATTTTTATGGATAGTACATGAAGATAAATTCTTTGTATTTTGCTTCTTTATATTTGCTGCAGAAAATGGTGCCTCTGTGTTTGGAGCTAAAGTTACAGTGTGTAACTGAAACCTGCTACTGCAACATGTGTGAAGTCATGCTTATGTTTGTGTTGTGTGTACATGTGTTGGCCCCTTCAGCTTTACCTGAATGGATATGATTAAAACCAGGGAGCGTATCTGTTTTGGCGGTAGCTGATGTGTGTCTTTTCCCATTTTCTCATGGGAAAAATGATAGCGAATGACGCACAAACACACAAAACAGCACACACACACACACACTTCTAATCCCAACTCTCTGCAGTCCCACAGTGGCATGGATGATGTCATTCACCTATGGTGCCTTAGGGTGACAAAGGCTCTTTTGTGCTTGTGCAAACACACACACACACACACACACACACACACACACACATGCTTTTCTTCCTGTGTGTGGCTCACGTGAGCAGAGCAGATTGAATTGAATGCACATGCGGCTTCTCTCTGCAGGGGGAACCAATGTATTTATCGTTCGTTTTCTATCTCATTCATCAAGCCCGGAGAACAGTAAGAGCTGAGGTGTCACAAAGTCACCTCTCACTCCGTAAGGAGAGTTAAGTAGACGAATCGGGTGGGTCAGGGGGGAGGTTAACAGGTTTCCTTTCAAACATTTAAAGAATTTGAGTTTGTAAATGAGACTGTCTGACTCAAAAGACCAGAGCCCACTCTAAGAGACTGTGAAATCTGGACAGTTATTGTGCATGTTCAAAGTACAGAGAGCTGAGTCAATGTAATTTGTTCCTTACACCTCTTGAGTGCAACTCTGTTAATGATTAGCAATGATGATAAAGGCAGTGATTCCTGAAGTCCTTAAAGCTGCAGTATATTAAAAATGGACTACGTGCAATTTGAAAGGTGCCACTTTGCAGCTCCCCTCCGCTCTACAGAGCTTTTTAGCATCCTTCAGCACATTCTTTGGTTGTATGGGCTCTAACTTTACTGCTTTGGTTGATGCAGCACCAAACAGACAAAGTTAGCAACTAGCTAGAAAATATAGTAGAGGAGCTCAAAACAGAGCTTAATAAAGGAGAGTAAATAGTGGACTTACTTTAATCAAGTGGCTAGAAACTTTAACTAACTGCTAATGTAGCTCTGTGACTACTTGATATCATGTTTTTAGCTTGTTCTGCTGCCCCAAGTGTCAAAAACACAACCTAGCAATGCTGATTTAATTACCAAATGTAGGTCTCTCTGAAGCCAGATGCCTAAATTGTCAAATCTAGTTGAGTACATGTCAACTGGTTTGTGTTAATTAATATAATTAACTGATTTTTTTTAAGAATACACACCACTAAAATACAATATAAACAGCTAAGGTGACTTTAACTTAAGGCGTCAAAATGTAGTTTTTAAACCAGATTATTTTTTATTTTTAGTTATATTATTTAAGTTTTGTGCGTACATGTTGCATATTTTTAAGAATTTGTGTTCAAATTACCACAAATTGAACAGGCAAAGGAAGAAATGAGGAGTTCATAGGGACAGCGTTTACCCCTGTGGGCCCAAGAAAGTTAAATTGGCCATGGGTATCTCTGAAAAGACTGTACTCCGTTCACTGTTTCATTCTACACAGGTGGTCTGAATGTGACCTTTATACAGATTTACAGACCCGTGTCATACGCTGTCAAAATGTACTTTTTAGATCACATTATTTTAGTTTTGTGCGTACATGCTGCATATTTGTAAGAATTTGTGTTCAAATGACCACACATTGAACAAAGGAAGAAACGGGGAGTTAATAGGGACTCAACAGTTTTTACCCCAGTGGGCCCAAGACGGTTAAATTGGCCAATGGCCATGGGTATCTCTGAAAACACTGTACTCCGTTCACTGTTTCATTCTACACAGGTGGTCTGAATGTGACCTTTATACAGATTTACAGACCCATGTCATACTGTTTTCTGTCCAAGCTTTCACATCTCATGAGGTGATTATGTTGTGATCTGTTGTTGATATTACGAGCAGGAAAAGAGAGGACAGTATCATCCTGGTAGCTGCTCCTGAACTCCTCGTAAGGTGTTGTAAAAAAAATCACACCTGCCCTATCAAAATGTGATATCACACAATAGGTCCAAAGATATGAGTTTAGCCTGTACAGTTGGAATTTGCGCCTGCAAGTACAGCATGCGAACACACAGACACGCACGTCTACACACTGGCTATAAAGCTGTTGGCAGTTCAGCATGGAAGCTCTGGACAGAAGCTGTTTAAAATTTGATTTCAAATTGAATCTAAAAATCTACTGAACACTGAGCCGTGCAAAAATGAGCAGAAACTGGGCGGCTGTGGCTCAGGTGGTAGATTGGGTTGTCTAACAATTTGAGGTTTGGTTTGATTTCTGGCTCCCCCAGTCCTGTATGGGTTATATGCTGATAGCTTAGTATCATCATGAGCATTTTGGATAGGAAGTACATTTAACTTTGACACCGCAAGATAAAGTGTTTTTCAATTGATTTTTAGATAGTGGAGCCTGTTAATAACTTTACACCATATTAACTTGTGCCTCTGTGCGCCAATATCCTTTACAAAGTAAATGTAAGCCCACATTTCACTCATGCACATCTGAGAAAACAAAGTAGTAACCAGAATCAAAGGTTGAAGTGTGAGAGTACAGTTGTATTTATCTTCTGCAATTTAAGCATTCAGTGCACCAGGTGATAAAAATGTGCGGAGTCAGTGAATATTTTAATGTTGATGACTTCTTTCTCAGACATGGATGATGTCAGGGTCCTCTGGGTGTTCTGCTGCTGGTTTGTGGGTGCTATGTTGGAGCTCACATGTGAGCCAGCAGGTTTAGATCAGCTGAAAGGTATGAGCTCATATAAACTTCAGCTCCATCACACCCTGTACATTAGCCTTAGCCATGGAGTAATCCAAACACAATGGGGAAGGACCACCCTCTCGTGTGAGAATCTGCCAGAACTCTCCCAGTGAATTAGGGGAGGGCTTGTTTGTGTGTGTGTGGATATTGAAAGGTGTGATGGTTAGCAAAGCCATGTTTGGACCAATGCACTCCCTCTCTATTGCAGGCGACGCCCGACCAAAATTTTCAGACTTCTCAAAAATTTATCCAAACAGCTGATGGCCGTGTGGGGAGCAGTTGAAAATTCGGTTGTGAGTGTGTTGTGCGGCTCAAAAATCAGGTCAGAAACGGACTCAAATCATACAGCGGATGCACAGCTTAAGAGGTTTGGGGGTGATGTTCTTATTCATCTGCACAGTGTTTAACCAAGTGAACACAGCCTGCACATGAGATGTTAAAGTCTGTGGGAAATAGAAGCAGCCTCAAAGTCCCAGCATTTTTTTTCTAGAGAGGAGGAGGAAAAGGTTTCATTGTTGGAGGAGAAACTGACCTGCATGCTCTTATCTCACTGGGCCAAAGGCTAACAGGTTTCACAGCAGAGCTAACAGAGAGCTAATCTGCAATGAAGGAGACTGGAAGACATGTTACACTGCAAAACATTTCACATCAGTACATCTGTTACAATCTTGTTTACCTTTCAAGTCACATTGAAATTGAAATTATCTGTTGTAGCCTTAGAATTAGTAGCAGATGGTGTTTGTTTTGACTTGTGTTCTTATTTAGTAATTTGGTCAATTTTGCCCCCAAATTCTTTTTTTCTGCATTGACATTAGTGTCCCCCAGAGGGTGTGAACTCTCAGGATGCGCACAATGTTAGTGTAATTTAATTACTTCAGTATCAATAAGGGGGAGCACTAAAAATTGTCGCTTGTAGCTAGCATAACTAGCTTCCTCTTTCTACGTGACAAGAGAGAGCAAGTTTGCCTAACTGACCTTCAGTGTTGGGAGTAACGGCATTTAAGTATAACGGCGTTATACTGAATGTAGCTCGTCAATGTCACTTGGCGTCGACCGACCAATCACAGCCTGGATGGGGCGGGACATTTAAAAATATTGACAGATAGCCTAGGTGTCACCTCCACTGGGGACTCTGGGGACAGGTCAGAATCAGAATGTATCCATCTCTTTTTGAAAGCTTTTGTTAAAAATGTTCTGAACAACAGCAACAAGAAATGTTAAATAACAAATGAAACAATGGACAATAATCAGAATATTTAAAATATCTTTTATATCAACTGACTGGTGAAAACTGCTCAAAAAATCCAAATTCTTTGACATATAGCAATTTTTTTTTTTTAACAGTAACGCAAATAGTTACTTTCCCTGGTAATGAGTTACTTTTATTATATAGTAGTTCAGTTACTAACTCAGTTACTTTTTGGAACAAGCAGTGAGTAACTATAACTAATTACTTTTTTAAAGTAACGTTCCCAACACTGCTGACCTTCCGCTTAACTTTCACTAGTCTACAAACTTAACAGCATGACAGGTCCTCTCAAATGTTGAATTTTGAAAAGTGATAGGCATACAGCATGTGGACTTGTTGAGAAAGTGGAAAACTGTCTTGTATCAACATTCATGGGGCAACACCAGCCCACATATGTCAACCACTGCCATTAATGGCCCAGCCAGAGGCCTGAAGCTTAGCTGCTGTTCCATAACTGTTGACAAATATGTAGCTACAATAGCTGCAGTCATAATATTTCCTATGTTATTATTCAAAAGATGAGGAGAATTTAAATTTTAGCACGACTTTAAGTAGCCATCCATTTCTGTTTTTTTTGTTGCTATTTTTGGTTAATAAAATAAACAGTGATTGAACCTGCAGTATATCCAGTTATTAAATCTTTTCCAGTTACAGGACTAAACGTTGGTTTAAATGTAGCTATTTCTGTAAGAAAAAATCACAGGAAGTTATGTGTTTCATATTCCCAGATGTGGAAAGGTGCGCCATTTTAAAAAACCCTACAAAAAATAACAAAACACTGTATCCTTTACCCAGGGCGTTAAAAAGCAACGCCAAAGGGCCTTGACCAAGCATCAATGTGATGATGAGTGATGAGTGTCGATGAGTGATGGTGATGAGTCAGGAGTGAGAATGTGTTGGTTTTTACAGTGCATGGGAGCACCAGGGCCATTGATGTAACAGTCTCACCCCAGATAGTGAAGTAAACGCACCATGCAAACACTGGGAGTAGCCACTGATTGGGTTGGTATTGACCGTATTGAGAAGAATATGATGAAATGTTTGTTTGGCTTATGTCTGATGCATTTGTTCCTGTGTACATTTTAGCTTACTTTGTACTTTGGCTGACTGACACTAGATACAGCTGACATCATTATAGCTGGTACATTGGCTATCTTGGGAGAGTCAAACGGTCCAGTGCCTCAACTTAGAATATAATATTAAGTGAATGGAGGTGAAAATTCACTTTGTGTCAGCTTTTCATGGCCTCTTCTTCATTTCCTTTGATTGATTGTGGCGATTCCATTGAAATGAACTGATTTTGATTCAAAATGTCATTGTTTTAAATGTTTGTGTAACCAGGTCCTAAACCAGTGTTCAGTCCAAGAATAGCACTTTATCCATTAAACAGCTCATACCTCTCATTGTTTACAGGGAACGAAAACACTGACAAATCTTCTTCCTTGCCAGTTGTTGCACCCAAATACAACAAAATGACTCAGAACGCTAATATTTTCCAAAACTGCACTGCATCAAAATGTTGCTGCAGTTGCTATACAGCAATACCCCAGATAATTCTTGTCTGGGGAGCAAACCGGTACCACATTGACTCATTCAACCCAGTAACTCTGCCCCTAAATCAGCCACCTGTTTACTGGTTACCACTTATCATTTATTCATCATTGTCTGTTTCAGAGCTGTTCACACTGTTCATATTGCATGTTGTATATTGTATATACTGTATACCAAATGCACCTGCCTCATGTAAATAACACCTGCACATAATATTTATTTATCTTAGCATCCTTTGCACTGTGCTCCATCACACTGTGTTTATGTTTACATGTATGCTTGTATGTGTATGTACACCTGAATATGACATCAACCTCTGACATATACAGAATAATAATAACAACAATATAATAATAATTTACTGTTGTCTCAATCTGTCTATTTTGTTTTTGATTATAGTGTGTATATATGTGCATTGTACATTTTGAGTCAAATTCCTCATGTGTGTACACAAACCTGGCAATAAAGCTGATTCTGATTCTGTTTCTTTCACGCTGCAGGTTCATCCTGGTGTTTCTTTGGTCTGAACCATAGTGTAAAAGTTTGCTTTGCTGAATGTCTGTATGTGGTTCATTTAGGTTCTCGCTGCCTGAATACAAATTACGAGTTGTGAACTGGAGACACACTGACTCAGAAGTCCAGCACTTTGTCACCACAGCTGTTTTGTGTTCGAGTGATGGGGAACACCTGCAGTTTTCTGCACTTTGTGAGTCACTGCTGCAGATCTGTAAAGATCCTAAAAGAAGTGAGACGCACGTGAAATTGTGTAATACTTTTTTTTTATTTAAACCAACCCCACCAACCAACTACTTTCTTTTTTGATTACAATTATACATTGAACTACATCAAATAAAATGGGCAGGAGGGAAATTCTAAGGAAATATAACAAAAAAGTAAACCATAAACTATTAGAGGTTACCGAGGAGGGAGGTGGGGATGTAAGAAGTTTTGAATATGTTTTTTTTTGAATGGCTGAGCTTTGTTCCAATGTTACATGTTCTGTTAAAAGATTCAACCACTGTGGGATACTGAGGTGTTTTCTATTCTTCCAATTCAGTAAAATAGTTAGTATTGTCTAGTATCCCCATTAATGTGTTTACTAGGAGATTCAAGTACACATGACACATCACAAAAACAAAACACCCCTTCTAGTAGCCCTAACTATCAAGAAATTGTGTAATACTGATCAACACGGTTGATCTTTATCCTGTCACTGATGTTAGTGCTGTGGATTTTAATGTGCTTTTACATTAGTCACGTTTTCCTGACAGTAAACATCTGCTTTAAGTCCAACTTAAATCACATTAAGTCATCCCTTTTTGTAGTTAACGTGTTATTTTAAATGTATTAATTGTTTTTTATTAATAAGAGGAAGACGTTAGTGGTACTGAAGAGTAACACCATATGCAGGTATGTTAACTTGCTGTGCAGCTGAGCAGCTAAAGTAGTCTGCAAACTGACAGAAGCACTTTTCCTCCAGTGTTTGTTTGTTCACTCATTCGACTAGTTGGATAAGAAAGAGACTTTAGCAGGAGAGCTAATATGGGTTTTTGTTCAAAGTCTGTCTGTCTTGTACTGTGTAGCAGGCTGCTGTCTGGGTCACTGACCGTCTGCTCTGCTTTATGCAAAATTTGATTGGCTGTATCGAAATAAGGCCTTCTTATGCAGATGGACACGATGCTATTCTGTCAAATGAATGCAAAACTAGTGGGCATCATCAATAAATATTAAGTACAAATTTCACTCATCATGTATACAATTTTATTTCAGTTGGACTAAATAATTGGCACTCAATAACAGCATTTCAACTAATATAAATAATAAATCAGATCACTGAGTCCTTTCACCTACATGTTCAATCCATGTACTTTTTTTGTCTGTGTGTGTGAAGAAAATGATTGCTTGAAGTGATTATAAAGCTGGGCAGACACTGTACATTTTGAGCCAGTTTCTGACCTAATTTGCGAGCTGCACGACTCATTTTAGAGTCGGAGAGAATTACAGTTTCATCAAGCTTTGTTTGCGGTGTTTACAGGGGGGAGCAGGGACCCTGAAGGGCCGTTGGTTTTGGTCGGTTGTTGTCAGGCTATTGCACAGTTAAAGCAACGACAAGAGTCAGTAAAATGTAACTAGCTTACCAGAAATTGTCTCTGCAAAATGGACAAGCCATACTGTCCTAGTCTTCCTAGCCACCTGTGAGGCCATATACGCCAGGCCATTTTTTAAGTTTCTGCAAACAGGATGGCACAGATGATCAAGGCAGCATGATTCTGCCTTGTTAGCATTAGCGCTAGCAAACAAACCTCTACCTGTCTCAGAGCTTTTAAATAAATCTTCCATGAAAATTGTCAATAGCCTGAATGGTCTGAAGGGGCAGCTAGGCCTTTGTATTTTCTTTTGGCCGCATACAGTGTGAGCACTTAGGAGGTCGTGACTTGACGATAAGATCGTACAGTGTGAGCACATAACTTGTGAGCTTTGGCTTTACATCAGAGACAATGCTATTAAAACAACATTTCTAAAATTGTACAGGGTATGACCAGCTTTAAAGAAACGATTTCAGCAGGGGGGGGTTGTACGTACAGTAGCGGGCCTCTGCTGTGATAAGACTTCACTCTAAGCACCCAGTTTGTTTTTTAGGCACTAGGTTCACAGCAGGCCACTGCCGGAAGAGCCCAAGCACTTTGAAAAGTTCATTTTGAAGCCCCCCGTATGAAGCTACATTCCTGACTAATCCAGAGGAGATCTGCGGTGCAAGGCCCCTCGATCTCTGCAGGCAGGGCTGAAAATATTTGACAGGGAGTGCTGAAGCAAGGGGAGAGAACCGGAGTTAAAGAGTAATTCATTAGCCTTATGTTTATAAGAGCATAAAGCCAGACGCTTCTCAGGAGCTAAAGAAAAGTTTATCCAGTGAAGCTGTGAAGGCCTCAGAGAGCATAGAATTCTCTCAGTTCTTTGAGGAGCATGTGATTCTTTCTTTATGGTTGAAAATGAAAATCACTGGGATTAGTGTTGAGGTTTCCCAAGACTATAACAATGTCGTCATTGTGGACATATAACTCTCTTTTATCAACTATCAATATTACTATTACTATATTATTACTATAATAATATCTTTACCTCATTTCTGGTCCCACCCATATCAAGTCAGCTGAATCTCCACTTGTTTACTCTGTTGATTGAAGACTTCTGACATAAGAAGCTCTCCAAAAGCTGTTTCCCTGTGCAATCATTCAAATGTGTCCTTTAAAATAACTACAATTTTATTGCCATATTGTTTACACTGTATTCTGTTTTCTAGAAAGGAAGCTCTTCATTGACTCACTTATGTGTGTAAATCACACTTTCAGCAAGCTAAACATAAGATCTTTTTCACAGCAGATATTTTGACTTATCATAGAAGGAAATCCACAGGTGTTACTAATAACATCACTAAGTCGACTCTCCAACTCAAGTGTCCCCAGTAGGCCATGGCCCTGAAGGATTGTGTGAAACTGAAGCAGCTAAATTATTTACACCTGTGCTTTTCCTACTGTGACATGTCGAATTGTTTTATGGGAAGAAGGCCTGTGATTCTTTTACAAATACACGTTTTGCAAAGCGCAGACAGAAAATAACAGGGAAATAACGCAGGACACTCTGGTGGAAGAGGTGCAGTTAATGGTGTTTAATAGTGACTGCTGAAAAAAAATTAGAAATAGTGAGACAGGCCAAAAGAAAAGGAAGATAACATGAAGAACACAGGAACACAGAAGAAGGTCATGGGACTCTTGACGGGAGACAAAGAATACAAAGGCAATCCGACAAATGTCACAGAATGCATTTATATATTGATGCCTACACCAACAAACATAACGCGGTCAAGATTCCGAACTTAAATTCACTCCGCAAATTGCTCACATTTTTCTGTTCAAGGCCAAGAGTTCAGTGAACCATGATTCAGAGTTTAGTCAAAAGAGCCGCCCTAATGGCTCTGACACAGGATCCCTGCTTTTATCTGTTTTGGCTCATTCTTTCCATCTCAAAGTAGATCAAAAGACAACACACAGGCTGAGGAGGGAGAGGAGGCGGGAGAGCGGCGAGTGCTCGTGGAGGGTCTGGAGGTGGGCTGATGGAGATGGAGACAAGAGGAAGAAAACTGAAGGCTAGCTGAGTTTTTATTGCTGAAACTTGATCTCTCCCCATGCAGCTCATCCCGATATGGGCCTCTCTCGTCATGGGGTACAAACAGCCATGTAGAAACAGAAGGAACGTGAAGCCACCCACGCAGCACCCATGCAGCCTTTTAAAACCCGGAGTTCAGCTAGATCCATCTGCAAACAGATGACACTCCTGTAAACCAAGCTGGGGGGGAGAGATGAGCTCTTTTAAATCCTTCAAAGCCTGTAATACATGGAGCTCACGTGAAAACACTGTAAACTGCAAATGAGGCTCACCGTCGACATAGACCTTAACTTTAGCTGTTGTCCTGTTCATGACCCAGGCCGACGAGATGTTTGCCTGAGTGTCAAGACACAGACAGAAACAAACTATCTTACATTCCATACTGTAACATATATTCTTTAAGTACAGAATCTCAAAAGACAAAAGGTACAAGGTAGAAGATAAAAAATGTGAATACATTTGCAACAATTCACATTATTTAACTTGTTTCCAATGCAAATCAACTACTTGGATATTTTTTCTTCAATCAAAAGTTATTATTTCAGATTTAATGTGGGATTAAATAACTTTTTTGCCGTGTTAGTATAACCTGAAAGTGGCATCTGTGCATCTTTGCGAAATATGTAGTGGAAGCATGGTGATGAAGATGCTACTGGAGGGACTTGTAAGCAAAGTTAAGCATGCCTGCTAGCCAGGTACATGCTAACTGTAGTCAACCACAGTAGCACAACCTAGGCCTAGACCTTTATTCAATATATTAACTACCTCAACATGGTGTGGGGATGTTTGATGTGCTGAAATGCTGATTTATTGCATGCCCGGCACGGCCTCAAGACGTTTGGCTAGTTCTCCTTGCTAAAGCAAGATAATAGCAAGTCATGTTGAACAGATAATCATGTAACCAAACCATCTAAGAAATACCGTGAGTAAGCATTTTGTACCTCGACACAACGGGTGGAAATATTGTGGTTTTAGGTTTGGCTGTTTGTTGTCTTTGTAAAATGCAACTAAGGATTTCCACACTGCTTGAGCAGCCTCCCTCACCTCCGTCGTCATCCTGCTGGATCTTGTTTGACACGGTGAACCAGCAGATCCTCCTCAGCACCCTCTAAAAGTGACTGACGTAAATGTAATGCCGTATAGCGCCTTTCTAGTCTTTTCGACCACTCAAACACTTCTACACTACATCACACTCAGACACAATGAGCCTAAGTGCCCAAAGAGAAACTAACATTCAATTCGGGGCAATTCGGGGTTCAGTATCTTGCCCAAGGACACTTCAACATGCAGCCTGGAGTAGCCAGGGATTTAACCACCGACGTTCTGAACCACAGCTGCCCACGGTGATGCGGTGATGCCAGTAAAATGAATCGCCAATTCTACTAAAATTAATTACAAAGTTTTTTAAACAATCCAATGGGTAATTGCATTTTTATAAATAATATCTTAATAGTTAAGTACCGTGGGTTCAAAATGTTATCATTTGTAAATCATTTTCAGCTGTGTATGACTGGGGTCCTGCCTGTGCTGAGAACGCTGACACAAGAGAAGGGTGCCAAATTTGAATCTAGTTCAGCATGGAGCTTTAGGAAATGCTCTCTCAGCGTTTTTCCCTAAGCCACGCTAAAAACCTCCCTTGCTCCTGCACCTACAGAGCTGTTGTATAACCTTTACACTCACCAGAACACACACACACACACACACACACACACACACTCTCTCTCTCTCTGTTAAACCATGTGACGACAAAGCCTTTGAGGGGGATTTTGAAACAAGGAAAAGCCTATTTTTGAAAGTCATCCACCACGGGACTTAAATTAGCACTTCATCTAAAGAGCGGAGCATGTGGTCGACGTGTGCTCCCTCCCCTTCCTGTGTTTCCTGAGGAAAAGCTGAAGTGTATTGACTGTGCACAGCGCTGGTCTGGGTCCTTCCTCCCAACTCAGTTCTCTCCAACAGAACCCAGAGGACCATTTATACTTCTTTTAGTGCCCTCCTCTTCTTCCTGGGTTCCAAGGCTTCAGACAGTCTTGTTGGCCTGCGTCTCCTCCATATTCACTTAGGCTCTTATTTCCTGCACACTGCGTTGAAAATAGCCAACATTTCGCTGACTGAGGTGCTGAGTCTTTGTCTGTCTTCCCTGCCAAAAATCCCATATGTTTAAGCTCCACTTGTGCGTCTCAGATGATGACTGTGCTCACTGTCTCCTGTTTTCCATCACTCTCTCTCTGTACGGTCTGGCATTTGGTTATTTTGATTTTGGTGGAACTTATCCGGAGAAGATTTTGTCTGCACCACGAGTGCAGACATTTTTAACACAGAAATCAAACCCCTGTCCTTGGATCTTTGAGTTTCATGCAAGACAACACTACCTTCCTTCCCTCATTTTAGGATAATGTCTCACAGTAAAAGGCTACGCACTAAAATGAAAGGTCCAAATATGTAATATATATTTGAGAGATATGTCACTCATGACATTTACAGTGGTCACATACAGGTTCAGTGATAGTGAAGCCATCAAGTGTTCCGTCATAAATGTTAATACATTTTTAATAAAGTGTTTTTACAATTATCAATCTAGACTTCAATTATAAATATAAGTTGTCAATAAATAACCATTTATATGCAACTTTTAAACATTTTATGAAGCAACAGGTAACAGGTAAGTTTTGTTCTCAGCTCATTTTTAATATAGGCTAACATAGGGTAAGAGTGATACATGAGAAAACGCCATGTAGTATTTAGTGAACATTAGATTTTTGGCTAAGTTCGCCCAAACAATCATAAAAACACATTTGTAAATACGAATAACTAAATTCTAAATACAGCCTCACCAGAAGTGGGGCTTGTGTGTGGGTGTGTTTGTCTTGACGGCTGTGTCAGGAGGTGATTTTGTTGCAATCTGGACTGGAGTTGATGAGATGTGTTGGCTCTGGATCATGGACCTGTGTTGCTGTCACTGCCAAAAGGACGACAAAAATCTAACTTGAGCTTCTGCTGCTGACTATTTTGGACCCGAATTGGTTTGAGCTCTTTATTTTGGTTATAGTTAGATTAAGGCCTTTTACTAATATAGACATATAAGGCTGGATTACCAACCAGGAAAAGTGGGGTACTGTAGCAAGGTTCCAGAATTTCAGGGCCCCCATAAGCTCCAGGCTTGATGTGTCCAAACTAGTTTGTGCTAATTTAATTGAAAATGTATTTAGGATTTTGCACTGCTGAAGCATAATATTAACTGACACAACCAGGGTCTTTGGGTGGGTTCTAGTTTTCCAGTCTTTAGGGCCTGTCTGAGAAGCGTGTCAAGGTTTTAGGACCTTCTTTACACCAGTTTTAATGTTTACGTATTTACATGTTGTGTATGACATGTGAGCATTTTTTGTTTTTATTTGCAAAATAAAAGGCAAGGTGTCACTTAACATTTACATTATTAGTCGCCAACCAAGGACTGTGCATTGTTAGAGGTCATCAGACAGCATGAAGTCTTTTAAGTTAAAGGGGTGGGGATGACGCAGTGGATAAGACACATGTCTTTGGTGTGACAGACCCGGGTTCAGTTCCCCTCTGTGACACATCCACCTATGTGTCCCTGACCCTAGTTGCTCCAGAGGCGTACGACCTCTGACATATATAGCAAATGTAATTCCCTTTGGATAAAAGCATCACCTAAATGAACAACTGTTGTGTAAGGTTCCTCATGCCGCAGTTATTTTTCCTGGGAGGAGTGCAGATGTAATTAGACACTGTGCCCTGCGGACGAAGAACTTGCTAAATGCAAGCAGACAGGATTACAAAAACTTATTTATCATCTTTACTGAGAACCGAAAAGGTGAACTGGAGATACTCCCTGTCAACTGATGCGTTCAAATGGATCGTAAGTGATTGATTCACTGAACACAAAGTTGTTGTACAAGCAGTGGGTTCTTGGTTGGTATGTTTGTGTTCTATGAATCTATCCAGAAGCTCGAGGCATGTTTACACACTCAGACCCAGCTCCTTGCAGAGCAGTGTGTTGCTCCCCTGTCTGCTCTGAGTTTTTCCAGATCCTCACACTCTGTGATGTTTTGCTCCCACTGTCTCTCTCCTTTGTTGCAGCCTGTCATGTGTTTGGCACCTTTTTCCTCTTGGCTGCAGGAAGTGTGTGTGTGTGTGTGTGTGCGTGTGTGTGTGTGTGTGTGTGTCCATGCTTAAAGTAGATCAGTTGCCGCATCTGCAGGCCGAGGTGACCTCTGCCCCCTACACTCTGACCTGCCAACTGCACACATGGACTCCCTCACCCTACCATGTCCATATACACACACGTTGCCTTTGTTCACTCATCAGGGATCACAACCTCTCATTTGTTGGAGGGTGGGGTGGGGGGGGGGCACTGCATTTAGCCTGTAGGGGTGTATTATGGGTTGTTGTCTCAAATGTAACACCGCCCCCTCCGGTTGCACAGTTCACCTCGCTGTGGCTCCCATGATTCACAGGGATAATGAAGGGCAATTTACTCTGATTTAGCTTTAACACGAAATAGTAACACCTGCCAAAGCAGGCCGAAGGATAATAGTAGGATACAGCAGAAGCAAGGCTCAAATACTTTTATATCACTGGTAGTGCTCCAATGTTAATATTATAATGATCTGTCAGGAGACTCTGTCTCAATCAGGGTCATGAGAGCACGTGTTTGTTGTCAAGGTGTTTGGACAAAGTCAAAGCTCGTGCTGATTGTTTTTTTGGATTATTAAAGGGTTTTTTCAGCCGTTGCTTGGTCCAACCTTTCTGGGTTGAAGCTAGTTAGCCTTGCTAGCTTCCACTTTCCCAGTGGAATACAGGCGTAGCAGCAGGTCCTCCATTGCACAATGTTTAATGTTGTAAAAGGGACACAGCTTGAGACTGATTGCCAACACTCTGGGCTTGTTGAAAAATATTTGTTTTAAAATACCTTGCGTCCAAAAAAGCGTTTTGTGCTCTTGAAAAATGGAAGAATATAAATAACAGCTGCAGCATCGTTATCTTTTATATTTATATATCTTTTTAACTGCACGCAATCTTTGCGAACCAGTGGGAATCAGTGTGTGTGTTAGTTTGTGTGCTTCTGTTTGTGCCAGTTGTGTAATGACCTGGCAGGCAGAAAGTACAGCTTTATCTGATAAGCTGCATTACTCCATACCATCTCCTGATCTCTCCCTCTCTTGCTTCACTCTCCTGTTTCCCATTGGAGGTTTTAAACCAAGCAGGGGGCTCAACTCCTCACACAAAACCCTCCCTTTGTGAGCAGCTGAAGCAGGTGAGCCAGGGGTACCATTTGTCTGTCGTTGCACAGATTGTGACCTGCCAAAATACCTGGGCCACAATGGCCTCCTTCACGGGAGTCCTGGAGAGAGTTTAGAATCAGAGCAGAGAGGCAGGTTACAGCACATGACGCTGATCTTTAGACAGAATTCTAATGTTATAAATGTCCATGTTTTGGCTGTAATAGCAGCTTAAAAACCACGACGAAGGCCATTGCAGTTTTTCAGCATTACATCGCTCTTCAAAATGTTAAACATTTGGATGTATTGTGTCTACTATTCAAAGCATCTATTGGTTCATTTGTTCAATGAATGATATAATGATAACACAACATACAGTATAGTATAAAGAATTTTCTTTCATCCAGCACTGAAATTAATGGAAAACAATCGCCAGTGTTGCCAACTCCTCAGTAAGGAAAGTAGCTATTGGCTGTCCTAAAAGTCGCTAGAAGTCACTAAATGACATCATTACCTAATCTGCATAATTGGCCATGTGCATGTAATTGTGATGGATGCTGTTGGATGGACTACAACCATGTAGCTCTAAACAAATTTGCGCACGCGCGATCCATTTGCAGTCTCTGGACGCGGTGAGCATCTCCTGCTCTGACTGCAGCTGGGAGGGACCGCTGCGAGAGGACTGGGCCGCCAGTGAGTGCTTTGGGATGGGGGAGGGGCCCAAGACAGCTCCTGCTGCTCACTGAGAAGAGTATAAAAACGATGAAAACGAGTCTCCAAAAGTCTCCGATAACACCAGAAAAAGTTGCTAGATTTCTCGCTAGTAGCTTTTTTGAAAAAGAGTCGCCAGAGGGGTCTGAGAAGTCACTCAATATAGTGACAAAGTCGCTAAGTTGGCAACTATGGTTGTGCAATTATTCGCATGCATGATATGTTAAGAAACTCAAACAGATTTGGTAAACTTGAATTTAAATTTGAAATTGAGTTTGTTTGCAGTTTCACTGTGGACAGTTTGGGGGTAGAAGAATAAGCAGAAACCTTAACTGCTAAGGTGTCTAAAATCCAGACACAGAGCTGCTCAAACTGGGCCTAAACAGACCTAAAAGTTGCATGAATAGGATCCATGTGGTGACCTAAACAAATAAATTTGCAAAAAAATGTATCCACTTTTGTTGGGGGCCTTTTTTTGGCTTATAAAGGGGGGCGTGACAGAAAAAGTTTGAGAACAACTGGCCAAAAAGCTGGGCTTGACAACAAAGCGAACTTGACAAGCTGATGAAGACAGTGCCATTCGGTCAAAAACTCCAGAACAAGAAACTAAGTGGACGCTGATTGGAGATGTTTTGGCAAGTGCTCCTTTCAAGGTTGAGGATAGCCTGTCAATGCTCCTATAGATTTTCTGCAGGACAGAAAACTTGTAAAGATCGGCTCACGGGTGTACCTAGGTAGAGGTAAGAAGGTTAATTTGTGGAAATGAACATACAAGAACTTAAATGAAGAAGATCTGAAACAGAATCTTGTTTTCAACCAAGTAAAACCGCAAACAAGTATAGTCATTTCTTTGGGTATTCGCTTGGTCTTTGCGTCAGCTGAGATTTTTGAGGTGAGCCCATCAACTTCTCTAAACCACACTTACTCAAAAACCCCTCTGCATACATAAAGACCGGACACGTGTGCCATCAAAGAAGCATGCTAGCTTTTTTGGTTTTGACTTTTATCCCCACATGCCACAGGCCTGTTTCTCCAGATCATTCCTGCCTCTCTATGTTTTTATTTCTGTCTGAAAAAACCCTTCCCTCTGTGAACTGATTTCTATCAGTAGTCTACCAGTCAGTAAGTTGCATTTATTCTTCAGCCAGAACTGTGATCCAAACCATGCGTGTCTGTTCTTCTTCTCCGTTCATTTTAAACACACGTGACTCTGCAGAACGAATGTCTAGGAATCCTCCCAAACCCTAGTCGGTTGGCTTTAACAATCATTCTACTCTGTGTCCTCCCCGCCGTCTTCGTCCAGATCCACACTTAGTGCAGCTTGGCGCTGGGACAGACAGAGCTCATGCAGCACTGAACAATGGCTGGCGTCCGACACCCTCCGGCAGACTGTGGATCTGTAATCACAGGATGGAGTTATCCGGCATTTTACGTGTACGTGTGTCTAAGCAGTCGCTTTCAAGCTACTGCATCTGTTTGTGCGCTTGCGTGTGTGTGGACGTTCAACTCCGTCCCAAAAGGTTTCTTTAAGTGCTGTTAGAGGTCAGCGTGGGTCATTGATCCAACGTGACCGCAGCGATGGTTCCGTCTGACTGTAGACGGCTATAACAGCAGACAGAGCTGACATCTCCAACTGATGGCGGGGGGGGGGGGTATTGGTGGTTGTCTTGACCAAAAGATTTTTTTTTTAGATCTTTTACACGATTGGTCCACAGAGTCATCCATGCGTCCCGGGGGGGAGAAAAATAGTGTCATCCGTTACTTATTATCCATCCGTTATGATAACATTGTACTTACCAATGAGATTGCTGAGTGTGGCAACACCGCGACAATTAAGTATGAGGCAAGAAACAAGCAGTATGAGGTAACTTGGCCCAGTTTACCATTATGATTTATCACATTGTTCCCCACTTCAGGGCAACTAACTGCTGGTGAAGGTCGACATCTTTAACTTCATCTGATGAACGTAATGGTTGGGTTTTTTGTTGAACTGTGTCCCTGCTGCTGATCTAAGCTCCTTTTCACACTCCTCTCTGTTTTTCTTCCCCTCCCACCCTCCCTGTGTAAACACAGTTTGCACTAATAAGCCTGACACCGCCCAGTTTAATTGGGCTTTCATTTCCTAAGCAGGGGAACCACAGACACACACACACACTGACCCGCTCAGCACCGGGGGTTATTCATTTGACCTCGTTTCTAATGCATGCAGCAGACGGGTTTAAAGACCCTGGCGGTTCCACATGGTAAAATGACTTACAGCAGCCATGAAAAGAATCAGTTTCCTGCTCCGCTGAGGGCAGCGAATAGACCCACAGATCTGGCACATCAAACACACACGCATGCAATCCTCACGTCTTGTACGCGGGTTTGTGCCACACCACAACCACCGCTGAGAACTTTTCTCCTCTTTTTACCAAACATCTCTTTTCCAGCCGTAGCTTCCAGTTCTATCCAGCTGTACCCCCCCCCCTTCCCCCACTCCCTTCCAAGAAGGCCCTTGACAGCCCCACAGATGTTCCTGCCCCCACCCATGTGTCACATGCCCATCACGTGTCCACTCTCAAGGATGGACTTTTTATTATCTGCCAGTGGCCGGTAATGAAAACACTGTCAAACAACTGTAAGATAGAGTGAATATTATCGACTTATTTATGGTGGTGTTGATACATTCAGCAGAATTGGAAGAGGGATTGTACACAGAGTTGTTCCCACTGTAGACCTCCAACTTCAGAGTAGCTTCTCTAATGCAGCAATAAAAAAAGTCTCTTGTAAAGCTTAAAAAGTGAGGTGACCTTTGTTGGCCTGCACACATCAAGTCAGGACGAAACCATTTCACCATTTCTAATGCACAATTATTATTATTATTATTATTATTATTATTATTATTATTATTATTATTATTATTATTATTATTATTATTATTAATTTGATATCCACAGACTTTGCATTTTTATTTTCCACCATCAGTTCAGGTTGAAGGTGCCCAGTAGAGTTTTCTTGTAAACAGTTATGTTCCAAAAATGGACAATTCATGTCTTATGAAGAATAATCGCAGCAATTTAAACTCGAAGGCTAACAACATTTCTGGAGATACATACAAATTAGCAACTGTGTAAAATCTCGAATTGGTAATTGTTCAGAAAACTATAATTTGGACAATATCCGAATGCGCCACACGAACGCTGCACGGCTTCACAATTTTATAAACTAACAAACTATTCAGTAAGTGGTGAGTCCTCTAATGTGAAGTTGTTCGGGCAGAGAGACCTGAGTACAAACTTTACACAGGAGAAATGGATGGGTATACTAGCCGACTGTGGAAAGTATGCAAGAGAGGCAAGAGGGAAGTTCACACAATATAAGATCTGAGGGGAAAACTGATGAATGATAACATGTGTTGGAAGTCTATCACAGAGGTAGGAACTTCGCTGTGTATTAGTGGGCTCATTTTGGGTTAAAGTTGTGGACTTCTTGAGTAACTGCTCAGGCTCAGGCCTTGACTCCAGCTGTATGTTTGTTAGGTGACAGACAGTAATTCCGAATATCTCAATGGGAACCTTTTCTGTCATTATGATGGGCTTGGTCACAACTTCCAGAGTTACTGAAAAACTGCTGTATCTCCTAATATAAAAGTCTGGACTAATACAATGATGGAGATTGCATCTTATGCTTCCCAAAGTGTCAGCTAACGAGGCGAATGGGATGACTTCTTGGGATCTTTTTTGGACCTACACAAAGACTAACGAAAACTAAGCCTAAGAAATTAGAGACTAAATATAACACAGCTCCTTTCCTTTTTTTCTGTGGACCAGGGGCGTAGTTATACACAGTGCAGACAGTGCAGCTGCACTGGGGCCCACAATGTACTGAGGGCCCTTGACGGGAGCGGCCCCGCCGAATTGCGGGCCGGTCTTTGTCAGTTATATGGTAAAAATGCATCGAGTCTCATCAATCAATATAAAACACACCTCAAACTGTTTTTCTGCAGTCAGTAGTTTTACCCATGAAAGTCTGTAGCAAGCAGTAGGCTATAAGGTCTACGGTGAAATATAAAAAAAATAGATTACATAGTTTCAACAGAATAAATTTAGTCTTGTTTTCTTTGGTATCTGTGTCACATAGCCAACAAATGCAGTGAGGATTACTGGGTAATATGTAAATGAATGACCAATCTTAAGTTTGGTCATTCAATTACATAAATTACTTCAATTTAAAATTGAAATTGAAGTTTCTATTTGATCTCTTTCTTATTCACCATAATGTCTTGCGTCTCTGTCGAAGAGAAATGTGATTGTCGTGATTCAGGAGGTTATTGTACTGAAATTGCCCTAAAAAGTCTGTGTCATTTCAGTACAGTGGACACCTCCTGCACGCAGTTGTTTGTACTGATGTACTTTACTTTAGACTGCTGCGTTCAGGTGCACGCATCAATTTAAGGAGCTTTAAATTAGCTATTTGCTGCATCTAATCCTATCAGTTATTACACCGTGGCAAAACGAGGAAACAAGACATATAAATTTTCCAACATAATGTTCCCTTCTAGTCACAAACGCAGTGTGTGTACATGTGTGCTTCATAACGGTGTTGCCCAAGGGGCCACTGGGGCCCATTGCTACTACCTTACGCTACTGCTGTGGACTGGATTTTTCAGACTTGATTCTCATGTTTAATTTTCCTTTTAATTGTTTTATTTCTGTTTACGCTTTTTTGTCAAACCTCTCTATATATTTCAGTAAGGAAAGATCAGTTGAACGAGTACAACTACATTCGTTGAGAGCAACAGAGAAGATTTAGCATTTGGGCTCCATCTATGTGAAGTATCTCCATGAAGAGTAGGCCCATATGAAGATAGGAGATAAGATAGGAATCTCCTAGAGTCTAGATGCTGGTAGTGGTGGAGCAGCAACAACAGGTGGCTGATGGAAACTTGGTGAATCTAATTAAGTAGAAATGCAATGATATTTAAAGAACAGAAACCAGGAACAGATCACTGAAGAGGTGAGGTGACGTTGGAATTGTGAATGTAATGTGAGATTTTGACAGTGTGGAGAATAAGAAAGCGTAAGAAATAGTAGAAATTCTCCCACAGAGGATAAAAGGCAGAATGTGAGGGAAGAGATGATCTTCATTTAACTTTGTAGGGTATAAAATGGTCATAATGGACGCATGGACGTCGCCATGTTGCACCACCATGTCACTACAGTAGCCCAAACGGAAAAACTGCTCTACAAAGCGCTATGTTGAATACATACGAAGAGGAAGAAGAGGAAGAAGAATCGTGTCGGCGACCGTAGGTTCTCCTGCGTGCTTGGAAAGAGACGGCTGAGCGGTGAGTGGTGGTGTATTCACCACTAGATGCCACTAAAACTTACACACAACCTTTAATAAATTGGGATTGAGTGTGCAATCTGACCACTTTTCAGACTTGTTTTTTATGTCAGCTCTAGTTGAAGATAAAATCGACTGAATTCCTGATTTAGAAAAATTATGACCAGGCAGCCTACTTGCACGTTCTATTTCACTTTTGAATGAAATACTTTAAAAGTCTCCACTTACATCTTTCGAGTAGTACAAAATAATGCATAAGTGCCACCAAAAGTCCAAATCACACTCTTTTTGGCCAAAGCTAGCAAGGAAAACTAACAGTTACACCAACCTGACAGAATCTCTACTTGCGTCCTGTCTAAATATTCATGGTCATGTTCAGTCGCATTCACATTTCTATGTGTTTTGTGCAGGAGTGTTCTAACCCTGATGTTAACCTCCAGTCAGAGGTAATGTTGAGATGTGAGGGGGCCTGGTGCTGCAGTGAAAAGCCTCCTTTGTCTTGCAGTCTCAGACTTTGTCCAGCGTGATGTTTCTAATGGCTTCTCCTGGAAGTGAGAGTGAGAGTGCGGCTGACGTAACAAGAAAAATTAAATGTCTCGCCAAAGCAGATGTGGGACAGAGGCTGGCTGAAAAAGACGCATGTGTGTCTGAAAGTAAAAGTTCAGGAACAGGAAAGGAGAGAAAAATAGGCGTGAGGCGTGTTTTGTCTGGCTTGCAGTTTATATACCTCTGAACTCATGGGAACCATTTACACATTTTTCTCCACTAGGGCTAAGGATGGTGACGCCAGCAGAGCAAGATGTCTACAACTACGAATTGCCATGAAGTTTTCCATAAATATAAAGTGCACAGTCCATTTTTTGTGACCCTCCCCTGATCTTTACAGTTTGGAAATTAATAGAGTCGTTGAAAGTCCTAAGAAATGTGTGTGTGTGTGTGTGTGTAGCATGGATGCAGCCCACATGAATCGGTAACCGAACAAACTTCATCAAATTATACAACAATTAATGGAGACTGACAAAATGGTGGTGCTGGAAATTGTTTTGGTGATTTAACTCCCAGCAAGCTAATTTGCTGTTGTCAAGACGTGCAACGGCAACGATGAAGACAAGCAACAGTGCATTATGATGATGTCAGATAACATAAGTAAGATAAATGACAGCGATTTTTAAACCAACCAACCTATGGGGTCAAACAGTGATGCTGCTAAATCATCTGAGGGGGACGCAGCCAGAGCCCATGAATCATTGGACACTATTCTCCATTCAACAGTGCTCCCTGGAACTAATGAGCTTTGGAAAGCAAGCTTCTGTGCGTGTGTGTGTGTGCGTGCGTGCACAGATAACACACCTTGTGAATGTGTCAGGCATTTAGGTGCTAAACCCTGGATCAAAGGCTCTGGACAGCAGCAGATCTGTCTGTATTTTGTCATTGTTTCCGTCCAGACACCAAAGTATGTAAAGCTGCAGGTGAGACCTGTCAGGCCAGGGAGTCTTCCAAAAACAACGGGACGCTGGGAAATCCATGAGGCGGGCAGCTGTTTTCCATCTTTAACGTACGGACACAGCGGAGCGGGGAGAGATTGAACTGTGGAAATACCGGGTCAGGCTGAGTGAGAGGTGTGAGGCTTGGTTGGAAAAGGAGGAGAATCCCTGCAGGCATTTGATGGAACTTGACGGGCAGGAAAAGTCACGGTCAACATACACAAACACAAGGGCCAATAGGGAATTCATGATCTCTTATCTTGTTCAGCATGACAAAGATGAGTTGGTTAGCTACTTGTCAGAACAAAGAGGTGGAAATTACAAATCACTTTGCTAATTTGAATTGATTTTGCTTTTGAGTTCAAAGATACATAATCACTTCAATGTATATCCTTTTTTTTCTAGGCAAGACAATTGAATTAGTGTTAATAATGTTGTGATGTCATGACGCTGTCACACTCAGTTCAGTATAAAGTGCCTTTACTTTTTCCAGTGCTCCTCTGCCATAACCACGGGCCGTCTTCCAGATGTGGTTAGCGTGACTTTAATGACTGCAACTGATTATTGATGATTTTAGCCAGCCAGATTGCCAATCACTCCACTGATTCTGACGGAAATTATCCTGTTTTAAAGTGAGAAATAACAATGAGCCACAACGTGGTTTTTTTTTTATTATTACAAATTGGCTTTATAATATAATGGCAATATGAACTGATTTCATCGTGTGCAATCAACCTCAAATAACGTTTCCCACGGAGTGGGTAGGACTGTTGCCTCACAGCAAAAAGGTCTTGGGTTCAATACCCGGTTGCCTGGGGAGTTTGTATGTTCTCTTCGTATCCGTGTGGGTCCCTCCGGCTTCCTCCCACCATCCAAAGACCTGGTTAATTGGTGTCTTGTTGTCTCTAAAATTGGTGTGAATGCGAGTGTGACTGGTTGTTTGTCTATGTGTGGTCCTGCGATGGACTGGCGACCTGTCCAGGGTGCAACCCGCCTTTCGCCCGATGTAAGCTGGGTTTGGCTCCAGCCCCCCGCGACCGTGTACGCAGGATAAGCGGTTGACGAAAGATGGAGGATTCGCGAGCGAGCATTGTGTAGTTTAACAATGGGAATTTGGACTCTTTGAAGGGAGCCAGATCTTATGGCTCCATTCCTTTCCAACTCATTTGTGAGATCACTAGTGTAGTTGGCATCCTGAGAATGCGACAGAGCCTATGGGCGTGGTTATGGCAGAGGATTGTTGGGAAACGTAAAGATGTCAGCATAAAACAAGGCCAGTAAAAGCACAGGTAAAGCTGAAATGACAGTCCATATTTTGAGAAGTGTCATTCAGTTTTGGGCAGTAACACGTTACTCAGTAATATTACTTTCCCCATAACTAGTAATGTAATGGATTACTATTTCCAAAATAGTTATAATATTACAGTTACTAACCTAAGTAGCGCTGCGTTACTGAACGCATCATCCTTGACTTAAATGTGCGACTGCGCGGCACGTCAGTGGCACCAGACCTTATGTTGTATAAGTTAGCTGTTAGCCAAGAAGCTAAAGAGAAGAATGGAGGATCACCATTATTGTGTCACACTCTAAGATGCAAAGAACATTGTGCAACCAGCAAAAAGCTTTCAACCGCAAACCCTTTCAACATTTCATTTATTGACGCATCTGCTGAAGCAGCACAGCAACGTGAAACTTATAGAAAGAAACTATGGCCACTACTGCCAGTGATTAATGCACTTGATGGGAGAGAACGTTGTATTACATTTTGTAAAAGCACTAAATATACTGCCCTAATAAATGCATGTGCGGAAAACAATAGAAAGTCGGGATTTACTTTCATTTTAGAGTGAAAATAACACAGTAACCTAACGCGTAACTTAACTATTTACTTTTATCACCCAGTAATAAGTAAAGTAATATTATTATTTTTTTAACGAGTACTAAGTAACAAGTAACTTATTACAATTTCTGAGTAACTTGCCCAGCACTGGTGTCTTTCATAGAGAATTATTATGCAACTGAAATAAAGGTTACTTGTTACCTGTCGAACACTGACCACATATTCTGTTTTCCTGTGGTTGCCATGAGTTTTAGTGGCTTCCTTTTTTGATGTCCAGCGTGTGGTCACTGAGACTGTACTTGGTTAGCGTCTGACTCTGCATTTATTGTCTACATGTAAAATGTACCTGCAGAATCTGAACGTGCAGTTTCTGTTGGATGTTTGTGCCACCAGGTGCAGCTATGATGAATGAGTGGACCACATACTACTGAGAGCAATGGGCTCGGTGACACTCTCACAAATTTTAATTGGAATTTGGAAATTATAAAATGTTCTCTTAATTGCTCTTTGAGCTTTTTCTTTTAGTACATTTATGTCAAATGATATGATTATGATTAATAAACTGGTACTGTATTCGTTCTCCTGACATCTGAGGTGTTTCTGAAACTCATAACATTAGTTTTCTTCATGTTTACTGCCAGGCAGTACTTTTCTACTTCTATATAGGAGATAAGCATGTTGTTTTCTTGCAGCATCTTATGAAATGAAAGAGCTGTTTGGAGTTTTATTAACCTAACCTAGAGATGCTACATGTGTTAATCACTATTGATGTTAAAGAGTTGGATAATAAATTGGTGGATTACTGTATGTTTTGGTAAATGCTGCAAAAACTCTTAACAGAGTCACATGTGGATTACAATGTCTACATATCTAAAATTTTATTTTCTAAAAGTGTTACCTTGAATACACTTAATCTGTTAATCTGAAAATCCCGTTTACACAGGGATTTCTTATTCAGAGACTTAACTTAGTTAATGTCATAATAAATCAGTCCATGTAAACACAGTCAGTGATTTAATACAAAGCTGCAAATCTGTTACACGCATACGTGCTGTCACAAAGTTACACACACGGTGGTTTTAGCCAAGCTAGTGTGTCTCCACCAGGATTATATAACCAAAGTAACAAAAGATGAATGTGGTTTGTAGGAAAAAAACAAAGTCTGTCATTCCAGGGGCTGTGTAATCCAATCTCATCTCCTTTAATAACCATTATAATCGCAAAACAAAGAGCAGGACCTCTCACTGCAGGCATGACACATCAGATCTGTGGTGTGTTTGTTACATAAGGTGAACCGCATGTGGAAAAAAATGGTGTATGCCACTTGAAGTTATATACCATCAATCTGTAGTGTTTAGTGCTTTCCAACATGTCTGGAAATCTCTGTACGTCATGTCTACATTTGGCCGGTCACCTCCAAGAATTAGGAGACTCAACAACAAAGAGAGGACCCACAAATGCCAAAAGCTATTTCTCCAACTCCTTTGAAGTGTTTTGGCAGATGTAGATAGGTGTTTCCAGGTAGATTTCCCTCCAACATTCACTTGACCTCCTCAGTCTATTTAGTTTTTTTTTAGCACGTCAGCTGTGCTAAGTTCGCAACTTTCTGACAAGCTGTCAAACCCGGCCTACTTTTTTAAGAATTTGACCGTTGACCTTTTATTGCAGGGCTAAAAGCCTGAGGATAGCACACCTGCCTGCCCCACACACCTCCAGACACAAAGACACTGACGCAAAAATATCTCTGTCAACAGTTTCTTAGCGTGCAAATGAATTTCCCTGAAACTTATCTGCCTGAAGGACCTTGAAGAATTTTAATCGCCTTGTAAAATATTCAGAGGGATTTCCCTCAGAAAGCTGACACTTGCTAATAAAATCGCAGCAGTGTTTGGCTGCTGTCAGCTGGCAACGCTTCTATATTCAGCACTCTTTCTGCTGCATCTTCAGTACAGCAACACGCACTAGCATGCTAATGTGATCATGGTATACATTATACCTGCTAAACATCAGCATGTTAACGTCGACATTGTGAGCATGTTAGCATGCTGGCATTAGCGTTTCAGGAGTATGGCCTCATGAGTGAAGTTTCCATTCAACTGTTGTGCAAATTTTAAGTGAATTTCCAGAAAATCTGCAAAAGAAATAGAAGTTGGTTCATCGAGATAAACAGTGGGGGACACTAATTCTCCAGTCAGGTGGAGATAGATGGAGAAAACAACAAGATGACAAAAAAGAGCCATCAAACTTCAAATGAATGAAAAAGAAGTGGAAAACAAGTCTTATTTATACATGTTCATGTATTAATTTCCTCATCATAACATAATATTTCATTTCCCCAGTGAAAGCCTGAGAGACCTTTAAGTCTGCTACCGCTAGAGATCTACACTTAAAGAATATTTAGGTCATTTCCATCCACCTGTTTTATGTGCATTGTCAATCTGTGTAAACCACCTGAATGGAAACACCAGAAATTCAAAAACAAAAAAGGTGGAAAAGGTGGTGCCTTAAATAAAAACAAAATGAAACACAGAGCAATGGAATCAGACAGAAAATAAATCCTGAGTCAGCATGTGATGTAAAAGTCAAACACTCAAGACTCAAAAAATAGCAACAGGTGAAAACATCACATCTGTGTTCAATAAATTTGTACATTGTTCAAGTACAGTACTTGTAGATTTTAAAAAATATCCAAACCGAAAAAGAAATTGCAGGATTTTCACAGTGTGCTAAAACTTTTACTAGTAAAACTAAAAGAGGAAAGGATCTGAGTACTTCTTCCACCACTGTGCTCTTTTAATTACGCCATTTTATTGCGCCCTCTTCATCTGCAATGGTTCGTAGCATCAGGGGACCCCAACTTATATTCACATCAGCAGTGGATGGGCATTCATTTGCATTTTCTTTTGCCAGTGTTCTGGAAATTCATTTAAAATTTGCACAAAATGTTCCTGGAAATGTAACTTATGACGAGGAGCAGTGACGGTGTTCTGGAGGCTTGTGGTGGAACGACACCTACATGTTGTTTTGGGTGGAATGAAGGAACACTCAAAAAGTGAGTGTTAGAAAAACATCTGAAAAGGCGAAAGAAAAACATCAAAAGTTAATAGATGTGTTCAATGTTCTAATTATCGATAAATATTGAGGTATAACAATATAGCTCAATTACACAAGTTAGGAATAAGCCCTGATCTTACACATACGCACATGCTGTTGGCCTGGACACGTGCTTGTTGACATTCTCGCACACACAAACACACACCAATACACGCACTAACACACACACTGGTTGGCTGGACGTCTCCCTCTTTTCATACGACAACACCAGAGTTGTTCTCTTTATTTGCCAGTTCAGACACACACTCCAGCTCTTATTACGAGCTCTCTTTGGTGCAGACATTTAGCAAGTCGCCTCTGATGGAAAACTGCAGTTTGTTCACATCATTATTTCAAGTTTTGGCTGCGTCGATTCCAGTTTCTTTCACCACCGTGACAATTGCCTTAGCAGACGGCCAGCCGCCGTGCTGCACGGCCACAATGCAAGGAATCCAGACATTACACAATATCCTGAGAGGGTCCGGGGGGATACATAGCCTACTGCTCATTTACAGACATGCCAATATGTGACTGGTGGACAGGTCTGCGGTTTCAAGGCCCAGGGGAGATTTATCAAGCTGGACGTGAATGACACATCAAAAGACGTGTCAATATTTGCTCTGTAGAGAAGACTCAAAAGAAACTAGCAGGCCTTTACACTGTTAGATATTATTCATCTCTCAGTGCATTTTCTGGAACTTATTTTGTAATTAGATGTTAAAATGTGGTGTTCAGGGCACCAACCCAGAAAGCAATAGACGTCATTTCAACATCTCGGTTGGTGCAGCCCCGATTTACATGTATGCTGCATTCACGTGCACACCAGATGGTCCCATTCCCTGAGTTGGGAAGGTATTCTTCCAAATCTGGTGTGTCCATGAGCTTTAAGTAGTAATGTGGAAACATCATGGACGTTTTGGTATAGCTGTCTGGGTGATGGGTTGTTATGAAACAGCATAGTGATTTTGTTCCAGATTTGGTGCCGTGCCAGTGTGCTTCATTCCCCTAAAACCACTAAAACATTGCTTTACCGGACTCTGCAGCTAACCCTACAGAACGTTTTAGCTTCTTTCAGCTCTTTGTTTTGGGTTTACGACCAGAAAATTTTTCTGTTTTGCTCCATTCTCACTGCATTCATCCAACCTTGTTTCCAGCAGGCAGAGTGTTAGCAACTAGCTGGTGAACATAGATGGAGCATTTAGCAGCTGAAGAGCCAGATATTTTCTCCCAGTAATTGATGGGAAAAAAACAAAACAGACTGAAAAATGGTGATGGTAACTGGTGATGGCGCAATGGATAAGACTATGCCATTGCTGTGAGAGACCCGAGTTCAATCCCCCATTGTGTCCCTGAGCAAGACATTTAACCACTAGTTGCTCCAGAGGCGTGCGACCTGTGACATGTACAGCAATTATAAGTCGCTTTGGATAAAAGCGTCAGCTAAATGAATAAGTGTAAATGTTGTGTGGAACAGAAATTCTTGAGCATGAGTATTACCAGTCCTTAGCTGCAGTTAGAGTTCTCAACAGGAGTTTTACAATGGAACATTAATTATTATTAATGTCATTAATGTTATTTATTATTGTAGTTTGTTGGGGTTTTTTCTTATTTCTTTTTAGTATTTAAGTGGCTTATCTGTTACAGTAACAGTTCTGGCGGATGAGCCACTGTTGAATGTTAAAATGTTTCAAATTGCAATGCACATTTACATTATCCGCATTTTTTTCGCTGCTGAACCAACAATATACCAAACTGTGACCTCAACACAAGATTCATACCGAAACATGAATGTTGTGCGCTGTTACACCCCTACTGCTAACCATATCAACTTTATAACAGCAGTTGCAAATGAGCCTTTTGGCTAACACTGGCACATTTATAGTGAATCTGATCAACAGGGACAGTTGAAAATTTAAAAAATAATTATTAAATGCTTCTGTAAGAACAGAAAAACACTTTGTTTTGTAGGTGCATTGGTATATATCATGTCACATATCCTTCTGGACAATAGTCTCTGAGCTTATTTCTAAATATTATAAAAAGCACGGTCTAGGCTTGCTTTATATGAAAAGTGCCCTGAGATAACTTCTGTTACGAATTGGTACTATATAAATAAAAATTAAGCTACACAAACACACAAATTGTGCCTAAAAATTTGAAATGCCTCCCCAATAGCTACTTTCTAAACAGTATTTACGTGTCAGATGGTTTCTATTTATGCCTCAAGTCAGGTTCTGCAGAACAGGAAGGAAAAGTTAGAATAAAAAGTAATCTTTGAGAATGCAAACAGGCACATACTGTATGCATGGTGTGTGTCTGTAGGAATGTAAGACAAAGAGCAGAGACCCTCCACCAGCTCGCCTGATATCTGGGCCAGCTGGCTGACCCTCTCACTCCCTACTGCTCACACTGCTAACCTGGTGCCCTTTCACTGGTGGCCTTTCACTCCTCTCACCTCACACACACACATGCACACAACTCAGGGGACTCGCACTAGATCTGGTTTAGTGTTGGGTGGTGGTGTGGACGGTTTCCAGGAATCACACTCATCCCCTTCCCTGCCCTCTTATCCTTCACCGATTTTCCATTTTTCACAGCCAGTCTGGAAAGGGTTGAGTAAGCATTTCCTGTGGAAAATCAGTATTTTAACAAAGTAATTTGGTTTCTGCAGCCGTGCTACTGTTAACAGACAGATGAGAAACAGTAGAACAGTGGAGAGATAAAAGGACTGTGTCAAGTGTGGGATGAGAGATGACATCTGCATTTAACTTTTCTCAGAATGTTAATAGAGAGGGACGGAGGGAGATGGATGGTGGGGGTCAGTGAGATGGTCAGGGTCTCTGCGGCTCAGGGTCAAAGGTCAACATTGTGAGGACACTGCACAAGGTCTGCACTATAAAAAAGATATTTATGGAGCCATTAGCCTGAGCGAGGAATTAGCTTGCAAAGACGCTATTAAGACACATGCATCCGTCATGGGTGAGTGCACACACAAGCACTTCAGCCAGTGTCAGTTTTACTCTCTCATGTGTTTATTCCCTACAGATAAGCACATCAGAGAGTAAATTAAGCATTCAGTCTCACCCGTCAACCCAGATTAAAGGGGTTGAGCCAAAGCAAAACTGCCACAGGTGTAAACTGTTCTCCCCAGCACCTCACAGGCGCCAGGCTGATATGTTCAGGCTAATCTCATCTTCCTATAAACTATTATTACAGTTTAAAGAGCAGAAGTGATTTAATGCTGCAGAAAAATGCTTTGTTGAATCAACCGTGAATCTTTGTTTCATTGCTGCCGCCACGCAATGGGCCCAAACACACACACGCACACACACACCTACAGTAAATACAGTGAGGGTTCAGTGAAACTTGCCTGTAAGTGTTGTTTTTCTGTAAATGTAGACACACCTGTGCATTTAGTCTGCCAAGCGCGTTGCTGTAGCATTTATTTCTGACATTTTTATCATCTATAGTAATGCTATGAATGCATGTCCATTCACATTCCTGACCTCGACACACCTTCCATTGCACGGAGACTCTGGTTTTAGCGGCAGCGTTACAAAAACAATAGACACAATTACAGAATAATGCGATTTAATAATGTACAGGCTAAGCTACTGAGAAAGCAACATCCCCTGTGAATGACAGCGTCAAGCTGAGGGGCCTGTTATTTTTAGGAAATGTCGTGCAGGTTAATTCTGGCAAAAATGGAACAGGTCTTGCTGACTTTTACAAAAAACTAACTTCATGGCTGGTTTCCACATCCTATTATTCTGAGTAGGTATTTCCTTGCACAACTTTAGCTGCTTCCAATGTGCAAAGAGAAGGTGGAAAAAATCTGAAGAGGTCAAAAATACAAAAAGAAGTACTTTTTTATGAGCCAAAGTGTTTCGGCTTGTGGCCTTCACCAGAGTCATCAAACACCACATTACAAAGGACATTTAAACAAGCTAGGTAAGAAACAAAAAGTTTAAATATAAATGTTGGCATGTTTAAGAATTCATATAAAAACTAATTAACTAAGAAGTCTGCATTCACACTCCCTGGAAATCAGCTTTTAATTTTGCGGGGCTTAATCACTTCTACACCTATAAACAACACTAAAGAGTCTCCGGCCATGCTAGCAGCACCATGAGGCTGTGCTTTGAGCTAAATACTAACATCAGCAGGCTAACATGTCACATTGACTACGCTAGCGTGCTTATGCTTAGCATGTTCACCATCTTATTTTAGCATGTTAGCGTGTTAACTTTTTCTTATTAGCTCAAAGTACAGTTGAGGCTGATGGCCTTCAGTTTTACGGGTACAAATTAACATTTTGAACCGATGATGGTAAGAAATTTCTTTACAAAATTTCCTGGCAGTCCATCCAACTGTTGGCAGTAGAGGAAAAGTCAGAGGAACACCTAAGACAGTCTTGGGATTGTTAATGTGTATTCAAAATGTCGTGGCCACCCCCCCTAATACCAGATGAGATAATTCACCCCCATCCAGGCCCCACATCCATCAGGTGGCGGCCATTAATGAGTTGATATTGTGTAGTCTGAATTCAACAGTAGCCACACCCAATAAACATCCATATCGTCATCATTCACTGCAGAAGGAAGCGTTTCAATGGAATGGCAGTTGGAGAGAGGTATGTCTTTTTATTGCATATTTGTCATGTGAGAAAGAAGGTGACTTGCAAAGTGGAGCCAACAATTTACGTAACTTATGTGTCAAAATGTTTCGATGAAGTCCTATTATAAAAGAACGAGGTCACGAACATGTTTATTTAGCACCGTTACCTGCAGTTTAA
Source organism: Lepomis macrochirus (assembly GCA_024633595.2). Classification (NCBI taxonomy): domain Eukaryota; kingdom Metazoa; phylum Chordata; class Actinopteri; order Centrarchiformes; family Centrarchidae; genus Lepomis; species Lepomis macrochirus. The sequence goes on from JALXJV020000024.1 coordinate 3,832,684, forward strand.
TGAATAATGAGCACTGATTTAAAACATTAATTAAACAAATTACTGAAACCATGTTTTAATATACAACTAAGCAATCAAAAACAAGGACACAAGCAAACCTTATGCAATGAAGATACTGTGCCACCGCCAAGGCATTTACAACCTGAACGGTCTCCTCCTTCTATTGTCTTTCACACTGCTAACATACTGTACTTCTCTGCTGGTATGGAGAACAGAATGGCAGCATACTAGGTTTCAGTCAAAAACGCGTCATCGCTGAAGTGACAAAGGCCTAATTCATAGCTGTCAGAGAGAGAAGAGCATGAAGACACAGCACACTCTGTACTTTATAGATGTTTTTCATGCTGACGAATGGCCTTCAATCATCCAGCACAATACAGACAGATAATACAACACTGCCTCTAAGTGCTGTTGGAGGTTGGAGGTTGTAAGAGTCATGTACACATTATGACACAAACACTAAACAGTAATTAAATTAATGTCAGTACTTTCTTGATCTCAGTATTCTTTATTGGATAGTAAAGCTGAAGACAGACAGAGAGGTGATCTAATATTAGATGCAGCTGGTAAGGACTCAGGGCACAACCACTGCTTCACATTTGTGTTTATGGCCTCAATAAGCTAATCAGGTTCACCCAAAGGTAGCGTAAGATCATAGTGCAGGCTCAAAACTTATTTTTTTATTCTTGAGAGCACCTTAAACTGTAAGAAACAGCACTGGAGAATTGCAGCACATTTTAACTATATTCTGTTTGAGTGCTGACTGTCAGCAGCATGTCTTTTTCATTCCATAGGTTGTATAACTGTTTCGCAGGTTGGTTATACAACTGACATGCCTCACCTTAAGCTGCCACATATTTTGTTTTGAACGGACTACAAAAGGGAGCTGCACAGTAAGACGTTAAGTGCCAGCAGGCATGCAGTCTGCTCCGACGCTTTGCCTCTGATTTTTCAGGGTGAGCGAGTTGGGTGAATGCTTTAAAGGGGCCTGAATTTCACCTTCAGATATTCAGTCCTTGCAGATTTGCACAAGAAACAGAGTGACAGCCAGCTTCTGTTTAAGAAGACTATGTTCCCTTAGGTTTGACGCTACATTTGCCCAGAGGATTTCGAGTCATCTTTTGAAGAATGACTGCGAGATCAAGAGCCATATCCGTGCCATGAACTCTCATAACTGTCTGCAAAACTGTCAGACAGGAGCTGTGTGCAGGAGGTTGGTGAAAGATGGAAAATAAGCTATGAGCACTCCTTTCACTGTAATGGTTTTCTATCGATCAGCAGCACACATTTGTGCTACTACTTTGCTCTGCAAGCAAATACAATGATCGTGGCAGTTCCAGTGAAATTAAAATATGGCCATTTTAAATCCTGGTGCAACAAGAGAGGTGTGTTTTTTAGCCCGAATGACAGATGCCTCAGAATCTGGCGGTGTTTGTCACTTGCTTGTCCAGCCACAGCTCAGCTCTGATCCATCCCAAATTCGCCTAAATTAGGATTTCCTGTCAAATTAGGATTTACTACCTCCAGTTATGGCAAAGACAGCAAGAACGAGCAAACTCAAATAGAAAGCTACAGAACATCACGCACATCCACGCTTTTCTACGGGCTGTGGTTCAGATGTTGCATTGCAGTCCAATTTGGGGTGATCATCATAACCCAAACAATTACCGGTGTGGCTGCTTTTGAGGTGCATTCACAATCTGAACATACATTGTACATCGAAAGCCAAGATGAAAAGCAACTAGGGTGAAAATTTTGAGACGGTCCAGAATCACGAGCAGTTGTCCCGACTCCTGTCATGTTTGTCCCAAAAATTAGACTCCACTTGAGTTTTGATTGGTTATAGCCGCTTAAACGTTAAACACTGATAGCTGTGAAACATTCTTTTGGTGTTGCGGACAGATGGGCACTGTTCGACTGGATACAACAGGGACTGCAGGGTATCTGGACATTGTGTGAACAGCATTGTTATAGGCACAAAGCAACAGGTGGCTCTGTCCCCCGTTTTTATTTCTTGTGTAAATGAAGGTAGTGGAAGTCACAGTTGCGAGGAAAGAGGAAGTGTAGCTGCAGGAAGGAGAAGAGATCTGACACGCACGTTTGTGCAGACTGACAGATTAAATGAATTAAATCAAATAAATGATGTGTAACAGATGTCGACAAAAATAATTCATTTTAACACTGAGTTTTGATTTTCATGTGTTTCACTGGGTTTTATTGTTTGTTGACACTGAATGTCCTGTGCTGAAGGCCACCCCCCCCACCACCCCCAACTCCCCAGTCCTGAATTACACCTATTCTTGTGTGGTCAACCGTAATGGCTCCTGACTATTTTGAGTCTGCTGTAATAGGAAGCATTGCAGAAGTGATGCGTGTTATTCTCACATAATCTGTGTATACAGTAACTCTGTGCAAGGTCGGGAACAGGGTGTAGACCAGGCCTTATACCGCTATGTTCTTTGTCATAGCTTTCATGGGAAGTCTCTAACTATTGTGAGAATTGCCATTTAAAAGAACTCTGAAATGCTGTGCTGAAAGTTTTGACATTCACATCCTCCAAAACACAACAACATAAAAATTAGGAAATACTCTTCCATAGAACAAGAGAGAAACAGCCAGTCCTTGGGGCAGTCTAGGCCGGCTTGAACTTTTCTGGGAAACTCCAGCGGGCTACCGCTGAGCAGGCATGCGTCACAGCAGCTGAAACAGAAAGGCAGAGAGGGAAAGCGTCTGGGAAGGAAACTCTCCTGACTTCATTCACACTGGAGTGGCTGTATTTGAGACTGGGCAACACCAGGATGGGGGACTCCCTTCAGAAAATACAACCAGATGGCTTGGTCATCTAGCTGCTTTTGAAGTGTCCTGGTGTGTGTGTGTGTGTGTGCGTGTGTGTGTGTGTAACCCCAGGCGTTGTCATCCAGACACATGTGAATATTATTTTCTCAGACCAAAGCAGCCTGTTTGACTGTTAATGTTTGGGACCAGACTTGAGGGTGGAAACCAGAATCAGACTGGCGGGGATCCTCTGGACTCCTGCTGAAAACAATTAAAATGCAGCGAGAAGCCATTTTAAAACCAGCCTAATCGTTCATTCCTTGCATCTAATCATAAATTGTTATAATTAAAGTCTTAATCGTCTAAATCTGTTAACATCTTTGCAGTTTTCTTCAAGTTATAATTTAGAAGTTGTGTGTTTTTTGGGTTTGTGCTGTTTCTTCCGCCAAAAGCATTTGCTTTGTGGGCGGCGCTGTGGCGTTCTTCTGTGGAATATGGCAGAATAGGGTTTGGTCAGATCTCAGTGTCTGCACAGACTGTGCGTTCCTGGCAAGGCTGCAATATGTCAGAAAGGGTCTCTTTACAGTCATCTTGAGTTTACCCAAGAGAATAACCCACAGTACATTGCATTATGATGCTAAAAAAAATGCTTGACATATTGTGAGAATTGTGCAAGTAGCAAAGAAAAAAAAAGCAGGCGAACAACAGAAATCAATGCGCAGATTGATGATCTTTGACACCACATGAGGAGTTTTATTCACTCATTCTGCTTCACTCAAAGGCCAGAGGCTGCGAATAATCTCTTCCCCAGTTCACTGAGCAGGCTATCTTTCCTTTTTCTTTTCTTTCTTTCCACGTGGTTTCACTTCTGGCAGGACGTTTGACAGAACTACAACAGCTGCTGTGTCAGATACTTCCGTTCACGGAGATTAGTCTTTCTTCAAAGTGCTCCTCCATTTATACAGGGCTTTCCGCAGCAAAGCAGTGGAATAATCGAATCCTACAGGTCACAGTCGGGGCCGCCGTTTCAGTCAGGATGTGCAAAATCAAATGCTAACCTTCAAAGAAGTGCTGTAATACAGTATACAAAGCAATATACAACAGTCTAAACAGATTTTAATGCTTTCAATGTCTCTCTTCTTGTCTCCAGGCATGTGTCTTGGGTTACATGTGTCTTAGGGTTCATATATCTCTGTGGAAACTGGTTGTAGAATCTTGTAGAGTCAGTCTTTAGTGCACAGTCTCACATCTGCAGCTCATTTCAGGGTGGTGATTTTTGTGCTGCAGTGTCTGATGGGGGAGCATAGCACTGGACCATCACAACATCCAGCTCTCTGTTTATCGCTGACTCCCAAACAAAAGCCTCCCAGTTCCTGTCTGCTTAGCGCCTCAAATCCACAATCTACTCTCTGAATCTGCTATTCTCTTTCTCTCTCCCCTTACTTCCAAGATAGGCTCCCCCCCTCCTGTTTACTGTGTGATGAGGAGACCGTGAGAGCTGTGTTTCCTGACAAATGCAAGTAAATGATCAGGGGCCAGACTGGTCAGACTGGAGCTTGTTTTCTCTTCGCCCCCCTGGGCCTGAACACATGCTGACTGGGAAACACATTTTGTTGTGGCTGGCTCACTATTATGGCAAGCATATGGTTGACAAATGATTTCTTTATCCATGGCACGCCCTAGTGGTAAATACGTGCAACTGCGCTTATTGTAGGACACAGTGCGTTCTTCAGTCCATAGTTTTGATTTTAACTTCACCCGAAAACATAGTTTTATACTAAATTTTTGAAAGGCAACTTTACAATTAATGAGGAGCTCAGAGGTTACTTAAAATGCTGGAAGGCTCACACACACTTTACTCATCATTTATATATGCTTTAATCCTGGGGACAACAGTTCCTGCTTTGGCCTTAAACTAGTTCCTAATGTACCTTCTTCTTGAACCCCATTGACCCCCAAATTCACCTTAAAGCCCCTCAAAGCCTGGGCTCCAACCTTAAGTTTTTCTTAATTACACTAAATATCCATGACTAAATAAGCCAAAATCCAAGTTAAAGTTCTGATAAAACATTTTTAGCTATCGTTTATAGAGAGTTTAACACTCCAAAATGTGGCCTGTGATATAAACTGTGCAACTTCACATCACATGTTGACTCAAATGTTGCTTGATTCTGATTGGTGCATGGAAGTCATCTGTTTCATCTGAGGGGCGCCACAGTTGTATGCCCACATTAAATGGCGTGTGGATTATTTAACACTGCACAATGATGACCTTCTTGTGGGTGGCAGAGACATTGCTTTTAATGAAAGCAAGATGGGTTTTAAGATAGTGTGAGAATAGACGGTCTGCTGACCTTCAAAGACCTTAAAGCTGCTAAAAACATTCTTTTTTTATTAAACATGGATCAAATGCATATGTGTAATGTCAAAAGGTGTTGCTAATGTTATGAACCCAGAGAGCAGTTATCACTCAACTCTGCAGTTCCAGTCAACTCTTTCAGCTCATTGTCGTGGTCCGCCCTCACCTTTACTGTTTTGGGTTCAGTCCCGCCGCTCTCATCAGCTGTTTCCAGCAGCAGCAGGCAGCGTTTTCTGTGAAAAGCTCTGATAATCCCTCTGTACACTCCGAACAGCAGGCAGACACAGACAGAGAGAGTTGAGCATTTGCTGTGGCTGCTGATGGAGAGTGAATATTGAACTTACATGTCATCGAGTGGACACACACATGGCTCCAAGCAAATGCTGATGTTGCTAAATAAGCAGCCAGCTCCAAACATGTTCGCTTTATCAACTTTAAAGGTGATAATTTGTCACCGTTGTGTTTACAAGCTTGTTTACGCTGCCTCCAAGAGACCAAAAAAAAAAATCCCCACTTAACACAGCTTTAAATCTAGTTTCTATTTTTGCAACCCTGCTTTTTCTGTAATTGACAACTGCACGTCATGTCTGGGATAAACAATGGAGGAGGAAAAGCAGGAAAAGGTCTGGCTTTTTATCTGTCTTACTTTTTATGCTGAAGAATTCATCTTGAATCTTTACAAATGTATATTAGAACGTTAGCCTGTCCTTTGAATAATCTGCAGTTGGGAAACAACACCCTGCATCCTGCACATGAAGCACAGTGCTACCAAAGCCGTACTGTCAGGATGAAGCATCAATCATGTGCTGTTTCTGGTTTGTTTTTACCTGAATAATTGGCAGCAGACTGACTGACGCCACCACGAGGACACGCAGTCCAGCTTACATGTAGAACATGAAAAAAATGTGGCCTTTGTACGAAAGCTACATTCACGCAAAAACAGGACAATAAACACAATCAGCAGTACAATTTATTAAATAAGTCAACACATTCAGAAAAACACTTCTCTGTACAGTTTAATAAGATAAAGATTTGACACATTTTTGTGGGATGACTCCTGAGGGTTTTTTTACACCTCGAACAGAACATTAGATTAAACCTGACATCATTCACTTTAAATAAGAGAACACTTAAAAAAGAGAGAACTGCCAGTGCTATTTGGTGTGACAAACCAGGAGGAAAGTTTGAAAACAAACCAGCCAAGCTTTCATGTGTTCAAACCTGAAGTTCAGCATTCCTATTTAGGACCAAGGGCCATTTCTCATCTTAGATAAGTGGACATACTCTGCATGCCTGCCCTCCTCTGCTTTGCTTAGTCCCTTCAGCAAACTTAAAGTGCTTAGAAACCAAGCATGTTTTGGAGCAGTTATTTCAAGCCATAAATAGAAACCCCATCTGTATCAGGGTCAGATATTTTAACAAGTCTTAAAGGGAGCACTCCATGTGAAGGACAGATCTGTCCTTCACATGGCTTACATTATTTACAGGCTAATAATTTAATAAACCAGACTGCATTTTTGTAGCATTGAAACACAGTCAAAATATCTTGTAATGATGGAAGATTGGTTTCTAGGAATTTACATTTTCATTAAACAAACGGCAACAGCTTGGCACATTTATGGAGTGCAGCAAGACATGCTCCACATTCAGGCCAGCATCGTGCAGCCCGGGCACGTTTAGCGAGAGCGCCAAATGAGGGGAAGGAGTTGAGGGATTTGGACCAGGGTCTCAAAGCGTGAGGTATTGCTTTTGAATGCACTGTAAAGATCTGTCAGACAAACAGTAAAACACACAGGTGCAGAACCTCCACGAGAGCTGACAGATGGCCTCTTGCTCTTTAAAGCTGCATAAGGTAACTGCGCCTGCTGGCACCTCCAGATGTTGTCGGATTAAAGGCTACGACTAAATGACTTTCCCAGTGTTTTTTTGCATGTCTTCCCACCATTTACTACAACACTGTACTTTGCTACCAAATATTTTGAAAACACACAGTAAGATTTGTTGGGACAATGTTTTCCACTGATTTGAATTTCGCTATGAAAATCTGTTTCCACAGCCTACCTGGTTTGCGGGGACCTTTTGTTGCATGTCATTCTCTCTCTCTCTCATTTCCTGTTATTTCTATACTGCTGACTATTCAATAAAGACAAGATGTGCCTCTACTGAGCAGGAGTTATAGCCCCAAGAATAGGAACCCTATTGAACCTCCCCAGTGGCCCAAATATTTCCATCCATACTTGCCAATTTTGCACCTCAAGATTTATGTCTATGCCAATGTTAAGTGGCAATGCAGGATATAGTCAGCTCTATATGTAGTGAGGTAAAGAAATCTCCCATTCCCAGGAACAAACTTGAACTATCCAGAATATGAACATTGGTGTCCGCCAAAGAGTGTCCCCTTATTTTTCAAATGTAAGTAAACTGCTAAGTCTTGACCTGAGGCGCTGGCCCTTCTGTTTTAGGCCGTGGGTTGTTTAGTTTCCCCAATATACAGGTCTGCGCATTCACTACATTACTTTTCTTGTGTTTGGGTGTGAAACGTATCTTCAACCAGGTCCAGTTGCCTTTGATTTAACCCTCCTGGGATAACTATGACCATGGATGACCATGGACCATGAATGCACCAACCTGGACAGTGTGAACAACTCAGTCAGACAACTCAACTGCATACCATGCAATGATAACTAGATCCTGACTTGGATTATATTAGTTCATGGCATATTTTATCAGTATGTACAGTGTGTCGGCCAGTAGGTAACAAGCTAAGAAGGGCCTAAAAATATGTTTGTGGTAGTTTAGAGACAGTGTCTCCATTATATACTGTAGTTTGTCTACCACAGGGCACTGAGAAGTTTATTTTCAAGTTGATGTTGTTTTTGTTTCTTTATATCAGCAGATATATAATAATAATCCCTTTTTAATCCCTCAAATATCTAACTCATAACCAGCTTTGGTTGGGTTCTAATGATAATGTAACTTGTAATCTAGATTCAGCTCATGGATTTTACCTCCTAAAAGGGAGTTTTCCTTGCCACTGTTGCAAAGTGCTTGGCTCATGGTGGGAATTGTTGGGCTTCCGTTACTATATACTATTACAAAAGAGGACGGTCTGCACCTGCTCTATATGAAAAGTGCAATAGGATAACTTGTGTTATGAATTGGCACTATATAAATAAAATTTAATTGAATTAACTTTCACAAAACCTTGAAAGTCTGGAGAAGCAGAATTATCCTCAAACAAGACTCTGCAGGTTGATTACTACTGAATGCTGCAATAAATGTGAGCAGAACTAGAGAAAGACATGGTATGCTCTGAAAAATGTAATGTAATGTGGTTCAAGAGCTAAAACATGTGAAAACACAGACTAAATGAAGGTTCTGTAGTTACACAGCGCTGTACTTTGTTCATCATCAGACTTAGATAAAGACTGTATTAATAAAAAGTCAGATGAACAGTGGTGTTTTGTTGTTATTATTATTATTATTATTATTATTATGATTATTATGATGATGATGTGTAATTATTAGCCCCCCAGGAATTATAGAACATTTTCCTAAAATCCCCAATGTTTGCAGCATTGCTAAAACTTGATATAATCAAACATTCACCAATGTTATGTTGTAGCTTTTGGTTCATTTTGGAATATAAAATACATTTTTACTCTTGCTTTATATCAAATATAGTTTCAAAACACACCTAATTAACCAATCAGCTTTCAAACAACACCTGCCCAGTCAATTGGCTTCCTATCAACACCTGAGCGTTCAATCAGCATAAAAGGACTCCAAGGAACAGGGCACTTCAACACACATTGAGAGAGGCTACTGCAACTTTTACTCACCATGCCAAAGACAAAGGAAACCAGTCTTGATCTCAGAAAGAAGATAGTGGAGGCTCATGATAAGGGGGAAGGCTATACTGCCATTTCCAAGCGTTTGACAGTGTCTAGAACTGCTGTATGTTGCCTCACTGTCAGAAAAATAGATGTCAGCAAGAAGCCCCGGACACCTGCCAGAGTGATTGTTGCTGACTTGGCCTCTTCTGGAGTTGATGTTTCAAGGAACACAGTTGCTTCACTTCCTTCACTTCATCGTGGTGGGCTCCAGGGCCATCGTCCCAGAAGAAGAAGAAGAAGAAGAAGAAGAGAGAACCCCTTTACTCAAAGAGCGGCACATCACAGCCAGACTGAGGTTTGCAAGTTAAAGGTAAAGATGAGTTTTGGAAGTCTGTGCTTTGGTCTGATGAGACTAAACTGGAACTGTTTGGGTACATGGATGTTGCTTATGTTTGGCGAAAGAAAGGGAGAGGCCTTCAACCCTACAAACACAGTTCCCACAGTTAAACATGATGGTGGGAGCTTCATGCTGTGGGGCTGTTTTACAGCCTCAGGCACAAGGGAGCCTTGTCCGGGCACATGGCATCATGAAAAGAGAACATTATGTTGAAATTCTGAGGAATAATATGCAGAAATCTGCTCGTAGTTTACCCTTAGGTCGTCGCTGGCTCTCCAAACAAGACAATGACTCAAAGCATACATCAAAATTGGTCCAACAGTTCCTGAATGATATCAAAACCAAGGTCCTGGAGTGGCCCACACAGAGCTCAGACCTCAATCCTATTGAGAATCTGTGGCAGGCACTCAAAGTGAATGACCCTGCTGGGAAACCACGCAATCTGGACCAGCTGAAACAATTTGCAATGGAAGACTGGGCCAAAATCCCTCAGGAGACCTGTGCCAACCTAGCAAAGAACTACTCTAACAGATTGTTGTCAGCTGCAGCTCAGAAAGGGTTCACTATTGACTATTATTTAATTATTAATTCATTCTCATTTTTGCCCTTTCTTGTTTCAGCTCATTGCATCAATAACATAGCCTTAGTGGACATGTAGTCTTTATGTTTAAAACCAATACACTATAAACACTTGTTGTTAACGGTCATTTCCATGGAGAAATCAAGAGTTTTGTATAATTTCATGAGGAAGGCTAATAATTTTGGCCTCAACTCTATTTGAGGAAAAAAAAGTATTGTCATTTAAGTTTGAATTGTTTACTTCTTTTGGAAGAAGAGGTGTCCATACCTGCCAACAAAACGTAACTTGTGCAAACAGCGGTTCGCAATTACTGTAGCTTCTGCTACGAGCCCGCTTTGTGATTTAGGCTGATGAGATGTTTATTATTTTTCATATAAATGCTGGCCTGGGCTCCTGAATTACTTAAACAAAGTTCACTGTTAAAAACAGCGTGAGCCAAACTATTTGATTTATGTGTTGGTCTGAGGGGAAACAGAGACAAGGATCACACATGGACTAAAACAAAGATGACTTTTGAACACGCATCGTGTGCCCACAAAAAAAAAATGTCATCCTGTAATGTGCTACTTATCTTCCAGGCCTGACTCAACCTGCACGGATAAATAAAAGTTATTTAACTTCCAAAATAGGTCAGGTCAACTTAGAAGAGAGCCAATAAAGCAAACTAAAGCACTTTATGGAACACATTAAAAACTTCCTGCACCTCCTTCTAAAAATACAGATAAAAGACTGCACTGAGCTCTCTGGGTCCTCTATAAGCACATTTAATGGAGCAACAGACACAAAGCTATAAATAGGCAGCCAGGATCGCTGCTTCCTTGAGACTTCAGCTTCAGTATCAAACAAAGGCTGTCGCTAGGCGCGGGGTGTGAATCACAGGAATCTGAGACAAAGGTGAAGCAGCACCTGGTCAGTGTCACACTGAGTGCTGCTGTGACAGCAACACTGCTTGGTATTCCTCTGGATGTTATTTTGATTCTAAAAAAACCTTTCCAGAGAATGTCGATTGAACATGCACGCAATGTTACTCAGCAACCGTTTATAGTACACCTGCGAGTTTAAAGATTTGAAAAAAAACAAACACTTTTTGCCTCTGTTGCCAACATCTATGCCATCTGTCTTCTTCCTCTACCTGAGCTCTGACACCTCCGATAAATCACCCATCTAAAATGATCTCTAACATTAGAAGCAGACTCTTCTCTTGCAGTGCATGTTACACTTTTAATTATTTAAATGTCAAACACTGAATGCTATTTAAGACTTTTATAGCTGCAGTTTATAGTTAAGACTGCATAGTGGTGCCTCCATTGGCAACAACTAACTCTCATTTTAAAATAACCTTCACACAGCACGCTCATGTTGTTGATTTTAGTGTTATCATTTCCTGTCAGCAGGTTAGTGACCAAATCCAACCGGTATGTTTACACTGATACTGTGAAACAGCACGTATCAATAAAAAAGATTAAGGATAGTTTATAAAGGTTAGACTTTCTTACGCGTGCACATAAATCAAAAACCATGAACAAAGTCAAACTAATGCTGGGACGAGTCTGCACTGATATTATTGCCTTGCAAAATGGTCCCTGTGTCAGATTAGGTGACACGTCGGTCCCCACTGGTAGTTCACACGTCTTTCTCCACTTGATGAGGAAGGATATGCCAAGGGCCGACTTCCCCAACAACATAATCCTTATCCCAGAAGCTGTCATGAACGAAACGAGCAACTGACGTGTCCCAAGCTCAAATCTGTTCCCAGATGCCCCAAGTCTGCCTGGTCAGGCCATTATTGTTACTATTAATCTTTACAGCATTTGCTTTGACAGTCGCTACTTCTCACAGCTGCAGCTCGCACACCTGAGTGCCGCAGTGCAAACTTTGAGAAACCACCGCATAACTGATCTGATATCCTATAGTGTGATCCTGGCATATGATGCACACATTCCACAGACTGACAGGCATTCCTGTTGAATGAATGAAAATTGCTTACTTGAGGTGCATGTGAGAACGCTGTGCTTGTCACTAAAGTGTATGTCTACTATTATCATATCTAATGAGTTGGCAGCTTTGCTGCTCTGTGAGTCTTCAGTCTTTCCTCCAGGCGACTCTCACTGATAGCAGAGGTAGCTGATGATGAGCTTTGGTATGTTCAGTTGAACTATGGTCTCCAGAGCTCTGGTGCCCAGCCTCTTCCTCACTGCCAGCCTGCTGAGCTGCTGGAGACTCATAGGAGTGGCTGCAGACAGAAAAAACTGGCTCACAAACTGGATGTGTGGATGAGTATTTTCAGCGAGATTTGTAACTAAATGTCACTATGGAAAGTATGATATTGTTATATAATTATTATTTTAATATAAATATGGCCTTTAGGAAATATTTGATCATTTTTATATTATTAAACTGTTTTCTCCTCTTACTCATTTGTATTTAAAGTCTAGAAACTGCTGTACATTCCTTGTTCCACACTGTGCTCCACATTCTAAATAAAGCTCTGTCACTGGAATTAGAAAGTGTAAATCATCACCTTCTCATATGCACCGGCTAACCTATACCTGACCAGCTGTATATACATGAGCATCATGGTAAACAACAGGTGTCATCTGTGTGAGACTTCATGGAAGTGAAAAGCGATCCTTGCCTGCCATCAGCTGGTGCCGTGTTGACACTACACCTTTCCAGGAATAAAGGCAACAACACGAACTGGGAGGTCTAAAGATTTGCTTTCCCTGCAGCTTTCCTGACCTTTATGAATAACTTACTCTCATAAAACTGTAGGCAGGAGGCAGAGGGAGAACCTGGCGTGGTGTAATCCACAGGTTTCCTGTTGTGCTGATCTCTGGCGTAGACGTTGGCCCCGAACTCCACCAGTATCTCTATCATTTCAACTCGCATGTTTTGAGCAGCGTGGTGCAGCGGAGTTTCATGTAGCCTGGCAGCATTCACTTTAACGCCTAAAAGGAAAAGGACATTAATGTAATATATAAACTAAATTGAATTTAATCAATGTCTGCTTTTGCAGGATAAGGCTGCCTTTTCTTATCGCAAACAAATCTCATTAAAAGATCAATCCTATGTCCTATGTCTGCTCTTGGATGCTTGCAACTGCATCGTGTAGCAATTTGTACCCATCTCATTCACGTTTCAACTCCATGCATGTTGATTTTCACAGGGTGTTGAAAAAAGGGAAAAGAGTGGCTACCTGGAAGAGGGGGTGGTCAAGCTAAACAAACTGCGTTGTCAAATGGTCATTAGTGGAGTATATACAATTTGTAGTTAATAGTCAAAAACATGCCAAACTGCAGGTGTGGCCACACTTATAATTGGAGTATGTTACTGCAGTTTCAGCAGAGGGTATTATTACAGGCCAGCTGACCTCTCCAGTTACACCAGCAATGAAATCAAAACACCCAAACTCCTCTACCATCTTACTAGAGAATACAATCTCCACAATCTGAGAGCAGTAAACGTTCGAACAGGAGCCCAATTTAAAAGCAAATGAACCCCTGGTTTGGCACATTTCCCCATCCTCCTTTGCGCTGACGCTTACCTGCATTGAGTAGCGCTTTAACACAGTCTGTGTGTTTGTTAGCACAAGCCACGTGCAGCGGGGTCCCGTAGTAAAGGTCATACGACTCCAGACAGGCCCCCGTGTTAATCAGGAGCTTCACACATTCTGAGTTTCCTTAAAAATGATGGGACAATATCGTGTCATATACGTTGTTTTACAAAGATTACCGTCATGCTTAAACAGATGGGTAACTCAATTTCACAGAAGCTAAGGCTGCTGTCACACCTGCAGTTCAGGATGAAAAGCAGGAGTCTTATAAAGTAACGATTCAGGGCTAATGACTGTGGGATGGCTTTTACAAAATGTTTTATAGATGTGTTTTAAGCACACAGAGTGATGGGACTATATAAACTATAAGATTACTATCTGAACACATTTCACAATCAGCAGATGGATTTATTTGTAGTTTAGCTTTAGAAATAATGATCAGATCACATATCTGCTCTCAATAAATCCTGCGGTCGGCTTATTTGCTTTCTCATCACAAGCGATCCGCACCAGAGTTCTACCGAAAGTGGGCCGAGTCCACCACCAGGTCTGAGTGCGCTTTCTCGGTCCACTTTTGGTGCGCAAGTGCAATCGCTGCATTCATACCTGCCCAAATGTGGCGCACCAAGGGGGAAAACTAAATGAAGCAGGGTGTGAAAGCCAAAAGGCACGTGAGGGGAGCTGAGGCGCTCACCTCCAATGCAGGCCTCATGGAGAGGTGAGGCTGTGCGGGAGGTGAGGGTAGGGTTGGCATTGGCGCCGTGCTCCAGCAAGAGCCTCACACACTCCAAACTTCCAGCCGAACAGGCATGACACAGCGGAGTGCTCCCGTCTACGTTCCTCGCGTCCACCTGAGATGCATCATGGGATTTAGGATGATACAGTATATATATATATATATATATATATATATATATATATATATATATATATATATATATATATATATATATTACATTATATTTTGTTGTGCATAATCTTTCTGTTCATGTTTGTGAATTTAATGGCTGAATAGTTTTAATCAATGAATTTTGTGGGATACAGTTTAGGGATTAAGTTTAAGTAGACACTGATGGCTGTTTAATGCAAAAATCCCCCCATGACAGGGGTCTGTCGCCCTCACCTGGGCTCCAGCATCCAGCAACAGCCGCACACACTGGGCCTGTCCACTGACGCAGGCCTCGTGCAGCGGCGTGATGGAGTCCACCGCCACGATGTTGACTGAGGCTCCGCTTTGGATGAGGTCCTGCAGCTGGGCGGCCCGGCCGAGGAACGCTGCCTTGTGCATGTCCGTCCTCTCTGACCAGCAGCCTGCAGGGGTGCAGGTCACAACAGAACATGTGTAGAGATGGGTAATAATCAAGTGTTATCACCTATTGCTGGTCTTGTAGTATGGAGGATTAAAGAAGCATCTTAACCTTGTTGTGTGTTTTCTTTTCATTGTAACTGTCCTATTTTATGTTAAACTACTTTATGCAGCATTTATGAAAGTCGCTATAATAACTGTAAATCATTGTAATTATCACATCTTAGTTACAATATATTTCCATTCTTTAAGAAAATGTCTCCTAAAATACTGTTTAATTGCGGACACTTGACATAACAACTGTGTCAAGCATGAGGAGACATTTCAAATTTTAAGTGGACACAAGATGTTGAGTATTTTACGTTGTCAGCACCGCATAATTCTAATGCCATTCTCTCACATTACTATAGTAAATGTCTAGTAACAGTTGCATCAAAAGCTTCTTATACACACCTTCTGCCGTGCCACAATGTCAAAAGGCAGGAAAGATGCTAATAGCAATAAGGGGAAACTTAGTATACAGAGAACCCAGCTGTTAATATCAGCCAGTTAAAGTTAACGTTACAGTAAAACAAGCCAGGAACTGCCGCTTGCTAGCATGTTAGCTCGCCCGCTGATGGTCCTGACATACATGTCAAACTGGGTCAAGACCCAGAGAGCGATAGTCCCACCGTTCCCGTTGTCTTTATTTCACACTCACCGATGTCTCCAAAGAAATACGGCCGAGCACTTTCAATTTCCATCCTTTGTCTTTTTTCTCTCCGCGCCGAACTGACGTTAACATAGAAACGGAGGCACGAGATGTTTGTAATCAGCCGCGTCCGTCTAAATATTTACATGCGGCAGAAGCCACGTGACATACCCGGAACTCCAAGCCATGCTGGGGTTTGTAGTCTTTACACCAAACAGGTTATTTCATGATCTGTAAAGAACAACAATTTATTCTATGTCAGGAAAAATAATGCGCAATACACTACATTATATTACAATACAACGAGATGGACAATTAAAACAGCAGTGATGACATCAGTCCTGAGTCACATGACATATCAAAGAAACATGGTGGCTAACCTAACATTTTATGAGCTGACATGACTGGTCCATGATGCCTCGTTTTAGGGAGGGGATACTTTAAGAGACTATCACCAGTCTCTCATTCAGGTTTAGAACATCCATTCACATGTCACATAATGATGTGGGATGATGACGGTGCTGGAGGTAGCTGTGGATGCGGTGAGAAATATCCAGCTGACCTATGACCTCTGAGGCTCTGGTACCAAGCATCATCCTTATGGCGATTCTACAAAGCTGCTGCAGGCTCAGAGGATTACCTGTGGAGGAGAAGATGTTTACGCTAAGCTGAGTCAAAAGCAAAAGTGAGAAAAAGCAAAAGACTGCTAACAGCTCCTCTCCTGAAGCGGCGCATGAACTTACTTTCATAAAACATGAGGCAGGTGTAAGCGGGAGAGGCCGGTGTTGTGTAGTCTATGGACTTCCTTGCCAGGTTGTCGCTGGCGTACACGTTAGCCCCAAACTCCACCAACAGCTCGACCATGTCCGCCATGTTGACTCGTGCTGCATGGTGCAAAGCTGTCTCGTGGAACGAAACAGAATTCACGTTGGCACCTGCAGGAAGTTCAGATTTATGGACTCATTACAGCTGAAATGATCAGATTTTGATTTTCAGGTGGATCTTGTAATTATGATTATGTAAACTCCACCCTCATCCGTGTCCTTTACAGTGCTTTTACAGCTGCTGCATTCCTGGGCTCATTTTGTTTGCTTGGTGGAGTATTTTTCTTTATCGTGCTGACAGTGTCTAAGAATGAAAGAGCAGGGACTACTTCTAGAGCTGTCATTCTGCACTGACAGAATGACAGCTGACAACAATCATACAGAAAGGAACACATCATGAAAGGCACAAAGACTCATTTTTAGACCCTTATAGACCAGAATGCAATGCAGTCAAATTGTGTGATTTGAGTCACAGAGTACTAATTCAATAATTCTCTATTGTTGCTCATTGCTGTTGCTTTTTTCCACGATATTCAAGAGCGATTTAAACAGTAACCTTATACAAGATTCAAGTATGTGCATGGTGAATTTCATTATGTACTAACATTACCAGTGTGATATGAAAAATGGTTTTCATTAAACTACAAAACTTGTGATGTTGAGCATACCGCAACTGTTATATAGTGTTATAATAGACATTTATTTTATGTATACCAGCAGTTCCTTTAGCATGTGGGTGAAGCAAGATTAACTCATTTCCATCTTTTATTTTACATTTTAATAAGGTTTCACCACGTTAAAAAATGAAGAGTTATTTACATAAACTACAATTTTATATTACATTTTTAAAAACAAATCAAAATGGAAGAAGCAATGCACTGGCATAAAACTCTGTATATATCTCATTCTGCTGCAGCTTGTGCTATGGAAAACTAATCACCACGGGGTGGGGGTTGGGATGAAAGGGACAGAAGTTTGTTTTGTGTTCACACTTTTATTTTGCATACTTCTAATATCACTGAAATAATCAACAACACGCCTCCAAACATCACTACGACAAGACTTGAACTAGGTACAATGACCAAGACCAAGATCAATGACACTGGCAAGAGGCTGTTGCCTACTCATTAATGTTCTGTTGTCTGATATTTAACTTTTTTGATGTCTCGTATAATCAATTGTTGACTCTTGAACACATCTAAATCATCACATTACAAGGGAAAGTCCTAACTAGCACAGCAATCTTTTGCACCGGCTGAATGTAAGCTGGTACAGTCAACACTCAGCTCTACATTGTTTAACCTAAGTTTCACAAAAAAACTCACCTCTTTGTTCAGTTGCAAAACCCCTACTTATGCTTTCACTTAAAGATGCCCTGTGGACTTCTCTTGTAAACAAAGTAGTCATGTTTACATTTGGTTTTACATTGTGTTCATCCTTGAGCTCGAGCAAATCTGTCTAGTCCATTTCCTTCCTCATAAAACACCTGCCAAGCCGATTTTAAATTGTATTAAATAAATTATAGAAAGTACAAAAATAAAAGTATTTATAGTCCGACATTGGTTACACCCATCTTTATTTGCTAGCAGCCTTCGTCTTCCTGTCTTTGCTGGCGCATTGCTGCATATCTTAACGTATTACATCCTGCTGTAAATTCGTGTAATAGTGTGAAACCACCGGCAACGCTGTGTATTACGGATCCACTCACAGAAAAAACAACTCAACAGAGGGAGCAGAGGTCAAAAAGTACACAGGAAACCTTTAACTATGTTGACTGTAGTGAAAAAATTAGCGCTGAGTAAAACATCAATTACGTAAAAATGGGAAAGACACCTAACTTCTGTTTAATTAAAAAGGTGAAAGTAAAGTGCGACCTCATTACCTCGCTTGTACCCGCGATCTCGTTCTTGCGGTCATGACCCAGCCTTCATGACCATATGTGAGGGTAGGAACGAAAACTGACCGGTAGATCCAGAGATTTGCCTTACGGCTCAGCTCTCTTTTCGTCACAACGGTGCAGTAAAGCGAGTGCAATACCGCCCCCGCTGCTCTGATTCTCCGGCCAATCTCCTGCTCCAGTCTCCCCTCACTCGTGAACAAGACCCCGAGGTACTCGAACTCCTTCACTTGGGGTAAGGACTCATTCCCTACCTGGAGTTGGCACTCCACCGGTTTCCTGCTGAGAACCATGGCCACAGATTTAGAGGTGCAAATCCTCATCCCAGTCGCGTCGCACTCTGCTGCGAACCGATCCAGTGAGAGCCTGATGCCATCAGGACCACATCATCCGCAAAAAGCAGTGACAAGATCCCAAGCCCACGGAACCGCAGCCCCTCCTCGCCATGTCTACGCCTTGATATCCTTTCCATGAATATCACAAACGGGATTGGTGACAAAGCGCAGCCCTGGCGAAGGCCAACCCTCACCTGGAAAGAGTTACTGCCAAGTACTCGGACACAGCTCTCGCTTTGGATGTACGGGGATTGGATAGCCCTGAGAAGGGCCCTTTCACTCCCTACTCCTGCAGCACCTCCCACAGTATCTCCCGGGGGACCGGGTCATACGCCTTCTCCAGATCTACAAAGCACATGTAGACGGGATGGGCTGGATACTCCCAAGCCCACTCCAGGATCCTTGTTTGAGTTGATCCGTTGTTCCACGACCAGGATGAAAACCGCATTGTTCCTCTTCGAGCCGAGGTTCCACTATCGGCCGAACCTTCCTTTCCAGCACTTTGTAGCAGACTTTACCGGGGACGCTGAGAAGTGTGATATCCCTGTAACTGGCACACACTCTCTGGTCCCCCTTTTTGAACAGGGGAACCACCCCCCCGGTCTGCCACTCCTTGGGCACTATACCCGACTTCCACGCAATGTTAAAGAGACATGTCAACAACACGTAATAAGGAATGACTTACTTGCATAGGGGAAGTTATGTCTTAGTTTAGTCTAAAGTATAGAGTAACACTTTGACTACTTTCAAACTAAGTTACTTTTGAATAGCTAGTGTGACACCCTCCTGGCCTTGGCATTGAGAGAAATGTAAGACACAACCATTCAGCACGTTATCACACTACAGAGATCTTTCATACTTTTGCTCCGTTTTAAGGACGGATTCATTCTTTCTGACCTGCACTCGTCTTGCTGACCTGCATTAAGCAGCTCCTTGACACAGTCCACGTGACCTTTAGCACATGCGATGTGAAGGGGTGGCCCAAAGTGGACATCATACGCCTCCAGCATGGCACCGCTCGCTATCAGCAGCCTCACAACTTCAACATTACCTGGGAGGAATGTAAAGTTTAAATTACAGGGAACTGCCTGATGGGGTATGACTGGTTGAACCCTGTCTTATTGCTGGTTAATATTTACCTTGAATGCAGGCCTCATGTAGTGGCGAGGCAGTGAGAGCTGTGAGGGATGGGTTAACTTTGGCTCTGTACTCCAAAAGCAGCTTAACACACTCCAAGCTGCCAGAAGCACAGGCGTTACACAGAGGAGTGCTGCCATGAATGGTTCGTACATCCACCTGGAAGAACCAGGGTAAGATTGTTACCAACATTCTAGTGGCATGTTAGGCTTACTGGGAGCTATCACATTGTGATATAAATAATGTTTCTTTGCAGCTCAGTCTGTGAGGACTTGGCTTGGGAAGTGGAGTGTGGACCAGTCATATGGACTGTGGACTGTTAGCTGAAGAGGTGCCAGACAGTTGACCCCCTGGACACTGCCGAAGGTCAACAATAACTATGGAGACTTTCTAGTTGCTTCCCAAACCTCACAAATGTACTATTAATTCTGTATATGTCTGCACCGTTTTATTAGGTTCATGATAAGACTTAATCTAATTTCTTTTCATTTCATTTATAAAAGTTACGTTTGGTCCTCTGTAGACGGAGGATATTGGAGTTTTGGTTTTAATCCCACCTGGGCTCCAGCCTCCAGCAGCAGCCGGGCACAGTTTGGATTAGCGTGCATGCAGGCCTCATGGAGCGGAGTGATGTTGTCCACCGTCACCATGTTGACTGATGCTCCACTTTCTATCAGCTGTTTCAGCTGCAGGGTCCTGCCATGGGACGCTGCTTCATGCAGGGCGGTCCGGTCTGCCCAGAACCCTGATGCAGACAGTAACACATGAACAGTACCTTTACAAACATTTGGGATCAATGAAAGCTTTTTTTCAGGTTCTACATTTTCGTACAAATACTTGCAAGTCTCACAACTTTAAAACATATTTTAATAAAACTAATACTGTAACTCTTATCTTTTTGTATTTGTAATAATTACTCTTTAAAGCTATTAGTCTGGCCATGTTATGGGCTGTTGTGAAAAATTATTTCAGACCTGAAACAAGTAAATTATTGTTAGTGGTAGTGGTTACTACTACTGTGGTATTGTGGTTGCTACTATTAACGAACAAAACTATATATTATATATATAATATAACTAATATATTTTTCGTTTTCTTTAAGAAAATTGTGTAACTTTGAATAAATCGTTTTCAAACAATTAGTAGGCCAACATGAAGCAAGCAAACTCGCTTATTAGGCTTCCCACGGCCATGGGTGACATTACTGCGGTATGAATGTGTCGGTGGAAATCTTCAACTTCAGATTTGACACTGAAAGTGACAGTGGCACGAGCAGGGCACGAGCACGAGCTGATATGATAAGACGTCAACAAGCAACAATATCGACTGCCATTCGACACATTCTTGAGGCAGCTGACATTTGCAGCGTGTAAGCTGTTGTGAAAACAGTTCTCACCGATATCACAAAGAAACGAACGGCGTGCTGCTGTCACCTCCATGTTTTAAGACACCTTGTGCTGGGCTACAGGCGAACCACAGGACTGTAAACATTAGCCAACGCAGCAAGTGTCTGAGACCTGACAGAGACGCAGCAGGGAATTGTGGGAGTCGTAGTTTACCGGTGTTACGTTTCCTGTTCCATTAATCTTGAGGTATTTAAATTCAATTCAAATTAGCTTTATTGGCAAGAATGTAACTACATCAGAACAATCAACCCCGTACATTTTATTAAACAAGTAATTAAAGCGTAAAGTAATTAAAGTGTATGTGTTTGTTAAAAATAAAAAATATATTAAAAATTAAAATAAAACAAATAAAACTGTAAGCGTGTGTGTTTAAAAAAATTTATTCATTCATAGGTGCCCAGGTATGACTCAGTTCTGTCGTAATTCACAAGACGTTAATGAACAGGATCTCGTGTAGTTATTCGTAATACATCTATATTTCATGATGCAATTGTTGTAATAGCCAGACTTCAATATTTTATGTTTAAATAAAGTAACTTAAAATAGAAACATTTATTAAAGTTGTAACCTTCTAACCTCTCAAGTATTCTCAGGACTTGAATGAAACCTTAGCTTTTTAAAAATATGAAGCATAGCTCCTGTTTTTAACAGGACATAATCAGACTGCAACATATTTTTTTTATTTAGAAAACCTTTGACTTTTGTATTGCAAGGCATGATTTTCAAACTGCAAATAAAATGCTGCTTTGTGCTTTGAATCCTAAATTCAAAACTGACAGTTACGTGTTTTAATAAATAATACAGGCTCGACCATGTCCACCATGTTGATATTCAAATAATTTCATTATTTGAATATC
This sequence comes from Lepomis macrochirus, assembly GCA_024633595.2. Lineage (NCBI taxonomy): Eukaryota > Metazoa > Chordata > Actinopteri > Centrarchiformes > Centrarchidae > Lepomis > Lepomis macrochirus. Next base: position 3,854,637 of record JALXJV020000024.1, read on the forward strand.
ATAAAACTGTTGTGAGTGCGCCTTCTTCACTGTGGTGGTTTGGTTGTGGGCTACAATAACAATGCACACAATTGGTAGTAAATAACCAGTTATTTTGTTTAAGTCAGTCTAAAGTTCAGGGTGGATTAATCTTTGGCCTCAGGAAAAAGTCAGAAACAGACATGTGGTGCACACATTCAGCAGTCACAGCCTGAAATGTAAACTGGAACAGATGACACAGACAAAAACAAAGCTTGGGTTTCGACAGTTTTTACTTTGCAGTACAGAAATCATTTGAGTCCAAGATGTTTTTTAAAGTTGTTTAAAACAGAAGATATCACAGGGCTCTCATCAATTCAGTACTGCCTCAGTACACATTTGGTCCTTCTTGAGCAATTACAGTCAACCACACTTGCCATTAATCTGCTGTCAGTGCTCGGGTCGTCCATCACTTTGCATAATACAGGAACTAATATATCTCCTCTGATGCGTTATAGTAACTCAAACTGTTGAAAACAGGTTCAGGTGGTTTATGCTGGACTACAGTCACCCTTTGTGGCTTGGCTTACAGTATGTGTCTGGCTGTACTGGAGATTAGACAAGAAAGGGGTTAAAAAGACACAAACATTTAAAGCCCACACCCATTAACCACTTTAAATTCACGAAACCTGACGACACAAGCTGACGGCTGAGGTGCCACCTCACACGGCTGCAGGAAACACTCAGCTACTCGCATGATTTTATGAAGACCTACCAAGCCAAGCCACTTCTCTCTCACCCTGACATGAAAAAATACTTGCAGAGACAAAATAGCGGATGTGTAGATATTATATATCTTCCAAATGCCTTTTACACGATGACAGAAAAAAAATGACACCCCCCAACCCCACTCTGTAAGATATTACTGATTATGACTTATTATAGATTTGGCATCTTTGGACTATGCATCACCTTAACATGATGAAGCAGAAGAATGTAGGGTACTGTATATTAGGCATAACCAGTGTTTAGTGCAACATCCATAAAAGCAAAGCACAGCTCCCTCCCTGAACCCTATCCAACAATACTATATCATATCTCTCTATATGTCATGAACTTCCTCAATGGGCAAACCATATACTTAGATAATCAACCAGCCCATTGGTGTGTACATTTTTGTTTAGGTTTTCTAATTTTTTTGTAAGATTTCAGTTGTCGGCAGCGTTGTCTTTGATAACCAGGAGTGTTGCAGACACACTTCGCCTCTACTCAGCGGCGTCACCGAAGATGTCCTGCTTCTTGCGCTCCATCTCGGCAAAGTCAAAGTCTGAGCCCGTCATTCTCCGGTAGATGTCTTTGATGTCGTCGCAGGTGGTCTCAAAGTGAGTTGTGGCGTCATATGAACGGGAGATGAAAATCTAGAGGGGAGAAAACAAGGTCAAAAAGCGTCTGAAGAAGCATTCTGTCTACGCTAGATGGATAAATAGCATACAGCCAGTGATGACGCCACGAGTCAACAGAAGATAAACAAAAACACAAAAAGTTTGATATTTTCAATTGAATAGCAACAGATGGAAGGAAAGGAAAAGTTTCCTTTGCAGGACATTTTGCTGACATAACTCTCTCCTCACACGATGGTAGTAAAAAAGCACAGTAGGGCAAAGACTGACTTAATACATAACAGCAACATGCCGAGGCAAATTATCCTTACATCAACACTACGTTCAGACTACAGGGCTCACATCGGACTGCTTGGCTCATGTATACCCACAATAGGATACAAAATTGAAATATAATTCATTTAATCTTTGTTTTCATTCATTCATTATTGGTTGGTTTTTGTATTCTGAATTGCTCAAGACTGCTGTGGTATGCTGGTGGTGAAATGGGGAATGACATGAAACAAAGGTCCCTGTCCAAAGTGGATTAGGGAAGTTGTATTATTCTAACCATTACATATAAAAATTAGGGAGGCACTGAAATGAAAATTCTTGCCCAAAGCTGAAACCGAATATAATGAAAAAATGTACTAAATACAAGTACATTCACAGTTTTTCCATTCATCTTGCCTTTTTTTTACCATTGCATAGATTAAATAGTAAAAATGTGCTTTTTACTTCCCACAAGATTGGGAGAGACTATGGTGGGTGGGTCCGAGGCCCGAGAGGGTCCAGTAAAGTAAATGGAATGTTAATTTTGTTAAAATGACAGTTAATGTGAATTACAGATGCGCCTAGCTAAGCAAGCTAGCTAGCTCCACAAACAGTCGTTAGCTCCACCATCTCGTCCAAATATGGTCACTTTAAGATGGATACATAGATTTTGCCCTAAATGGCATGTTTACTAGCCAACAGTTCAGTGTTGTATCTGTGCAAACTAACTAAATTAACGCTGACAACAAAAAAATTCATCCTGCCCTTGATTCTAAGGTGGACAAGGGAGCGTCTAAAACATAACAACAGCACTATGGTTCTTTATATTTAACATATCATACCTGGCTGTCAGTGCCCATGTCAGTGGGTGCATACTGGTCACTATAGCTGACAAACTTCTGCTCGATGGGCTCCAGCAGGTCCAGGGCCGGCTTGACTTCTTTCTCAGGGTCGTTAGTCTCCACTGTGGTGCTGGCGATGGCGATGTATTTACCCTGTGCTGCCACGTTGTGAGCAGAGGAGATCATACAAACGTAGATGTCTGGAAACAGAAAAACTAAAGTTAATACCTGTTGTTTTTCCTCTGGATAGGTTAAAACATCTTTATGTAATGTTATCTGACTGATTGGTCAGATGTTTTTCCAGAGCGCTCTCCAAGTCTGCTGAAACTAGAGGCGTCACACTGGATTTCACACAGTTACCACCACTTCTGTAGGTTCATTTTAATTAAGAAATCACCATTATAACGTGGATTATACAGCAGCTGTGTTGAATACTAGATTAAAAGAATTTGTACAGTCGAAACAAAAAAAAAACAAACAACATGATGCAGAGGTTTGCTGTGCTTATTTTGGACATTCTAATAAAAATATTACTGTTGTAAAAGCATCTTCTATTTTCAATATTACTGATAATAGATAATTAGACATCAGTCCATTTTGCGTCCTCACCATGCTTCCTGTTGACCTGATTCTGGGGGGATGATGATCTGGCAAGAGTTGATGTTGCCAGTGTTGGCGATAGGATGACTCATGATGCAGATGACTCTGATCACCTGACCCACTTTGGTGGCACGATCCATAGCGTAGCTGGGGTCGCAGATCAGCTGCTTGCACCTGGCAATCTGTGGTGGGCAAACAGAGCCAAAGGTCAGAGGGTGGTGATGGCGCAATGGTTAAGACTGTGCCTTTGGTGTGAGAGACCCAGGTTCAATCCCCCACTGTGGCCCATCCACCATTGTGTCCCTGAGCAAGACACTTAACCCCTCGCTGCTCCAGAGGCGTGCGACCTCTGGTATGTATAGCAATTGTAAGTCGCTTTGGATAAAAGCGTCAGCTAAATGAATAAATGTAAATGTCATGGGATACGTTTAATTCCTGGAGAAATGAAAACTGTGCCAAAATTTTTCCCTTGATAATTACTACAGGAGAGAAGTGTGCATCAGTAAGCCAATTTGCTTTTACGATCAAACAAGGGCTCACAAGTGTTGTGTAGTCACATACTGCATAAGAACTTGACGAAGTTATTAAAAAATAATAAAGACAATGCCATTACATCCCTGCCTTGACTGACATGGAATGGTTTATGAGGGATGACGTTTTGACGTGATAGATCTCGGTCTGCCTCCCCTTTTGCTTAGCGTGCGTCAGGGTGACGAGAAACTGGTGGTGCCCTCATGATTGGTCCATGTGAGGGGGACTGCTGCCTCCGCATTGGACAAGCTGACAACACTGAAACCCCAGCTCACAGCAACCTGCCCTGTTCCACTTCTGCCACTTCCAACAATAGAAACCAGCATATAGTTCTGTGTGTATTAAAGTGAGAGTTTCTATAAGTAGAGTAGCAGCTTTCTGACCATAAACAGGAACTTTTGAATAGACTTGAGATCTGAAAGAGGTATGAAAAACGAAGCCGGAGGGGAAGTCCCCATAACCCTGCATAAACCTTTTCCAACAGCCAGCAGGGGGCAACTCAACTGGTTGCAAAAAGAAGTCTAGTTCCATTAGAAATGATAAAATATGGTCATGGCCGGTGCCTGGTTGCAAAAAAATCATATTGCCTAACTCGAGGCTTCAAAACGGTAAGCAACAAACCAACGGGAGGCGTCCCGGTGATTACATCCACTTCTTTTTTAGCAGTCCGTGGTTAGTTTCAATTCTGCCAATTAAAATCAACCCATGTCAATTAGTAAAGTAGTTTGTTGTAAATATCACACTGTAATTATGGAGCCCTCACGGCAGCAGTTCGGTAGGAATGAAAAGTGTTGTTTTCTTCTGTTTTTCAGCTCAGGAGTTAAGTTAGAGACGTGTTATTTGTTTGAAAATTGTTTGTTTTTTGTTAAGGAAACTTTGTGTTTAATATTAGTTCACATTTGTTTGTTGTTTTGGTCAACGCTCTTCTCAGATGCTTTTGATTCGTACTGTGCAGAAGGCCCTCCTGGGAAGAAGTGGGAATAGTTTGGGAGTCACAAAGCATGTTATGTTTAGATTTCCCCTGTCTAAGGGACATAACATGATGACAGCCACACCGGTGCCTATACACAAAAATCACGCACAATGTCTAAATAAGCTTTTACAAGCCACTCAAACAACAGATTTTAAACCAACACATCCGATAACAAAATGCTCACCTCTCCCTCAGACTTGACTCCCACCACCTTCCCATTCTCCATCACGATCTCATCTATGGGCTTGTTCAGCATATACGTCCCACCATAGATGGCACTCAGCCTGGAATGGGAAACAAACGTTATTATCAAAAGATGTGAGATAAATGAATGGTTGTGAGCTACATGATACTGCACCATATTAATAATGACACAAGATTATGTCAAACACTGAATCCATGAGATGGTTACTGGCTCTCCACTATTGTTCTGTTACTATGATGTTACAAATTATCATTACGATAAAACATTAGAATACCTTATATATGGTGCTTGCATATCTTGAGTAATTTTTTTTTGCCTGTATCTCCTTGACTTCCATTAATATAAGAACGATGGGACTTTCAGTAATGTCAATAAATATATTAAAAGTGCGAAAGTTAATATTATTGGATGTCATGGCATGCCTATTGTTTGTTACTGTGATATGGGGGAGAATCCTGCTCTACATTTTGGAACTACTACTATTAAAGAAAACTTTAAAAATCCAGTTTTTATCACTTGAGGCTTCTAAAATCAAACCTGTTTTATATCATAATCATTTTGAGAAAGTGATTCATGCTTTTATCTCTACCCGTCTGGACTACCGCAATGCACGTTACATTGGCGTTAACCACTCCTCTCTCTTACGCCTTCCGTTAGTCCAAAACGCGGCTGCTCGTCTTTGAACTGCAACCTGCGAGCGTGAACACAGGACAGCGAGGCATCGAGTGCTGTTCCAAACGGTTCAGACGATCTCTTCCTGTCACGTAAGATGCCTTTAACCTGTCCCCATCGCTAGAACATGTTTAAGGTAATTCCAGGTAGCAAAAAAAAAAAAACACCCTGCGTCCAGTGGTTCAGGAACTATTAAGGTGCAGTTTGCAGGCCCGAGCGTCACTGATTGGTCAAAAACACAGAACCTGTGGCTGCTATAACTTGTGTCCAGTGTGCCTTATTCACGAAATAAGAATTGTTGCTAGTACCAACATTAAGATAAGATGAAGAGCGGAAAATTTCTATACTGTTTCTCAACATGAAAATATACATAATGCAGAGGATCCACAAACATGGCCCTTTGGATCCTAGTTTAGTTCCTTTGCATCCACAGTTACTGGAAGTTTGTGGTGTATTAAAGGAGAGTCCCCTACCTGGCAAAGCCTTGCGGCAGTTCTCCCAGGCCGTACAGTGGGTAGAGGTATGGGCTCTTGCCATATCTCGCCAGAGACTCACTGTAAAGCTTTATCCTGTTTATGGTCTCAATGCAAGGTTGATCCAGGTAACTGAGTGGAGAGAGATGGAAAGCGTGAAAAACTCGACCAACGGTACGATTTAACAAGGCTGGGTGGCGTGGTATCACAATCCTGGGCATCATTCAAACAAAATCTATCAAACAACTGGAAAGACCACTGACTCATCTGTGCGGTAGAGGGCGAGGGAGTGGCCTGTGAAGTCCATGACGTCCTGGCCCAGGTTAAATTTTTTGAAAATGTCCCTCATGGTCGTATTTTGGGGGTCGACGCCTTCCATGGTTTTGGGGTCGTTCTCGTCAAAGTTGGAGACGAAGATGAGGAAGTTCCTGAAGCGCCTTTTCTCAAACAACCCCATCAGACCTTTAGGAGACCAAGAGTTTAGACTTCAAGCGTACCATGCCATAAGCAATGTAGAGTAACTGACAAGCAAGCTTTACAACATTAATGTCACATAACCAGAAGCTGAGAGTGTTAAGATTTTTTTTTCTGTGGATATATGAGAGACTCATTTGCATCAAATAAATCAATAAAATTCTTCTTGATTGTTTCAATCTGTCCGCACATTCTTTTTATAATCCCTCTCCACCCTGTGCATCCTCCAATAACTTACCAGATGCCAGAGCCTCAGTCTCAGTAGAGGGGACTTTATGGATTTTGCTCGCCTTGTACACAAAGCTGCCCTCAATCACTTTGAAATCCAGGTAACGAGTCACCTGTGTGATGAGCAGCATGCGGACCAGCTGACCTGAGAGAAGGAGATGCAAACATCAGCGTTACTTTCACAAAAACACAAAATGAGGCTGCTATTGATATTTAATTTATCAAAACAATTGTGAATTAGCGACTTATGATTACACATAACACATGTAAGGATCCTTTTTGTTTATGTTATGTGCTTTGGAAAAGAAGAGGAAGAAAACGGTTTTAAAATCCTCATTTCAAAATCGTTATTGGTCTTAAAAATCCCATATTGGTCAGTCTCCTGCGGCTACTTAAAAGATGTTTCAAATGTTAGACATTATTTGAACCATCACTTTCGCTGGAAGGCAAAATGTTCAACATACAGCCTGCTAACAAGCTGAAGCTAACAGTTCTGATGGGAAACTGTCAGAGGTTAAAGTCACAAGCTAAAGCAGCAGATGATATACGGGTGAGTGATCGATGTATACCATTGGCCATAAGGAATTTAGGGATGAGGTCCACATTCCAATCTCGGCCTTTTCCCATCGACTCAGGAGGTTTGCCAGGGAGGTTGAAGCGCTTGTAGAGCTGTGGGGACACAGAACCAGACTTGACGTCAGTAACTAGTTGTGTGTAACTTTGTGAAGAGATCACTGATATGTTTGGTTAAAACGGGCTGAGACAGATCATCGATTAATAAAATGCATCAATGCTTCAGTTAATCTATTTAAATATACAGCACAGTGTTTTGCACGGACATTTATTACTGTTGCACACATAACTCTGTAATGTTACCGTCTGTCCAACGTAAAACAAAACTTATGTTGCCTCAGCAACAGCACGACGGCAGCTGAACAAAAAACACCCGGAGTTCTGCCAGCAGACCACAGACAAAGTAGCAGTAACTAAGTAAATATTTAGATGTTTGTTTATCCACCGTCTGCATTTCTTGCTTTCTTATGTCTGCATTTCAGACCAATTTGTCAGCAGGGTCAAACATCAACTCACATCTTCAAGAGGCGTGATGGAGGCACTCTCCGCTCCGTAGTAGGAGTTGCGGTCCATGTGCAGAACCTTCTTCCCCTTCACGGACATGATGCCTGATAAAATGCATTCCTGCGGGGGAGAAAACGAAACAGAAAAGGAATGAGATCAAGATCAACAGGATGCTGTGAAAACCCACAGACAAGGTAAGCTTTGTTTCATCATGGCTTCCTAAATATGGCCTACCTTGCATTCAGCTTGTCTCAACACAGCTAAATGAGGGAGGTGCTCTCAACAGTGTTTTGTTCCAATTTCTATACATTAAACCCATCCTTCACACCACCCCCGCCTATCTAACAGGAGGAATCTCTCTGTGTTGCCACCATTTTTCATAGAAACAGGCGAATGCGGCCCTTGTCTGTCATGGCTGAGGCTTTTCATCCTCTGATCTGTGGGGATACACAATTTTGAAACAAATAGTTTCATTTACCCCCACAAGGAAATTCTGGGAAACTGCTACATTTGATGACAACATTTCTTGTTTCTTTTACCGCGACACGTCTTAGGGGTTGTAGTAGGCAACATCTAATTAAGACAACAACTTAAGCCACCATGGTTTAGCGAAACGGCCAGGTAAAATATACTGTAGCTGCAAAGCTTCTTGTTGGAGGTTACACACTGGAAACCAAATTGTGTTTGTCAGAAGGGACATTTTCCAGAATTACTCATGTTCTCCTTCCTTAAATGTAAACGGAAAATACAAATTACATTGTTCTTGTAGCAGCACAGTGAAACAGGCTTAACCAACAACTGGCTTACTGTTGCGTAGTTCTACAGTTAGGGCCGCTGCCATGGTAGCCTGATGGTTAAGGTTCATACCACATAACCACTAGGTCTCTTGTTCAGTTCCAGCAATTCACCTTTGATGCATGTCTCTCTACACTGTCTTCTAGGGCTGCGCAGTTCATGACACATCACGATTTCTGCTTCCAACGATTACGAAAAAAAGGTAAACAAATTAAAACGACTGTGCCAGCGCTGTTTCACAGTGACACTCATTTTGTCTTGTTATAAATCCAGAGCACCATTTCCTTTACAGCAAGTTCAATAAAACAAACTGTGTTAATAATCATTTTTAAAAAAAAAAATATATATATATATATATATATATATATATATATATATATATATATATATATATATATATATATATATATATAGGATCACAGCACCACACTGATGTGGCACATGAATGGGCCATTTGTGCTTTAAATACATTCAGTAACTGTGTTAACATTACCTTCATCACTTTGTAATATAGAGTGACAAAAGGGTTTCGCATGTTTTTATATAACTTAATACACAGCTATATATTCTGCTGAAGTTTCCCTCATTAGGTGACTTTAAAATAAACTTTAACTAAGATTACATCCTCAGTTCTGTGACGCTTATTCAGATATTCACTCTGTAATTAAAATATGAATTGATGTTTGACTAGTTCTTTTTTGAGTAAATATAAAAGATGGCTTTGGACAACAAGCCTGAAGGGAGAGTATAAGAAACAATTTGTGACCGGACACTGGTGTATCCTCGAGTTCAGTTCTGACACACCCATTACCAACATAATATCCAACATGCTTCTGTGGAGGATGATTACAGCTTTCACAGGGCTTGGTAATGATGGGGGAAAAGTGTGCACGCTTGTCAGAGCTTGGAATTCCCACAGGCCAAAGGCCTTAATACGATTAAAGCAGCGGGTCTGTAGATGCAAGAAAACCCTGTGTGCATCATGTGACCGTGTGGACTCAAGACCAAAACATGTTTTACTACTGACTGACAGCCTACACTCAGGGAGTGTCACTTGTTTATCACATGAGAAACACAACCACGTATCATAACTTCACTGGGTGATGTCACCTAAAGCCTTTGCACACCAAGACTGTATTTTCGTATGCAGGGTTTCTTTTTTAAACCACAGAAAGCTTGCACATCGACTCCGGTGCCTTTTATTATTCTATTGCTTAAGACCAAACAGAGTCAGGCAGTGATGCTTTTGTGGACACCTCATCTGTCAGCAGCTCCTGATGCTGCTGTCGCTCTGTCTCTCATTTCCTCCCTCGCTTCTTTCCACTGGAGGAAGCTCTCGAGGCTGTCGCCGCTCTCTGCCCCGCATCTTGCATTTGTCAGCGCGGCTACCTGAAAAGGCCGAGTTGCCCTCCCACGCTGCCTCCACACTGTCGCTCTCCCTCTCCCTCTACATGCTGTCCTCATCCCTCATTTCATCGTCCTCCTCGTCATCATTCACGTAAATGTTTCTATCTGACCTGTGTTATCTGAGTTGTAAAATGATGTGACTTTTGACGGATGCAAATTGATGCAGATTGATTGATGCAAATTGATGCAGATTGATCAAAGCTGTGCTGAAAAAATAAAGTTTTCAGGGCTCCAGGTGAACCTTGAAGTCTTTACACACACACTGTGCGCATAAATTGCATTATTACGGTTCACACGTCTCTATTTTTAGGGGAATATGCGATTGAAATACTCGCACTGTAGAGCCCTCATACAGATAGTACAATCCTGACAGGTAAAAGTCAACATACAGTCTCAATCAATGCTCTCATTTCCGTATGCTGCATAATATTAACTGTGCAGAATAATCACTTGGATACACAGAGAGCAATTAGAGAAAAGGAAAGTAACGGGAACAAAAAGGCTAACAGGCTAAATGCTAAAGTACAAAAAACTGTGACACCACTAACTGGAAATTCTGTTGACCACAAAAACTGTTGCTCAATTTGTCTATTCGGTACATTTTCAGACAAAGCACAGCCCTCACTTTAATAATGTAAGCCATGATGATTCTTGATAAAACAGGTGTGATCCTCAAACTTTATCCACACGGGGTCGTGAACTGCCATTTTGGGATTTCCCCAGATAAAAGTTGACAAATGTGAGAGAAACGCGGTGAAATCTTTGGTCATTAATTACAAACAGTGTTCCTCGATTGTACTATGAGGCACCAACAGCCAATTTAGAGATTTGGCAACATAAGACAAATTCTGTCACCAAGAACTCACAATGCCACTGTTGCTACGGCCTAATCAATTTATTTGTTTGGTCAATAAAATGTCAAAAACACTCATCAGTTTCCTAAAGCCCAGTGTGAAGCCTTGTTGTGTCCGACCAGGAAACGCAAACATATTTAGTTCACAGCGATAAAAAAAAGGAAAGAAGCAAATCCTCACACTGAAGGAACCACAGCAAGAGAACGAGACGTTTTTAAGAATGACTTAAATTGATCAGCAAATTACTTTTGATTGTTGCAGCTCTAGAAAAATGTATTAATCACAGTGCCCGCCCAGATACAGTCCAGCAACAGTAGAGAAGCCGCCCCACAATTAAGTCCAGCAGCCCAACAGATTGCATGCAAGACTTTATTGGACCCATCTTGCTCAGTGTAACATGCAATGAACAGACAACTAATGGATATGAATCTAATTGTCAACGCGGGTTAACATTTTCTTAGTTAAGCTGGCGGGCCTGCACATACGTCTGCTATTTAAACCAAATGCAATGCTTTATTTTAGTTTTTCCTGTGTGAGCATGAGTGGTGACATGAAAACACTATAACTGTCGGGTACTGTGCACATGGTCAACCTAAATTTAACTAAGCGTCTAATCATCCCTTTCAAAACTTCACCTACATACCTACTTCTCATACATCCAGCAACATCCAAGCTAGTTTCTGCAACGGTGCACCCCCCCCCAAAAAAAACAACAACACATACCCCAGTGAAATCCGACCATGCCTATCTGTATCTAAATGCCTGGGTTTCATCTACTGTATGATCTTGCAATGTGATATTTGCTCGAGTAAATTCAATACAGGCTACAGCCTCCACATGTCTGGGGCAGTCAGAGCAGGTCTGATGTGTAACTGTCACTCCTTCCGGGTAGCATGTGACTCAAGCCGACCTGCTGCCGCTTATATAAACACAGGCTTTGACACAGAGCCGGAGGCAGCCTAGTCATCACTACCGCCGCCAGATAGTAGCGGCCATGCTGACAGAGAGGAAAACACACCGGTTCAGTCTAAGTTCAACACACAGTGTCCATAAAAATCAAAGAGAGGGTGAGACAGAACATCACAATCACAGCGTGACGATACCAGCTTTGATTTTACTACATTAACACACTGCCCCGTGTTTCAAGTCAAAAGACGCTGTTGGCCTTTAATCAACAGGCTCGCAGGAGCAACAGAGCAGGGAAATTACATAAAATCACCACTCACCAATCACCACATAAAATCAATGAATCGATCAGCAGTCATTTATCAAGCAAAAAGGTTGTCATTCTGTTTCCAGATTTTAATGACTTTAACTGATAGTTGCAATCCTAACTAAGTACAATCTATCGCTGAGTCGAAGTTGCAATGCTTCTTGTTACTTTTATTATACTGCAGGGCTCAACAATAACAGTGGCTCTATGGCCTGGGGCCAGTAAGAAGTCAGGACTGCTGAACTAGCAACTCACTGGGCCGATCGGGCCAGTGCAAAAAACATTTGTAGGCCTATTTAAAAACAATAAAAGAAAAAACGCAGACGGATCTTAAACCTGCATTCTCTCTAACAGCCCGCAGGGGGCGAGTCTGCTGGGTGCAAAAAAAAGTCCGGTTCCATTATTCCACAGAATTATTCCTTCTCTAGTTTCAAGTCTTCTTCTTCTTTGTTTAAAAAGTAAATTGTTTTGTTAACCTTTTTATTTTTTTTTTATCATTTGAATTGATACATTATATTTTTGTTTTTTTATATCCAGGATGTATTAAAGAAATGTTTAGAGTATAACATAACTTAGAAATCTTTGGTTTTGTTGCTGATAAATAACTTGTGGAGGGAGGGACAGTAAAAACTGTCTTGGATTCAAACCCACTGGCTGTAAAAAAAGTTTAACATGAACCCTGTGCTGTATACAGTATAAAACTAAAACTGTTTATTGTACCGCAAGTTTTACTTCACTGCATTTATCTCTTAGTTACAGCAGAATAACGTCGTATAACCACACCATTACAATAAGGCAGGAATGTGCTGGCTTTTTGTGACAATCGTTTCCAGTACTATTTGGTAATTATTATTAGAATAAAATCTAGTAATCTTCTACATTTCTAGTGAATGCTTAATCATCACTTGTTTGGCAATGCCTGAAACATCTCTGTGCTGACCTTTATTCATTATTTTGTGAGCGAAGGCAAGAACTGTCATTTCCATGGCTTTAACACCATTTCCTCTATTTGACGGGCATAAAGATAGCAGCAAATGTATGCTTCTTACTGGAGAATGTAAAAGTCATGTAACACTGTCAACAATCATCACTGAGTAATCTGTCAATTATTTTTTTCAATTCATTGTTTGGTGAATAAAATGGCAGAAAATAGCCTGATGTGAGACCTTCAGATGTCTGTTTTGTCTCACCAACAGTCCAAAACCCAAACACAGTCAGTTTACATACGATAAAGAAACGCAACAAATCCTCATGTGCATGAAGCTCGAATCAGAATGTTCAGATTTTTTGCTTGAAAACTGACTTAACCAAAATCTGTTTCTACCTATCGACTAATTTATTGACGGACTAATTGTTGTGGCTCAATCTAACTGAGGGCTGCTTTAGATTTGACAAAGTAAAATTTTGAATGGAGAACTTTTACTTTCGGTAGAATATTATTCAACTGCACTTGTTAGTTTTTAAAAGATTTGCAAAGCACTAATATAAGAACTAATATTCCCCACCACCACTGGTCGTTTTTCATCAGTCTAGTGGCTGATGTGAATCCATCACTGCAGCCTTTTTTATAGTCCTCAACCACTGAAACACCTCCCTATCCACTTCTGTCATCTTCAGGCTTGCTTACTTGGAATCACTTGAAAGTGTATCATAAAGTGAACCAGACTGCATTTAAGTACAGTTTGATATCTTGTGCCAAGCCACCCCCCCCCCTTATGTGTCATTAGCAGTGGACAGATGGGAAACCCCATCCCCCAGCCACCCAACGCATTAAAAATGGAATACAAATAAAGGTCCGACTCATCATCTCCGGTCTAGACTCACAGAGACAGGATATATGAATATAAATATATGGTATTTTAAAACGCAATAAAGGGCTGCCATTGGTGGCAGATGATATTCTATTTAAGAATCCAAACTAGCATTGTATTTATAGTGGGAGTTCACTTCTTAAAAGATAAGCAGCATTCTCTAGTGACATGGTCTAAGCTGAGTAAAATAACTCACACCTGGAAGTTGGAACAACACTGTTTACTCAATTATAGGCCTATTAAAAATCTGTTTAACCTGAGGTAGTAGTCATAGCAGTGCTAATGTCAGTGTGTAGTATAAAAGGGGAAGCTGTCAGATATACAAACGTTAAATATGCATAACGGAACTACAACCATGTGAAACTACATTGTCTAGCGGCAGGGCTTTTTGGGCAGCATGGGTCTCAGTTTACTGAGCTAGGCTGAGGAGTACTTACAGTCTACTTTCAGTTCCTCAGTCTAGGTGGAACCACACCCAAATGTGAGCAAAATTCACACCCTGTCCACCAAAATATAACGGACCCTGTTTCTGCTTGGCCGCTTAAGTTATGCCCTGCTCCCTCTGCCTGCTCTGCCGCTGAAGCAAAACACTTTGTAACTCAACTTCTTAACAAATCCGCATTAAAACTGTGTGCTACGGTTCTCCAGAGTGAGAACAGTCCAGCATGTGCAATGAATTTAGCGCCTTGGAGTTGGAAAGGAAGCTGATCAGTGGCCTGCAACAAAGTCAGTACTTCCATGTCATAAAAATCGACAGCAAATCAGGCCGCCTGTCAGGAAGTATACTTTCGTATATCAGGATATGGCATGGTTAACGCTGACAAAGTTAATTTCCGGATAAACAACCCTAGACATAAAGTTACATGAACAATTTATTAACATTACGCTTGATCAGCCTTTTAGTGTGCAAGTTACAGATTAACAACCTATTGCTGAAGTTTCTGACTGACACAGTCCAAAGTAATCCAGCGATTTTGCATTATCAGTCAGTCCGTTCTTTCCCCCAAAGGTCTTCTCGTTAGAGGCATTAAAAGTGCTGAGGCTTCTTCAACTTTGCCACAATTCGCTTTCTTAAGATAGAAGACGATGTAATTGTACTCCGTGTTAAGTCTTCCCGCACGCAGAGCGGAAATTTCTGTTAGCTTTACTTAGTTAGCAACTTGCAGTTCTGTCTGCTTTCATCTGATAAGTAAGAACTACCTTTGGTAATGTTGTACTAAGACAGAGAAAGACAAAGTCAACAACCGATTCAACATGCACCGTGAACGAAAGAGTAACTCGGTGACACGTCGTTTTGCTGGCGTTAGCAGGCTAATTACTTAGCTTAATTAAGGTCGGCTAACGTTAGCAGACCAGTCATCGGCGTATAATCTTAACTTGACTGAGAAAAGCTGTCCAAACTGCCGCCCAACTTCCAAACAAGCGGCTAAGAAACTGGGCTCACAGAGTTCCACTCGACAGAACAACGCTGATTACAAACCACAGCGACCGACTGGGAGTTTGACTGTATCTTGTGTGAGTTACAAGTTACGTTAGCTACCTATAGATATCGTTAATCTTTCCAGCACTGATAGCAGTTGCAGATAGCATAGTGCTAACACTTAGCGTTAGTTCACAGTACCCATTAACAGTAGGTTAACGTTAGTTAGTCGCTCACTCTCGTTTAGCGGCTAAGCTAGCTACTTAGCGCCAGCCCTGCTGATTAGGCCCAGTTAGCTCAAAGCCAAACTACCAAGAGGCTAACTGCGTTGGTAACAGGTTGCAAATCACTTCCACGTTGCGTGAATCGCGTTGTTTGCTTTTTTTCTCACCGTAAGCCCGGTGCCCAAAACGATAACGTCGTATTCTTCATTCATTTTTTCAAATCTTTACTCTTCTGCTCCTGAATATCGGGAAAGAAGAAAATGGAGATCTGCGGGACTGGAAATGAGAGGGGCTGCGGTTCAGCGTCAGGCGCCTCTGGGGGCGTGGCTTCTCAGCTGTCAATCACTTGGATGAAGAGGGGCAAAGTGTCTGAGTGAAAATTTAAAGACCTGGCTCTAAATTGACATGGTATAATAATAATCACTTGTTCTGACATTACAATAAGTTTCCATAAGCCTCTTGCTGTACTGTATGTTTAATGTACTGGGCATTTTCTTAAGATTCAGGTTATGTATTCAGTAAATAACATATAACACGCTGCCTTCAATTAGTTACATGGCCTTCTGAAAAATTTGCTTTTTCACCTTTATAGACTGTGGGTTTGTTTTCTAACCATATAGTTTATAACTAGGGCTGGGCGATAAAACAATAATACTTATTGTAATATAATTTTCCTCAATATAAATATCACAAATGTTCAAGAAATGTTGAATGTAATTAATTTGATCCATGAACAAATCAGTACTTAATTTTTCTATTAAAATATTTATTTTGTTAAGGAAAAAGGACTTCATTTTACTCATGCATTTTGTTGAAAAAATATTTTTATCATTCTAATTGTTTTGAATGTTCTACCTCAGAATTGTTTAGTGGTGCACTGTTTGGCAAGTGTTTGTCATGTTCTGACCATAAAGAAAACCAAAGTTAACCATCATTTTTCATGATGATTATCTATATTGACTGATTTTTATTTTTATCATGATAACATTTTTGGCCCAGCCCATAACCCTGTTAACCAGTAAGCTTTTAGAATTAGACGTTATCAATCAGGTTATCTATTGTAAACATATTCATTGCTCATTACTCCTACACATTACATTCTAAATGTGTTCTCTGCAGACTGTAGTCACTCTCATTAAGTTAAGTTCTGTCTATTTTAAAATACCTATTTCAGCAGAAACTCATCATCTCACAGGGGGAAATCCACCAACAAATTAAGTGTAATGATGTGTAACACAATGTAGTTTCACTTCACTGTGTTGCCAGAGTGGGCTACATTCATGGGAGCACACATGCCCCACGTCAGTCTGTTGGTCATCCAACAAACTAATAATAATTGCTGTACAGATATTTTAAAATGTGGACATATTTTTTTCGTGAGCCGAAAGTCATTAAGATATTCAAGTCAAAATCATATTTCATACACATTTACATGCACACGCTAATTTTTACAAACTGTACCTTCACACAAAGTAATACACACCGGCCAGCCAAAAAGATAATGGAATTATCAGAGGAGGTTTCAGATGTTTAAAACTTTTTTTGTGTCTGACATCCCAGAAACTGCACTGGCCAGCCACAGGTTCCACAGTGACTTACAAAATACAATCAGACATTATCATACACAGGCGGATGAACTCGATCTGTAGCGTGTCCACTCATGTCTAAACCTCACTGCATGGCGTTCTCCAAACAAGATCCATACTCCCATGCACCAGGGGGACAAACACCATATCAGTCTGAAGTCACGCGCATCAAAGTCAGGTCCGATGTAAACATAACAGACTAAAGCGAGACTGTACCACTCAAGAATACTCGACACAACACCGGACACGTTAAGATTTATTTTAATCCTCACTGTCTAAATTAACTGTCTAAATTAACTGACTTCTATCACATAAATAACATTTTTAAATTGTTTTTCTTTTTAAAACTTAAATTAATTACACAGGTCATATTGCAAATCTGTGTTCTTTACCACTGTGGTATCATTTATGATGTGTCCGGTGCGCCACATTCAAACACTCGCACTACGTCTGGTTTCTTGGCAAGCTGCCGTGCTGTTGTGCCAGACGCGTCCTCTGAGTCTTTGAGTCCAAGCTGCAGGAGTATCCTGGCCGCTTCTGCATGCTGCCCAATGCAGGCCATGTGAAGAGCTGGGCAGATGAGACAAAATAAGAGGGTGCAAGGGATCATACTGGTATTTTAGACAAAGGATACCTTATGATTTCTGCTTGCTTTGCGACCTTCCAGGCAGCCACTGCTTTCATTTTCTTTAACAGTTTTTTATTTGACGTGGATCCCCATTTGCTGTCACTACTGTAATAACTGCTTTTTAACTTTTCCATGCATAAAATAACAGAATGTATATTTACGTAGCCTGTATTTACTTTCTACTTCCAAAATGTGAGAAATATTTTTCATAGCCTCCACATTTATTCATAATTCCTTCTGGATTAGATTTTAGGACCACACTGCACTTGAATAAATCATAAATAATCATCTGGGTTATTAAAAAACAATAGCATAACTACAACTGTCAAAGACCTGGTGACTAAAGGTTCACAGTGACGGGTTATCTATCAGCAGAGTTCCACAGTGTTCAACAATCGACTGTGAAATTAATTATAAAAAGGAGCCATTATAGTTCTAAGATTAATTGAGTTTTGACTGTTAAACTCTTAATGACGCCTAAGCACATTGTTTTTTCTTAACAAACCTTTACTGTCGCTTATTTAGCCATGAGCTATTATTGTTCTAGAGAAATCCTTAAGATTTGACTTTAACTATGTAAAAGTGATCCGCAGCTTACCAGTTCTTCCCTTTTTGTCCCGAACATAAAGATCTGCCCCCAGCTCACGAAGTGTTTTTATAGTGGACGTGTGGCCTTCCTGAAAAACACAGATTTAAAACGAGGAAGAACAGTTTATTTGCACACTGTAACTTACCAGATTTATGAAATTTCCATACAGTGATTTTGTGAGTGTCTACATACTGTAGAAACAGCACCTAGTCTGTCCATCTTGGAAGAGGACTCACTCCTTTTTTGTATGTTTTTTTTTGTGTGGCGTTTTTCCCTATCTGAGTTAAGGGCGTGAGGAAAGAGAGGGTTGCATGTTGTTCAGATTGCAAAGCCCTCTGGGATAAAGTTGTGGTTCTGACTTGAAGACATTTTTTTTTTTCAGCACTAAAAAGGTCTGGTGTTTCTCTCCGTGGTTCGAAAACAGCCGAGACATTCGTCGTTATCTTCCAGTGCCAGAGCCGGAAAGATGGCGTCAGACGGGCTGCTGTACTGCAGCAGCTTCCATGTTGACTGAAAATAATGCCAACAGGATACATCGCTCACTACAGTTAGATCAGCACAAAAAAACAACCCCTTCCAAACAGAGAACGACTCAAACAAGATGTCAGACTGAATAAAAAAGTGAAACAGCATTGTAATTATGGATATCTGAACAAGAACAAGAGGCCCATACAAACCATCCTAGTAGTTGTAAGCATTATCTATTGTGAATACTTAATAATATCACTCAATTTAGGATGTAAAACAATAAATTTTAACAAGTTATAATAATTTCACTACTTCATTAAATCTAAGAGAAATCACTAACCTTTGAGGGCTCAGGAACAGAAAAGGTGGAATCTTGTCAAAAATCTGTGATCTCACCTTGGCAGCGTAATGCAGAGCAGTGAGCTGCATGTCTGTCGCCTTCTGGTTCACGTCCACATTTAGGTCCCGCACCAGGAACCACAGCGCCTCCTCCTGGCCAGTGACAGCAACCTGGTGCACCGGCTGAGTCCCAAGCATGTCCGTTGCTTGTGGAGACGCCTAAAGTACACACAAGTCAGGCCATGACAGGACACATAAATATCTACCAAAGCGGAGACTTGAAATGCTTTGTGTACCTGGTGCTTCTCTAAAAGCAGCCTGGCCACAGAAATGTGTCCGTTCCTGACGGCGTCCATGAAAGGAGTAACTCCACAACTGTCAGCGCAGTCTGGGGTGTAGCCACATCTGGAAGAAGAAGAAGAAGAAGGCGAGGGTCAGTTATCTGCGAGCTGCAAATCATCATCAAGCTCAAAAGTATGGAGCTATTATTTACTTTTTTTAGTATTTATTTTTACGGAATGAATTTTTATATTGTATATGCTTTTTATTATTATTTTATTTTTTATTCACACACACTAACACAACTTTTTCTGTTTTATTTACTTTTTTAATGAAATGTATGCAATTCATTTTTCTTATGTAATTTATAATTGTTGTATTGTATATTGTTGTTACACATTCATGCCAATAAATCTGATTTGAGTTGCATTTGAATTTTCAAATGCGGGCTGAAAGCTCCCAAATTTTAGGTAAGTGGACCATGTGCTGTTATTGTTTGTCAAACATAGATTGTGTTTGTGCTCTCTATTTTAATATTATATTAAAATTAGCAGCTAGCTGGTGAACACAGCGGAATATTTAGCAGCTAAAGAGCTGGACAGTGGAGAGAAAAATCGTTTGCTAAGAAGTTGGTCATATCAACTTCAGAGGTGACAATGCCCCCTAAGTGGCTAAAGAAAAGTTGCAGGTTTAATTTATTCAGGGTAACACCTGTAAGCTGCCCAGTACAACCAGAGTCTGATCAGGTGTACACTCAGCAGCTCCACTGATGCAGTTAGGGGTCAAGGACCTTGCTCAAGGGCACCTCCATAGTGGTTATGAGTAAGGAGTATGTGCTGCTGTTCACTCTCCAGCACCCAGGTTCATCCTGCCAAACTAGGGATCGAGCCAACTTATGGTTCGTAATTGTTGGGCTGATCAGGTGTATTCATCATTTTAGGGCATTTAGAGAAATTCTGAGGAAAAGCTCTGGGGACGCACACACCAAAAGTCATAATATAACATGTGTTTCCAGAGCTGACTGAAACATTTCACAGATTGTTTTTTAAGGAAGTATTCCCCAAACAAAATTTCAACCTACCTCTCCAGCAAGATCCTAACAATCTCCTCACAGCCGTGCATTGCTGAATGATGGAGAGAGATAGACTAAGTTATAATTTGACAAGGAAAGCAAAAGGTCCCTCACAAAACAGGAAAAAAAGATTGTTGTTGATGTTTTTTTTTTCCTTCACCGATCACCGAACTCGCACTTGGAGATCTGGCCACAAGAGAATACCTAAGAGATTACAGATTCTGGAAATTGTTTTAAACCAGCTTGAAGTCAGAACTTTGTGTGTGTGTGTGTGTGTGTGTGCCAGATGTTGCCATCACATGAGATATCCATGCACTGGAACCATTGATCTAAGGATGCTTTACCTGCAGTATGCAGTGGTGTCCTGCGCGTCTTGCTCTCCGTCCTCCAGACGTCCGGCGTGACGAGGAGCAGGTGCTGTACGACCAGAGGATCGCCCTCCCTGCAGGCGATGTGGAACGAGTTCCAGCCGTCCTTGTTTCTCAGTGCAGGGTCAGCGCCATGGCGCAGCAGCTCCTGGATGACGTTGAGGTTTCTCCGAGTGCAGGCCATCATCAGGGGAGTCCTGAGAGAGAGGAGGCAACACTGACAAACTACTCAAAATGATCAAATCTGTAATTAAACTTAGAATAGACATCATCCAATAAACTGTAAATTTAGTTGTGACATTCTTGTGATATATAGCATTTTGATATATTTACCTTCAGTTTCGAAATTATGAAATAATTACTGTGTTAGCTCTACTAATAAGAGATTAAACACTGCTTGTGCCCCTCATGTATAGAAATTAAACTCTTCTTGCTTGCTTTTTACAATAAAAATATAAATACCCTTTTAAACCTATATTTTTAAACAGACCGTTTGAGTTTCTGACAGACGGTCACCATCATTGAGCTTTAAAAAAAAACTACAAGACGCTAGGCGCCATGAGTCAAATGTAACCACAAACTGGGCTAAGACAGATCAGCCAACTTCTGCTTTTTTCATTTCTTTTACATCGTTTCCTTCGTATGTTTGACTCTTAAACAAAAGTTTCGTGAATTAAACAGTTTGTAATCAAAACGGTACTCCTTCGAGCCGGATTCGAACCAGCGACCTAAGGATTTCAGCGTTAAGCCTCTACAGTCCTCCGCTCTACCAACTGAGCTATCGAAGGGAGCTGACGTTCCATTTGTGACAGTTTCTTTTTAAAATCAACAGGGGGCACCACGAGGCTCAATAATACGTTTTTGACGTTTTCCGACCTCCTTCCGGCAAGTTTTCTGCGCTCATCCTCACCAGTCCGCCTTCTTCAGACTGTCCACCTTGGCTCCTTCCTGCAGCAGGTAGCTGACACAAGCCAGGTGGCTCATGGACGCAGCTTCGTGCAGCGGCCTCTTGTAGTCGTTATTGTACGTCTCCACATCCATGCCTACCCGCTTTATTAGATACTGCACAATGTCCAGGTGTCCCTGCCTGGCCGCGTAGTGCAGCAGGGTGTCTCCTGACCGACCGAAGTGTTTGTTCCGGACGGTTTGAACCGCCGCCGAGCCGCCCGAAGATATCCGTTCCTCCAGAGAGCCTAACTGTCCCTCCTGAGTGAGCTTCACCAGCAGCCTTAAAGTGTTCTCCTCCATGCTGGGTGGAGGTGAAAGACTGCTGCATAAACACAAAGTAACCAAACCGGGCAAAATGACAAAATACTTAAACTCAGTTTGAAGTTTAACTGCTTGTAGACTTGCTGGAGAGAAGTGTTTACCAGTTTTTTTTTACGCAGAGCAGCACGAATTAAGTGGCCAACCATAACCTTACACTGTTAATGTTAACTTCCTCATCTTCCCGTACATAAAGCAATACAAAATTTACAAACAAACAAACGTTATTATTTTTTATAATTACTATAATAATATAATAAAATTGTATTGTTTTGGAATAATCACAGGTCCGCATTTTACATAAAAAACACCATTATAAGCTCAAAATAAAACATTTGTGGCAATTTTACGTCTTCAAAGCTTAATAACCTTAATAAATGTTAACAGATTGTTGTTTGTTTCAGTGTTAAATTATAAGCACGGCACGTATGAATTGCAAATAACGTATTAAGATGCAACTATATGTCAAAGAAAGAAAAACCGTGTAAATGAGTAACAAGGTACAAAAAAGTGATTCAACAAACCTTTTGTCCACATGAGTAGCTGCCCCTCTGACTAGACTGCTGTAATATGCTATCAAATGGTAATCAAAATGTTTTACATGGCAACCCTCAAAGTTGCTCTAGGTGGAAAAATCAAGATAAACACGTGTAACAGTTTACGTATTTGATCATTGTTTCATTGCTTTTGAGCAATTCAAACATTAATGAGCAGCAAATCATCTGTAGATCAATTTCAGTTACATCCACCAGCCTAACTTACAGGACAGCATCTGACAAATGTTACGA
Source organism: Lepomis macrochirus (assembly GCA_024633595.2). NCBI lineage: Eukaryota > Metazoa > Chordata > Actinopteri > Centrarchiformes > Centrarchidae > Lepomis > Lepomis macrochirus. Next base: position 3,877,429 of record JALXJV020000024.1, read on the forward strand.
TGACAAGCCACTCTGTAGATTAAGGGATAGACTTTAGTCGTCCTTTCCAGCAGAGCGACACCCCGGCCATTATGGGAAATGTAGTTTTTAAGACGCCGCGCGATTTGGCTCGCTAGAAGACCCCCGGACTGTTTTAAGTCATTTTAACTTTTAACTTCTAAGTAATGTGGCCAGTGCTGGCATAATAAATAGCCTTTTTATATTTCGCAGCCAACAGAGCGGGTCCGTGTCATTTTCAAATTATTATTTTTTTCTCATATTTTGGCTTTAGTAAGAAACCTGAAGCAGATGCAACAGAGCCCGTAAGTTTTTTTTTTCCTGACGTCCCGGTCTCCTTAAATTACTGCTTTCACAGCCATTTTTTTTTACTTTTTAGTTTTTGGGGTTTTTTAGTGTCACAGCTATGAATGTGTGAAATAGAGTGAGCTAATCGTGCTGGCTGAAGGACAGTGAGGAATCAGAGCGCTGGTGAGCGAGATGACTCACATCTGGAGGGAAGAAAGAGGTGGGAGAGGAGAAAAGTGAGATTGTTGGTGAGGGTGACTCTCAGTCCTCAGAGGTTTTACAACATGGACCATGAACACCAGGACTGAGGCTGACCATAAACAACACCACCCTCTTTCTCTGGTGAGTGGCCTACCTTTTTAAATGTGCTTTAAATGGTTCTACTCTACTACTGTGTGTGCTGCAACGTAATGACTGAGACTTTACACATAAAACCAACAGGGACAGGCCTCCTTACTTTATCTCTGTTTTCTAATGTGCATACTTTATGACAGTTTTGTTTGTATATGTCTATTAAATATTGTGAAATACTGTTTGAATCTTGCATTTTGTGCTTTATAAGCAACCCTGTTTTATTGTTAGACAAGGGAACTTTTTGTCCTGGTACACTGAAAAAAATGTAGATCTTTAGACTGTAGACTAAAATGAGTCTTTTTAACGTTTAAGAACAAGTGAAAATCTGCATACGCATGATGCATGACAGAGTTGCAAACTGTGTCATTTCAGTGTCATTCAATGCTTTTCTGGAATTAAGGGTCATGGGTTTTTTTCTTTAGATACTGTAGTCCATAAGGGAAGAGATTTGCCTCCTTTTAGCTGATTCTTTTCCCCAAAGAAATCCCCAAAACAACTGAACTCCCTTGCAAATCACTTAAATGTTACAGACCTTTTTCTCTTGGACTGAAATTTACTCCTGAAAAAGGGAGCAACTTTTATCCAGGTTTGGAATTTTTTGCAGTGTGATGACTTTTGTGGACCAACAACCCCCATCCACACACACACACACACACACACACACACACACACACACACACAGTTATGTGCAAACTCTTTGGAACTGTTCTTTTTTTTCCTAGCCAGCAGCTATAGTTGCTACATAATAAATAAATATTCATGTAGGTCCTCAGTGATTTCTTAAAGAACCCATATAAGGAAAATAATGTAAGACAGAGAGTAAGACAAAGTGCTTTACATGGTAGTAAAAGCAAGATAAATGAAGCAAAAGTAATAAAATAGCTATTAAAACAGAGCATCTTGAGCAATCACTAACAAATATATTAGTAAAATGGTAAAGTGGCAAAACCTACACACATGCTTCACCACACATATGCACATAAAATATGTACACATTAGTGTATGGAGAGATGTCAGAGTGAGGTGGTGAGACATTTTATGCCATCCAGAAAAAATCTGTTTAAAAAGGTTTTCTAATCATTAGTAAAAGTTATTTGACTAATTCTACTGGCATAATATCATGTGAAAGTTCATATCTGGTGTTATTAGTATTAATTCTGCAAAAAAATATTGCCAATGTGATTGTGAATGCATTGAGATTGGAGAACACGTTGTAATTTGGAGTCAGTGGAATGGCGATTGTTCAAATGCAGGCCAGAGACAGCGCGTTGGGCAGCTCTGCCTTGTGGAAGGAGTGTATCTTAAGCTAATCAGCTCCAGATGTTTATAGCTGCTCTGACAGGGACAAACAAACCTGAAACAAATGCACGACACAGACTGCATGTTCGGTTTCATGTCAACCGCCTGCTGAGGTTCAGTTACACTCTGCAGGAGGAAGCGTGAAACACCAAAAGCAGACAGGCCACCGTAGGTGGGATACGTTTAACTGATGAGCAACTTAAAGCGCGCCGCTTCCTGCTGAGGTTCAAACACTTTAAACTGAATGCACACACAATGAGGTCAGTGAAACACACTGATTCTCAGAGGAGCTAAAGATTTTGAAGCTGTGAAGACTGTTGAGATATGCGTTTAGTCAGTCATTGTGTAAGCCTTTGTATTGCAGTTATATTAAAGTTTAAAAGCCTTGGAGGCAAACAGATCCGTTGATGAATCCCTGGCACCAGGAAGGAAGGAAGTGGTGGAAGGTTTTGGACGAAATACAGCCACGTGTTGTCCACTGTCTCTTGGCTTCGGGCCTCAGTGAGTTTACTGCTGGTCAGGTCACACTGGAAATTTGTCACAGACACGTCAGTATTATAAAAGATACATGTCACAAAATGTATTTCTGTGTGTGGGTTTATGTCAAAACATTATTGATCTCTCTTAGTGTTAAGTTTCAAAGTGATAGCCTTTGGTAAAATCCAGCGAACCCCTCCTCAATAATCCAATCCAATTCATCCACACAAAGCCAATTCCTTGAGTCTTCAACACATCTTGGAATTGACAGAAATCCCTTGAATGTGATCACAATGTTTTCCGAAAAAAAAAAAAAAAACATTTGGCACCTCTTTGCGGTTGTTCAACGCATCCTACATTAGACATTTAAAAATGTTACATTAGACATTTTTAAATATACAAGCAAACGAATAATCATTGTAGTTAATTAAATAGAACAGGACAGTATTTCATGGTTGGAGGAACATTTTGGCTTAGGAGTAACTTATGAAAGTAAAGTATGCCAAAAATGGTGCATAAGTAAATGCATGTTAAGGGTAAAAAAAGATGTGAGCAGAGTGATTGTATATGTAAGAATTAAAGTATATGTATGTAACATAGTCTATGTGTATAAATGTGAGAGTGATGTGTTTGAAAGTAGTAAATCTGAGTGATTTATGGCTTACATGGCCCCGTAAGTAACAAGTAGTGAAGCGTTCAGCTGTGGAAACAGACATCTTTAGACCTACATAAAAGCTACTGAGTGTCAGTTTCTTTCAGCTCCGTCTGAAGATGATGGAGAGTCACGGTTCTGTTCAAGGTTTCTGCCTCCTAAATAGGAGGTTTTCTTTGCCTGTGTTGCCAAGTGCTTCTTTATGGTAGGAATTGTTGGTTCTCTGTTAATATTATAAAGAGTAAGGTCTACAAGTACTCTGTATGAAAAGTGCAATGAGATGACTTTTATTGTGAATTGGCACTATTTAAATAAAATTGAATTAAATAGAAGTAATTTGAAATCTGATATTTCCAGGAAAAAAATTTAGCTGAGGAGTTTCTCTCAGTCACACTGGTACAGAAAACAGTTGGAAGGTTTAGCTCTGAAGGAGAACTTCAAACATCCTGTCTTTATATTCAAAACGCAGCATAGGAAGCGTTAACTTTAGAGCTTTATGCAGGTTTCCCATTTTTACTCTTGGAGTATAAACATGTTCTATGTGGCCGTTAAGTTAAAGCTCCACAGGATCTCATGATGAGTGCTCAAGTAGGACGCCTTTGCATTCAAACCACTCACAGCTAAGAGGTACAACATTTGCAAGGCACAGTCATCTAATCTCACATTCACATGTAATGATGTCCCTTTTCAGGTTAAGGGACTAAGACAAATCTGGCTGACCCAGTTAGATCTCTGCAGGAGAAACCTGATTCTTTAGCCATGTTTACCCTGACCCATGTTTTGTCACTGTTCTTTTCTTCTCTCTCCTCTGTGCAAAAACAGATGAGGCCTGTCATCCTAATAAATATCAAAGTCACTTTCAGCTGTGTTGCCAGGTTTCAGTGTTAATACTTCACTGAGGGAATGGCCAAATCCATCAACCCTCCATACAACATTAAGGCCAAGGGATATTTCATCTTTTGTTTCTCTACAACTCTTCATGAGTGACTTAATAAGCCTCTATTTCTCTTTCTGTGCGTGTTTGCAGATGTTGCTGGAAGCAAAACATGAAATATGGCTCTTCTGAGAAAAAGTAAGTGAAAATGAAATGTCAGACAAATGTGATATGACTGATTTATGCTCTGGTTATATGCATTTACATGAGACAAAGTATAAATGTCAGCGTTTGTCTTCTGTTCCTGTTGATGGGCAGTTTCACGAACAACTTGTGGTTTCACATATTTACAATAGTATCAGCTTTGCTTTGTGTCATACATGAGGTATGGCTGAAGCAGCAATTGCCTCTAAAGGAACCCCCAGATTTCTCCCCAGGGATGGGAACATCTGCATGGACATGCGCCCAATGTGGGTGTGTTTCTGGGGGAGGGTATAATGAGGTAAACAGATGACGGGCTGTAAAGGCGTCTGCTTCCAAAACAAAACTTTACTATACAAAAATTTAAGCATGCTTTAAATGTGTTAATACAAAAATGTAACAACTGCTGCTGTTTTCAAAAAAACTGTGTAGATTCATGTTTTGAAGGTTCAGTGTGGAAAATTTATGAATATCTATTGACAGAAATGCAGTAGAGCCTTTTATTGTGGCCAGCCTAAGGCCTTTTATTATGGCCAGTCTAAGGCACACCTGTGCAATCTCCATGCTGTCTGATCAGCATCTTAATATGCCACACCTGTGAGGTGGATGGATTATATCGGCAAAAGGAAAAGTGCTCACTAACAAAGATTTTGACAGATTTGTGAACAATATTTGAGAGAAACTGGCTTGAGAAAGTCGTAGATTTTTGAGTTCAGCTCATGATGAATGGGGGCAAAAACAAAGTGTTGCCTTTATAATTTTGTTCAGTTTAAAATATCTGAAAACAGTAAGTTCTGAATATTTCAGCGAATAGCTGCTCCTCAGGTGGCATATTGTACAGAATAAGTAATGGCACATGAATGAGCTGCCAGAAATGATGATGAAAGTGTCTTGTAAATAGTTGCAGATGGGTATTTTGATCCTCCTTCCTCTCTGGTCTGCCTGTCTGAACGAGTGGAACGAGTCAAACACAGTGTGTGTTTCTACTGCTATGAGTAAACATTACAGTAAAACATCAACTCAGTGTGCACAGCTTTTTATTCTGATGGTTAGCGCTAGAATAAATGAAAATTATTAACTACAGTTTTGTAAAATTAAAAACAACAATTTTGGTAATTACTTTAAAGTTAATTAAAGAGGTCATATTGTGCTAATTTTCAGATTCAAAACCTTATTTAGGGGTTGTACCAGAGTAGCTTTACATGGTTTAATTTTCAAAACACACTATTTTTGTCATACTGCACATTACTGTTGCTCCTCAAATGTACGTGTTCCCCTTACCAGCTTAGCAACATGGACTGGAGCAAGAGTTTCAGAGTGGTGAGTTCTTAATCTGTAACAAAGGTATTGTTCATCCATAAAGTTTTAACCGAGCTCTGTGTCTACATCACAGTAACAACTTTATGCCCATTGACTGCCTGGAGGCTCACCGTTTTTTTGAGGGCATGCTGGACTAGCCTCTAGGCGAGCATTATGACGCGTGATTCAGGCTACAAACGAGCTGTTTTCGGGCAGCTCAGGGCAGAGTTTTCTGTGTGAGACGTGAACTCCCTTTGGGCTGGACTTTGGGCTTTTACCAGATGAGATCGATAACAGTCTCATGTCTGTTAAGTAAAAAAATACACCTATCAGAACATCTAAGGATCGCTCATAAACATATTCTCATTTATTTGTACTCGAATAGAAAAATAACAATTTATGGGATTTCCATGGAGTTACGTGAAATTACTTGACAAACAACAGTTTAAAGAAAGCAAAAAAGTATTTTTCCACAAAATGTCAAATAGGCCTTTAAGTCATTTAACCTGCAGTAATGCAAAACAGTCTCTGGTTCCAGTTGCTAAAAGGTGAGCATTTGCTGTTTGAATGTATGTGGGTTTAGGACTGTTGGTGAGGCAAAAGAAGCAATATGAAGATGTGACTTTAGGCTGTGTGACACTATGATGGGCAATTTCATTTTTAACATTTTCTAGATGAATCTACAGTATAATAAAAGCAACTTTTATGTGTGGCCCTCTGATGTTTTGTGGGGTGTGTTCTTTTGTGGTGTGGAAGGGTGGTGGACCCAAACGCAGGACACAGAGCAGCTTCAATTCCAAAAAAGTTTAAAACTAAAAGCGAGCACACTTACAGGCTGAGTGGCTGAGAAAATCCAAAATGATTAAATCCAAACAAGCAAATGAAACAGACATCCAAAACTCCATGAGACAGGCAGGGAACAAGCAGGACAAAACTCCACACAAGACGGAGCAACTGCTAGCCACAACAATGACCGGACGAAGACTGAGGGGAAACAAGCAAGCATATACAGGTGAAACTTGAAAAATTACAATATGGTGCAAAAGTTCATTTATTTCAGTAATTCATCTTAAAAGGTGAAACTAATATATTATATAGACTCATTACATGCACAGTGAGATATTTCAAGCCTTTATTTGATATAATTTCAATGATTATGGCTTACAGCTTATGAAAACCCCAAATTCAAAATCTCAAAAAATCAGAATATTATGAAAAGGTTCAGTATTTTAGGCTCAAAGTGTCCCACTCTAAACAGTTAATTAATCCAAAACACCTGCAAAGGGTTCCTGAGTCTTTAATTGGTCTCCCAGTCTGGTTCGGTGGAATTCACAATCATGGGGAAGACTGCTGACCTGACAGTTGTGCAGAAAACCATCATTGACGCCCTCCACAAGGAGGGAAAGCCTCAAAAGGTGACTGCAAAAGAAGTTGGATGTTCTCAAAGTGCTGTATCAAGGCACATTAAAAGGAAGTTAAGTGGAAGGGAAAAGTGTGGAAGAAAAAGGTGCACAAGCAGCAGGGACGACCTCAGCCTGGAGAGGATTGTCAGGAAAAGGCCATTCAAATGTGTGGGGGAGCTTCACAAGGACTGAGGCTGGAGTTACTGCATCAAGAGCCACCACACACAGACGGGTCCTGGACCTGGGCTTCAAATGTCGTGTTCCTCTTGTCAAGCCGCTGCTGAACAACAAACAACGTCAGAAGCGTCTTACCTGGGCTAAAGAAAAAAAGAACTGGTCTGTTTCTCAGTGGTCCAAAGTCCTCTTTTCTGATTCTCATTTGGAAACCGAGGTCTCAGAGTCAGGAGGAAGAATGGAGAGGCACACAATCCAAGATGCTTGAAGTCCAGTGTGAAGTTTCCACAGCCTGTGTTGGTTTGGGGAGCCATGTCATCTGCTGGTGTTGGTCCACTGTGCTTTATTAAGTCCAGAGTCAGCGCAGCCGTCTACCAGGACATTTTAGAGCACTTTATGCTTCCTTCAGCAGACGAGCTTTATGGAGATGCTGACTTCATTTTCCAGCAGGACTTGGCACCTGCCCACACTGCCAAAAGTACCAAAACCTGGTTCAATGACTGTGGGATTACTGTGCTTGATTGGCCAGCAAACAGGCCTGACCTGAACCCCGTAGAGAATCTATGGGGCACAAGAGAAAGATGAAAGACATGAGACAGAACAATGCAGAAGACCTGAAGGCCGCTATTGAAGCATCCTGGTCTTCCATGACTCCTCAGCAGGGTCACATGCTGATAGCATCCATGCCACGCTGCACTGAGGCAGTACTTCATGCAAAAGGGGCCCAAACCAAGTACATATGTACATATGCATGATTATACTTTTAAGAGCGCTGACATTTCTGTATTTAAAATCCTTTTTTTATTGATTTCATATAATATTCTAATTTTTTTTAGATTTTGAAATTGGGGTTTTCATAAGCTGTGCACAATAATCATCGAAATTATATCAAATAAAGGCTTGAAATATCTCACTTTGCATCTAATGAGTATATAATATATTAGTTTCACCTTTCAATTTGAAATAAACTCAAATAAATGAACTTTTGCACGATATTCTAATTTTCTGGGATGCACCTGCATACACAGGGTTAACAAGCAGGGCGGGGGCAACACAGGTGACAGAGGGGACAGCAGGGGAAAACAGACAGACACTAACAGGTTGCAAAACACAAGGCAAGAATCTAACTAGAACTCAAAACACAGAACACAAGCAGACAGATCTCAAATAATCTGTAACCAACAGGGAAACAGAGCGAACAGGGATCAGACAAAAACACAGAGCAGATCGACATCAAAGCGGCAGCGGAAAACAACAAACTAACACCGGCCATGCTGAATCCAAAACTAAAGACAAAGCTGAAACCCAGGACAGACTAAATAACAGATACAGAAAAGACTGAAATAACAAAACTGAGAATAAACTAAACAAAGCAGGCGGGCGCACAGCGTGACAGAAACGCGGTAAACAGAGTAAGACGAGCGGACGCTGACTCCTTCCTCTCCCTGCGTTTCAGTTAACCAAGTCCTGCTGGTGCTGCTGGTGCTGATGGTGTTTCTCCTCCTGCACAGTACACTGCTCAGAGGCTCCGCCCGGCCCAAACTCTCAGGTACATCCACACGGGGTTTATTCAAACCTTTGTAGAGCAAATTCAATTATGTCAGCGCATTAAAGAGTGAGTCTGGCAATGTTTTCTATTTTGCTTATTGTCAACATATCCAATGAAAAGACCCAAACCGACATTGAATCGATCCTATTCACAAGCATTGTGTGTGTAGGTCCAGCGTTGGGTATATCTTCTTCCGCTTGCTAAAACCTACAGTGCTCATCTGTCTTAGGAAATCCTTGAGCCTTCTTTTAAAGATGAATCTATGTATTTGGGAGGTGTTTTTAGTTTAGTGTTTAGCGCGGACCTATTGGCTTGAGACAGAGAGTCACAGCCAAAGCAGGGGAGTCAGAAAATATTGAGAAATGGACTTACACATTCTTGGTTTGGGTCTTTTCAAGAGATTTGTTGACAATAATCAATGCCGGCCTTCTCAACTTTCATCTACTGTCATCTTAATGCGCATGCAGTTGTTTGACAGGCACGGCAGTGGACGCTAAGTAGGATAAATAGAGCAAACGCAGCAGAGAGTGTTTTGTTTTGCTCTCACTCTTCAATCTCACATGTTTGTTTTTTTATGCCACACCATCCAAAATGGCACAAAACAATCTCAACCTCCCCTCCCTAATGACCTCTTAGATCACCGGAAGAGCCTCGGAAGAGCAGCGCGAGCTCCTGCAGTGAGAGTGTCAGAGGCGGACAACGTGGTCCCCGTTATCATCTGTGCATCGGAGGAGCGTATGGGTGCAACCATGGCAACCATCAACAGCGTCTACAGCAACACAGGCGCCAGTGTGTTTTTCTATATTGTTACGCTTCGGGATGCCGTGAAACTGACCAGGTGTGCCACTTGTTTCCGCTTTAAACATCACTCTTTAAAGGTGCAAGACGTGATGATTTCAAACTTACAGGTCATTTGTACTCTTATACTGTAAGTGTACTGAATCTGTAGTTTCACATGTGGAGAAGATACGTTGGCTGGGGTTTCTGTGGGCCACCTGACATCCCAGTATTATTGCTTATTATGATGACTTTCACGTTTATTTGCCTTATCATCCATCTTCCCAGGCAGTACATAGAGAAGACTAAACTGAAAGGCATCAAGTATAGGATTTTGGAATTTAACCCCATGGTTCTGAAAGGAAAGGTGAAGCCAGATTCCTCTCGACCAGACCTCTTACATCCTGTGAGTTCTGGCTTTGCCTTTGTTCACGTATGGATGCGAACCTTACATGCACAGACGCCGTGTGCTGCCCCATAATCTAACTGTACTGTTCCTCTTCCTTTGTAGTAACTTTGCTTTTGCTTTGCAGCTCAACTTTGTGCGCTTTTACTTACCTCTGCTTGAAATCAACCATAAGAGGGTGATATACTTAGATGATGATGTCATTGTGCAGGGTATGTATATGATCAAGGTAGGAAGGAAGCCATGTGAAAATATTTCATGCTATGTGTCCTAAAGATTAAATGATTTAAAGGTTCATTGATAAAACTAAACCTTTTTCAATGATTAACCCCAAACTTAACAGACGTGAGGTGCTGCAGTTGGATTTGTTAGATTTCATTACAAATAAAACAGATCACCATGCAGATTTTTTAAATTACATTTGGTGGTAACTTAGGCTATGAATACTTCCTGTTTCTAAGGATAAACATTATAATGGTCATCACAAACATCCAACCGGTTATAGTAAATGGTCTGATTAGTGAGCGACCCACTCCACCTCTAAGCCACTAAGCCCTTGTACACATTCAGAAACATCAAATCCACACACTGTTTTAAGGTTGTTGGGGTTTTTTTGATACATTGATTTTGTATTAATTACGTATATCTATGGCCCTGCGATGGACTGGGTCCAGGGTGTCAGCTGGGATTGGCTCCAGCTCCCTCGTCCCTGTACGCAGGATAAGCGGTTGACGATGGATGGATCTGTGTATGTACTGTACCTCTTAAAGGCTTTTCATGCTTATTAGGTGACATCAAGGATCTGTTTAACATCAAACTGAAGCCGGGCCATGCTGCTGCTTTCGCCACTGACTGCGACCTGCCCTCCACACATGAGATGGTCCGCAGCATCGGCATGCAGGTGGATTTCTTTTTCATTTCTATCATGGCCGGTGATTTCTAGCAACAAAGGCTTGAAGCACTAAAACGCAGAAAGTCCAAGCAGGAAGAGTTCAGCGATCTATTGACAAAAGTGAACAAACAGAGACTTGCAGACAGGCAGGGAGGTATAGGTGCAAGATCTAGAGTTAAAGGTCCAGTGTGGAATATTTCTGAGGATCTATTGAAAGAAATAGACCCCCCCCCCTTCAACAAATTGATTAGGAAGCGATTGTTGCAATGTGTGTGTTCCGTTGTTTGATCCTCATCCATTATCCTACGGCGCTTTTTCATTGCCCCAGTATGTCCAGGCAGAGGGCATTTGGGGGAATGAAATTTACTGATGGCAATTTCAAAGGTGTGTCAAGAAAGCGACAGACTCTTAGAATTCTGAATTTTTCATCGTAAAAGCTCCCAATTACACTTGAAATAAACCATTGCTGCAAAAGAAGTTCCCCCACACATTTATTTTGGAGGCAAAAACACTGGGCGGTAGACTACATCGTTGGTTGCAGTTCGTAACCTCACCACTACATGCCACTAAATCTTACACACTGAACCTTAAAGGTTGTTGGTTAGTTTCAGGTACAGGTGGTCGAATAACAACTTTGACAATCTGGCAAGGAGTGAGCGGACATGGGCTGAAATGTGGCAGGGTTGATGGGGGAAAGTGGAAACTGTGTTTGTCTGAGAAATCCAACCTGCAGGAAACACATTACTGGATCTCATTCAAACTAATGTAAAATAAATGTGGATTGATTCCCTTTTTGCTAGCGTCAGTAAATAGAAGCGTGCAGTACATTTTCTGTTTGTATTTTCTAATTCAATTCATTTAGTTGTAAACTCTTCACTTTGGACCATTACAGGAATTGATACTGAATGTAATACACCTTTGAAAAAGACTGGTTTGGTAATTGAAATATGGCGTCCTCTCCTCTGAGCTCTTCCTGTAGACAACCTACATGGGCTTCCTGGACTTCAGGAAACAAGAAGTTAAAGATCTGGGCATCCACCCTAGAGACTGCTCTTTCAACCCTGGAGTGTTTGTGGCCGATATGAGCGAATGGAAGACACAGAAGATCACCAAGCAGCTGGAGAAATGGATGGAGGAGAACTTCAGGTACGTACTGTAGTGGCTTATGCTTCCTGACTTTGTGTTTGTCTGCTATTAAATAAAATTAATTTACATTATTAATATTTTTTCAACCAAACTACTTTAGCTAGAGATGTACATGACCTCACAAACATTACTTTTTTTACCATGAAAACGTGTTAACATTGGAGTCCAGTGTAACCAACATGAATCTATCATCGGTGTCCACTTTTTTTAAAGACCCAAACCAAAAGCTTCACTGGACTGGCTCTCTGTAGACTTTATGAATACGTTAATTGGTTTAATTGTACAGGAGGCCCTGTCATTTAGAAGTGGCCTGTACCACAGATTTCCTGGAAGTCTACTCCAGCCCTGCCTATTTGCACCACTATATTTTTAACATTTAATTCTTTCATGTATTTATTGTACTATCATTTATATTATTTAAATTGTTGCATCTCATCTCATTGTATGTTGGCTGTTCTTTTCAGTGCCAAGCACTTTGAACCGCGTTTCATGTATGCAGCTGTAGCATAAATACACATTTTTTTTGTATATATATTTTTTAGCATAATTGTGGAGCAGTGAAAGCATCTGCCTGATCAGAAACTGTCTTCCTCCTCTCCGCCAGACAGAACATATACAGCAGTGCCATGGCGGGAGGGGTTGCGACTCCACCCATGCTAATAGTGTTTCATGACAAATACACAAAACTGGACCCACTGTGGCACGTAAGACACCTGGGTAAGATCATCACTCCTCCACCCCGTACAGTCTCATTTCAGCATTAGTTCCTAAACAGCATAATGCTGTCTGAGAGGACGATTAGGTCATTAGAATGTTAAAAAAAACAAAAAAACAATTTCATAATTTTGTGAAATGGAGACATACATCGGATGTTGGCTTTGTAAATGCACATAATTAGAAATGTGGTGTTATTTTATCAATAATAATAATAATAATACATTTCAATTATGGTAATAATGGCAAGTGATGTGAACTCTCCAAAAATAAAGAAACCTAAAATGTTGCAGAGCTACCCTCATTTTCAAAAAGTTTTCCTTTGTGCGCAGGCTGGAGTCCAGATGCCCGGTATTTAGAGAGCTTCCTACAAGAGGCGCACCTGCTGCACTGGAACGGCCCATTTAAACCGTGGAATTACCCCGCTGTTCATTTGGATCTCTGGGAGAAGTGGTTTATCCCAGACCCTTCCGGAAGGTTCTCCTTGGTGCGCCCAGAGAGTGACAGCTAATGTCTGTAGGAACATACCATGTCTGAGCCACAGGGGGGACCCGAAGCATGTGAAGTTCAGGACTTACTTGAACATTGGTAGAAGGTGTAATAGGAAAACGTACAGTGAATTTAGTACTGAAGAATGTTCCTGAAAATGATCAGTGCTGCTCAAACACCTTATGAGAAACAGTGTTGGCAGAGTGAGCGCTCTATATATTCAAAATACACAAAATGTGACTAATCTGTCTACAGAGACAGATATCTGTAAAGAGAATATTACTTCTAGGAATGTGTTCAAAGTCAAGACAAGATGCGTGTCTTTGTAAATAGTGTTAAGCAGAAGAAACTTTGCTTTTGTTATAGTCTGAAATAAAGTTTCAGAACTCCAATTTGTGTGGAGTAAGTGCTTTGGATAACTGCACCACTGCAAGTGGATCAGTGTACTTGCATTTTACTGACTCCCTGGAGCTGTAACATAACTACAAGGGTGAAAATCATTCTGAGTCATTTACTTTAGTTAATGTACTTTTATTTCAAGGGTTGTACTTTCCTATATATTAAGGCACATCTAATACAGGGTAGGAACAAAAGTAATGAAAAAAACTGTGCAAATGGAACAAAAGACAGCAGCCAAATCTGCAGCTGCAGCCTAGAAGAAGCTGCTGGTATCAGGACTGGACCAAGTCAGAACTAATAAGAGTAAATGGGAAACACTTGTATGAGTGTGTGTCAGATGTGTTTTTGTACATAATGTTAATTAGATATTGCGGAAGATAAAAACCCTCAGACTGGGCCAGAGGCCTTATGGGCCTTTACTCTCACACTCAGTTTTCTTGAATGTAACTGTAAGTTAGACTTAGACGAATTTTAATTATTTCAATATAAATATATAAATATATTTTCAGATTCCAGTAAAGTTCAATAAACTCAAGTTTTGTCATAATTACAAACAAATAAAACAAACACAAATACATGTGTATCCGAGCTGGTCCCCGGAGCAGACCCCTCACGCTCTGCGTTACATTGGTTAATATGTCATGTCTCGCTCCTACTCTTGTGGGTCTTAGGGGATGACCCACCTACCCTACAACGCTTCTAAAGAAATAAGAAAGCCTCTTAGAAATAAACTAAAATGTGGTATGAGAAATAAGACACTGTCGTAATATTAGCAAAAATGTCTGTGCATGAAACAATCACACAGTTGGTCAACTTTCACACATCCATGCAGGTTTGTGTGCTGTGCGTGACATCACACGTTGACCTTCAGAGTTGCAGCCTCCTCGCAAGGGCTGCTTTGTGTTCATAAATCAAGTCTTCTTCCCTTATCAGGCCCTCCTTACCCAGGCCTCCTACGTTTATAAATCTTAGTTTACTCCTATGGAGCCTGGCTCCAGGTGCTATCAGCTTTATGTGAGAATCCAACAAGTCCTCATTGTCTCTCGTTTGGATATCAACTTCATTTGAAATCATGGTCGTCACCCTGACTTCCCAATTAGCAACAGTGTTTTATTGGTTGGGTGTATGTGCTTTTGTGTGTGTGTGTTCTTGTGAAGTCTATGGTCTGTGTCTTCCAAGGGGTCATTCTGTATGAGTACTTTAACATTTGATAGGTAAAATACACTAATACTTGATGCTTTTAACTGGGTAACAAAGCACTTAATTTTGACATTGAGGTATACTTTTACTTAAGTAAGGGATCTGGATCCTTCTTCCACAACTGGCTATAGTTGACAGAGCTGAGAGTCCCCAACATGACCACCAGAGGCCATGATAGTTCTGGAAGTCTCCTCTAAAGGATCTGATGAGCTGCTTGCTACAGGACTCTTCTGCATCATGTATGGGTGGGCTCAGCAACTCACAACACACTCTGTCCTAATACATAACTGAGGACAACATGCACTATTAGTACCACTTATATATATTAGTACCACAAAAAATATATTTACATTGAACTTCTTACTGTGAATTTGTGTGAGTTTTAGCCCATCTACTACAAATACCTTACTGACTTTTTTGGGGGGGGGAATGCAGTATGAGCTTTTTAAATCAATTTTTGACTTAAACTACACCGATGTTCATTGAGATGGATTAAAAACCTTTGCAAGTTTCAGGTCTACAACATACAATTTGTAAAAAGACATGGGATGGTCAATTGAGTTCCTTCAAAGTTCTAAAAATATTTTTCTTTACTGCTTACTGCTAGTTTAATAGCAGTAAGTGGTATACTCCTTGAAAGTCCACAATCAGCCATACATCTGCTGTAAAAATACTGAACTGATAATGTAATGTTTTTTCAATCTCTCATGTGTCTCTCTGTGTTTTGTTTGTGTTTCCTCCACAAAGTTTGCTCTGTGTTCTAAATCTAACCACTAGACAGACAGTTGAATCACGTGAAAGTAAGTTTTACTTTGTAATTTCAGTGTGAAACAAAATCTGCTCATCTTGTCACATTCAACACACCAGCAAGAAGTAACAAAAGATTACCAGCTGACCTGCATGAAGAGGTGGATCAGAAGTGGGAAGAGGTGTGTTTCACAGTCACATGCTCTACAATAAACTAAACAGAAAGTCACTCAGAGACAGCACCACTTTAGCAGAGACAAGTCTCTTTCTCTCTCAGCTTCAGTCCTTCAGGCCTCTGAAGGACAGAAGTTGCAAGTGCAAGCAAGTGCAGTTGATACTAGTCATTGTGTCTAGTCATTTAGACAATAAACAATGGAAATTGCTATTAACAGGTAAGAGGATATATTACTCAAGGAAAACAATGCCAAAAAGTCTGACTCACTAGTTTTTTAGTTAGGGAATTGTGAGGTATCCTACACTGGCGTCCTACATTGGTTGTCCTCCAGGACACAGTATAGGCTATATTGCTATGATGGGGGGGGGGGCTGTGGCTGAGGAGGTAGAGAGGTTTGATCTCCGTCTGCTCCCGTCTCCATGACGAAGTGTCTTTGGGCAAGATGCTAAACTCCAACTTGCTGTGTGTGTTGTTCTCCTTCTGATGAGTCTATTTACCTCTGATCTGTGATCTTCAACTTCAACACAATAATCCAAAACCACTGACCCATCCAACTTTAAATGTTTCACTGATGTGTAACATATTACATTGATTCAATATGATGTTTGCTGATATAGCAACATTGTCTGTTATTTCACTGTTTTTATTTCACACTTTCACTTTTGTTCATTGAAGATGGGTTTCTGTGCTCCATCTGTCTGGATATGACACAGGTTTATCCTAAACTCATTGTGTCTGATGATGGGAAAGAAGTCAGTCAGTGTGATATAAACAGATTCTCACTTCTCCCATGTCATGTGTTCCATTGCACCGAACACACCAATTGTGCCGTTGTGTCTGGTGTGGTTCCATTGCAAGATGGTGTCTAGTTTATGTTCCTCTTTGCTGCAGGAAAAATAGCCATTTGTTATTTGAGTTCTCAAAGAAAACGTTGCATTCTTGTAAACTGTAAATTTGACAAGTGTAAGACTCAAATACGTTACATAATCCCTAACCAGTACATCTGTCTTCCTAGGGTTAGTACACTTGAGACACAGACTCAACAGAGCCTGTGTGGTTTCAGAGCTTGGGAGTTACAAAATCAGCTCACTTCCAAAGAATTTAACATTTTGTTTTAAACACCCCTTTTCCCTATTCAGAACTGGAAACTGTACATTATATTTTGTAGTACTGTTTGGGACCACAACCAAATTTGGGCCAGAATTACAATACATATGTGTAATCCTTGATCAAAATACTAAAACACAGTATGGACAAATACACAAAAATATGTTTATTATATAAATGTTGTTCTGTTATTCTTAGATTGAATGGATTTATCACAAAATTTCAGGAATTTTGGAGCGGTGGCCGTGATTTCACAACCTCTATATTTAATGTTTTTCTTTTCATTATGATGATTTTATTTTAACCCACATCGGATTGTATGTAGTATAATTTTTGTTGTGGATTTTTAGAAAATATCATCCTAAATTGTTGGTTGATTTATATATTTAAGTGTTTTTTTTTCATTTCTGAGCATTTTGTTCTAACATAAAATGTTTTACTTACTATTTGCCTACGCACACTAATATAATTGACTTGTAATGAATGACAATGTTTTACTTTTATGTGTTTTTTAAATTAAAGTATTTCTATTATTAAGCTTTTTTTAGTGATGTAACATTTTTCACTATCTTCTTTTTTAATGAAATCATTGTATGATCTCAACCGTCAAACACACTGTGTGACTATATTAAATCAGTATCTCATTCTCATCAGTGGTGATATTTGAGGAATTTTCTCTTGCCCACTTGAACGCTATTGTGTGCAACAGCATGTGGAGATATTTGTGGTTTAGAACAGTCAGTTTGAATTTTAATTACAGGGAAATACCTTTAAAACTCAAACAAACCCTGTGGGAGTCTGTTGTCACCCTGTCAGTTCAAGAGATTCTTTCTGTCTGACGTCTAACAGATCATAGTCTTAAATCTCAGCCTAGGATTAATTTTAGTGTTGTGCTTTCTTTCCTGACTAACTCCATATTAAATATGCTTAGTTTTCTGTATGCAATATGGTGTGTGCACAGAGCTACAAATTATATGTACTCCTAGACATATAAATTAAGTTGTTATTGCAAATTAGTTGTGGGAGCGCACATTCTCTCTTGTTTTGTTATTATGATTACCATTTCATCTCATGGTCAAACTTGTTTAAACGTCCATCTAGCAAACTAGGTTTAAGGTCACAGGTACATAGCTGTGCATGTTTGTGTGTGCAGAGAGAGAGAGGGAGTTTGTCACTCCTCTTGACCCCTCTTGGAATCAGATGAAGGTTTTTATGACGATGGGGGGCGGCATTGAATGCATCAGAGGCGGCGGTGTGTGCCGTTTCACGTCATCAGGACGTCAGCGTTCAAGTTCAGGTTGTTGTTGAGTTGTTGGATGCTTACACACCAGTTTGGTAAGAGTGCCAGAGCCTGAACGTTATGAATGTTATGCAGCATCCTAAAGGAAAGTGATAGGACACTAAGCTAACCATCTGCACTGGGGTTGTGAAAAGATTATATACTAAAAATGCATTTAGTGTCTTACAGCACAGAAAGACTGCTGATGATGTGACTGCTGTATATCTGCTATATCTGCTGATAGGACTAATCAATACCAAAGACACCATGTTTGCTTCACCAGGTCCTGACGTAGACATGGGTATAGCAGAAAAACATATAGAGATAAGACACACAGCATTTCCTGTCACACACAAACAGCTTCAAAAACAATCACAGACAAAAAGGTCTATTAGCAGTCAACATTAACCAAAGTCCTTTGTAATTCATTCCATTGAGCACAATAGGCAGTCTTCCCAATTTTTGTATTTACTGATCGGCAATAAACAATAACTACATTGAACAAAATTATAAATGCAATTCACGAACAGCAGCTCTGGTGGACATTCCTACAGTCAGCACGCCAATTGTACGCTCCCTCAAAACTTGCGACATTGTGTTGTGTGATGGAACTGCACATTTTCGAGTGGCCTTTTATTGTGGCCAGCCCAAGGGCTTTTATTGTGGCCAGCCTAAGGCACACCAGTGCAATCCCCATGCTTTCTGATCAGCTTCTTGATATGCCACACCTGTGAGGTGGATGAATTATCTCGGCAAAGGAGAAGTGCTCACTAACACAGATTTTGACAGATTTGTGAACAATATTTGACAGAAATAGCCCTTTTGTGTTGATAGAGAAAGTCTTAGATCTTTGAGTTCACCTCATGATGAATGGGGGCAAAAACAAAAGTGTTGCCTTTATAATTTTGTTCAGTGTAAAACTGAAAAACATCGTGTCTGATGATTTGAGAACAGAAGTGATCTGAAAAAAGGACAATGCAGATATCTTGAATTGAGGGGAATCTCTAATTCAATTCAAGATATCTGCATTATAGAGAGAGACTGTTTGCTGGCTTTTTTGTGCATCATCTTTACAAGAGGCAAGGACGACAGACATGAAGCACTCATACATCTATTTCCCAAAGGCAACCTCTGGATATGACGCTGCACCTTTGGTCAACCATGGCAAGGCCTGTTCTGAGTGGAACAGACAGTCCTTTGCCATGAGGTGCCATGTTGAACTTCCAGTGACCAGTATGGGGGAGTGTGAAAGCAATATCACCAAATTTAACACACCGTACACATACTGTATACAGCCTTTCTAGTCTTCTAACCACTCAAATTGCTTTACAATACTTTCACATTCATCCCAATCATGCACTGATTGCAGCGGCTGCTATGTAAGGTGCCAACTGTTCACCAGTACGGAACTAACATTCACTGTAAATATTACTTCACATACTGTCACACAGTGTGGTTTGTAAGTATAAAAGACTAAGTACAAAGCCTTGTGGTACTCCCTTAGTTATACCTGTATACATACAATACTTCCCTTTAAAGTTACACATATTTATGTATGCAATTCCAACAATTAGGCTTGCACTAACCATGTATAACATAGTACCAGGCGTTATCATTGTGTATATTTAGAGCTAGAGCATGCTCTTAGTTTTTAGTTTTATTTCAGCTTCTGATTGAGATTTTACTTTTACTGCATAGCTAGCGTTGTGTTGTCATGGCACCTTCAGACACAGTTTGCGACAGGTTCAGTGAGAAAAAAAGGCAGTGAATGCCAATCTTGCACTCCCCTGTACACTGCACGACAAACAACGCTTGATGAAGCTGAATTTCTGTCCGACACTAAAATGAGGCTGGTCAGAAACAGGCTCAAATCTGCAGTGTATGCCCAATTTAAGTGTTCGTACTGTGTGTTGTGTGTAGAATTTATATGTTTTGAGATTCTTATGTGTCACATGACTGCCACAACACTGCGCTGCATCCCTTTGGGAAAAATAAAACTAGCCTACTCCATCTATGTAATTAATTTATACTATGGTGGTGGACTACAAAGCGACTGTGTTCTATATATTGCTGCCATGTGATTAATTGTTTGGATGAGCTGGCTACACAAGCAGATTGACGTAATCGTGTGACCGCACCCAGCATCACTGGTGGGTGTGGTCAGTGACAAGTGTGCTCTATGGTACACATTTGACCACACCTGACGGAGCAGTGATATTATGTTGCACTGAATATACCATGAGTAGAATGGAGTGTTTGTTGACTGCCCCTGCACTTTTTTTTTTTTGCAATGAGTACTGCAGGTTTGCAAGAAAGAGACAAAAGAGGAGGAAAGAGAGAAAACCAGGAAAAAACTGAAGGGGGAGTGAAGGGGTTAAAAAGTTGAAAACTTTACACTTGTGCATAAACAATAAAGGAACAGAATTTCACTGAATCAATGGTGATAAAATGATATTTGTATTGCACACGTCGCCATAGAGACGTAGCAGAGAATTCAGTCATCCAGGTCTTAAGTTAATAACTAGTGTGAGCAAGAGGCTGTGGTCTGTGAGGATACTATGTGTGAGACTGCACGTATGCTGGCAGGAGGGGCAGAGGCTCTGTGTGTTTGTGTGTGTGTGTGTGTGTGTGTGTGTGTGTGTAAAAGAAAGACTCAGTGTAGGTGATACATTAGTTGCCATTGGAGGTTATAGATAATAGTGTCACGTTTAAGTTTTGAAGAACTGTGTATTATGTGTGTGCGTGTGTGTGTGTAGGTGGGATAGGATACACGTGTGTGTGCAGTATGGTGTGGAGTCACGTTAATCTTTGTGCTATGCAGACTGATGATTGTATGACATCACTGCCCACCTGACAGGTTTTCCATAGAGCTAGTTGTGTGGTATTTTTAGTAGTTTTGTCTGCTCTGCCAAAATGTCCAGTGTGAAGGTCAGAGACACACACACACACACGACTGATGCTACTTTTCTATATTTTTTTATAGTCAACAAATTCAAAGTGAAAGTTGACTTACTGTATTTAAAGTCTTAAGTTACATTTCGTAGGTTACTTACATGACTTACACGATGTACCTACTTATTTTAATCCAAACCATGGTGTTTTCCTGAGGGCCATTGTTCATCAAAGTAAAGAGTTGCATTGGGATCACAAATCGCGCAGGAGCGGGCAGTTTTAACTCTGCTGCGGGCCGGAGCGGCCGGTTAAAAAATATACTGTGGGTCCCGCAGTAGTTTCTGATAAGATGGAGTCAAAAAAACGAAGTTAAAGATTAAAGTGAGTATATGCTACTGCTCCCAAAGTTTACTCACTGCACGAGACCAAAGCAAGGCATGTCTGAAATTTGGAAAACGTCTCAGTTCTTACTGATAAAAATGAATGCAATGATTTATGTTGGTTATTCTGAATGTTGAGAATAGCCCAAACATTTGTGTCCTTTTGTTTCTCTGCATGTCTCAATGTTTGTACAATGCAGGTGTGAGCGGGAGTGGATACACACGTTGCGGGAGCAGGCGGGATCAAAAAAATAGTCCAGCCCAGGTCTCTACACCCAAGCGTTTTTTTTCCTGAGGCCAGCGTCTTTTTTCAATTCATTGCAGTGGGAGCGCCGCATTTTTACAACATGGGAAATACGCCAGCAGCTTGACAAGGCGCTGGGCGTGTTTTTTATAGGTTGAAAAATGTTCATCTTTGGGGAAAAAAAGCAGCGTACTTCACTGTCACTTTTTACCCATCCATCCAATCGCAGTGCAGGAGAGGCGAGACAAACACCACCCAGAGCCATCTCAGCTCTTGAACAAAACGATGTGCCTCTTCGCTGAGTTATTTCCTCACTCGCAAAATCTCATGGACCCACGTACCCCCTCTCTCTACATGTTTCAGCCTTCTCTTCATGCAGAGCAAGTAGGCCAACGTACATTATGGTGACATTTTTACATTCAGTAAAATTAGTTAGCCTACTTGCAGCACATCACCTCCACGGATATAATAGCAACCAAATCTATCAAAAAAAACGCTGTGCCTCTAAAGTGCACCCTAACGCTGGCAGATGGGTGTTTTTAGAACAGCAGGTGGTGTTTTCAGTTGGTTTGGTAGACACAGGCTCTAAGTGGTTTTGTTGCCTAAACAAACTATGATGGTTTCACAGCATTATCCTCGTGGTAAATGTTATGTTAATTAGATTAGATTATGTGACGTACTGAAGTTTGGGGCACACACCGCTGGACTGGTACTTGCAAACACGCGTACATGTTGTTTTGTTTCGAGGAACAGTCATGTATGTCATACTTTCCAATGGTTGTATATGTCGTTTTGGGACAACTTACAATCGGCCTTTGTAGTCGTTTAGGTATGACATGTTGAAACTACAATATAAGGCCTGGTTCCACCAGAAAGTGGTACAGCGAAATTATTCTGTTCCTCTTTGCAAAATGTTTGGTTCTAAAAGCTTGGTGACGTAGTGACTATACTCACCGTAGCTAGTGGTTGAACTACTGTTGCAATAATGAATCTCTCTGAGCTCATGAGTTTCTAATAGTCGGTTAGCAAGCCATTAGCTCATTAGCTGAGCAAGATCACTGATAGGACAATGAGTAAACCATGTCTCCTAAAGAAATATCAGAACACTTACATTCAAACACTTACCTTAACTATTTATTAATCAATAACACTTTCATTTTTTTGTGGTCAAAGTAGGACATATTAGGGCCATGTTTTAGGGTGTGGGAGGAAACTTAGCTCCCGGAGTATAGCTACTCTGATTCTTAGCCTTCACCGCGTTGCACTTACCTTCTAAAGCTTTTTCAGTTTTCAGCGTTTCATTGAGCTCTTGGACCTCACCTCAGAATGATAGCATCTCTTTCAGTTGTCAGCGATTTATCTATGACGTCCAATACTTTTTCATTTTGCAGTCTGTCATAGAGCTCCTGAACCTTGAGTTGTAATGTGTGATTTTGTTAAATCAAGGCTTAATTTTCTTCTTTTATAAGATCATTCCTGTCTTCCAAAGCTTGTTCCTTCACGAGTCATTTCTCCACCTCCTGAAGTTTTTTGTCAGGGTGTGATTTCAGTGAGTTTTGCCAAGACAACTTTCACTTCTCATTTCACGGGCTTTGTATTTGTCATTAATGGTTTTCTAAACTTGTTTATGGATTTTATCATTTTGTGTGTGCTTTAGTTCCATGTGGCTCATCCTCTCCCTGACGCTGACGCCATAAATGTTTTGATTTTCGTAATCTTTGTGGAGCTCCTGGAGTTGTTGTCGCAGTGTGCGGTTTTGCTGGCTGGTGGCCAGCTCTGACACTTTTATTCTGTCATTCATTTTCTGCAAAGCATTCTGAAGCTCTTTGCAAATCTCCTGAATCCCCTTTCTCCAATCGCTATTTTTTTGGCTATCTTTCGCTATCTTTCTCTGCTTTCACTGCATCACGGATTTCACCCAAATCTTTTAGATTTTTACGCTATTTCTTGAGCTCTTGGAGTTCCTCTTGCATGGCATTGTTTTGAAGCCTCAAGGCCTTCATTGCCTCCTTCATTGCAGTACAAATTTCCTCAGCTTGTTCTTTAGGTCCTGAATTTCTTGTTCCAGTGTTGTTATCTTGCTCAATGGCCTCTTTTGCCACTTTAGCTTGGGTATTTTCAAAGGCCGGTTTCTTATACCCGTGCAGTCGGAGATGAATGATCTCAAGTTTATTGAATTATTGCCTTTATGTCTATATTGTCTTGGTCAGTTTTATCTGTATGTTCTTGGCTGAGGGCCAAGCTTGTTCACCAAGAACTCCACAGAAAGGACAGAGCGGTAGAAAGAAAATCGAGAGAATCTCTGGGAGCCACTGGGACTGACTTGAGTTACCAGTTAACTCACCAGCTGCAGTACATTTTATTCATATGTTCAAGATTAGATTTTGCGACCTCCCAGATTGCGTTTATTACCAATTTTTGCTCAATATGTTGAACAAATAGGTCAGTCTATGAGACTTTGCTTGATCTGAACACAGGCAGCGTTAATAAAGAGTGAACAGGACACAATGACTTTATTGACTGGTAGGTAGGGGCCATGAAATGAATGGAAAACTACTCTACTAGTTCCAAAGTGCCTCTCGAACATATGCGGATGTTATGTAATCCTCAAACTTTGCTAAGCTAAAAAATACTGGACTGCTGAGTAAGTATTAATTCTTTCCTTAGTTTCATTCTTTAAAAGTGATGAGTGGAAAGGAAGCTACCTTCAAATAGCTTCAAATCAAAACTTGATGTTCTTCCATATATTCTCTTGTCTTTCCCACACAGTGTACATTCTCTCAGGCTTCCCTATTATGTGTCATGTAATAAAGCTCTTTTGGCAGCCTGTTATATACCAACCATACAATGCTGTGATCCAGCAGACCCTGAAAGACTGCGAACCTCCAGAATGTCTAAATTTACACCACACGATTACAGTCAATCACCGTACAGCTGCAGAGATGTGGGTACATCGCCCAGTCCCTCAGAACATGCACACTTTGTTTGACAGAACATGTGATTGCAGTGTCATGTCTAGTTTTCCCTAACTAGGTAACGAGGTATAAGATAAGTTAAGTTGTAGCTGTGGCTGCGTTGGTGCTGACTTTTTTGTCCTTTGGGCTCTGCGCAGGCACCTCACCTCACTGATATCCCTGAAGCTCATTAGATGGGTATCAATGATCTTCTAAGCAGTTTTAAAAGGGACCTATTAGTCTTTTTCATATTTTCTGACATATCTGTTATATTACAATGTCAGATGTACATGTTAAACATGACCGAAGCTTCAAATAATGAGGTAAAAGTATGATGAAAGTAAACGAAGCTTACAGCAGCCAAAATGCATCTGCTTCCTGTGGGGATATATTATGACAACCACATTCTCTTCTCTCTCTGTATACATTCAAAATAAATTAAAAATGACAACAGCAATTCTTGTGTGTTCCTGTTTGTGTGTACTTTTGCTTGTATTGTCTACACTGAGTCCACATGTAGCCACCTTTCTTCGGTAATTTTTTGTTGGTGTGAGGCTTTGCATGGATCAGTATAATTGCACTGTGGGGGAAGGAAGGACACTAATCTCTTTCTCCTTTCAAACCCCTGACCTGACTCCTCTGCTCATGTACAGTAAAACGTGGTTGCTCAAGTCAGTGACTCATTGCCATATTCCTGTTTCAGCATAAACCACCTGGCACCAGATAACTACAGAATGCGATTTCTGAAAGCAGAATGAGAATTTAACTGGGCCAAAGGGGGAAAAAGGCTCCTGATAGTTACAACAAAGTAATGTTGAGGAGTACTTGTTTGACTGCCCCATTCACATGTAGTTGAGTTATTATTTAGTCGACCAAGTATGCAAACTGAAGCAGCAGAAAATATTGACATTATCATGAAGTATTCTACATGAACCACTCCAGGAAAACAAATTCAACAAATGATAAAGAAAGTAGGACAATGTTTGTGTTGGGGACAAAGAAGAACCATATTAGGTATTGTTCTCTTACCACTGCTTACAGGTGTGAACCGTGGGAAAACAGTGTGGCAGGAAGTAGCATACAGTATGCTTTTAAATAGAGAATATCTTAAATAATTGTTTGACATTTTGGGAATTACACTTTTTGAGGATTACCACTCTCATGTCTGGATGCTATATGTGAAGACAGAGCCAGTGGGTGCTTAGCTGTGGTTAGCATAAAGACTGATGAAAGGGGGAGGTCAGCTTATCTTAAAAAAATGTTACCCTATACCAGCAACTCTAAATTTTAGTTATTGACATATTTGATCTCATTTATTAAATTTGCATAAATAAGTGTATTTTCCATGGTACAAAAAACTTTTAGCCATTTTGTGTTGTCACACTGTTGCTCCACTAAACAAAATACCCTTAATTTCTTACACTGCGTAAAGGGTTGCTTCTATTACAAAAAAAGAAAAACATATTTTCTGCCTTCTACCAAAGAAAATTCCATCTGACTACCGTTGACTGTGTTTATTTTAGATTATCCAGCGGTAGATCTAGCTAACTCAAATCTCCAGGTTTAAATTAGCTTGGAGGCGATCAGCTTAAGTTAGCATAAAGACTGGAAGCAGTGGGAAATGGTTAGCCTGGTTCTGTCCAAAACAATAGGCCATAAAACAATCAATAAACCATCAATTAGGACATTTTATCTCTTTAATTGAATCAGTACACAAACAGAAATGTAGAAACAATTAGCCATGCTAGCTATTTGCTCCTGCTTTCAGTCTTTCTGAAAACCTCATCTTCTGCTGTACTTAGCACACACATATGAGAGTGGTATAATTATTTTCATGTAACTCTTGGCAAGAAAACTTGTTAGTTAAAATGCCGACCTATCCCTTAAGACATTTTACTCTGTAATTTCAGTAAAGTTCTGCACCATGAAAGGCCCAGATGAGGGCAAAACAGCTTGATTACATCTTGAAGATGCAAACCCTGCATTTAAAAACCGAGCTATGGACTTTATCAGATCATTGTGGCTGCTGTAGAATGTAAAGAATAAGCCGATTCACCTTTGTTGTTACTGTACATTGCCATGTAGCTAGTAAAGTTTCTTTACTTCTCACAGGCGACCTTGCAATGAATCAAATATATGCAGTATTTCTGTAGAGTAAAATATCACTTTGTATTGTTTCATTTGCTGACACATTTTTGATTGACATGCAAATGAACTGCTCTAAAACTTGCTGACTATGTTACGGGGACAGGGACACTAATTCTGGGAAGAGACGTTGATGATAATTTTCTTTTTCAGTGTTGTGAGCTGTGTAGGGTGCAGGCAGATGTAATAAAACAAAAGCTGAAACCATGGTGAGAGTAAAACCCACTTATTGGGAATGTTATGTTTGGGTTTCTGGCCTCGTTTTGTGTTACTTCAGCTGACTGAAGTGGAAGTAGATAAGGCAGGTTGAGAGAAAGTTGGTTGATCAAGGTTCATTTATTTGTCATTTTACAGCAGAGTTGCACAATGAAAAGAAAGTTGCAGAACCTGTCACGCTAAACACAGAACATATATAAATATTTAAAATTAGAATAGAATAAAATTTACATAAACAATGCTGTTTAGTGATGCTGGAGTGTGGAGGATGAGTTGGAGTTCCAGAGAGAAGCTGCTCAGAAGTGTAGTGGTACAACATAATTGTGTATCTCTTGCCAGATGTCCGCAGTGTGAACAGGCTGTGGCTGGCATGGGTTCTGTCTTTTTATCCTTTGGGCAACTAAATACAGCAGGTCCTGAGCTTTTCTTTTACCAGGATGGAGATGTGTGATGACCATGGCAGGTTCTCTGTAACGCCGATTACCCTGAAACTAAATAAAATATCAAACAATGCCAGCACAGCAACCCAAAGGCCTTGAAAGCAATCTCTAGATTGCTGCTAGCTGCATAATTTAAACGCTCGGGCTGGCCTGCCTATTGTAAAAGTCACACATTGTGCTCTGAATGCACTGCTGAATTCACAATACCATCTTGCAGGAGTTGTTGAAAATAGCTATTGCTCTCATTGCAGTTTTTTGAAGTCAGAGCAAATTCATTTTGTTGAGAGTTCCAAAATGTGCTAGACTTAGCTAGGTTGGGTATCGCATTCAAGATAGAATTTTCTGGACTGTTAGTATGTATACAGTAGATGCAGTGTGAAGGTTGAAGAGCATCTACATATGATACTCCATCCATCCATCCATCCATCCATCCATCCATCCATCCATTGCTTATCCTGCGTACAGGGTCGCGGAGATATGATAGCAAATCAGTGTGAAGTCAAAAACAATTGGCATTTAAAACAATGCTGGCTTAAGGTCTTAGTCTTTTTACATGTACAATATATGTGACAAAACCATTGAAATCTGTTACAGACGGTCACACTTATTATTTGGGCAACATATGTTTAAAGAATGTACATAAAATGTCTTATACAAGTCTTATAGAACACAATTAAGGAATGTGCAGGGGTTGGGGATGGCAGAAGAATGGCACAGGCAGAGCTTAGCAGGCAGATGGGTTCCACAGAGAGATGGTGAGATGACGGAGATATGATAGCGGGTGAGTGAATGATTGTTCCCTGAGGCAGAGAACAGAAAGAATGAGGAAGGCAACATGCAGAGCAGGCGAGCAGGTAAAAACAAGTAGGTTAACAAAATCAGGTTTCTGAAACTGGTACTGGTAGGCTGGAGTGTATAGAGACATGCAGTAGATGACTCAGCGATCCGGCTGGGACTGGATGTCAGGCTCAACCTTAAATATGGCAGGTAGTCTCAGGTGAGTGATTTCGAATGATCAGCAGGTGTGTCAACGGGCCCACCCCGGGAGCAGCGGCACACCCATAACTCTGCTGCGAGGAGTGAGAGAGAGAGTGAACACAAAACGGACAGACAATTAAACACAACAAGTATCCAGCATTCATACCATACCAAAGACTTCACCGAGACTTCACAAGGTTTGGTTTCATAAACTATTTGTGATGTCACAGATCATGCTCGTAGGCCCGCCCCCTGAAAATGGGATTTTTTTTCTTTTTCTCACATTAAGCAGATGATGCATGGTGTAGCTGACAAAGCAGTCACTTCTTGCAAGTCACACTCAATATGAATATCAGCTGCATCCCAACACTGTCAAATGTACATATTACATACATGTGTCTTTGAGCTTAACAGGTGGCTGGTTGTGTTTGGCCACATAAAGGTTGGTCCTGATCTGTGTCTTGTGTTGGAATGTAAATGTTATGACAGTGAAAGGGGGTCAGTGTGGATGCGCAGTCTCCCTGCTTTAAATGTTATGTTTGTCCTGTACTTGGGGCCAGATGTCTGATACTGCCCTAGGTGGTAGACATCTGAACCTGCTGAATCCTTTTTGCACTTCTGTGTTTCTTTCTTCTTAATAAACACCAAAAGACAACAGATTTGTTGAATCCATTTATTTGTGTAATTCTGCACTGGAAATATACAACTTTCACAACACTTTCCAAGAATAAAAATAATTTCTCATAGCTGATTAGCCTTTTATGGAACCAAGGATAAACAGGTATGCCTGTCTGGAGAACATGGGCATCTAGCTGGTGAAGACCCAAATATCTTTCTTAGGAGTTAGCGGGAACCTAACCAGTGGGAATCTAACCAGAGCTAAAGGAGGAGAATGTATCATGTCTGTGAAGATTGGACTTTAATATTTTCCCTCTCCTAAAAACTGAAAGTCTTCAAATGTAGAAAAATAGGACTTGAAATTGATTCTAATGTTACTCCATGTCCATGTGAATGTGCTAACATAAGAACTTTAAGTGATATTGTATTAGTGGTTTTGGTCACTTGTGGCAGTAAAACAAGTTGTTCTGGACACACCATTGACATATTATCACCATATTAATTAGCTATGGCTAACATGTCAGCAAACAGTTGCCTATTTACACATCCAGCAGACGCATTAGCTTTCATTTGGAGTCGTGTTTGTGCCCAATATTCCCACTACCTTTAACTCTGTTCTCGGCTCCACCACTTCCTAAAAACGCTTCTGGGTCTAAAGCTAATAAATGCTCCACTAGCTTCACCAGTTAGTTGCCATTACTTGATTAATTAACTTTATGAGAAGATTCAACTGTGAGATTGGGAGTTGAGTCAGGCTCTTCTTATCAAATCATCAGATCTTCGGCTATTCTGGGTCAGCCCTAAAATGCAGTAGCATTTTGTACAATATGTAGTTGGAAATGGGACACACCTTGTTTTTTGGACAAGAACAAGCAGTGCCCTGGATGAATTTTGTTTGAGCAGCCATCTACCGGAAAATCTCTTGGGGCTTTTAAAACAGCACATACCAAGACCTCGATGGAACCTGTCTGGATCTTTATCAATCTATGTTAAGAGGAATTCTGACTGATCTAAAAGATATAGTCTACCCAACTTGCACTAGGTGTACCTGAAGAAATGGTTGCAGAGCTTGTATTTTCCGTTTTTTGTGTCAGATATCTTATTTACACTGATTACATAGTGTGTCTGCAGGATCGCATTCCACTGAATGTTGTTTCCACTAAGTTAGAAATCACTTCACTACATTAAGTCATCTACCTCCAGTCACTTGATTTGATCAATGCTGTAGTTAGTGATTTTCAGTATAACTAAATAGTTTTGGTTTCTAAACTTAACTAAGTAGGGCTTCCTGGCAGAAAGGCTTCCGGGTAGAAAGGCTTCCTGGCAGAAAGGCCTCCTGGCAGAAAGGCCTGAGGGTAAACTTCTCCCAACTTCGATGCAGTCAGGACGATATGACATAATTCATGCTGGTAGACTTTTTGGAACTTGTTATTTACACAGTGATAAAACGTGAGAGCGAAGTGATAACAGAAAGGCACGGGACAGAATTTAAACACATACAAGGAATGCGTGTTTCTTATTTGTGCAGGTAAGTTTTAAAAACGTGAGAAAGGACATATGAAACCATCTTGAGGGTGCAAAAGCCAGTATTGTCGTTCAGACAAAATTTCTCTGCCCCCTAAGTTTGGGGAACTGCAATGATTTAGAAATGCACTTCCATAAAGCTGTTTGGTGCTGAGCAACTACCCACTGTGACACATTCACAATTGTGTCCCTGAGTAAGATAATTAACACCTTGTTGCTCCAGAGGCGTGCAATCTCTGACATGTATAGCAATTGTAAGTCTCTTTGGATGAAAGTGTCAGCTAAAAGACTAAATGTAATGTAATGTACAGTAGAGTTTTTTCACTAAAAACAGCTGCATGCCGAGAAAGGAGCATCTACAGCTTGTTTCAGACAGAGGCTGAAATGAAGGCCTACATGAAGAGCCAGTATAAGATAGAAAATTATTTTTTGAACTTTGAATCATGCAAAGCTGCCAACAGGAGTCAAAGAACTACAGTATAGGGCTGGAAAAGCAGTATACTAGGTGTCATTTAAAGGCTGATGAATCAATGTTGTACAGAAGATACACATAGAGTTATAACACTAATAGACATGTGTGTGCCTCAACATTATTATATGGTCTATATACTTTTTAAGTTTGAATTTGGACACCTTGTAAGCTAACTAACTTAGGGTTGGGCAGTAACGCCTGGCAAAGTAACCTGCCAGAGTAATGTGATTACTATTTTCAGTAACAAATACTGTAAAGGATTACAATTTTAAATTCAGTACATTGGAGTTACTAATCCCAGTATTGCTCTGTTACTTTGACATTTTGGTTAGCTTACCTTCTTACCTGGAGTGTGATGGATGGTTCACATCATATCCTGTCTCTATGTGCAGTGGAGCATGCGCAGTGCCACCATACCCACACATACTTAGCCAAAAGCGTGGCCGTCTGGGTCAAAACACCAAGGTTTAATGTTTTTTACCAACCTCACAGTATAAAGTCAAACCCACAGGACTTTATTTTTATATTCCCGGCACGATCCCTGAGTTTCCAAAACACTGTATGTCGGGCTGAATTTTATGGAAAATTATACACAGGACATGCAGAATTTCTTTATGTGATGTTTGTTGGTTTTTCCTTTCATTTGTCACCCGTTTAGTGTAAGTGAAGTACTGCAACAAGCAGAGCACTGGCATGTGATGATGTCAGTCACTGTGGAAAATATGAGTTAGCTACTGTTAACTTTGAAGCCTCTTGAGGAGCACTTAATGGTGAATAAGTGGAACATGTGGATTTAAATGGGCAGCTCAAGCTTCTGCCCCCACCGCATCTTTGCATCCAAGAAATGTGTTCAAAATTCTCTTTGCTTTTTAGGTTGTTAAAATGAGCAAGTGAAAACATGAGTTCTTAAATCCTTTCTCCTCCTTTCTCCCCTTGTCCTCCACCTCTCTGAACGAGTAGCTTGTCTGCTGTTGACCAAACGTCCTGTCACTCATTAACTCCAGTCATATGAACTTTATCTCTAACGTAACTGCTGTCAGCTCATGTCCTGATTATTTTTTCCCGATGTTTCATTCACATTGTCCCCTGACCCCCATTGGATTTGTTCTATCATGCAATGACTTGTAATGATTGACTTCTTCGGGGATTGTTGGGTCAGAACAGTTTGGCCAAGGGCATAGTAACATGGAGGATAATGGAACTGATTTGAAAGGGTCCTTTAAAAAATGTACTGAAGAATATGTTTTGCAATTTTTTAGTGAATATTTTGAACCATTGCCAGGGACATTTCAAGTTTTCAAACAGACATGTGATTCTATTATGTAGGCCTTTATGTCCTTTGGGAATGCATGCATACATACTCTTAAATCATACGCCATACTCCATCACTCTACAGTATAGTTCTTTATTTTACAGAGGGAAGGACATTGTCAAACAGGAACATTTTAACTACAGTTAAGACTCTCCTTTTCTAAGGTCATGTTGAAGGAGCAGTGAAAAGGATGAGACAGTCTTTGGTGACATACATATATTAACATACAAAGATAACTTAAATACATAACTTTTTTAAATAGTTTTTCTAAATATCTATATATTCACAGGCGTACACGACGTTCACATTCATCCTGACGCCACATGGTGTGCATTGACATCTTCAAACTTATTCGCAGACAATCTCAAATGCAACATTTACAAAAGGAACCTCGTCCAACTTTCACAAGTTTATCAGAGTAAGTGAAATTCAAGAAACTACCGACAAACGTGTTCACATTAAAGTGCTTTCCTGTGACCCTAAAGGAGATCGTGTGACCTTCAAATGGAACATCAGCAAAAACAAACCTACAAACTGATCTATCTGGATCGACTAACAACACCAACAGAAATGTTTTACACACTAACTCTGTATTCTTCTTTGCAATAGAGTGGCATAAAAGCTCTAGATGTTTCCATGGGGAGGTATTAATGGTCGTGCACAGTTTGCTCACACAACTCAACGTGATGCAACGTCTGACGTCACAAAAACATACTGCAGAAAAAAAGACTGGGAGCACAATGCTCCAGAGCACAGATCAAACACAGGAGATAGGTGTCCTGAAAGGCTACGTACAGCAGCTCAAACATACACGCACACGTACACATCGTGGTGTGTGTGTGTGTGTGTGCGGGAAATACTAGATTTTAAAAAGTAGAGAGATCCACGAGGGTGTTAGAGCATTTGAAAAGCCTTTTAATGATCTGTCACGAGACATTGATTAGCTCCATTACAGCAGAGAGAATGGCATGTTTCACCTCAGCAAGCCTTTGAACAGATTAGATTTAAGACTAAAGAACCAGCCATTATTACCCTGTGACCTCCAGGCTCCCATGATTACAGACAATAAGGGAGCCAGGATTGGGATGAGAGACTGAATATGAAATGAAAAGTGTTGATGAAAAAGAATTAGGCCATAGATACAAAGTAATATCAGAAGACACAGATAAAGTTATAAAAGAATACATTATTAAATGATATAGATCACACACTGTAAAGTCATAAAGGTAATTTGTCAAGTAATGCCAGGCGTTTGGTGGGTTTAAACGAATGACTAACTTCAAATGATATGCAAAATAACAAAGGTTAAAATACTCCTGTGATGGAACAATTAATATTCTAAATAAGCATATAAATCAAGAAAGTGGGCCAACACTCTGAGACACCCAACCACGGTTTGCAGTGGTTGGGTGCCTCATAGTGTTGGGTGTTTCTGCCAAAAAAGTGGGTTTTATAGGTATAGTTGCATTTTTTTAGGAAACTCTAAGGCCTGTCATTGTTGCATGCTTGACAAGTACAGCTTGACCTCATTTATTCTCAGGCCATCATCCGCCCACCGTTTCAGAGACAGACATATATAGAGAGAAAAAACACATCAGGGCATGTATTTTGATGGTGCTACTCTATTTTGTGTACATATTTAAAATTGGGCACTCATACACCTAACATTTTGGTTGCTGTGGTCTCTCATTAGAAAGCCACAATGTAACAGTAGAGCTTTTAGTCGTCGTCTCGGGACTAATTTAAACCCATTCAAAAAACTACATGTGAACAAGTTGCCAGTGGCTGCCAACCATGGATTGTATATAAAGATCCACGTCTCCACTTCTTTGCACTGTTAAAAAAAACAAAAATGAAGCCAAAATACCCCGGATGCGGGCGCTGCCATCTTGCGCTGGTGACATAATTTGGAGCTAGAGTCTGCGCATTAGTGATCGGGGTCAGAGGCGCGGTAACAAGGTTCTGCACATCTACCCGGCCGACATGCGAGCAGGGTTTAGCTGTCATGACCTGAATACCCCTTTTTGTAGCATCACATTTCTAATTCAAACCAAACTTAACAAAAACAAGTACCACTTAACAAACAACAGCATGATAAGAACTACCTAAAATGACAAAAAACATCTTTGGGGAAAATGTATTTGGGTTGACCTGTACTGCAGCCAGCCATCAGGTATTGGCTTCATTTTGGGGAGCTGTCATGTCGTCTATCTTTATATACAATCTATGCTGCCAACGGATGCCAACGAATTTGCCAACTTGTAAGATGTAAGTGGATTTTTTTTTTATATTTATATAATTTAACTTCCTCATTTCTTTCCAGGAATAACAATTTGGGTTATTCTGGAAAATGCCTAAAATATGCTGCAAAAAGTAAGGAAAATTGTTGGGGGTGCATTCATGATGAACTGGCCCTTTAATATCTGCAAACTTCAAGGCTGCATGTATGCATGTGTGTGGAAGCCACATGCTCTTTATATTTATTGAGTGTGCAGACCATGGGAGGCCCAGGGCCCCCCTCCCCTGCTGTGGCAGTGCATATGACTGAAGTGATTAGGTCAGGTTTATTAAACCGCTGTCAACCCAAGGTCCTGACTTGCAAGGGGAACTTATGAATCACGTGAAAGGGCTAATATTTCAGACTTGGCCTCTGGTGGGGAAAATGCCAGCAGTGGTGCGACGGAGCTTTGATCCTGTCTCCAAGGTTCACTTTACCACCTACTGTGTGCAGGCCGCTATAATGCAACACTGAAACTGATCCTTCAGGAAGACAGTTTCTGTGCAGATTCCTTCAAAGGCACTGGATACTGACCCTCTTCTTTTTCATTTTCAGCGTTGAGTTTATGTGGTTAAGTCCTAACCTGGAATGCTCTTAAACTCTGGTGTAACCCAAGTGCTGTGGTTGGTTTCAAAATTAATCAGTAGTCCTGAAACACAAAGTCCATGGAATGCTCCAGGGATGTCAGTCTTCATATTGAAATTGTATACGCAGATGTGAAATGACCTGGGAGTTCCAAAATTGACCAAAGGGGGGCACAAAAAAAAGAGGTAAAAGGGTTTGTTGGGTCATTTACGAGGTCTTTGGGAAGACATTGGTTTTGACAGGGCTCCGGCTCTGAGTGCAGGTTGAAATCCACATTAGGAGCTTAAACGTTTGATCAATGATCCGCGGGATAGCCACCAGTGGGGAGGTCAGTTTGCAGATAGCTCTAGGCCACCGGATGGTGTCAAGGACAAGCATTCTTTCTTACATTAACAGGATTAAGATGTCAGACTGAAGCCTCCTGGCTTCTTCTTAGAATTCAGGAGGGCGTACCAAAAAAGACTTTGATAAGACTTGAACGGACTTCAAAAGGCAAAAGAATGGTGGGAGAATTGGGGGTTTTAAAGATGCTTCAGTCAGTCATGATATTTAATCTGAATCCTCAAATCCATCAATCAGCACAAAAAATAGAGGCACAGCAGTCACTTATGAGGAGTATAATTGTCATTTTTAGATAGATAAACAAAAGTTATGGACTACATCAAACTGTAATGCAAAGACTACCAGTAATAGATTAAGAGATAAATAAATGGAGATATAGACAGACTTGCTGTGGGTGTTTGGGGGTGTCAACTAACTCATCCATAACTATAGGGGCTCCTGGGGTTGATGGGGGATGAGTCCTCTCTGCCGCTCTGACCGATGAGCTGATAGAGCCGGTGGCTGAGATTCTGGACTTGGCAGGTTCCCAGGACACAACCCACTCTCATCAGCTGGGCATTGTGGGGGTAGTGGTGACCATTTCGCGATCCCGAGTGGGCATGGCGCCGAGCTCTCACCACCCACTGCTCGATCTGCGAAGCCTCAGCGGGTTGTGCCCACGCCAGGCTTGGCGGGGCCATTCTCACTCCTGAAGCTGGTTGATGTCTCAGCCATTTCGGGAATTGGCTTGGGCCTGAAGAGGGGACGACGTGAGCCTGGCTTCCTAACGCTAAGGTTTTATCCTCTCTCTGGTGGATGAGTTTGTTGAGGAGGTCCAACCTGAGGAGAAAAGAGAAATTAGGTGAAAAATTAGGACTGAAACCATGTCTCAAATTGCATGTCTGGCTGTAATTTGGTGTTCAGGTATTTGGTGTAACATGTTTCAACAAAAACAGCAGAGAGGAAAAAGAAAGAAGGAACATCAGCAAAGTCAGTACGATTCATCCTCTGAGGACCATGAGTCGGTACAAAATTCCATGGCAATCCATTCAGTAGTTGTTTTTAGATATTTCAGTCTAGACTAAAGTGGTGGATTAGCCGACCATCTTCGCCATTCCTATCTAACCAAAAACATTTATAGTTTAAAAAAAAAAACCTTTCGTCATGCATGCGCCTGCCAGCATTGTTACTATAGCAACTAATGTTGTTAGGGCACAGGTAATGCAGAAATCTGATTATACGTACAAAGCTTTAGTAAACAAATCTTTTTTGCCTGCTGTCTGGACACAGCATGGCAACCACCCATGTGTACTCCCTGCTCATCTCTTAATGCACTGCCTAAAACAACATGTGCTCTGAGCCTGCCTCGCTTATTACATTATACAATCAAAACCTTGCTGCATTTTAACGCCCAGCTGGGTGTCAGCGGTAGCTATGGGAGATTTAGCCTGGCCAGCCATGTCTCACGGGCTCATTCAAATCTCAGTTGAGAAATAAAACTGTTAGATTAGTTAGATTACCTCACATCTGAAAATCCATTTACCTCTATTGCACAGGGGTAGAGAAAACAGACTTCTCAAATCATCTTAAAACCTGACCAAATAATACCAAAACTATCCCTTAACCAGAGTTTTAAAAAAAAATCTCTGAGACTGCATATCAGACTAAATGAAGACAAGTTAATATGGACAACTTCTGCAGTGTGGTGGACCAGTGGGTACAGACCGTTCAGCAAACACACTCGCCATCTGTTCATTGTTTGACAAAGACAGTCGCTTCTCACAACTTGACCCTGCAGCTCCTAACTGAACTGTCGCCACTGTGTTTGTACAGCACAGAGTGTTAACCCATCACCGCCGCCGAAGGTCGAGGAGGACTAAATAGGACAGTGCTGTTGCACCTGGCAGCCGGTGGATAAATAGGATGAAAATGTTCAATGTTCGCAATATATTTAATGAGTTTAACCAAATATATCTTCCATTTGCTTTTCAGAGTCAAAGGAAAAAATCCACTGAATCAGGTTTGGCACTATCTCCTATGTGTGAGGGACAGAAGCTAGGGTTGATCTAATTATAAAAAGAGTGTTCCACTTGTGAAATGCTGACTTTGCACCGAGGACGCTCGGTGTTTATTCAGGGAGGTTGAGATGTGAGACATCACAGCAGACCGCTGCTCTCACAGCCTGTGCTACAGTGGGTTCGAGATTCCCCCTGGGAAAAAGTGAAGCTTTTGGTTAATTCAACCAGTTCAGCTGCTGACTCTCTGCTGGCAAGTCCTAGCCTGCAGACGACCTGCTGTCTAACAGTGGCAGTGGCTGAATAAATAGTACACCAAGCCACAGATGGAGGCGAGCCCTATTTCCAGGACAGGCTCGGTGTGCCATGGTGCCACATCACCAAGTTACACCCACCTGGTCTGCAGAGTAAAGTTGCATTTGACCGCACAGGAAAGCTATTCACATAAGTCACAAAGCAGCATCGGTGGCTCAGCACCAAATTCTTCCTTCTTTGTTACATTTGTTGTAACACCCTCAGAAGATAAACGACAAACTGTACACAGTATGTATATTTTTATAGTTTTTAAACTTAGACGATTTAAAGTTGGTGGCTTTATGTGATTCCTATCCTGACTTTATTCTTCTACACAAGAGAGAACTGTAATCTGTGGTGTTGATGACTCCTCCTTTGTTGCAATTTGGATCCTGGAGGTCAAAAGTTTAAAGTAACAATAAAAGTGATCCTGTCTAAAGTACTGTGTCTCTTTAAAGAGAATGGCTCCTTTCATTTCAGTTTATAAGGTGCTTTGAGCTGCATACAGTATTAACAGTCAAATCTGGAATGAAACAAATGACCACACACAAATTGCCAGACAACAAAGCTGGAGCCTTTGAGCCTCACAGGGTCTGGAACCCTGGGTCAGTTGCCCACTTTTGGTAATCTGTACACAGATTGTTTATACAGCGTAGGAGATTAGTTTTAAAGCCTGCGGAAAACAGACTGTTAGAACTTTAGAAAAGCTCTCCGTTTGCTATCCGTGACACCAATCCTACCTGGTACCTGGTAAACATGGTGCACTTTGCTAATTGTTTTATTTGAGCACAAGACTAACGCATACGTGCACAGGAATGAGGTCTGCGTTTTGTTCAGCTCGCCATCACTCTGGAGAACTGCTGAGAACAAGCTATTTTCCACCAATCCAACACAAACCTTTCAACCCCCATGCTCTTCATAATTCACTGGAAATCAATTGGCTAGTAAAGACATGAGAATGACGGCACAATGACCCCAGGACAGTGCAACGACTTTTACAAAGAGGCTAAATGTGTTTATCAAGTCTTCAAACGATGTCTTGCTTATCTCACATGAAGCCTGATTTCTTTTAGTTTAATTTAAAGGTTTAACACATTAGTTCTAGAGGTTCTCTAATAATATAGAGGCAAATTTAAATATCATATTTTATGTTAATGGCTGTGTGAAGTACGCGTAATCGAGGACAAAGCCAAAGTTAAGCCCTGAGTCAGCCTGCTCAAGAAGCAGCTCAAGGTACATCCTCTTCATAAAGGCTTTTTGTTTCTCCAGGCGTTAAAAGAATCTTGTTGAACTCTTTCACTTTGTCAAGTTTGATCTCACAAGACAAGGCTAATTTGGCTATTAGGAGCGTAATCCCACAGCTCGACAGTATTGGAGATCTACATGAGTGGCAGACAAACATAAGAGACAGATCAAAGATAGCTGAGCTTCTTTGTCTTTCATTTTTCAGCTCGATGCCTCGGATGGTCTCAGTGTAAGGGCTTTAAACTAAAATTCCTTTTGACTGAAGATGATTTTTTTTTTTAAGGATTATACAGTTCGACAAAAGCCCAAGCCGATTCCCTTGGGTGCTGCTGCCTTGTTTGGTTTTTCTTCTGTATTAACCTCACAGAATGCCGACTTTAGGGCGAGGAATCAAAGCTGGAGCCTTTTTTTTATACGACGTATGACAAGCGTTGATAACTGTTCCACGCTTTAAGGCAGGGTGAAAAGCCAACCATCAAAGAGAGGTGAGATGCGGTAATACTTTAAAGACGGGCACATTGGCTCGTATTTTCAGAAGTCTCTCCTGGAAGGCTTTTACAGTGTTGCACTCTGTTGTGGACGTGGAAAGTGAGAGGAGTCAATCACTGCGTGAAGTGGGCGTGAATGACGGAATGTCAGTTAATCAGCAGTAAATATTGCACATTCATTTGTAATCTCCAGTAGGTAACACTGGGGAGACTGTTGTAGTAAGAAGCCGGCACGAAAATAAAGGAAAGGTGATTCATGTCACAGGAAACATTGGCCCTACTTGTTCAGGAGCACTTCTGCTTTCATAACCTCCTCAGTGGGATGTAACTTACTTTATCCAAGCTGAGCTGGACATCAAGCATGCAGTACAGCCAGTAAATTACACAGATGGACTGGACGCCAAGTTAAAAACTATATGTCTGCTCTAAAACCACATCATTGTGATGCGAGTAGACAAAACATCTGCAGTCACAACATCCCAGCAGGTTTTCTCTCTGCTATATATATATATATATACACACATATATGTGTGTTTAGTGTACATGCGCATTAATGCCTCCGCAATGGCATGGCTTTCTGCGTTTAGAATCCTGCTCTTTAAAGATGTGGAGGGTGGAATTTAGGTCTTAGCCATTAATCCACAGTGGAATTCCTCGCCTGCCTGGCCGCAGTTCCTCCTCACTCTCTTCAATTCATGGCCTGGGATTGGTCAGATCAACCCCCATGGAGCCATACCACTGATGTTTAAACCGTATATATCTATATAGCCAAAATTCCGGTTTACAACATGCTATGAATTAAAGAAGGCACACAAGAAGGGGCTTCTCTTGAGATGATTTACAGCAGAGGCAATCCTGGTTTCAGTCATTCTACAAGCGTTAAAGTGGTTTTCTGAGATAGCTATACAGAGAGTAATGTTCTTGTTGTGCCTTGATAAGGCGTAAAACATGTCAGAATTTAGATAGCAAATCAAGAGGAAGGACCCAAAGCCGACCAGCATG
Source organism: Lepomis macrochirus (assembly GCA_024633595.2). Lineage (NCBI taxonomy): Eukaryota > Metazoa > Chordata > Actinopteri > Centrarchiformes > Centrarchidae > Lepomis > Lepomis macrochirus. The sequence continues at coordinate 3,917,730 of JALXJV020000024.1, forward strand.
TGCCATGAAGTTCAACAAACATCAACAAGGCAGGGAGCCAACGTGTGTGAGATGATTTCAGTCTGTTTCTCAGGTAAATATTATGTTAAGAGTATCTACGTCGGACGTCCTCGCTGCTCAAATGTGTGCTGACAAGAGGGGGTTAGTGATTTAACCAATGGTTTTGAGGGGAAAACATAACTTTATTTGGCCTTGAAAAAGTTTGAACAAACTTGCGTCCACAAGAGACCGATTTGTCATGTCATCGTACCCTGGTCCAGATGGAGCAGAGGCAGAATGCGTTGATGTAAGAAACCGCAAACAAGCTTTGCATGTCCTCCGTCTCGAAGCACTGAGCTATTTCCCACTGCTGGAATCTGGACTGCTAAGCCGCTTCGATGCCAAGGCCATATTTAACATGCTGTTTGGCTGCCGAACGCTGGCTATTTTTCCTTACACAAGACGTTATGTAAAACGACAATATAGGGTATGCGTTGCGTGTGATCTCAGGAACATGCAATTTCTCCTTGTTTGGAAAGCGCCCGTCAGGCATTGTTATGGCGTCCAAGTGGGAGTAGTCTGTTATTATCATGCTGTCAGCATTTGATGGTAACAGAACAGGATGTGCTCTACGTTGTTAAGAGAAGAGGGAGAAATAACTGCCAAGTAAAAGGCAGACAGGACATTTATGAGAGAAGTGTGAAATGGTAAATGGAACTACATGTAACATTCACCCCCCCCCCCACCCCCGTTCAAGCGATGGCAGAGGCTACCACGCAAGGTGCCATCAGAAAGAAACTAATCATTCACACACTGATGAAAACACAGCCTTTGAGAGCAATTTGGGTTTCAGAAGCTAATCTCTGGCTGATCCCTGGCTTCTCCCAGCCAAGGGGCAGATCTTCCAATTAGCGGGCCACCCGTTCTACCTCTAAGCCACAGCTGCAGGGAAATTGACGGGGAAGGGATATCTATCACTTTCTTGTCAGAGTGAAATATATTTGTATAGCCTGTGATCAGCTACAGTACTAAAGGTCTCCACAAAAATGACACTCAAAGAGTGTATTTATATACTTTGCCTTACTCGGCTTTAGATTACATTTTTTAAAATTAGGGGGAAAAAAACATAATTACTTAGTTACTTAAATTTAAGAAAGGCAGCTAAGTCTGCAAAACAAAACAAAAAACAAGGGTCCATAATGCTGATGCCCCTGACACTTTCAAACAGAGATGATGGGGTTTACAGTGCCGGGCAGGTGCAGTGAAGGAGACCGGAGCAGCTCACACACACAGAGCGGATACAGGAGCCTCGCCTCCCTTTATTCCGGTTCGGTTTCAACAGCAGGTGTTCACCATGCACACGCTTTGACACACACACACACACACATGCAAGAGATGGCGGAAGGAAAATGTCACTCCCTGATCTCCTTACACTGTGACATTACCAGTATTAGATGATAAGTGCTTCCTTGCTTTTCTTTCAACCCCCTTCACTCCTGCCTCACTGTATCATCTGACACTTAACTAAATGTGGATCTTTTTTTTTTTTTTGTATTTCACCTGATGATTGTGAATGATGGTTTTAAGACATCCATAAATTTTTTTTTTTAAATTCATTTGGAATGTGTTTTCTTATTGCCAAACCTCTCCTCCTGCCACATCAAATGAATTCTATTATATTCCGTTACTACTGTGTCATCATGCAAAGCTGCTGATAATATTTCACACTTTCATCATCAAAAACACCAACAAGACGGGGGCCCCAGTCAGTAGGCTAATGGTCAAGGCGCATACCACATAACGGTTATGTGACTCCCGGGACCCTTGTTGTATGTCATACCACTCTCTCGCTACATGTTTTTTGTGTTTCTCTATACACTGTAAAAGGAAAAATAATCTTTTTTTAAAAAGCATCAAGTGACCTAGTGGTATAAGACGTGTACCACCACCACTAGCGGACTTGGCTGTCAGGAGAGTCAGGACATTTCCCGGTGGCCTGAGGGCCGTTTAGGCCTGCCATTGATTGTGTTGACCAGCGACCAGCGGTTTATAAAGATAAAGTTTCAACATTTGAACAAACTCTGTAGGCCTATATCTCCATCTGTTCTTTAAAAATGAAGCCGAGGCTTATTTTTTTGTGTCTAGCCTTGTACATTTGTGTGTGCTAGGATTAGTGTAGGCTATTTCTCTGGAGTTTTGAGGGTGCACCCATAGCCATTTAATAGGCTACCTTGAAAACTCAGTGTTCACCTGGGCTACTTTGATGATCCCAAATCCCAAGTGGTCCCAAATGTCTGTAGATGAAGATAGTGGCAAAGACTAAAACCTGGTTTGGTACCCGTTACATCAACAAATGGGGTCAGTCCACAAAATTAGCGGCCCGGTGGTTTGCATGAACAGGGTGGCCTGGGGTGGAGTCAAATTCCCAGCCTGAATTATTGTGCCAGTCCGCCCCTGACCACCACAACGTCCCTGGGACCCGAGTCACAACAGCAATTTGCGAGCCCTGCCTACACACAGATCACAAAGGGTGCCAGTGTCCCGGTTCGCTTGCAAATTGTAGATACAATTTTAGAGTCAACAGGTTGACATTAGCAAATTGCTGATACGGGCCTCTGCTCTTTGATCAGTCACAACTTGAAGATGTTGCATAGACAAGATGGGTTGTAAAGGAATGTCAGATAGGTCTTCAGGGAACCCATGCCATTGCCTTTTTTCAGGGCCTCCACATCCCAACATTGAGGCTCCCTCCCTCCCGGTGCTGACATTGGTTCAGCAGCTGTGGATCCACAATCCACCAGGAGGGGGCATTCACACACCTACTCTTCCACATTTGTCACTGCTCCTCAACAACGCAACTCCACGCAAATATTGCCTCGTTGGCAGGCCTCCCTCACACATCAACATGAGTAGACTGCACTGTATGTGTGCTGGACTGTAAGTAATCAAACAGCATGTTGTTGTACTGTTGCCTAATAGTTTTTGTGGGGCTTTTGCGATTAAAAGTTCTGCCACTTAAGAGGTGGAAAAGTACAGGTGCCACGCAGTGCCTAACAAGATCTTACAATAGTCCATGCTGGTATTTCTGGCCACGCTATTCACAGAGAGAAACTGGGTTTCACACCTCACAAATAACAGTTTTCCATACAGAATCACAGGGAGATTAAAGCAAACAAAACTTCTACTATAAGTAGTTGCTCATGAGGGCTGTTGGGATCAAGTGGTGGAGAAAGAAGAATAATAAACAGAAGCAGAAATAAAGCACAGACTCATCCTACTAAGAATAAGAAAACACTTGGATTGTTCAGAGAATGCAGATTAACTGATTAACAGTGATGTCAATAAACTGACTTGCACAGTTGAGTCACATCAACTGTAGATCTACAAAAAAATTCAGGGCGGGGTTCCAAAACTCAATTTCACTCTATAACTTTTTATATTGTGACAATAAACCTACCTATCCTACCTGGATCAACAGTTAAATGTAGAATGCATGAGAAATTACACGTTTTACCTCACGTGATGATCATTTATTACAACAGCCTTTACTAACAAGAGCCTGCCATAGGAAATAAAACTATAAAACAATAAAGTCACCAAACTTGCCACTGTACAAACAGGCTGTTATAGCGTTATCTAAATAGAATGGATTTTCGTCTGTTTGGGTATTTTTAATGTTTTAAAAAGGTCTGATTCCTTTAAACGGGAAATGCCTCCCACTGCCACACGTTCAACAGCTGATCTGCTCTCCAGCAGGGCTTATCTCAAGGAGAGAGAAAGTGTTCACGGCGGAGACCTTGCTTTCTGGTGTCCACTATCTGCGGCGACACAACAGTAACCTACAACACTAACCCTGCTGGGGTTTATTACACTGGCTACGGGCTAAGTGATCCAGCCCGCCAGTTGCAGTTCCAGTAACTGTATGAAGTGAACAATTATTAACCTCAAACAATAAATTAGAGGAAATGTTGCACTTTTAGGAAAGCTATTGTTAGGCTTCATTTGATTTCAGGCGTTAGTTCTGCGTCCTAACAAAGCGAAAGTCCACTGGAAAATGCGACAGTTATGAAAAAGGATATGTTAACTTAATTAACAAACGCGTTTTAGGTTTTTTATTAGGCTACTGACATTTAAAAAAAAACACATTCAACACATCATTTAACATCTAATGACGTCATTATAACTCATTTACATTTGTTAATGAATATAACATTGCGCTTTAACCCCGCACCAAGCAGGGCAAACTGGCCGTGAAGTGCCGGGTGGCGCAAACCAGGCGCAATAATATTTTAATTAACTGTAATGCGGCTCCAGGTGCGTGGTATGCTTTAAAAGTGCGATTCAGCCAATCAGTAGCCAGGAGGTGCTTCGGCTTGATAAAGGAGGAACCAAATAAGTCGCGTGTCCTACCTGTTGCTGCTGGGACGCTCCTCAGCCGGTAAAGCCAGCAGCTGCTGGAGTGAAACCAGGCTGATGCAATACACAGTGAGCGGGAGAAGAGACCTCATCTCCGGGCCAACTTTCACTTTACGCCCTCTCTGGGAAGGAGGGCGCGACCACACGGACCGGGCAAAGTTTAAATCCCGAGGGTGGGAAAAAAATAAATAGGCTTTAAAAAAATATAAATATTAAGGAAAAACAGCAAAAAAATGCTCCCAAAAGCTGGACGTTGGCTTCAGATATCCACGCTTGGCAGTGGAGAGTGTAGATGAAACCTTTGGAGAAAGCAGAAGGAATAAATGATCAATGGACCAAACTAACAGAGAAGAGAGCCGGTGAAAGTGCGCTTCATGATTTTACTCTCATGTCATTCATTTAGAGCCTTCACTTGATGAGAAACTTTTCAACCACACTTTATGGATTAAAATATCCCCAGCTTCATCATCTTCATCTTCATCAAAACGCCTCCTTATAAACCTCTACTTTATAAGACTAAAAGTAGACGAAGACTTCTAAAGTCTACATTCTTCTAAAAAAAAAAAGTCCAAATATGCAACCTCAATCCATTATGCAAATACTTTTAGAAGCTGTTACATTTTAGGAATAAACCTAGTCATAACATAAGTAAAGAGAAGTCTTACCTTCTTGGTATTTTTAGCTCAGAGTCTGGGCTTTCTTAAATTGTGCGGGATTTTTTTCCCCATGAAACCAAACGTGTTGGTCAAAATCAAGTTCTCCAGTGTGAAGCTGAGCGCCTGGTAACATTGTGGGTTTAAATACTAAGTGGGCGGAGTTCACATTTCGAAGGCAAAGGTGCTGTAATATTATCATCTCCATTCCGGTATATGCTGCTTTGATGTGGGTGTTAAACATAAACCTGGGAAACGTGCAGTTGCTTGTGTTTATGGTAAATTAGGTTCATATATACCCATGAAAAAAGGTGGTATCTTCTAGTCTATCAATAGCAACACTTTATCATAGAAAATCAACAAACTCCGTGATGCTACTGAAGTTTCTTATATAAAAAGTAGCCTATGTTAGGTTTATTATTAAATAAGTATTAATCAGTTTAAAGTATAAGGAGTATTATTAAATCATTGGAGTGACATCTTTGCAAATAAATTAATGTAACCTAAAAGTAAAGCTGTAAAATCACTTCTAAGCAGCACAGCATCATGGGTCCCATTAGTGACACAATGTGTTTTCTAAAACACCACAGTAATCATATGGTAAACATGAAAGGTCACTGTAAAGTGACAACTGAGCACCACAGAAACACTACAATCGCATAAAACATTGCTGAGCCCAGGATGTTGCTCGTCATTATAAACCTACTGCTCACAAAGTATTTCACATATCTTAATCCACCAGGTGCATACTCTGGAAAAAAAAGCCCACATTTTCATGAATTTCTTGAGCAATTTGTCTTCCTGACCAAACCCATCCTCGTATCTCTTATCATTGCTGTCAGCCAAGTGCGTAAGACAGATAGGAACAAGTACAGGAATCTTCGCAGAGTCCCCAGAAATTATCATTAAGTCACACCTACATGAAGCATCACATCCTGAGCTGAATGTTTCCAGCTCATTGCGGATGTTACCACTTACTTAAAAGCTCCTGGCAGGAAACAGACTAGCAATGTCTATCACTCGTCATCGGGGAGCTGCAAATCGTGCAAAAAAATGTCTTAAAAGTTGTCACTCCAGTCACTCCATCGCTTACAGGTGCGTTTTGAAATCTGTTACAGACACGTGGGCAGATAGAACACAGGCCTGAACATGCATCTTTCAACTCAGATGAAGCCCATGCAGCTTATTTCACCTCATCAGAGAGGATCTTCGGACAGATCCCTCCTTCCTTTCTAAATCAACTGACCGATGCAGCAACACACTACTTAATACATGCACCTGATCCTGCCTCAATTGCGGTTATGCAACATTCATTTCCAAGAAAGCTGTCGAGTGGTGTTGACTGGACGCCTTTCCCGGTACTGGTAAGACACTGTGCATCCATCAATGTATGAGAGAAACAAAAACAGAGGCAGGACAAGCCAAACAGAGACTCCATGGGGAATGTAAGGATGTGATGTTTGTCATTCGTCTTTTTGCTGATGCAAGTTGTACATCTAAATAAACAGCAGCCCTGCCACAGGGGGAAAAAAAACTGCACATGTACTAGATGTTAAAGCGTGATTTTCAATGTAGGATTGATAGTCATAGTCCCAGTTTGGGCCTCTTTGTGTATCTTTTATCATTACATTTGAGTAGCTTATGCTGAGCATCTGAAGGTCATTCAGCTGCACCTCCAACCGTTCTGAAGGCATTTCCAGAATTCACAAAAACACTTCAAACCATCTGGTCGAAAAATATCCTGTCCGTCGCATAATAACAAAAATATTTTTTTACCTGTTTCCCAAGTTACGAGGCAATTGGAAATGACTTGCTGTTTGTAGTAGCTGTCTTCGTAAAATACAAGTACATTTTTAACACATTATTATTTTGTGTGAAATGATCAAATATTAGAAAGTAACGTCAACATTTACAAATGAATGTTGCACAAGTCGAGCAAGGACTTGTGTCATTTCTGGTGACCATCATTGTTTTAAATAGGTAATACAGTTACCTCATGGTGTCGGTTTGTACAACGTGAACCACAGTCAATCAAGTTTCTCTCATTTATTCAGTTACATTGGTTCATGGTGATTCCAATATTTTACATTTCTATTAAAAATAATGAGTTAAGAGCGAGGACATATGCCATGCCTGGCTACGTGTATAAGAAAATACTATTGCAATTTGGTAGATAGATAAAACTTTTTCTCTTTTTCGTCATGCTTAAGATGGTTAGAAGGGCTTTGGATGATCCTGGAAGTATCTTCAGAACCGCAGTAAGGTTTGGGTGGTTTTCAAAAAGGACTTGTTAAAAGAGCTCTTGCTTATGCATTGTTTAAGGGTTTTTTTTCTTCTTATGTATTAACGAGGGAATTCTTAATTGCAGCATTTAATTTCTATTTCCAGAAGCTAGAGAAGGAAAGGCTAACCTTCAGAAAGAAGAAATCAATCAAAGTAAAGGCACAAAGCTCAGCCTCTACACCTGCTGGTCAGTCATTTAACTACTCAAAAGCATTATCACAAATCCATGATGTTCAACAGTGAGATAATGCTAGGAGCATCAGGAATTCCTCACAGTTCTGTGTACTGTACTGTATACTTATTGTTAACCTGGGATTTTAGGCTTCATGCTGTACGTGACCCCTGCCTCGCGTGTACTGCGAATTGCTGGGTGAGAGATATTCGCTCAGACAGATTCGTCAGTGATAGTTGCCAACTTCTCACCTCCCGCCATCATCTTACAGCTTCGGCTCTGATCAGGCCTTTCTTTGATCGTCTCAGAGTTAGTGCCACAGCATGGCCGGCCAGTGACACGCTAATCCAGGTTTGGATGGAACAAAAGAATCCTTCTGGTCCTTGGTTCGGCTTCAGTTTCACAAACCAATTTGGGTGATGTTACCAAGCCATCACCTTCATTTTTGTGTTGTTAAAAATTAAGTTAACACCGTGATGATCCCAGCAGTGTTGTCGGGTGATTTTTGTTCTAACCTTTTCTCTACCTCGAGTTATAGTTCATTCATAGTGAATGTTGCATATTGACCTTCACCCACAGCCCGCAGCGGTAGCTATTGATTTGGCTGTGATGACACAGTGATTCACGAAACATTTCCACAAAACAGAACAGCTGATAGTAACTCATTTATCACCCAGACTTGGCTGTGGAAACAGGTCACTTCTTCGCTGATTCTGACCAGTTTATGTAAGAGTTCTCTGGCATGTGGCGGCAGCCAGTGAATCGGTTCCCGCTGCGCTCTGAACCTCGCCGCCGAGTTTGATCTCTCATTCGTGCACTGGTTTTACTTTTGTTTTAGGCGGCAATTAGTGAACATGAGTACACACTCTGTAGAGCTGGCACAGGACAGTTTTAAACTAGCCTCCATTTGAGGCTTTGAAACTCGTCCGAAAAGGAAAAGTTTGGGGGACGTAGTCAACTGATCAAAGAGCAGAGGGACCTTTGTGCTATGTTCTCGGTCTTGTCTTTGATAATGTGAATCTTTCAATGGGTGAGAATGGGACATGCTGATTGGTGAGCCTGCTTTAAAGGTTGCACATAAGCAGTGTCGCCTCATTAGGCACGATAAAGGCATCCACTGACCACAGGAAAGTACAGCATGTTGCATGTTGTTGTTCACGCTGTCGGTCAAGTTTCTGCTTCAGAACTTGTCATTTGAATGATGAGCTGTCAGTCTTAAGTCAGCATCTCGCCTAACATAACAGGTAATCCACGAAGCCAACAGAGCTGCTGAGAAAATCAAATCAGAAAGATATTGTTTATTTTACAAAAAACCCCCAGTAATTTCCTAAAACACCTGGGCACTGTAGTTTTGAACAAACATAACTCAAACAGGAAGAAACGTGCATTTGTTTGGGACTGTTTTGTGCGGGGGATTAATACACACTTGATAGTGAATAATGCGTATGTGGAATTAAGTCAACGTAAACTACAGTGCATGTTGTGTAATGAAGGAACATATCACCCAGTGAAACAGCGTGGCCCACTGACGTGTTTTTAATAGTATTTGGACAACAATGGAACGCTCTGGCACAGAGGAAGAAGACATACCAAGCTGTGGATACACAACACATGTTAGTAGGATACATTCACTGTTTTGTTTGGTCTTTCCATGGTGCCATGGAAGTTGCTTAGTAGCTGAACAGGGCCGACAGGGCTAAGTTGCAAAAAAAAAAAGACAATTGTCTCACTAAGATTTATGATTTAAGATGAGACTTATGTCTGACTGAGATGTATGGAATTTAATTTAAAATGTCTTACTGTTAGAATTTAGTTCCTAAAGTAACGGTGAGAGTTTCATTATTGAAAAAAAAAAGGCAATCTTAGCTCAAGGTTCACTTAACGGCCTTTTCTAAATATTTCCATGGAATCTTATGGATGGTGTTGGTATTAATAAAAACTTGGTACTGAGTATGGAATTTCAGTTTCATGTTGACAACTAATCCAAACCGATTCACTAAGGAAAAACACTGGGAAGGAAACCTTGATTTTCTTTTGATCAAACTGTTGATAGCTTCTGTGGATTATCCAGAGTAACGTGCACAGTTTCCAGAAAAAAAGATGTTGCCGTTGAATATTTCTGCTGTGTTTGTGACTGCTATAAATTAAATTAGCCCCACAAATTCAATTTTATTCACCCCAGTTGTGTTGGGGCAGAAATCTCTTTTTTTGAGACAGATTTCTCAAAAATTGGACTGATGAAACCAAAAGTATCCGCATGGATTGATACCACTTTTGTTTTCACAATTTGAGTTAAAAACCCCTTTCATTTTTACAGCTTCAACATGTGGAGACATTTGTGCTGTGATGCGGGGGGTTTTTGGGGGGGAGGGGGTGTTTCACAGTGTTAATGTGAAACACTGAAGTGTCCTGGCTCAGAATAGAGCTGGTTTGTGAAACACAACAAATTAATCATCCCAGCAGAGGTAATGTGATGTTCAGTGGCTGAGCTGAAGGACTCGTATACAAACACAGAAGAACACCTGGGGGGGTTTGAGGAGCACTGTTTTTGAGGAAGCTACCAGCTTATGTATCTAAACAGCAGCTTTTCCTGAGTGCATGTTTTGCCTTCCTCGCAGCACTTGATCTGGCTGAAAAGTGGAATGTTTTGCTCAGGTCTCATGGCCAGTGATACTAGAGTGTTGCATCCTAACAGACCTTTCTGTCCTGTACCGTTTCTTACTCTTTTGCTGACTATTAAAAAACACATTTTACATGAATATTTCTAACATTTCAGCAAGACCACACCTTAGGATCGCCCTTCCACTTGTGCAAATAAGTGTCACAGTCAGAGATAACGGACATAAAAATGCATCTTTTGATGTGACCAGAATTTCTGAGTCAATATATGTGTTGTTTTGATTTCTCTTTTCTCACTGAGTGAGGTGTTGTCCATTAAGTGCCACAGTATGGTAGTCTAATAATTGCTGCCCCCTAGTGAACATCATGTGACATCAACAGAATCCACTGTGCAGCTGCTCCGGATGAGAGTTAATCAGTTATGATGCTTCCCTGAGTTAACCTCCCAAATACAAAACAATATAATTTATCAGTACAACAAAAACAAACACACAAGGGCGCTGTCTATCATTTTAAAATAACTGTCGCACAAGTCCCCCTAAGAAGAATCAGCTCGGAGACATTTTCCCACTGTCGCGCTGTCAGCATCCTCTTGGCTGCTTCAGTAAAAGTTGTTTACATTGCTTGTTTGAGATGGTGCGCAGTCGCGTTTGTTTGAGCGGCTTGTTGTCTCTGTCCGAGCCCTCTCACAGTCAAGTTTGTTTGACATGGCTGCTCACCAGTGTGTGTGTGTGTGTGTGTGTGGGTGGAGGCCTCGGAGGAGGGAGCAGAGGGAACAGTGTCCTGCCAGTTTTCGGGACAAATGAGGATTGGATTTCAGTGTGGGAAAGATGATGACGACGGACAGAAGGTTGATGGCTGATAACAGCTGAGCTCCCGGGACATCACTGTGTCTACTGAAGAAAACTGACCAATTTTATAAAATGTATGGACATAGAAATGAATAAATAGCTTTAGCTTATTACACCTAGCATTTTTACACAACACATTCTGATAGGCAGTCCTTTCACTTCTAGGTTTAAGCTATACACAAACAAAAGGTCCAAATGTTTCATACATGGCAATGAGCGTACCTCAGTTTTTATATTTGATTGCCACCTTCATTTTAAAAATGTTTCAATTTGCAAAGTCAACAACACATTCTTAATTCCTTGTCACAACTACTCCACAAGTTTAATATTTATATTATATAAATAGAAAGAGTGCGTTCTCAGTGCTTAACTATATGTCAGACAGCCATTACCTTCATACAGTGTGCAGCTGAGTTGCGCTTATGAATAGGAATATGGAAGCACTACGGTTAAGACAAGGTAGTTCCAAAGGAAATGACTGTCTAATGGAAAGATAAAGCGCTGAAAATTTTCCAAATATAGTGGCCCCTTTAATGAATCTTAGGTGGATATAGCAGGGCCACACATAGACAAACAATCACTCACACCTAAGGACAATTTTAGAGACACCAATTAACCTAGCCTGCATGTCTTTGGATGGTGGGAGGAAGCCGGAGCACCCGGAGAGAACCCACACGGACACGGGGAGAACATGCAAACTCCACACAGAAAGGCCGGGGCAACCGGGGTGTGAACCCACAACCTTCTTGCTGTGAGGTGTTAACCACTGCACCACCGCGCCGCCCCGTGACAAGTGATGTGAATAGTAAACAAAGATGTACAGAGTAGTGTGAAATGATACCAGAAGATGCAACCAACATAAAGCCAAGCTTGTAGACAAAACTTTCAGCAGTGACGAACATGCCTGAAGGTGAGCGGCTGTGGACTAAAAAGTGGATGCAGGCACGAAAGGCACAAAAAAAAAGAAGATCCGAGCTCTTCTCTTTCTTTCAGTGTGTTGCTTGTGTGTTTGGCTGCAATGAAAAAAAAAAATAGTCTTTTTTTGTCTGTTTACAAAAAGTATCGAATGAAGTACTGGTTTGACAGGAGATGTTTCGATTCTACTCGATACTGGGCTGTTTCGGTCGATTAAACTTAAAAGTACCGCCACTCGAAACCCATCCCTACACACAACACTATTCTAGCCATTGTGTCAGGTAGCGTTTAATGACTTGCCCACAGACATTCAGCTTCCTTTCTAGTTCACCAAGACGTGCTGTTGTTGTGATGTCAGCTGTAGCAGCAGGAGAGTTGCGACTATCGCTGTCTGGGGCTGGTGTCCCGGCTCACGGAGCGTCTCGTCCTCTCTGCGAGTTAGCTTCGCAGCAGCAACCGTGACGACGGTTTGCTAACCCACAACTGAGCTAACACCACATTACTTGCTGCGGCGTTGTTCGCTCTGTATCATGGCATTCGTCATATCGGTAGATTTCTCTAGAACCGCTTACTGCACCTTTAAAACTGTATCAACATGCAGGGCAACTCCTCCCCCTTTGTTTATGAGCCTATTAATCAGAACAACTCACAGCCCTCCAGTTCCACATTATAAATGTTCTCATTATCAAGTTGAGTCTCAGATACTTCAAATCAGATCAAAAAAATGTTGAATGAATAATGAATATAATAAAGTTTCTACAGAGGTTTCTACTGTTGAAGCGTATTATTGATAAAGCACCTTGCACTTTCACATTACTGTTGAATTGTTCATCTGTGCAGTAATCAAATGCTGTTGTTGATGTTATTATCATTTTCAATCTCACACATTTTGTGCTTTGTATGGTCAAAAGTTTTAAAGTTCAAACGCTCCTTCTTACTATATACTGTGTGAATGATCACGCACGCAGGCCTTGCCTATGTCTCTAAACTCCCCTTCATCAGTGTCTCTCTGAACGGGAACAAATAGTCCTCATCAAGCTCTGTCATATATTTTTATAACAGTCCATGCAAATGCTCCTCCTCACAGTCCAAACCAATAACCACAAAATCCACAGCCATCAGCGTCTCCAGACGGAAATATTCCTTGGGATCAGCACAAGCAAGCAAGAGTTTATAGTTCCTTATCTGCATTGCTCTAAGTCTTTAACTTCTCTTATCGTAACTACTTTGGCGTTATTGGGTGATCCATTTAGCTGTATCATCACTGCAGTTTCTTGTCCATGTTGCTTGTATCTTGTTTCCTCATAGGTTGCGTGTTTGTCTTGTAATGTCAGCATTCTTTTTTGTCAGATGCTCATTGAAGTACACCCCTGCGCCCTTCGGGCCTCTTTGTCTGCATGAGTAGCTTAGGCTTCTGCTTCTTCGATACACAAACCAAACTATTTTGGCAGGTTTTGTTTTGCTATCCTTTCGGGGAAGGGTATCACGCTGTTACTCTGAATGCTCATGTTCTTACTTTCATAGAACTTTAGGACTTTCCAGCTTTCCAACATTTGTAGTTCCTCTGTAGGTGCCGTCCCCGCCGTCTTCACCTGTGGCCGTAGTCTCAGCAAGAGTTCAGTGTGTGGTAGTTTATGATTAGATCCTCAATTCTCGATTAGTGTTCCAAGTCATTAATTCTTCGCTATATAGGCCATTAATTTTCTTATCCTTCTCTTTAACACAGATCTTCAGCTGTTTCATTTCTTCCATCGATTCTAGCTGCATACTAGCTTGTTGTTTCGCCACTTTGCTCAGCTCATTCCACAGGATGCTCGGAAAGTTTCTGATCTCCTTCAACTCTTCCTCAGCTGCATTACTGTCTTTCTTTGGTGGCAATTTTTGGTTTTGTTTCTTTTCACTTTGTTTGTTGCAGCCTTTGTTGCTGCATGGTTGGGTGTGCATACATAACGACAATGGCATAAAAACTGTCCATAGAGAAAAGCTTTTCCCGGTTTGGTGTGGGAAAACTCACTGCACAGAGCCCTGACCTCAACCCCACCCAACAACTTTGAGCTAGAACGCTAGAACTAGAATGCTGACAGTGGGTCAGACCATATCACTTGGATCTCACTAATTCTTATGTGGCTGAATGCGAGCAGATCCCTGCAGTCAGGTTCCAAAATCCGGTATTACATCTGCACATTAATAGCCATGGCTTTGAAATAAAATGGGTTTAATTTTTACTCAACATAGTGTTAATTGTATGTACTATAGCACCACATGACTGCAAGAATGATAAAATTCCTGTGCCAAGTTCTAGTCAGCTTTTACAGAGGAGCAATAGAAAGCATCCTGACTGGAAACATCACTAACTAACATGGGATGTGCACGGCCCAGGACCAGAGGGCTCTGCAGCGGGTGATTTAAACTGCCCAGAAGATCATTGGTGCCCATCTCCTGAGCACCAGTGATATCGGTGAGAAGAGGTGCCTACGCACAGCCCGAAGGATACTAAAGGACAGTACCCACCCAGCCACAGCCTGTTCACCCTGCTGCCTTCTGGGAAGAGATATGGAAGTTTCAGCTGCCACACCACCAGACTGCAGAGCAGGCTATACCCTGAATTATCAAACTTTTAAACTCAAATTCATCCTCAGCACTGCTCCACTGAATATAGTTTATTTCTGTATACCATTTGTATAATTGCCTTGCGATGCTCTGGCGACCTGTCCAGGGTGTACCCCGCCTTACGCCCAATGTCAGCTGGGATAGGCTCCAGTCCCCCCACGACCCTGTACGCAGGATAAGCAGTTGACGATGGATAGATGGATGGATTTGTATAATTTCTTCTATATTAAGGAATATTGTCTGCTATGTAGCAGAAAGGGAGTTACAAAACTCAATTTCACTCTATAACCTGTCATATTGTGCCAAATAAATTCTATATATATATGTATATATACATTATAAATATTGCCTTTTTAAAGTAAACTTGCAATACAGTACAATCATTTGTTTATGGCATGGAGACATAGCATTCCTTCAGTGTTATGGGTAAAAGCACATTAGTTACAATTCAGGATTCACAGCAGTTTACTGTATACACAGTCTTTTGCCACATTGTATTTGTAGAAATAGACAGGCTCCAATGACAGCAGTGAGATACATGAGATAAGGAAGTCTGTGTATTTGTATAGGGTTTATCATTCGCCACAAAATACAGTACATACCCCTGCATGAGTTACACTCGTGCAGGTATTTGGAGTGACAGTATCAAATTATAACACTGCTGTGACTCTAAGCATTCACTTGTCTCAGCTTTGGGGAATGAAACTAATGAGTATAATGCCTGCTTAATGAAGCACTGTCATCTGCTATGCTTCACCTGAGCTGAAGGGAAGTCAACTGCTGGAGTAACCCCATGAAGAGCAGTGATGTGCAAGAGGCCTTCAAACCACTTCCTGTCTGTTGGTTAGTCTACAGGAAGTCACATGGTTGGTGCATCCTGCAGAGAGTGGCTTTGTGCACGAATCAGGCTGCAGATGTGAATAAGACAGAATCAGTGACTGATTTCTAGAAAAAAAAAAAGGTGACAAAAAAGAAAGAAAAAAAAATTAAGATGGTGACATTTTACTAAAATAGTATTTGCAACACACATTAATATTATCTGTAAAAGTCTACTAGCTGGGTGTGGCTCTAAACTTACCTCATATATGTCACATTTCTTCCTGCCTATGCTGCTTTAAGTGCATGTTGGAAAAGCATTATTCCAACATGAGTGCATCTCAGGATTAAACTGAGCTCAGAGTTTCTAAATTGTGTATTGTATATATTTTGGCACTTTGCGTCTGTCAGAAGTAAATAAAAACAACGACAAAAAAACAGGCGTGTAGGCCATGAGCCAATAAACAAATGATTAGTTTAAGGTTCAGGGGCCTATGATTTCAGATTTTCTATGAACTATTTGAATGAAATAAATCTAGAACAGCAACAATTCAATAGTAGGTCCTTTGACAGAAACTAATAAGCAGCTATTTGATAATTGATTCATCATTTTAATGAAAACTCCAGCTTCACAAATATGAGAATTTGCTGCTTCTCTTTGCCATGATGGTAACCTGATTGTCAGATAAAACAGTGATTTTGAAGGTGCCTTAAAAATGGCATTGCCATGTCACTATCTTCTGATATTTTATATACAAAACAATCAAGCAAATAATCAGTGGTTTAATCAATATTTCGTTGCAGCCCTAAAAAAATCTGGCTTGCTCATGCATTGTGTGCATTTTGTGGAGATCTTGATCCTGATTTTTAATGAAACAGTACAATATAAATATTACGACTGTCCCCAACTTAGGATTTACATAATAGAATCAGAACTGTCAAGCCTATAGTCGGACACTGAACACCCCCATATTGCCAAAATGGCATGATCCCCATTTCACTGCAAAGCTTCTACTGTGACATTGACAGTCGAATCAGGCTCCGCCCGTCGATGCATCAAATCTTTGACTATTTGGGGTCAGAACTAATTATTATTATTCGCCAAGACTGATCCTGGTGTCTGTCCACTACCTATGTAGCCACATTTAGCAGCTGGTTAGCTTAAAAAATATTGGGAAAAAGGAGAGACAGTTAGCCTGACTCTGTCCAAACCAAACAAAAGCCTAACAGCACCTGAAAAACTCATTAATTAAGAGGTTCGTTTGCTTAATCCGTGCTAAATCAAACACACAGGGTATTATGTGCTGGACTGTTTCTTAGCCGGGTGCAGTAAGTACTCTGGTGTTTTGTTGTTACTGTGGAGTTGCCAGGCAACCATATGGCATTAATAAGTGAGCTTTCATTTTAATTTTGTGCACAACCCAAAATTTGATAGTGCGGACAAACACTGCATGTTCATTTACCTTTAGGTAAGGCAGATTTTGTTACCTTCTGACAGAGCCAGCCGAACTGTTTCCCTGCTTCCAGTCTTTATGCTAAGCTAAGCTAACGATCCGCTAGCTGAAACCCCATATTTACTGCAAAGACATAAGAGTGGTATTGATGTCTCACCTTATCTCGCGGCAAGAAAGTAGATGAGCACAACTTGGCGACATTACTGGGCATTTCAAGTTTGTCTATCCTTGTCCCGAGGGGAGAGCCTCAGCTGCTCCCGTCTCTATCTCTTTTTCTCACCCAGTGTCTGTATCTCTGGCAATGTGTCAAGCGTGGTTCAAGGTTAAGATGCAGTTAACGTCAACTGTAAGAATCTAAACCACAGTGGTGACCTCAGCATGACTCCCTGAAAACAGTACTCACAGACTGGCTGGAGATGCATGTTATCTCCTGTTAACAAAGCTTTGGTTTCCAGAAGCCGTGTTTATCAGAGAGCAGGAGCGTCCTCCGCTCACTCAGGCCTGAGTCTCAGATAACTGAGTAAGAAAGACAAGTTGTTGCTGAGTGTTGGGAAAACAAAGCTCTTCAAGAAAAATGTAACATCTCATGCTCAGGATTGTTTTAAAGAAAAGAATGATAAGCACTTTAGGTCAAAGGTCACAGGGCAGGAAGTGTTGGAATTGTCTCGATGCTGTAACAGGGCTGACAGGCCACACAGATGTGAGCCATCAGGCCTTCCTCACATCCCACTGCCATGTTATCTGCCTATCCAAAGAGGCAGCATCATGCCAAGATTTTTTTTTGTACTCTTACTTAGCACAATTGAAGCGTTTCACAGCAAAAAGGAAAAAGATTTCTGATAACCTACTATATTTTCCTCACTGAGGTTGTTTGCTACTGGAGGCTGTAACCAGAATGGGGATAGTGGGAAATTATCAGAGATAAGTTTTTGGCATATTGCGGGAAATTTTTTGGTTACAGAAACGTGGATTAATGGCGCCCATGCAGTTTGGTGAACTCTATCTCACTGACATTTTATGTTTCTTGAAGCCGTGAAAGGATGTTTCATTAAGCAAAGTGGTCTGGCACAGTGTCTGTGTGTTTGGATGTCTATAAAACATAGGACTGAGGACTCCAATGATATTTTAATTATGGCTTGAACTATGCTTTTAACTGACTACATGTTTCCATCATATCATCCAGTCTACTAATTCCCAAGCAAAACTGAAGTGGAGCTACACAATCCACATTAGAGCTGGATCTTTCATCAGGACCCTGGCTACAACGCAAACAGAATATGTTGCAGCTGAACTTTTCTCCAAGACACATGCCCTCAAGCAAATGCACTCAAACAAATTCAATTTATAATTGGGCCACATCCTCTTTTCTAGATAGAGGAGAGTGGAATCTGCCCCCAATCGAGTGCATTGGAATTTCTTCAGGAAAGGATTTCTTCATAGCCAGTACAGAGAGCCGGGAATGATTGCACTGACCGCTAATTCCCTCAAACTACATATGTGTGTGAGAATGTTGTTTTAAAATAGATTTCAAAAAATTGCGAACCTATGCTTTTTCCTCTATAAATGAAACAACAACTTGAACACAATTATCAGCGCAGGTAATAAAGTTTGCATACTAAAACACACCACCCCCTTCACAAAATCAGGACCATGCTTTGCACCAAACAACCATACATGACTACACCTACTTACTGAACAACCGATATAAACTGTGGGTTCAGGACTCCCTTCTCTGATACACAGCGGGCAAACAGATTCAACCCATCCAGTTGTAGGTCAGAGTTGCAACGGCCCCTGTGGTGGACATTCCTGCCATGCTGCTCCTCCCTGTATGTGCCACAGAAAGAAAAATGTCTGTGAATGTTCTCAGTCATCCAGGTCATCTTCTAGTTTTTCTTCAACCAAGTCTAGTTGCCCTTGACCTCAACCTTCGTCAGACACAGAATGAAAAGATTCAAACATGAGGTGCAGTTGGTGTCAAATTCGGTAGGTTTCCTTGGCTGAGCAGGGGATAATTGCCACACTCCAAATTAAAAAGGCCAACCAGCCCTCTTTTGGATTAACATCCTTCTTACATTAATTATTCATCTTAATTTAGTAAATAAATGGTAAAAGGTAATCTGATTTAACTCAAGGGACTATCAAATACCTAAAGTTTGACAGGTAATTTTCTTTATGGGATAATATATTTTTATTAACTCTTTAATGAAAGACTGTTGCATAGAGTGCAATTCAAGGCAACCTTGAAGATGCTCGTTTTAAAAATAACTTTTTTGTGGGTCCTCCTCAGTTTTGTGCTCCTAGAATCGTCACCACCTTTTTACGCCTCTAGCGACTGTATCCTACTGCTGGGTTTAGACACTTGGCCCTTAAGCTGGTTTGGCTCCTCACATGGGACATTCCTGCCTAGCAGCCCCTCCCTGGAAGCCCCTCAGTGCGCAGACTCGTGGCTCTCCGCTGTCAGGGCAAGGCAGACTGACAGTATGGCGGCGGGGTGCAGCTGGAAGGATGCTACTGTCGCCCGTGATGTGTCTGTCGCCGGTAGGACGTGAATGGACTATTGACGGCATAAAGAGAAGAGGATTTAGCGAGAAAGGCCTGTCGCCGTGAGCTCCAAAGATGGCCAGGCTTGCCGACTACTTTTTAGTGGTCGGTTACGACCTCGACAAGCGAGGTGGGTGCTTGAGTTAGCCTGCCCTGCTAGCTTTAACGGCGTATTATTAGCTATGGGTAGACCGGAGGCGGGCAGGGAGGCGGGGACGGGCCGGATTGCCACTCACAACTCACCGTTGTTAGGCGCTGTCAGCTGGCCGTTAGCTGTCAACTTTGGGCCGGGGACGCGCAGGCCTCATGGGATTAGTGTACTTAAATGCTAGCCTGTCGCCTGGTGTCCCGCATTTCTGACAGGGGCAATAATTAAATGCTCAACTCCATTGCAATGCTTAACTTAAAGACGGTGTTTTAGCGTTAACAAAATAAACTGTCTTAATCTATTGACAGCAAACTTGGGCTAACTTTATTTGCTAAGAGCTAATGTTAGCCGGGCTAGCTCTGGGGGGGGTGGGGTGGGGGGGCTGGCTCCTTGGTCGGTTGTGACCTAAGACGGATTTATTTTCCCGTTTCACAGTTTCAGCCGCATCTTCCCTAGATGTCTGTCATTAACAAATGTTTAAAGTGCATCTCTCGACATTTAAAAGTATCATTTTCAGAGCAGAACTGTCAGCCGGACAGCAAGTTGTCAGTGATGTGGCTGCAGGGTCCTGAGCAGTCAACATGGGACAGTCGGACCACGAAAACCCTGCTGATTTCCGCTTGGTCTTGATTTTTAAACTGGAAATCGATGCTTCTCCTCGGCGGAGTTGCTGATTGTGTTCTTTGTCTGTGTTTTGTGTGGATTAACCCAGATGGCTTTGCCCCTCCCTGAGCCCCCTCGGACCGGAGCTCTGTTCCCTTGTGTTGTTGGGACGGGGTTTGGACCGTTATCTGAGCCCCCCCCTCCCTTCAGCCTGAGCCTTGGCCTAGATCTGTGCAGTATAATGGCCCGTTTTATCATGAAATATTCAACCCGCCTATCCGATGGAAGTATGCAGCTTGTAACGAGGTAGAGTCTTTTATTTAGAGTGGAATTTTGCCTATGATTTATTCAGAAGAGGCCAATTGTAACATGACAAGCCCTCTGCGGCTAAAAGCAGGCAGAGAACTGGCTTTTATCTGGGTGATGCTGGAGCAACCTACATCACTTTTCTGATTGCACGAATGCATCTTGTATTTTTTCTTAGTGGGGTTGAATACAGGATGTTATAATGTGGACACTGCACACGCTGCAGAAACTCTCCTTCCTGCCTGAATGCAGTGCAGAGCAGAGCAAGCTTGTAAAAAGCATCTGGGAACCAGACAATAAAGCTGCAATGGATTTAATGAATCAAGGCTCCCATGCCTGTAAAACCAAACACTTAATGGTGGTGATGATTGTTGCCTTGCCCCACTACTGCTGCCTCACTGTTTACAGTAACTCCATTCTAAAGTTTCTAGGTGGAGGCTTATTGTAGCTGCAATGAGATTGTTCCCATCAGCATCATTATCATCATCATCATCATTTGATGCTCTGAGAGCCATTATTTACTTAAGAACATCCTCTGCAGTTAGATCAATACACTTCCGCACTGTCTTTGTTTTTGATGTTGTCTTACGCTCTGCTTGTTTTTTCTTGTGATAACGCATTACCATTTTCAGCAGTTTTTGTATATGTGGGCATGTTCCTCTTGAAAGCGCACCAATCAATCGTCAGTGTCTGCTACAGTGTCAGTAGTAGATGTCAGGGGGTGGTGTTGAATTTAATGCCTCAGTTTCCTAAATTTTTATGCATGTGCACGATCATTTTTGGATGTATTCGAATTACAAATGACTATTAAGAAAACACCCGGCTACTGTTGAAGAATAAAAAGTCCTTGATCATAAGAATACCAGGAATTCTGAAGCACAGTAGAGTTTCCTCTTGCGTCTAAATATTTTATGTAGCATCCTGTCAGCGTGTGTGTGTGTGTGTGTGTGTGTGTGAGTGGTTGCTGGTTGTCACTCAGTCAGTGGAATGTTTTGCAAGCGTGGGCCCTGACAGGTTTTCAGGGCTGACATCATCGCCGTTCATCTGCCTCTGAGCGCCGTTACCAACAGAAACCCTGTGGGTGTTTACAAACAGATCATCCTGCAGGCAGAACTGTTTTTCTATGATTTTAGATTGAGCTCTTGTTCTTGGTTCACTCAGTGACAGTTGAACAAGACTCTAACCCTGGGGTAGAGGCTCGTATCTTGGATTCACCTGCTATATAAGGTGTCAGGTTTCTCACGTTGTGTTCAACCTAGATGCTAAGTTGTACTATCAGAGCCAAGATGGCTGCTTGTGGGTTGGGAAGAGTCCATAGTTGCTGGGGTGTGGTCCTCCTAGCGAGGGTCTCTTGAGTGCACGTCACTGTGTTTTGACAGCGGTTCCTCCACTGTGCCGAGTAGCCAGCAGCTAAATGGATACGCAGTCCGAGGCCCAAACAGGAAACTGGGGAGAAGACCCGAGGGAGACTCATGTTTAGAGCGAGAATCCAGATTGTCTCCCTGTGTGTGTCTGAAAACCAAGAAAGGGGCGTGTGCTCGTGTGTGCGTGACTGTGTGAGGGGGTCTCATTCAAGACAGTAAACAGTAAAGCGACACACACACACACACACACACAGACACACACACACACACACACACACACACACACACACACACACACACACAGACGCTTACATACAGGCTCTATTGTAGCTCCATCTGTGTGGCTCCGGCGGTGCAGTTTGACCGTGAACAGAGTGCAGGATGCTTGTTGTCAGGAGTGACAGCTCTGGCTCACAAATTGTCCACTGAAGCCCAGCCTCTTCTTCACACACACCCCTACAGCCTGCAGTCATGCTAGGACCATCACAACGTTTTGCAGCAGTGATTGTGGTGTCAGTTGGTTGTCAGCTCGAAAAGCAAAGTAGTTTCATATTTCACTTCTGACACCAGTTTTAGCGCTGGCTTTGTCAGTTTGAGATTTGAGTTAATGAAGTGAGGATACATATTTCCAAGGCTTAAAACAGACCTCAGTACTGTAAAGTGTCATTGGCCATGTTGGAAATCAGTGAGCACAACTGCTTTATGGTAATATTGGATTTCGGTATGATTTTTGAATCCGTGTATGGTTCGTTCTTTCATTATTTCGTTTCAAAACCAAATTGGAAAAAACAGTTTTTGCTATTTAATGAGTCTGATTTGTGTAGCTTTGTGTGTTACACTTGATAAATCTGCAGCAGGTACACTTGGGCGATGGCCCTGCTGCCTGATTAAATGTATTGTAATGAGCTTGATCATCAACATAAGTGGGGTTTTAGTTAGAAAAACAGGACAACATCAGTACCAGAGATTGCAGCTATGTAATATTGGCTCAATGTTCAGTTTGTAACTCACTAGCCGCTGGAACAGGAATGCATTCCTGAGAATCCTCCGGTTTTAGCAAACATGAACTGTTATTAGTTGTTTCGGGGAACTGTAGCCTATATTAACGAATCATACACGGATTAAAAGATTTAGTTATTTTTCCTTCAGCCTCTCTTGGCTACACTGTTTTGATCTGACCTTTATTTTCTTTGTGAGATGGAAGAGAGCCTCCAGTTTAAGTAAGACGTGGATTATGCGTAAAATTATGAGCTCAGACTTCCAGCCAAAGGGAACGGCCACTGACCATCCAGTGCACCGTTTCCACTGGCAATGTGAACGGAGGGGGAGTGGGGGGCTGGAGCGTACACGGCGAGGGAGAGGTGGTCGCACCCTGGCTGTAGCCTTGAGAAAAAAAAACCTTAATAAACATATTCGGGTATTTTCTTAGATCGCTCAGGTAACCAGCTGCTTTAGATCAGCCCAAAATAAAATGCTTTCATTGATGCTGACGTAGAATTTTCAGTGTTCGAGGCTCTGTTATATAGTGCTCACTTCTACAATCATATTCTCCACAGTTGATATAAAATGCGATACGACCTGAAAAGAAATAGCCTTATATAAAATTAAAATGCGTTACAAACACAGATAGGCCTTGACCATGCGTCCATATGTGACGAGTCGGGGATTGAGACGAGTTGTAGGGATGCAACACCCGGTCAAAGATAGAACAAAACGCAGCTCCTTTGTTTTCCGTTATGGGTTTAAAAACTGAAAAACAAAACAGATGTCTGTTTTTTGGTTTTTCCATTTTTTCCCTGGGTTTTAAAATGGAAGAACCAAAAAAACAACTTGTTTTGTTTTTTTCCGGTTTGGTTTTGAAACGAATACACCGATTTATTTATTTATTTTTTTTGCATCAGTGATGAAGAACCAGTTTTTATTTGTCGTGTATTCAGTTTGCTGGATTGGCCAAAAACTGACGACGCTATTTGATTCTTTTATCCATAAATAGTTTCTTATTGAATTCTCCAATCAAATGACTAAATCACAATATATGTTATTTAAAATTAACGTGACAGAAAATTGTATCCATAACACCCTCTCCTAAAATTACAAACATAATCACCTTGGAGATGAGGTAGGATACGTTTTTTAGGGGGTAGGGGTATTTAATGTCATACATCATCAGTAAAGAGATGACAGGAAATTAGTGGAGAAATGGGGATGGTTCTAGGAGCCACAGGCTATAAGTTGTCTTACCGTGGGATCAATTTGGCAAAATTTTTGGACATTCATAAAAAATTAGATTCAGCCGGTTGCTGTAGTAGTGCAGTAGGTGTTACCATGATCGTGACAAAGCAGTGACTTGTTGCGGTGCTCACATGTGCATTCTGTACCAAGAGTGTGGATGCAAGCGAAGGTCTACATGAGGTGGCGTAAAACTCAAAGGGGAAATAGAAACCTCTCAGATTGAAAGCGAGTGGAAGAGAGAGGAGTGTGTGTGATGCTGCCAGCAGTGCCTGCCTGTGGGCAGCCACTTCCTCCATCACTCCAGAGCAGGGCTGCAGCCTTGCAGGCCCTCCAGAAATAGCCCTCACAATCTGCCTTTCATAGGGGGACAGAGTGACGCTGGGTCGTGGCCGTGGCTGTGGTGCACGGATGCTTGTGTGTTGGCGTGAACTGCTCTCCCCTGTTTGTGGCTGTATCTGTGTGTTTGCTGTGTTACCACAGTAACGTTTACCCCCCTTGTGTGGCTGCGGGTTATGGTGAGCGCTTTTTGCATATTGACCCGGTTGTGATTAATCATGATGAGTCTTTTTAGGGTGAAGGCAACACCGTTTGTATTTTGTACTGACATGCAGTAGCTTTACATTTGAGCAGGTTTGTACTAAACAATTTGAGGAAGTAATTGTAATTTTAGCCACTCATAAAGGCAGGTAGACATCAGCTCTGTTATGGCAGTAAAACAAAAATAATTATTGCATAAATCATAATTGTGTAATTATGAAAAAGAACAGGAAATATATTTGCATAATTTACAGAGAGCTGGCATGCTGCTGTAGCCACAGACAAATCACTGCTGTGATGTTGCTGTAGGCCTAGTGTGTGTGTGTGTGTGTGTTTCATGTTTTTATTTCCCGTTGGGGACTTTAACCTGAATGCACACTTGTGTCACTGTGGGGATAAACATTTTTTTGAGGGTTAAGACTGTGTTTTAGGGTTCAGGTTACAAATAGATTAAAGTTAATGTTAGGGTAAGGGTTAAGGTTATTCAAGTAGTTGTAATGGTTAAGGTTAGGGTAAGTGGGTAGGGAATGCGTTATGTCAATGACATGTCCCCACAGGGATAGAAGACCAAACGTGTGTGTGTGTGTGACTACAGTCTGTCTGCTGTGCTGAATAATTGTTATTCATGAGGAAGTCGACAGCCCCAGGGCCCCAACGCTGCTCCCATTCCCTCATTCCTACTACATGGGTGCAGCAGAGAATGGGTGTGTGTGTGTGTGTTTGCTGGGGGTAGGGATGCAGATACATACACATGCCTCTTAACACTATCAGGGCCTGTAGACCACTTCTGTCAGCAGACACTTAGTCCTCTGTCATATACTGAAATTGTAAGCCCAAGCTGTGTGGGACCACTGTTCGTGTGTGTGTGTGGGTGTCTATTGCTAAAAAAATCTGCACCCCGGGTGGGTGCGAAGGGCTTTGTCATTTGCCCTAGATTTAGATGGAGTGGTAAACGGTTCAAGTAGTCAGTGTGCAAATTTAAAGATTCATTGCAAGTCATATTTCCTGTTCTTAAGGTGGACATCAACAAAGCTGCCTGTATTCACTATTTCACTAACCACACAGGACAAGGATCCACTTAACTGCAGAGACACGTTTTTAACATCTTGGCTATAGGCAGTTTTAGGGCAGAATATGTTGATATTCATCTGAACATGAATGTCTGTGTGTGTGTGTGTGTGTTTGACAGGTGGTGTTAGGGATGCCCTCCTCCTTGGTGCTTTGATGGTTTTCCCTGGAATTCAGAGAATTCCCCTCTGTCCCCTCTCAGGACAAAGGCTGAGTCAGTGTTGCTCACAGTCAGCCTGTTGGTGCTCAAGGGAGCAATCGTTCAGAACCCCGAGGGGTGATTCCAGCGTGTCCGGAGCAGTTCGGATTTGAAGATAGGGGGGGTTGTTAGGATTAGAAGAGTTGGCTGTGTGAGGCTGGCGGGCTGCTGTGCTAACCACATCACTGCAACGCCCTGTAGGTATTAAATTTCTGCGTGTAAGGCTGGTGGGAAAATTGTCACGTACAGTTGCCTAAAACGCCTAATTGGCGTGTATTTGTATCATTTTCTTTTAGTAATTGACAATGCGAGACCCCGCCATTAATGTAACTCATGTTAGGTTTACGTTAGCTGCAGACGTCATATTATCGTCAGTCGTGGCTGCAAGATTATTTTCCTCAACAAAATAAATATCTTAATAGAAAAGAAAGTGCTAATTTGTTTGTAATTCAAATAATTTAAGTCAAATATTTATTGAACATTTGTATATTTTTATTGAGGAAGATTGTATCACTATAATTAACATTATTGTTTTATTGCCCCCTAGTTCACATTCACAAACGGACACGATCAGTTCACCCACAACATGAGCAAGATCAATAATCTACACTGTTTGAGCACGTTTATGCACAACACTGAACGGACACACTGTCCAGGCTCCTGTCTGCGCTGTCAGACTTGTGGGTTTGATTTGCAGAAGACTGCGACCAGTACATATTTCCACCCAAGTAGTTGTTGCATGTGGATAGACAACACATTTGCGTCCATGTGGTCATGGTGTCCCTGACCACCTCCAGAGATCGTTTTGCTGATCGGATCACAATCTGTCCTCAGTGCGTCTCGGGTGCATTTACACATGTACTTTCATGTGGTCAAGTGCGACGCTGAAAGTCGTGTCGTCTGCACGAGGCAACCTCCCTCCTAGACACCCTCTGTGTTTGCTCTAAACACATAGTAGCCTGTGATTGGTTGGAATATTAAGAGAGTTATTGGTCCAGACCTGGTTTGATGTCTGCATCACTATGCTGTATTTATGCCACATCTTTGCTGCTCTCCCCTCCTCCCTCCCCCCAGAAAGAGGTCTGTGTTTTTTAAAGGATTTAAGATTACGGTTGAAGCTCAGGGCTTTGGATTTGTTGTGCATTCCTGGTTGTCAACTGTGAAGACATCACCAAATATGACTTTGCATCACGCCTGTAGTAGGTTTCTGCTCTATTGTGCAGCTTTGGCCCTGTACATTCAGCTTTTTCTTTTGTGACAAACATATTCTGCTTTCACTTAAAATAACAAACAGCTCTTTGAAAACCGTTTTAACGTCAAATTACAAAAATGCCCGTGGCCATTTGAGTTCCACACACTTCACTGTAGCCCCATCAGACATGCACCAGGTTGCGTAAATATGACAGCATTTTTACATGTAGTTCTCTTTTCTGAAAAAGCACCTGAGTCAGTTTTACAGAATGTAAACGTCACCAGTACAATCTTACTAATGTGGACCTGGTAACATTTCTGTGAAACGTTTAACATGGCACAGTTCAGAAGTGAATGCTGAAGTTATAAATATAAAGCTTGCTGCAGCTTCAGGGGAAATATACAGAGAGGGAGAGAGATTAAATGCATGCATGCACTGCATAATTTGAATCATAGACAAATCAGCACTTATTTTTTCTATTAAGATATTATTTTTTTTTTAAGGGAAAAGATTTTACCTAATTTTACTCATGTATATTTCTATGTTGAAAAAAGATTTTCGTCTGTGCCAACAGTAAGGCTGAACGATTTGGAGAAAAAAATGTAATTACGAGTTTTCTGCCAGATATTGCAATTACGACTCGATTTGCAAATTTTTTATTGCAAGTTTTGCTATAGTTCAATATTCACTGCCAGTCTATTTTTGACTGAAGCCGCACAGAGCAGATGAACCAGGCAGGAAGTCAGACACAGATAGTTTGAAACAGATTAATATTAGGCTACTAATAATAAGCTATTGTAGCCTGTGCTATTACCTGAAATTATAATGAATACACAAACATTAGCACTAATCAAACCTTAACCACAGTGGTGTAGGCTAATATCAGAGAAAGGTTTTATTTGTAAAGAAGCTGAATCTCTGATTCGCAGATAATTCAGATCAAGTCTAACCTTTAACCTATATTACTTTACTATGTTAGTATAATAACATATTTACAGGTTAGACTTGATTTGGATTATCTGCCTAAATATATTATTATACTGACATATTACTTTACTAAGCGGCGCAAAGCAAGAAGGTCATGGGTTCAAACCCCGGTTGCCCCGGCCTTTCTGTGTGGAGTTTGCATGTTCTCCCCGTGTCCGCGTGGGTTCTCTCCGGGTGCTCCGGCTTCCTCCCACCATCCAAAGACATGCAGGCTAGGTTAATTGGTGTCTCCTAAATTGCACTAAGGTGTGAATGTGAGTGTGAGTGGTTGTCTGTCTATGTGTGGCCCTGCGATGGACTGGCGACCTGTCCAGCCCGTACCCCGCATTTCGCCCGATGTCTGCTGGGATAGGCTCCAGGCCCCACGCGACCCTGTACGCAGGATAAGTGGTTGACGATGGATGGATATTACTTTACTTTTATTACCTTTACTCCTCTAGGTTGTGGATATATTTTGTTTGTCAAATGGCCAGAAATGACAAGAAAATGTATAGATTTCGGTCATAAGGTAACTCATTGCCTTCACTGTACTACGCATACTGATCATTTTATGCTGGTGAACTTGTCTTGTAGATTAAGCTACTGGTGTATTCTGTGTCTGAGAAGGGTACGAGTGTCATTACTGCAAAACTGCAGTATGTCACTGGATCAAAGGGAACAAGACCCAGATGTTGTGTCTTGAGCTTAAGTGACTGCCGCCCATTTTGTCAGTATAGTGCCAGCAACCGCAGAAGGCACACGTATTGTGTTTTTAGGGGTTAATTGTGTCACATTAATGACTGTCGCTGTAATGTAACTGTCAAGGTTCATTAGTTTAAGCCTGTAACATTTCACACTACATAAAATAGCCTAGCATAGCAGCTAGCGGACTTTCCCTCTACTCATAGGTTAACAAATGACATATTTATACTTTTTCTGACTCACCATTGGTTTCAAGTCGCTGCTTCTCCAGACAGGACATTTACTCGGTTAAAGTTCTTTTCACTGTGTTCCTGTCATCCTCTTAGGCTTTAAGATACAGTTTAGTGTTAATAAAGTTGGATTACTGTTTCTTATTTCATGGGCTATTTGGGAATTCTGGAATTAAAACAAAAAAGCAATTATTTTGGGGATTCACATAAGTGAGAAAAAGTTGGTGTGGTTGCTGCGGTAATGAGACCTGCACACACCCTGTAACAAGATCATTTCTGGGCCATGTGAGTGGGTGATTAATGCTGCGGTAGGAGAAAGAGCTTGTGTTAAAGAGAAGTGTGTATTAAAACTACACGGGGTGATTGAATTATTCCTTGTTGACATCTTAAAGCTGTGCACAGTGAAATATTTCTTTCACTTCTTCTTGGGTCGATCACCATGCTGGCATCCTCCTTTTCCCCTTGTCCTCCTAAAGCTCCTCATGAACCACAAGACTGAACTTGCTCTGCCTCTGACAGCATCATGTCAGCATGCGGGCCATGTGCCTTCCTCATCACGTGATTATCATCCACTGTTGAGTCCTAGATTCTGCCCCTGACTTATGTCACTCTCGTCCTGTTGTTCTTGGGCGTCACACCAGCCTCTGTTAAATTGTGGGCACTGGCAAACCTGCATAGCTCACACAAGATGACCTACAATTTTTACCGGACGTCTTCTTGACTTCTTAGATGTGTCTCTAGGCAGCACTTACTTCAGAAAAAGTTTGATTTGAATAGCTTTTAGAGAAATAGCTTGTTCATTGCTGTCCACCAAAATACACCCGACTTAAGGTGTTGCTTCTTGACAAATTAATCATGATTGTGCTGCTGATTGTGTTAATGGAGGCCAATGATTCATAAAATATCTTACTGCTATATTCTAAAATGTAGTAAATGTAAATATAAAGAGATGAGTTTACCTCATGGTTAACTCCAGTCTGCTCATAGGGCTCATAGTGCATCTGCACAGTAGTTTTTATAAGGCTGCTAAGATTCACTTTCACACCAACTGTTAACTTTATGATTTTAACTTTTAACTTTAAGATGATAATATTTGACTGCATAGTTCTTGCTGCACTGTCTGATAGCTAATCACATCAATGGAAAACAATAGCTCTCAGCGTTACATGCAGCGTCCTGACTGCCTGTAACACTATACACCGCAGTGTCAAACATTTAGCAAGTAGCACAGTAAAATTGAATCTGTCTGTTTGCAAAATCGGTAGTTGTAGTCTCTATTAGTCTCTATTTGAGCCTTAACTTCCAGTGTTTTATTGTCTGCGATTAATATAAAACAAGCTGAGGTCTGTTTGTGTTCAGTGGATGTGCTTCAGTTTAAATCGCTGCTCAGAGTGACTGGAAAGTAGCTGGCCTGTGCTCACTGGCAGGTTTCCGCATGTAGAGTCAGCCACATGTAGCCGCGGAGGCGAAGTGAGAAGAAATGAAGCTTATGTTATTAATCACCACATCTGTGACATTTTGATTTGCGTTAGAGCTGAAGCAACCTACTACCTGAAACTGAAATAAGTTTACTCACTCTGGCTGATGAATCCCTTTCTGGGTTTCCTCTCTTTTCGTTTTTGTTTGAGGGTTTGGGTGGTTGCCATTAGTTTTGCAGGAAGGATGTGAGCTTTTGCACAAAGAAAATGTCCCACATTGTCTCCAGGGCGACGGCAGTTGCCAGATGGAGTGTTTTTTTTGTTTTTTTTCACACTGTTTGGATCCCAAATGGCAGCTTCACTCAGACTCAGGGCTGGGGCGCCTCATAGACATAATGGATGTAATTGATTCCAGAAATACATTGATCTGTAGTGAGTAAGAAAATGGCTTAAACTAACGTTACAGACTGTGAGAAGCTGTGACTGTGAATCCATGTCATACACATTTAAAGTTTTAAGTCAAGTATGTGAGTGGTTGACATATGCTGATTAAATTAATCAGAGTCACAGCAGTCCTTTTCAGTTTGAAGTCCAGAATCCGAATCGTTAGATAAATTGATAATGGTTTGTTGCAGCCCTACTCTGACAGGGACTGGCTCATTTATTTATGCAGGAATTATCATGTTTGCCGTCATGTGACCCCAAATTAGAGACCTAAATTTAGGGCTGGATAATAAATCATACACAAATTAGGACTTAATGTTTGTGTTAAGATGTTTATTTTGTAAAGGACAAAGGACTGAAAAAAGCTTTTACTTAATTTTACTAATGCATATTTGTTGACAAAGATTTTATCACAATTGCTTTAAGTGTTCTACCTCAGATTTGTGAAGCGATCCACTGTTTGGCATCAAGTGTTGACAAAAAAAAATCAGCCTTTAAACTCAAAAGAAATAACGATTTGATACTTATCGTGATAATTATCGATATCGAAAAAGATATGAAACTTTTTATCGTGATAAAATTTTTAGCCATATCGTCCAGCCCTTCCTAATGTCAAGTGTTACTTGACGTGTTGAACCGCTGTGGAGTTCAGTGACATAAAACCATATTGTGTGGCCTCTGACCCAATGAGGGGCCCCAGTCTGTAGCTGAAGTGCTGCTTTGAAGCAGATAGTGACTCACACTCCTTCACATTACTCTGACTGTCTTCTTGTGTGTGTGTGTGTGTGTGTGTGTGTGTGTGTGTGTGGTGTGTGTGTGTGTGTGTGTGTGTGTGTGTGTGTGTGTGTGTGTGCGGATTCTTGTATGTTGGCATGTGTGTGGAATAGCAAACTGGGTGGACAGCAGGGTGTGGTATAAAGGCTAAATATAATGATGTCATAGCTTTGTATGTTTTTGCCCAAACACATCCACCCTATGAATTTCTGTGGAGTATAAAGTGCAGATACTGTTGGTGTGAAATGTAATGCATGTTGTTTCACGCTGTTCATGTGGCTCAAATGTAGAGATTAAACAATGCTACATGGACTATTATTGTATATTAGCATAATAATTGCACAGGACACATTGCTTCTGAATAAACATAAGTAGGACAGTGAAATGCCAGCAGCACATTGCATCAGTCAGATACTGTTTTATTAGAAGTAGGTAAACTTCCTCTCAGAACTTTATGCAGAAGCTTGCTTTCGACTGTATTGTATAAGCCTACCTCATTTTGTACAAAGTTGCAAATCTGCATGCTGTACGTGCAGACAACGATGCATGGAAACGCACAAGGCTCACAGCCCCTTTGTCCCAGGCGGCTGCAGTCGCCGTGGAAACTGCCCTGATGTCGTGTCACTGTGGTTTGGAAGCCTGCAAACGAGAAGCTGTGGTCAGGTTCAGCAGCGAGAGCACGAGCACATGCTGAGCTACGCACTCGTTTCAACTCTGACTGCCATCATTCAGTGGGTGATCACATGACAAGCCCACCTCCTTCAGTCATCTGTGTGAGGAGTCACCGCTAGCTCCGACGCACACACGGACGCACACAAACCACCACACGTGACCCCCCCCCCCCCCATGCTCCTCTCTTTGGTCCTGTCTCGCTCTCTTTCTCATTGGTCCCATTTCTTCTTTTTACACAACCTGTATCTGACCGGGTCGTGTTAGCATGTGTGTTATTTCTAAGACGCAGACTGCTGCTTCAGTTTCAGATGGTGATTCTCTTGGTCGATTTGTTACTTTGTTCTTGGTTGATTGTGGCTGAGATGAGGCTCTAAATCTATCTGCGGTAATGGTCTGCCTCAGAGAAGATTTTCAAAGAAACAAAAAAGAAACCTGCGGCCGTGTAATGCGTGTCACTCACACAGACTTCGCTCGTTGAAAAACTTTGTAGCCTATTACGTTACAAGTCGCAGACACGGTGAACGAGACACGGCTCACCTGCTGCCGCGATAACGGACCACGGGTGGGAAACTCTGGGGAAAAAGATGAGTTCTGTTTCTGTTGTGTGACTTTATAAAACAGCTGAGGGAGAGAGAGGACAGAGAGAGACGGGGCAGGCCGGAGACCAGAGGTGTATATTGTGTGTGTGTGTGTGTGTGTGTGTCTGTCTGTGTGGGGAGAAGAGAAGTCCGAGGCAGGTGCAAAGCAGGTATATTTATGAATGATAATAATGTTCATGGGATAAAAACCTGCTTTCACACGACTGTATAGTGCGAAAAATTTACATTCGCGATGCCAGCTCATTATCGTGATGTCGCCGATGGACTACGGCATCGGCCCGACCCCAGTATTAGCAGATGCAGGTTAATAATGGCAGCCTGACTGTGCTGACAGGCTAATGTTTGCTAACTAGTGATGTAAGCTGATGTTACCGTCTTCTTACCCAACCCAACTGTTGACTAAATGTCTGTTATCACAACAGAACCTAAGTGTGTGTGTTCCTCCAGAAAGCACTGGAAACATGCCTTAAGGATTCAACAATAGTTAATGATTTAGCCAACTCAGCCAACAAAATGATTTGTCGAAAGCCGCTTAATCACACACTCCACTTTTTGTAACTTCCCAAGTAATAACAGTGATAATGCACTCTAAGGAAAACTGTGGAGTTGTAGAAAGGAACTATTTTTTTCTCAAGGAAATCTTTGACTCTGCCTTGTCTGTCATATTCCTGTAGTAGGACAACGACTGATTAGTTAACACTTCTTTATCAAACAAGTCGTCTTACTTGCAGTCTGTGTTTTCTGTATACTGCCGTTCTCTCTGAAGTTGTTTAAGTTTGGCTAGCTCTGTGCTGGCTAACACAGCCTCGTTGTTGAAAGAAAACCATACATCAGAGCGGCGAAGATGGTAGGAGAGATTGGAAGGTGGGTTACAAGAAAGGAAATGATTTTATTTGGTCTGGGGTGGTAACAAAATGGCCATTTTGTCAAGATACCAAGCTGTATTTCCTGTGTTGAGCATAAATTAAAAAGGGAAAAAGGAAACCTCTCGAAGCTTTCCACTTTGAAGCCGCTCAAAGCGAGGCTGAACTGTTGTGTATGACACAAAATGACTTTGGCGGGCAGACCAGGAGCCATGGAAGCCTGATTACAGTCTGCACATTGACAGACTCTCTTTGGCTGCTCAGCACTATAGGAACTGAATACACTGATTTGCTGATTGTGTTGCTTACACTGTGTTCACACAGCTGCTGTTAGACTCCTAATTCATGAGGTGGACAAAATAAGATAAACACAGGGCAATACTGTAGTCTTAAAGAACGTACCAGTGTGATATTTGAGTGTGATATTTGAGTGTGATATTTGAGGCTGTAGTTTGTTGTGTTTGTAGTGTTTTTATTAGTCTGACTTGTGGTCACTGTTAGGGGTGTGACGATACTCATGAGATGAGACAGTACCTCAAAGAAATGTTCAATCAAATATATGGCTGGAAAAAAAGTACAAGTCACAAAATGCAAAACAATATAGATGCATTTTGAAATGCTGCCTACATGAGTCCTTATCTCAGTTCAGACCTTCACAAGAGTGTATATCTGAAAAGGAAAAAAAAAACTTCTCTTCAGGATCCCAGAAAGCAAACAAAAAATGCTCAGTTTCTATTAGAAACATATTCAGAAATAAAAACTAAACTGAAACTAGCAAACCTGATCTTAAATATAATTCAAACTAAAGTGAAAGTCAAAACAAAAAGTCAAAACAAAACAAAAATAAAAACTAAACAGAAACTAAGCATTTTCAAAAATAAAAACTAAACAGAAACTAAGCATTTTCAAAAATAAAAACTAAACAGAAACTAAGCATTTTCAAAAATAAAAACTAAACAAAAACTAAGCATTTTCAAAAATAAAAACTAAACAGAAACTAAGCATTTTCAAAAATAAAAACTAAACAGAAACTAAGCATTTTCAAAAATAAAAACTAAACAGAAACTAAGCATTTTCAAAAATAAAAACTAAACAGAAACTAACAAACCTGATCTTAAATATAATTGAAACTAAACAAAAAGTCAAAAAAATAAAAATAAAACAATGGAAAATGCAAAACTATAATAACCTTTCTTTGTTGTGGCTCAAAAACTGACATCCCTAGAAACGTTTAGTCTCGTCTTATCCGGAGCAGCTGCAGATTTATTCTGTACTGTATGTTATGATCCAAAATTTTAATTGTCGTAGTTTTTTTAGCTGCAGTATGCTCTCGGGGGGTCCCTGCCTGGTGCAGCACTTGATTGCAAATCGACGTATGTTCAAATGCATCAATGACATTGATTAAGTCAATGAATCGTCTTACTCCGGGAATCCACTGACTCCGGCTACGGCACGTTACGACTGCGCCACGGTTCCCATGCGTCCATAGACTGTGCTGTATTAGATGCAACAGCATAGTTGTAGAGATGATGATCAAGCGTCCCCGTCTCTAACCTGCTGTTGTTGCATAACAAGTCTAGCTGATAGCTGGATGACTCCACTCGCTTCAAATTCCTCTCTCACCGCAGACTGATTGATCTTTATTTATCAGCAGCTCTGTTATGCAGTTGTGCCTGCAGACTGCTCACTTAACCTAAACAGCAGTGCTCTTTGCTGAACTCTGAACACCCATGCAGGGCAGACGTTTGCCAAATCCATGCATTTACTCTGGGCTGTATGATTGTGGTAAAAAAGCAAAAGAATTACCTTTCATTGTGATTCCTTTTCATGGTAAGAGAGGACACGAATTCTTTCTACACTTTTTGAATCACACGTGAAAATCATCAAGCTTTTCATATTCTTGGTAGTCTGTGCGGTGGCTAGTGGTCTTGAAGCGATTTTGGACGTAGTTCGCAGATTGACCTTCACCCGTCTTCAGCCAAACCGCCTCCATGCGTTCAACGATGAACGAGGCTGGTGTTGTCAGTGTTTTATCTTGATTGTTTTTGCAAAGTGAGTGACGTAACTGAGCCTACTCCATAATGTCCGCTGACTCATCCTTAAAACGACATCTAAGATAGGGATGCACTGAAATTTTTAGCTGAAGCTCAGACCGAATATAAGGAAAAACTTTACCGAATAAGGTTCTACACATGTTTCCCATTTATTTTTCCATTGCATAAATTAAATAGTGAAAATGTGCTTTTTACTCAGTGTTTCCCACAGGATTTGGAGAGACTATGTTGGGTGGGTCCGAGGCCCAAGAGGGTCCGGTAAAGTAAATGACATGTCCATTTACTTGTAATGGACACGCGTAATGTGTTTTATACTTTATGTGAATATAATTCAATTAATCTAATTTCCATACTGTATAGACAACTTGTTTTGAAAACTGTCCCGCGCTAAATTCATCAAGTCCGACCCAATTTGATACGTTTTGTTGTATGTGGTTCTCGTATGGCGTAACATGAAGACTTCACAGCCTCTCTTCAGGTAGGACTCTCATACTGCAACACTTGTCTTTGTAAAGAGACAAACTGACAGGATAAAGTCTCTAACCTGCCTGTCAGCTCACACTGGTCCGTGAATGTGTTCAGTTCTTTATATTTCTTTAATCCGGGAGTGTCCACCAATGAAAAGAATGAAAATGTCCTTTCATAACAATTAAGTCCATTGCTCACTGCCTGCTAACTTCGTTAGTCAAACTAAGATCACACTTTAATCCACATAAACAATATTTTCTCTTTTCCTGCACCATGTTGTACTTGTTTTTTTGTTACCGTGCTTGCTACAAAATAAAAGTGTCCCCACTTTTCTC
Source organism: Lepomis macrochirus (assembly GCA_024633595.2). Taxonomy (NCBI): domain Eukaryota; kingdom Metazoa; phylum Chordata; class Actinopteri; order Centrarchiformes; family Centrarchidae; genus Lepomis; species Lepomis macrochirus. The sequence goes on from JALXJV020000024.1 coordinate 3,954,216, forward strand.
TGTGTAGTTTTCAACCCTTTTTCGGTGTGCCAGGTAGGCTCGTCGCCGATGGGCAGGTAACAGAGGTGTCGTTACGCCAGTGCCTTAAATCCTGGGGTTGTATGGTAATGACATGAAATGCTGGTTTGTTGAATAACACGCAAGTTTTTATTCAGGCTGGCAATTGCCAGCCTGAATAAAAACTTGTGTGGAAAGATTGATTGTAGAGACTAACACACAGTCATACAGTATGACTGGATGTGATGCATGTGTCCATGGTGACACCTTTGCACACAGCTTGCTGGAGCTTTGCCAAGTCTAGAGTTATTCAGCTGGATCTGTCTGGAAAGCGGTGGGTGTGACATGGAGGAAACTCATATCAAGTGAGAGTTGTGTCTTGATTCGCCTGCGGTCTTTGTGTTTCAGGTGTGTCACCTTTCATGCTTGGCTCATTGTCATATTTAATGTCCCTCGCTTTAGGACACCTGCCCTCTTTGGAGTTGCAGAAAAATAAAAAAAAACTTGCCATGCAGTTTATTCATGAGGACGCGGACACTGAAGAAGTGCAGAGCCACATCACCATCAGATCTCCCCGTATTTTATCACTGATCGGTCCAACATATATATCAGGCAAAATGATTTGGCGTGGATGATTTTCAGACTTTGGCACTTCAGTTAGCAATAGCAGGAACAGTACAGTCAGGCAATCCACATCAAACCTGTCAGGAGAGATAACATAGTTTTTTGTGCACATTTTGTGATCGTTATCGTTTTCTGATACAGATATCTGAATGATTTCCCATCAGCATCCATTTCAAACAGCTGACCTGTGACTCAGACTTCTGAGGGTTGAGTAACTCTGCTATTCTGCAGGTGCAGGAGGACATGTTGCACAGAGCCTCATTGAAATGCGGCTTATCTCTTGTGTTTGTGGTATTGCATTACAAACAATTACTAGTATTTGTTTTAAGTAAACATTTGAGCAAAGCTTTTTCTTCTCCACTTCATTTTTATGAATTATACATTAGTCAAAGTTTAACTCTTTTGCTTTTGTCTTCCCACCCACACTAACATGGGTGTGTGTTATATGTTACTGCACAACTGTCACTTTATTTACAAAATTCAAATTTAATTTCAAATTCCAGTTAGGTCACAGATTAAATCATGAATAATTAGATTTCTGCCATGTCATCCCACCTAGCCTGTTATAAGTCACACAGAGAAACTGTCAGTGTACAGGGTACATATCTAATGTAGATGTATAAAATAAAAACGACAGGCAGCGTGTTCACTCTAAACGCTCAGCAGATGGGGGAGCCTGATGACCGGCTTTCACCAAATTTGGTTTAAAATTTGCGCCACATTTGGAGTCTAATGAAAAATCTTACTGTTTGCAGTTGCCATCTGTGTGGTGATCAATCCAGTGACAGCGTAGTAGTATTTCTGCAGGAGCTGAAAAAGATTAGATTTCATAACTGTTAGTTTGATCCAAACATTCTTAAGTCACATTCCAGCTACAGTGATGCATCCCATAAAGGACGACAGTCCTGAATGGTTGTGGTATGTATCGCTTTTTATTCCGTATGTGTGTACACCACGGACCGTAAACAAAGACGGAAAATGCATCTTCACTCCTTCCACTGTAGCAAACTGAGGCCAAAATATTCCGGATGCGGGCGCTGCCATCTTGTGCTGGTGACATCATTTGGAGCCAGAGTCTGCGCAGTAGTGATCGGGGTAGGCGCAGTATAGAGGTCCCTCCCATACACCTTGCAGACTCAGCTGTCATTACCTGAAAACCCTTTTTGTGGAGGGGGTGGGGTTTAGGGTCTATACTGCAGCAACTTTTTGGCACCTCTATGTAGAACTGCACCCTATTCACACTGTAAGTGCACCAAGAAGCATTCAAGGCAAGTTGAAATCCAGTTGTTCAAGTCACCTCTGGAGATTGTTAGTTTGAGAAGCATTTTAGATGTTGAAAAGGTGTAAATTCATCAGTCTGTCCAAAATACATACTTAATCTTACTCTGAAATTACACCAGTTTCTCTTTCCCATTAAAGCAACAAGGAACAGCGACTCCAGTGATTTCTAAACATACGATCAAACACAAGATCTGGCCCACGCAGATGCGTCTATGCCACGAGTGTACTTGAAGTGTGAGTGGGGCCCTAGTTAACAGATGAGTTGTCAAGCAAATCCTATTTATTAATAGACATTTTATGACAAATGGCCAAGTTCAGACATTAGCAGCGATGTTGAAAACACTGTATTGAAATGTGTTGTCAAATGATTTGGTGTTGATCCCTTCTACTCATTTAATTTAAAGCTCTGAGATGAGAGATGAGATCTCTGCGCTCACAGTAACCTGCTTAGTTTTACTTCACAATCAATCTGTTGGATTGGCATTGTAAACTTTTGTCACAAGTAAATGCATTTGAAAATTAAGTTGTGCCATACAAGTTGTTCTTTTAAAATATTAAATTAATTTTTGCTTTATTGGAAACCTGACTTATGGCCTCAGCCCATATTTATCGCAGAAATCCAATTATCTTTTAGCCAATCAGATATGACACATTATGCAAACTAGTATGTCGGTGAAATCAGTTATTTCAAAATGAGCTTCTGTACCTCCTGTACAAACATCTGAAGCAGAAATACTCACCTGTTCAAAGGGTTAGTGTTTAAAACAAACATTTGCATCATGGTTGCGTAGTCTTTTATTCAGTTGGTGTCCATCACTGTTTGAAATTTGCATCACACCAGATCTGGCATTAGTCTGATGCCAGAAGTCAGTCCAGGGTTATTGATGATAAGGAGGTATTACTGCAGCTCCCTGCTGACACCGACAGACTTAGAGCTTGTCATTCGATTTCCAGTTTTATGAGCTAGCACAAGGCTGGCAGTGCGCCCTGACATTACATAGGGAATGTTCTCTGGGACTGTTTGGTTTGATAAAAGAGTTGATTAAAGGCAACATTTATTCCAAAAAAAGATAGACAAAATAATTTCCCAGATTCATAACGTGTTTTTATCTAATGAAATATTCTGTTTCAGTCCATATTTTTTGGCGTTGAGCCTTTTGAAAAACATTTTTATTGCGGTCTAAAAAAGGTTTGCCCTCCTGCTTGCTGCACACATCTGTACTAATGTGGTATTCTAGCAGCATCTAACAGCACTATAAATAACATATATAACCACAATAGCGACTAATCTAATTCAGCTCTAGTAGTTTATTTATGACATTGTTACTAGGTCACAGTTCCGTCCTTTCCTTTCTGTAACTCACTTTTGTGTTAATAGAATATTTTGAAAGGTGCGTAGGTGTCGAAACGCACAGTGGTAATTAGTTTATCATGGCACAGTCACTGTGTTGCTCTGTGCTTTCTCATTTCTCTGAGTAATTTCTGGTTTTGGGAAGTAAATTAGAAGTCTTTGAATCTTGTTGACATTCCATAGATTGCTTTTGTACACGTGCACATGTTGTCGACATCACTGGATTAGAGTTATAATTAGCATACTTCTCCATAGAGAGATCTGGGTTTAGTTTGTGCTGAGAGTTATTTCAGGAGAAAGAATTGGTATTTTTCTGGTGTGTGAGGCCTGTGTGTCGCTCCCAGCAGACTCATTTTGTGGCTCCTCCCTCAGTGGCAGGATGTCCTGCTTTAACTGGCTCAATAATCCCCACCCTGCCTGACTATTGGCTGCCTCCATTTGCTCTTTCTCACTGTGTGTGTGTGCGTTTTCTCATTCTCGTTGTGTGTGTGTTCCTGACACACCTACGGGTCTTCATCCACTCATACCATTTTACTGCAGAACATAAGGCCGTGCTAGACACATCAAGTCTGCATGCGTCGGCCCTGGTGTACTGCATCAGCTGATTCATCAGAGTGTGCTAAAGGGGTTGGATAAGTCACAAATTATTCATTTGATTGTACACACTATGCAATCTCAAACACACTCAGTTGTGTTGTGTGTGTAATCTCACTGACAGAAATCTTGTGGATATATATTTTATTCTCTTTAAGTTTGAAGGTCCATCTTGAACCCAAACAAGCACATTGTTTTGCTACAAATTTACGAGGTGCGCAGCGATTTTGGCCTGTGATGCACAATTTGGCGATTCACGTGGAACGACTAACTTGGCCACTTGACCACCAGTGTTTTAACTCTTGCTTATGTCATATTGCTTTGGAAAAATTTCAGGAATAAAAAAGTAAGCTACAGAACTGAAACAGTGCACTACATGGAGTTCCCTCTCCAGGTTCCAATGATTTCTGTGAATGCCAGAACAGTTCAGAGCAGGTGAGGGATCAGGAATAAATTGCAGTCACCTCGAAACAAAAAGCAAAAAAAATCTTGTTTCATAATTTGAACCCAGAACACCGCTCCCACATGCGTCCACAAATCCCTAGTTAGTAAGGGAGAGGCGACTTGAGCATTTCCATGTGTGTTTTGGGAGCTGGCCTACTTTCTGTTTGTGTATTGTCTCTGTGTTTCTTTGCTCCCGTTTTAGTTCCCTTGGTAAAGCCCCACAGTCTCTCTTGTTCTCTCTGAGTCAACATTTAATATCATTCAATTCAGCTTTATTGTCATTAACACAATGTGCTGGAAGACATACTTGCCATAAAATAAATACAGATAAAGACAAAAATATAAATAATATAAAATATAAAAAAATATTTATACAAACTTGTTTTGAATGAGGTAGTCTGCTTAAACATGGCAGAAGTGGGGAGGGGGGGAGCAAGCAGTGTAAAAGGAGAGCTCTAATAAATCTTTGCAAATGGCATTTAAATATTGCAGCAGTGCAAAAGAAAGTTGTTGGTAGAGTTCAGTGGGCCAGGTAGCCAGGTTCAGATGAGTAACAGCTTGGGGAGGAAGAGTTTAACCCCAAGTCCACGTTGGTCTTAATACTCTTGGAAACAACTCCTTTATTTAACAATGGGATAATATTTTAGTTTTATACTAGATTTCCATCCTTTGTATTGGGAGGAAAAGTGTATTCTCTGTGTGGATGAATGCTGCCATTAAGCAGCATGCAGGGCTACAGACGGAACTAAGCTGAAAGACAGGCCTGTGGTGGTTACATAAGTCGGCCTTTGTCGTGTCATTGTGCCTCTGTGATGAGCCTGGCCCTGGCCAACAGTGGAAATGGCCTCATTAACCTGCAGAAAATCAACATTTAACACATCTCACCGCTGCTTACCAGGAAGTTATGGACTCATTTCAAGACCAATCTGACAATAGAAACACGTAACGTACTGTAATAACTAATAGATGTTTCTCATACTTGATATCTAACATTGTGTACTTCTGATTTAATGTCTACATCAGCACTGCAAACATTGACCTGTAAATGGAAGTGAGTCATCAAATTAGTCAAATTCATAGTTGTAACTGTGGTATTTAAAGCAGGTAGCATAAAGACTGGAAGGAGAGACAATTGCTGGCGTGTTTTTGTCAAAGGCTGGTCCAGATCCAACGCTGCCATAGCTGGGGATGCAACAGTCATATACTGATATCGGATGTCAGCCTGACACTGACTCAAATAGCTAGATTTGGTATCTCGACAAGGGGGAGGATCTAATCAAATACGCACATGCTATCAGGAGTGTTCTGGTAGATCTGAACATTTAGCTAAAAGAGCTAACATAGCGTTTTGTTCTACAAAGGTAGGAAGCAACATTTAGGTCAAGTCTGATGTTGCCTTACACACAGGGCTGGGCGATATGGCCAAAATTGTCATCACGATAAAAACATTTCATATCATTCGAAATCGATAATTATCACAACATATGTCAAGTGAAAATTGAAGAAACCAAATGGTTAATTATGTGGTTAAACTTTTCTTTATGGTCAGAATGTGACAAACAGTTGATGCCAAACAGTGGCTCACTTCACAAATCTGGGTTGGAACATTCAAAACTATTCAGATAAAGTCTGTTTTCAACAAATCTGATTAGTAAATCTTTTTTCAGGCCTCCTTTTCTTAACAAAATACATATCTTTAGTAGAAAGTGCTAATTTGTGCTAATTTGTCTGGATTCAAATGAATTAAACCAATATTTATTAACAGTATATTGAACATTTATTATGTCATTGAGGAAAATTATATTGCGATAATTATCATTGTTTTATTGCCCAGCCCTACTTACACATAAAAGAATGATTCCAAGTCAGCCAGCTTATTCATTTTAGTTGCCAACTTTACACATGCCCCTATCTCTGAAGCTGATTCTCACACAGCTGATCACAGCTGATTCCCGGATGCGCTGAAAGCTAACTGGCTAGTTGTCAGAGGTGTATTCTTCCTCTTCTGATGGAGCCTAGTTGTTTTGCCCTTAGAAAGGTTAAAAATGGCTGTAACACATGCACACATGACATTAATAGCAGCGCTGATCCCTAACTCCCAATCAAGAAAAGCACAAGCACATTTCACACATTTCCGTGATGAAGCTATTTATTGAAAATAGTGAAAAATGTCTTATCACAAGTTCCCAGAGCCCAAAGTGATATTTTGACATTGCTTGTTTTGATATTCTCCTCGTATTTAATGATTTATTTATTTTTGATTTTCTGTTGGTCTGCCAGTTGATTAATCAAAAAGTTGTTTTGAGCTCAATATTTGAGAATTAACTAAAAATTTGAATGTTTAGACATAAAGTTAAAAAGATCAAGTTGATGTCCTGAAGTGATCAAAATGATTTCAGGTGCCGTTCTATGACTGTACATACCACAGACTGTACATTTTCATTTAACGTGATTATTTCAACAAAGTGTACACAAAAAGAAGGAAAAATGTGTGCTGATAAATAAACTGGAAAGGAGCTTATTTAAAGAAACAAATGGATAACAAACAATCTGAATAACATGGACTGACCTCTGTATTGATCCCTCATCTTGTCTCTCTGCAGTGGAGGGTGAAGGTCAAGGTCGCATTCTCCAGCGGTTTCCTGAGAAAGACTGGGAGGACAGCCCGTTCCCACAAGGCATAGAGCTGGTAAGTCAACACTTACTGACATGTTCCAGCGCAGCTCAGTGGCTAGAACAAGGCATGTAACCCTGTCAGGGGTGAGGGGTTCAATCTGTTGGGCAGCTCAGTGATCGGAGACGCTGACTGCCAGTGTTACAGGAGTTATAGTAGGGACTGATGCTTTCATCACACTCTGAAGTGGACGAGAGGTTTTTTTATGGTGATCGCAGAGCATCAGTTACGGATAAGTGCGTCTGTTGGAAGGTTTTAACAGAAATAGGGGAGTCAGCAGGGCTAAAGTCCTGTTGTGTTGAATGGCGCCTTTTATGCCTATAATGAAACTGAGTTCTTGTGGTTTGTCTGAAGTATATCGCCTTCAGGTTATTTAGAGAAAGGAAACAAGTTTTTCCTACACCAACAAGCAAGGAAAGTTTTGAACTTGAGAATTATCATGGACCGATGGAACCCTGATAAGAGGCTGAGTTGTGTGCCTCCATAAGGATGAATTTTACATCCACTGGAGGAAGTTAAATCTACTGCTGAAACTCTGCCACTTCCTTCACAATTAAAACATTTTAATGTGAAGGCAATGATAGACCTTAACTGTGAAACAGGAAAGGCAGACAGTGGCTTTCGTGGTTAGCTATTCTTACCAAAAACATACTCTTTGCCTTATTTTTAGATTTCAGATATTTTTTATTACTATTATTTTTTTTATAACACACACAACCACACTTTTACTGTTTTATCTAGTTAGTTAGTTAATGAAATGTATAAAATGAATTGTTGTTTTGTAATTTAGAATCAGAATCAGAATCAGTTTTATTTGCAAGGTATGTGTACACATACGAGGGATTTGACTCAGGATTGCACATTGTTCACAATGTGCTTACTCATGCAATAACACAATAATAAAATCAAACACAGGCTCCAACAATTATTTGTAGCTCTGACAATATTGTTGTTTTACATTCATGCCAATAAAGCTGAATTGAATTGAATTTTATGTTCACTAATCTTTCTATTTTCTTTCTTTTTTTTGCCCATTCTTCCCATTACCATCTGATTTTACCTCATGTCCTTATTTCCTGCCTGGACTCAACTCTGCCATTGCCTTTCCACCCCCCCACCCTCTCTCTAGTTTTGTCAACCCAGTGGTTGGCAGCTGGTTCCTGAGCGGCAGCCTGCTTCCTTCTTTGTAGCGGTTTTGACAGATATCAACTCAGACCGTAACTACTGTGCCTGCTTCACCTTCTGGGAGGGCCTGGACAACCCACAGGTGAGACAGACGTCAGCTGTTGAATGTTTTGGGTACCCTCATCCTGCCCTACTAGTTTTGAGTTGTTGATGCAGCAACAAGGACATACTCCCTCCCCTGGTCATCCATCTAGGCCTTAAGACTGACACGCTGGGAAATTCTTTATAAAAAAATTACTTTGTATCCAAAGAAGATTGGAAATGCATCCTGAACTGCACAAATATTTAAAAAATGCTCTTTGAATTAGCACAATTTATAATAGTAGGTGGAGAAAATATATATTTAAAAGATGGTAAAGCTGGGATAGGTAACGTAGGGGAGAAAGTATCCAACCGAAAAAATCCCACTCCCCACAAACACATTTTCATGCATGTTTACTGGCCAATAAAAGCTTATTAGCTTTGTTGGAACACTTACTTGGCCAGGAAGCACTTCTACTCAGCACTGTACCTCAGTCCCTCAGTTAATGAATGCACAAAGAAGGATTCACATATGTGTTTGGGGATTTATACACAGTATAAATATCAATACACATAAAAATATGTAACATTGTATATAAATGTAAAACAAATCGACAAATGAAAAAAATAAAGTAAATATATATATTTGAAAGTATTTGCATTTTTCACTCAAAACATATTTGGACATTGCTACCAGGGCTTGACATTAACTTTTTTGCTCACTAGCCAATGTGGCTAGTGATTTTCCAAAGCTAATAGCCACGCAGCATTTTCACTAGCCAAATTTTTGTTTTTGGGAAATTACATTTTACATGATTAAAGTTGACAATGGCGTGCTAAAATGTATTAATATTATCATTAGCTCTGATAAGGTTGTGTGTAAAGCTCCTTTTTTGAAAACATGTAGTCTATTAGATAAACACATTAAAATAGTAGCTTCTTATCAGATATAATAAAACTGCTGGGTGTAAAAGTTAAACTAAAAAAACTGAAACTAAACTGAAAAAACAATTAACCAGAATCATTTGCATCTGCCTTTCCTCAGACCTCTGACTGGATTTATGTTTATCATCATGAAGCCCTGGTTGCTCTGAGTTACTATACAAAACAAGTTTACAGGTCTTTTCTCCAGATTGTTCTCATACAGACGCATCTTCTGCTTTCCTGGCATGACAACTTTTATTAAAACATAGATTTATTATTTTAATAATCAACTCTGGAAATGTAGTTGTAACAGGACGATTTAATGTGATATAAAGGCAGCTCTGCTAGTAGTAACACCACGTCCCTTAATCATGAAAATATCTGTAATCTTATTGCATTTAAGGGCCCTTTCCTCCTGCTATTTCTCTTTTCTCTCGTTCTGCTGTGCATTTCTTCTCCACACTGGTCGGCCACGCACTGACTGGCCGCTGTGTTGATCGCGTGTGAACAGATTCAACTTTTATATTCACTTTGACAAAAGTGTGGACGTCATATTTCGCGTGCGCACCCTCGCGAGAGACTACAAGACTACAATTTTTCAACACGCCAAAGTGGCTAGTGGGAGTGACTGTGTTACCCGCCACGGGCGAAATCCACCCGCATTTGGCAGGTTGGCGGGTGTTAATGTCAAGCCCTGATTGTTACATTCAGATGCAAACTGTTGAAGTTGCATTTACAAACTGCTTGCCATGTGTGAACTTTTTAAGGCTACATTGCTGGGGGCTCAATTTACAATTGCAATTTTTTCAATGGTGAATTATCTATAGCCAATTACGTGACTCCATCCACTGCAGTCAATCACATAAGCACAGATTTATGGTTGTCATCAGATCTTATATTTGGTGTTCTCTATGTTTACTTGCAGAAGGCTAAGGCCAGCGAGGCGGATGAGGCGGATGAGGAGCCGGCTGTCGTCCAATCAGCTCAGGTCTTTGCCCCCAAGAGTCTGGTGCTGGTGTCTCGGCTGGACTACACCGAGGTGTTCAGGGTACGACACACACAGCAGCTCCAACTGCTCTACCAGTTCTACATCTTTTGGAAAATGACACATTAGCACATTCTTTATCATGTGGGACACGGGCTAAATCACTATAATATAAAACACAAACATTATTTTTTTTAGAAGGTACTATGTAAACATTATTATTTATATGCTAAATAGTAGGGGTGTGACGAGACGCTTAGTCCATGAGAAGAGACGAGATTCAAGATTGGGTTCAAGAGATAGAGAAGAGATGAGATTTTAACACTTTTTTAAAAAAAATCTGTAAATATGAAAATTTTGAGCATTAAAGACTTTATTTGCTGCATTCTGATGAATTTTTCTGCACCCGTTTATGGTGATTTTTTTATTTATTTATATAAAGATAAACAAAAAATTCAGGTGACAGTTCAAACTCTAAAGCCTGACAAGATCTGTTTCTCCTATAGATCAACTTTTCTCATGTAATATCATCCCTACTGAGTCATGATTTAGTCACTTCAATGATAAATTATTAAATTTTAATTTAGATATAAACTCCTGGACTTTAATAGCTCCTGTGGTTTAAAGCTTTCTACACTTTTAAAATCTCTCCCACATATCATGTGTTCTCTGATATGTCCAGAATAAAGGCAGAATATTACCAAACTAATGGTGCTTTCAGACCAAAAGCGAAGCGAGCGTTCGGGGCAGTGAGTTTACAAACAAAGCCGATGCAAAGAAGTGTAGAGCTGTGATTTCCTGTCGGGCGACAGTGATGAAACAACTTCAACTCAAGCGAGAAATTCGCATGACGCTGAGTCGCGATAGCCTCTCAACGTTGAGATTGTCTTTACGTCATCGACAGCTTCAGAGCGTGGTGTGGAGAGGGCCAGGCAGAGTGGACGATTGAAATCTGCAGGCCGGCTGAGAGCTGCTGAACTTGGGCTAGAGGAGCAGGGAGCAGCGCTCCAGCTTTTGGACAAATAAACACCCGTAGTCAGAATTGATTACGCTAAAATTAGCTTTTTACTTTAGTTTTTGGGATTACAACGTTGATTTATCTTCAGTCAAGCTTCTCAGCAGCTAGATTCCGTGCACATCTGGTTCCAGTGTTGTTAGCGTTTGGAAATTGCCGGGAGAAATGAAAGCGAGGAGGTTGAACTACCTGGTGAGTTCAGAAAACGTGTATGGAACTTTATTCCAGCTGTCGTTGTACTTTACTGTGACCAAGTTAGCATAGCACAGCCCTGATAGATCCGAACTCCATTCAGAAAACAAACATTTTAGAAGTTGTTGTCCTGCTGTCTTGTTGACAGACCTGACAAAGCATGAATTCAAATGTTTAACAAATCTGCATCATAGTGTAGTTATTTCAGCATCAGTTTAGTCCGTTTATTGCTGTTTAATCACAGCAAAAATATTAACTTTGTGCAATTTGTGTTTATTCACGTTATAGCGTTGTGTGTGAACTCTCCAGGGATGTCCAGTGATAAAACCCCAGCGAGGAAAGCGTTATTACGTTATTTATTGGTAGTGACGTCATCCCCTTCAAACCGTTTGACCAACGTTGGTAATGTTGCATGTGAAACAGAAAGTAAATGAAACACAAGCTCAGATAAAGTGCAGCTCCAAACAGAGCACGCTGGCTTCAGTTTTTATATGTTTTATTGCTAAACTCGACCAGCGCTGTTACCACTCGTCACAGCTGTCTGCACTCACAGTGGGAGTGGGTTACGCCGGTGTCAGTCAGCTGGGCGATGATGATTTGTATTTCACTGCATCAGAAAATTAATGTGTGGCTTGACAGCATGTGAAAAATGTCACTTGCGTGATTCTCACAAGACAACTTTTTACCTGAAGAGAAATACTATCACAATTTAATCTCGTGAGATTTTGTCACTCCCCTACTAAATAGCATTTAATGATAAAATGTTTTACTACATGATCTAGATTTTTTTAAAATAATACAGTAATAATAATAACTTCCTTTACTTTTGATATTGTGTACAGTAAAGAGGTGATGTTTTGGCCTGTGGCTTGTTGACCCTTGACCTCTGTGTCCTTCCCTCTTGATTGAACAGAACTGCCTGGGTCTTATCTACACCGTCCATGTAGATGGCCTGTCTGTCCCGTTGGAAACGGTGATTGGAAATCTCCTCACTTGCATCATCCCCATCGCTGGAGGCTCCCAGGTAACTGCTGACCGCTTAGCTCTCTCTCACACCTGCACAAATACACTGCCCTACAAAGGGAAAAGTCAGCGATGGTGATTTGATGTCATACAGACCACAGCTGTTGAGCAGCAAGAAAAAAAGGGGACTCTTATATTCTTTAGTGCCATTTCTTATGCTGTTACAATTCCTTGGCCTTGCCGGGTGGTATACACTCCTTGTGTTACTCCATGCCTTGCTCAGCAGCGCAGCTCATTCAGGCGGTAAGCAGTGTAGAGGAGTAGAGCTTGGCGCAGCCTGCCAGTATATCTCCCTGTTCAGCATGGACAACTAGAGCTGACGGCTGACATCGCTAAACTTGCATCCGCGTAAGCTTTGTTCAGCAGAAAAATATTAGCTGTTGTTGGATGGGTTTGGAGCCCGTATCACGTCATGGTTATGCATATGCATTATAACCTGCCTGCACATTTCTGCGTGCGTGCACGATGGAATAACTTATAGATTGCTATCTAGAGGTTTAAAATCACACTCATCTTCTTGTTGAGTGTGAATCATCTTTTGCTGATGGGCCCTCCCATATGCAGCTCAGTCAGACGTCCTGTAAACACACTTTAGTGTAGACGTTTTAGCATCATTTCACTTCATTTTCATTGTCATGGGCTTACTGGGAGAAACTTCAAAACTATGCGAAATACATAGCCTGGCGCTTGTGGCTGATCTGAGCCACTTGACAGATATAGACCATACATTTTGTAAGCCATGTTGGCCACGGAAGAAAACAACAATCCCTCCTTTTTATTTGTTTATAACCAGATAAACAAAACAAAACATGTTTGTGTTTTATTTTACATAACATGTCATATCTGACATACCAACTCAATACCTGCAACCAAGCTGTGTTGATTTCTTAGTGCAGTTGCTGGATATACAAAATAACTTCAACAATGAGCGACACTGTTTTTCCTTCATGCTCACGTTTCATCATTGTATTTTACATGAGAGCTCGTTTAAATTTTTACCATTTACCTTCCCTCCTTTCATTCATTGTCTTCATTTAGTTTGTTAGAACAATAATTCTTTTAATCTCACCACATCTTTTTGTGTTTTCATCATTTTTTTTTCAAGTAAACTTATCATCCCTTTTACCCTTATTCATGCCCACGGTGCACACACAGTAGGAAGTGTCTATGTCCTCTAAATGCACATCAGTTGAACCTTCCCACTGTGGTTTCCAGATGCTATAATCCATGTGTGTCATTTGTGTGCGCTCTACTGTACACTGGTTCCTCTGTGTTACAGATAAATGAGTCCCCAGTTTGTAGTTTAGACAAGGTTCCTCAGGCCCTGGCCTGTGACTGGCTGCTGGCCTGTCTCCAGGTAACTTTCCCGTTCTGCAACCTTCACCAATCAATAAGCAGCTCAATGTTGTTGAATCTGTAAATCAAACAGACCGGAGTTGTTTTCTTTTCTTTAAGGAATGTGTTCTTTCTTGCCGTCATTTCAAATCATGCGTGATTGATGGCGCTTCAGCTATTTTTGACCTGCTTTTTTTTGTGCCTTATGTAATCCAATATTTGATCATGTTAATCATTTCATTTATTTATTTTTATATCTCTTATGTTTGTCATTATCTTGATTTGTTGCTGCTAGTAATAAGTATTTAAGAACACTGATTATTTTGAAGTTGTTTCCTCACTCTCTACAAACGCACACACACACGCACGCACACACACACACACATTCAAACCCGTTGCTGTGCAGGTCGTAGTTCAGTTGCTGGGTGACCATATGGGACAGCAGATGGCTTCCTACCGGGCAGCGCAGCCTCTGAATGAGAGAATGAGATCTATTCAGGATCAACACACACATAGTCCCAAACAACAAAGGCTAATGTGCAGCTCTTCTAACAGACTAACATCTGAAAACACAAACACTCATCGGTGCACATGGCAAACATAAAGCTCAGTGCGTTATCATTCTCCATCATACTGATGAATTCTGACTAAACTGTTATCAGAGGTGTCGTTATAATGTAAAATGCCAGGCACACACAGTCTCCCAGTTTGTTTCACTCAAACAGATAACCATCTTCTGTATATGCACCCAGCTCATGGCGGCCCTTATAAATAAGTTTGTACTGTTTCCAGCCAAGCACAAACAGTTCTGTACTTCGACTCAAGAGGAGGACACGTCACCTAGAAACGAGAAACACACACCGACACACTTACATTCCTGTAACCGTTTTATCGCACAGGACTTCTCTGTCGGCCTCGCTAAATGTCCGTCATTACCACAAGTCTATCTGCCCAAACACACGCACACAAGCAGAAATAATTTCTGCTGTTAGACGCGTGTGACAAACGCTGTCACACGCCAAACAGCTTTTGGCACAGATAATCCTTTAACCTTTAGCAAAGTCTACATGGGACTTGTATCATGTGATGTGTGTGTGTGAATAATATAAATTTTATGCGAAACACTTTCTTCCAACTGGCACATTAGCTCAAACATTTTTACCTGATAGAATCCTGAAATGTGTTTCTCTTAAAGTGACTTAACAGGCATTTGTTAAGAGATTCAGAGTGAATCCTGCAATTTCCACCTTACAGGATGTAGGGTTAGAGTAAAACTCTATATTCAAACAGGTTTGGAAACTGTATTAGATTTCTCACACAAGACCTGATCTCAAGTCATCGTTTGCTAAACCCTTTTCCTGAACCGCTATTGGCCAATCGTAGCTAGGGAAGGCAGATCTGTCATACATGGGGCTGTAGTAAGAGGGATTGGGATGGTAGTTTCTTTTTTTACCCTCCAAACCCCAAGATATAAGACAAAAAGTGCGATGAATGGATTTAAGAGTGTTTCTCTGCTTAATGTAAGCTGCAATGTTAGCGTTGGCCTACAGCAGTAACTCAGCAAATTCCAAGGCCAAGTATTATTCTACTTTTATTGTTGGGTCACAGTGTCACGTTCGCCACACTCACTGGTTAGTCCTCATCCTAAAAGCCTTTGGTGTAACATTAAAAGTTCTTATTGTAAATTTAATTTGTACTAGCTGAGAACGGAAAGCTTGACAAGCGTATCAACAGTAACGAAGGGCTTAGTGAATGAGCTACAGTTGCATGCAGGATGTCAACATTATTTGAGTGACTAAAAGAGGTCCTGCCATGTAACCCTGGACTACCAGGTTTCATATGGAGCAAACTGCTGAGCAGCGTGGGAAATAACTAAACTGACCGAAGTGTGTGGGTAAGACAGCTTGATCAGGAGGACGTTGCAACACTCCAGTTATTTATCTGAGTAGTTTACACAACCCGATTGTGAAGTGAACTCCAGGCTGTTGGTCTGATGTGAGAAGCGCTGCGTTACAAAGGCAGAGCAGGAGGGATGGCCTTGCGGTTAGGAAGACCACCCTTAACAGAGAGAAGTGACAAACCGTTGAGTTTGTACGCATCCTTTCTCATCAAGCCCTCTTGAACAACATAGTGAATCCCCGCAGTCTGCACGCGACCCTGACCTATGACCTGTGTGTGTGTGTGTGTGTGTGTGTGTGTGTGTGGTAGTGTTGGAATTCCCCATGGTTGGCGATAACTCGTATTTAGTATGGAACAAAGTCAGTTGCTCATTGAACCATCCATTAGTGATTGAGCTGTTACAGGAATATGCTTAAATCTCTAAAATTAAGTAATGTGGCGGAAACAGTCCCCGTTTCTGGACACTCTCTGTCACACTGCCAGACGCTCAGACCGACTTGATTTAGAGTAACATATTCGGTAAAGGCATAACTGAGAGAAACCTGCCTCAAACTGAAAGTTGCACAAGTTGTTCTGCTGGAGGTCATCACCACTTTCTGTCAGTCACTACATGACAGGACATGTTAGCTCTCACGTAGCCTGTGAACTTCAGTTTCTCCCTTTACCTCTTATCATGGCTTGTGTCTGTGGGTTTGCGGTTGGAAGGTGACTGCAGAGCAGGAATTCTGCTGTCTCCATATCACTTTCTGTACCTGTTGTGGGTTTATAACCGGTCACATGGTGTTAAAAATGCAACGCCGTGGTCAGATGTTTAGTTCGACGAATATGTCTCCGCTGTAGAAGTTCCCTTATCGCACAAGTGTGATTTCAAAACCATATTATGGATGTAGGAGTTCATACATCTAATTTAATACATCCCCTTTTTAACTCTCACAAGAAAAAAAGAAAACCTCGTGCTCAGTCAGGCTCCTCCTCCGTACCTTCGTAGTCTGAGACCTTGAATGAACTGCGCTATTAAAAATAATTCCCCCTCTATTACTATTATTACTGTTATATATGACAAATGAACCGAACCAGTATTTGTACTGTTGTTTGTCTCCCTTTGTGATTTTTTTTTTAAAGTTAGGAGTGAAATGACATAATAAATCATGTGTTGCTGTTATTGTACTGCAGAATGCTTAACAATGCCTTTACTTTATTTTGCACTTGTGTCCGTCATGCCTTATGTTGCACTTCATCAGTTGGCATCCTGCAGTTCATGTTTATCATGTTATTGTTTATGCAGCTTACTTGTTTTGCTGTGCTGCTACATTACATAGTCATATTGTTGTCGGGTTTGGGCATCCTGTGCCCTGACTCCTGTTATTTCTAACCTGTGTCTTATCTCACGGGGTGTTTGTGTGTGCGTGCGTGTGTGTGTCTGCCGGGTGCTTGTGTAGCCGGGCCAGGAGGAGAGAGAGGAGAGTTTGGTACGCCAGCCTGACTTCATTCTTCCCTCGGCACCAATCAGCTCTGAGCTTTCTTAGCTTCCTTTTTCGCCACCCATTCCCCTCAGCCGATCCACTCACACCCTCCTGTGGCAGGAGAACCAATCGAAATGCTTTGATACAGACTCAATATGTGACCACCGACTGATCATTCAGTTCATATTAGGGCAATCTGAAACAAGCCTCTTTTCCCATATGTTGCTGATTGACATGGTGTGTTTCCTGTGGTTCTGTTGAGGATCTGAGATTGAAACTACAAATAGTAGTAAAGTTTAGGTTCCGCAGTACATTTTCAGATTAGTCTTTAGCATAAGTAATAAGTAAATTTAAACATTTAGAAACTTTTAATTAATAGTTTATAACATGCTGTAATGTAATTATGAGGACATTTTAAGTGTTGGTACTAAACTAAGGGTTGATAGCTTAAAACTAGTTTACTACTCTTGTAAGCTTAGTAAAGATATTTTCTGTGAGTGTTTGCCTTTATTTTATAGGAAAGAGGGAGAGAGACCGGGGGCGACACGCAGCAAAGGGTCGCAGGCCGGATTTGAACCTGGCCCCTGCAGTAAGGACTTGCTGCATCAGAGCCGTGCTGTTATTAATAAACATATGCAAACCTTCAGCCTATCAGAACTGAGTATTCTCTCCGGGGTGTGGAAGTTAACGCTTCGCACGTCCGCCTCTTTTTAAAAAATCTCAAATCTCAAGAGCCAAACTTGAATTGAACACACCTCATGATCAGTTGCTGGATCACATTATTGAATTGCTAACAGCTTGTCCGTGCTCGCTGACGCTTTTGCTGCTGCCGCAGACAGCGTGAAATACTGCTGCACTTTTCCCTCCCATCTAGCCTTGTACACACCAGCCATACTGACTGGGTTATGTACAATTTTAAGCCATAATTATGTAGCCCAAACTAACATAGGCAGTCTCATTTTTCAAATTATGGATGGCTTAACAGGTAAAGCATAACCTGAAATACTGTGTTCAGTAGCATCTTGTGCTGCATTGCTTAGTTGTACTGTATTTTTGTGCTCATTCCGTAATGATTTGTATCTTTGCAGTCTAAATCATCCCCATTTCCACTCCCATATACGCTTGTTATCCAAACCACACACAAATCAATATTAATTGGCTTTGTCCTCGGTCTGGAGCACAGTAGATTTCCAGATTTGCAACATCAATTTGGTCATCTGTACTGGAGAACGTAGTGATTAGACACAGTGTGGTACAAATTAGAGATCCTGAATTATCATCCCTTCAATAAGCAGCGTCTGTGCTGTTGTAATCTCTTTGAGACAGACACTTTTTTAACCTTTCTACCGATTGCCAGTCAGATCAGATAAGAGTTTCAAACTGTTAAATGTAATGTAATGGAAATTTTATCCCAAGACACGCTTGATGGATCATCCATACAGGTTCACCCAGATCAACCTCCTTTCGCTTTGTGCTAACATAACGTCTGCAGTGGAAAATGGCCTGTGCATGACACATGTCGCTGGGATTTCTCTCTCCCATAAAGGCTGGTGGTTTGCTGTAAGGCCGTTGGCACGGAGTCCTGCCCAGCTCCATTCGTGTCCCGATCGGCTGGAATGGCTTGTGTTTTATTTCTGATGTACCTGCTAAGCTTCTGGGATTCTCCATCTCTCTGTCGCTGCTCACACACACACACACTGCTCCCTGGACACGCTCAACTGTGATTAAACCACGCTGTCAACCCCTGATTTTACTGAGAAACAGCAGGACCTCTTTGGCTTCCTCAGCTCCCTCTTTCATCTTTCTTTTCTCTCCTCTCTCTTAATCTATAGAGGACTATAACGTTAGGTGCTGGCGACCGGCAAGTTATCCAGACTCCCATCGATGACTCACTTCCTGTCAGTGGGAGCAGTGTGGCCCAGCTCTTCAGACAGCTTGGTACGGACAATTATATTATGGAATTAATTTTACACCTGTTCCCTTTTCCATTTTTTCACATGTAAATTATCTGACGCCTCTTTGTAACATGTTGTCCTTTCAAAAATAGAGGAATTAAAACCTCTGGCACTACCCCTACATGTCTTTTCAATGTTCAGCCACAGCAGGCTTTTTTTTAGATTATCAGTTGAACTGGATCACTAACTTCAGCTCATTCTGAATTTGGTCTCTGTCCTGGACTCCCCGTGATGTCTTACCTGTGCTCTCCTCTCCCTCAGGTATAGTCAACGTGTTGTATCTGTTCTGCGCCGCCCTGACGGAACACAAGATCCTGTTCCTGTCCAGCAGCTACCAGAGACTAACAGACGCCTGCCGAGGATTGCTGGCCATCATGTTCCCCCTCAAATACAGGTGCGATTCCAGTCCTCAGTCTCTCAGTGCTGTGTCTTTAGAGGTTTCTCCGGCTGTTCTCTTTTATTTGTGTTTTATTTCCGACAGATATTTGTAAGCATGATTGATATAATTGACAGCAGATGCGCTAAATCTCTTCCTGTTTGTGTCCCGTTCAGCTTCACCTACGTTCCCATCCTGCCGGGGAAATTACTAGAGGTCCTGAGCACTCCCACCCCCTTCATCATCGGTGTCAATTCATTCTTTCGCTCGGAGACACAAGAATTGGTGGGTTCTCATCATTACAATACAACAGACTAATGTGACAGTGCTGCTGTGTATTTGGATAAGAACTCTATTGGTCATGAGGTCATTGTCTTACATTAAAATCATTTAGGAAGTTTTTTTTCCAGCCTGTAAGGACAGGAAGAATAATTACATCAACACTTGACATATACATACGGGCATATAAAACTTGTTTTAAGCCAGACTCAAAAGAATGTGAACCCATCCTTTAAATCTGTATGTGTGAATTGAGTATAAAAGTGATGACCACCAAAGCGGAGTGCCCCCACCACAGCACTCCACTAAAAGCAGTCTGGGCAACACTCCATGTGGCAGTACCCCTGCTTTGACACTACTTTTTAAGCCTGCATTTATCTTAGATCTTACCCACCTTGTCCCTCATTTGCAGTCGCCCCCATCGTTGTTATACGGCAGATTGTTGACAGTACGTCCTGAAAGAGAAAATGAAAATAGCTCTTGAACAGAAAGCAACAAAGGACCCACTCACAGGCAGCAGAAACTGCACCGCACAGCCGGCCGGAGGACAAAATGCCAGCTACACACAACCCACTCCATCAACAATAAACAAACAACCAGTATCATTAAAATACCCAGCATGCACTGTTGGAAGCTGGGGCACCTGTTGCGACTTTCCAGCTGTGGGAGAGAAATGCTTAGTGTTAAAGGTTGAATAAAATATTCCTTAGTTTAATAAACGTGCCCCCAAAAAGGACCAGAGTGGGTTTCAAAATCATGGAGGAGGCCGAAACTCTCAATGGAGAGACCCTGTTATATACTCAGAAATGCCCTGAGCAACTCTGACACTGACCAGAGTTGGAGAGTTCATTTCTCTCACTGACCCATTAAGCAACGGGTTCACGTGCCTTTTAATAAACTGCCCCTGCTGCCATCTGGCTGTTTGTTACCTGCCTACCTGTAGATTCTAATACAGTCCTCTTTACAACGCTTGCCAAGATAAATTGTACCAATATATACATGCTATTAATCACTGTCTAGATCTCGAGATCAAAGAAAAAAAATGTTGCTGCTGTCTTATTAAAGCCTGATGAGTGTAACGAATGCTCCTGTTAGAGGAGTCTGACCGTATGCTGCTGCTGCATGCCGCACTGATGGAGCCTTTGTCTCACATCACAACGAGCCACTGTTTTGTACAGTAGTCACACGCCCATTATCAATGTATGAGCAGTCACTGGGGTCAGAGGTCATTGTTTGGGCAGCCTCTCCTGCTGTCTGCGGTGAAACATGAATGTGTGTTTTGTTGTTTGATAGCTAGCGTCCCGTAATGAGCAGCTGTTGACTTCGTCTGTGTTTGTCTCCCGGTCGCCGTAATCGTCTCGTGCGTCCCCGCTGCAGTGTTTTTATCAACGGCCTCAGAAGCAGAGATATGAACAGCGTTCTTATGTGTGTGTTTTCAGTTGGATGTGATCATCGCTGACCTGGACGGCGGCACAGTGACCATCCCGGAGTGTGTCCACATCTCCCTGCTGCCCGAACCGCTCCTCCAGCAGACCCAGACTGTGCTCTCAATGGTAACCACACCTATAATACACACTACTGCTGAGTACTGGGAAATCATATTAACAACCAGTGGGTGGTTTCAGCTGAGCAATAAATTCCCTTGTGGTGCTTTAATGGTTGGAGTGCCAGGAAGCACTTCAAGGGATTGTTTTCCTCCTATTTCTTTGTGTTACTATTTTCAGGTTTAATTTTGTTTTTGTGTAGTTAACATTTACAGGATTTTTTTTTTTTAGTGATTGCTTTAATGTTAGTTCAGACTGGTAAACTGGTAATCTAATTATGATTTTTTTTTTTTTTTTTTTTTTTTACTAATAATGCGATTTAATATGCAATTAATTTTAAGCTCTTTACCTTCTGTATTATTCAGAATGGACAGGCAGTTAATCAGTGTTAATACAATATTAGAACTACACTGTTCTTGTGTTATGATGAATTAGGTAGAATTATTGTTATGAGCAATAATGGAGAAGATATATCAAATTATAATATGAGAAAGATGATTAGAGTCAAGTCATGGCATTAAATGATATATCATCAGGTGGGCCTACCTATAGACCACAAGAAAAAGCTAACTCACCACAGTGTGTTATACAGGAAGCACTCAATACAAAACCCAACTGAGTCCTTATCTCAGTTCAGTTCTCCTAGAGTCCATCGTTCTGTGTCCCAGTAAGCAAACAAAAAATACTCAGTTTGAGGTTCAGTTCAAAAGGTGGCCAACGAAAATAAAACCAAGTGACGCCTGTCGTGTTTAATAGACAAGCTTAGTAATTCTCCGACAACACCGGAGTTCCCCCGCAGCAATGCTTGTAAACAGCTCTCTGGCTGTAACCAGGCTGTAACTCAAGACAGACCGGGCCTCTTTTGGACTTGTGCGTTTAGTTTGAAACACCGTTTCACAGATATTTCCTGAGCCGACAGGTGGCTGTGTGTGTAACGCAGGCCGATGCCCACAATATGCTCACCGTAAGCGTATCTTTCCGTTGTGCATTTTTCCTGTCCGTCAAAGCAGCGGATGGCTCGCCGATTTCACCCACCACCAAAGTTACCCAGGGGTGGCGGCTGCTACTTTTATTCCCTGTGTGACACTAAAGTTTATGTTGTGTTAACTTCTGTCAGGCTTAAGGCCGCTGTACAACAAGAAGGCAAGGTACAGCGTAACGTCTGCAGACGAAGCATCATCTTCGTCTGCAGACTGCTTTCGGCTTGGATGTCATGTGACCAGAGTGTAATCGCAGCCTTTGCGATTAGAAAATCTCCTTTTATTACATCGCGATAATATCGCAAATGCAATTAATCGTTCAACCTTACCAAATATTCTCTGTCTCTCAAAAATTGGGTAACTATTAAAAAATTGGGTAACTATTACGGGTGTGAAGAGACACTTAAACCACGAGACGAGACGAGATTTGAGTGTTCATGAGATCGAGATTGAAAAATATGAGAATTAAACACATTAGTTCCTGCCTTCTTATTATTGTTTTTTTTTAATTATGTAAAGAGAAACACAAAATTCAAGTGACAGGTGGCAGGTGACATACTAACTAACATATAACTATAACAGAATATATTGCATAAGGCTCTCAGTAGGGGTGTGATGAGATTCTGTGCTGCTTTCAGATCTGTTTCTCCTGTAGATCAACTTTTCTCATGTAATATCATTCCTGCTGAGTCATTATTTAAAGGTGACTTCCCAAAACAAAGACACAAAGAGGAGCTTTGTGTCTTTGTTTGAGGAAGTAACCTCTCTAAATGTAATTGTGGCACCTTTTCACCTCAATGAGAAATTATTTCATTTAAAATCAGTTAGAAACTCCTGGATTTTAATAGCTCCTGTGTTTCAGTAGGTTTTTTTAGCTCAAACTTTCTGCACATTCAGAATCTCTGCCACGTATCTGTGTTCTCTGTCCAGAAAAAAAAAAAGTCAGACACATATAGCAATTGCAAGTCACTTTGAACAAAAAGCTGCAGCATCAGCGGGGCGGAGTTGATTCGCTTTGTGAGCCTGATAATCTTATCAGTTATCCATTTGTATTTCACTGCGTGAGAAAAGCAATGTGTGGCTTGTTGCATGAATCTCGCAAGACCGCTTTTTACCTGACGAGAAATTTCATCACACCCCTAGCAACTACAGATCAGCCAGTTTTAGTTGAAGCTTGGTGATATGATGCTGCCAACTCAATTCAGTTCATTTATATATCGCCAATTCATAACAGAAGTCACCTCATTGAAGTCTAAATAATGCCCTTTAAATAATGCGACTTCATATCAAGCACCTTACCGCATTCTGCAGCCACAGCCCATTCTGGGAAATAATTTTTATCTGTTTATCTGTAAGTGTGTAAACAAATTATTTCCCAGTTTCCTTATTGTCGTATAGATATCTGCAGAATGCATTAATTTCTTTCCTGCTTCTCTTTCTTGGCACTGTTTGCTGTTTGTACATTACTTAACAAATATGGGATGGTTCTGTATCATTGCGGGATTTGTTCTCATGATACTCATTTTATTGCGTGCGTCAGGTGTGTGGATCACAATGCATTTGTCGCAGGAAATTACCCGCAATTTATGATCCATTTACTGGATGAACTGCAGTCACATGCAAAACATAATAAGGAACAGTGGGTTAACACAATATAATCTAGGACAGTATATTGTTTGGAACTTGGTCGTGTTTCATTCATTGATGCAGAAATTTTTGGGGGGCTAACATTTTTATTGACATATCAGCAGAGCTGTCCTCTCAGATATCTGAGTAGTGAACCAGAGTTTTGAACAGTCTGCACAAACTTATAGTAGTCTTATAGTCTTCTAAAATGTGTAACTCACCTAAATCATAAATATTCATAAAATCTTAATTCCCCTTAACTCTTTTTGTTATGTTTTATTTGTAACTGAGTAACTGAATTAGCAAGACTCTAGTCTACAGCCATGCTAGCAGCTCTGTGAGGCTGTACTTCAGCCAGTAGCTGTTGAGATATTTCAGTCTAGACCAAAGTGGTGGACCGACCAACTGATATCGCCATCCCTTGAAAAATGCTGGTAGCATGGCTAATAGCCACTCTTTATTGTCAAATTAAACACAAATCTCCGCAAATGACTCTAAGAATAGAGAGAATCCAGACTGCAAGGTGGCGCTGACATTTATTTTCCAGCCAGGCAACAACCTCAGTGCAAAGCTGATAGCAGCTGCAGCAGCACAGCCTTGAGTATAAGTGGATCATCCCCTTAACTTAAATATTAAGTTAAGGGGATGGGTGGACTTTTCAATCATTTATTTAACTTTGATAATCAGAGAATTTCAATGTTTGTGTTTTTTCTGTTAATCATAATGTAAATCAGTCATGAGTATTTTACATTGTTACTTTTACTGAAGTGAAAGATCTGAATGCCCCCTCCACCGCTGACTCTCTTCATCAGGCTCTTGAAAAAAATATCTGCTTAAAATAAGATAAAATCATCTCAGTGACAAACATTGTTAATCCATCTCTGGTTATAGTTATAATATATAGTTATAGCTGTAATGGATTGCGTCTAGTTATCTTGATTGCACTGGGTGAGTTGTGGGGGGAGTTCTCCTCATCCCTTCCTCGATAGCTGGTTTGTTTCGGGTAAAAGACCAGAGGTCAGCTTCCCCTCTGCCGGTTGCACGGGGCTGGAGTTTTTTGGAGATGTGATGTCACTGAGTCAGAGGGTAGAATGTGTTTATTTTAGCGAGGCTGGAGCTGGCAGTCACTTCTCTGTCTCCACTCTCGCTCAGATGTGCCAAGTGTGTGTTTGGATGCTGTGAGGAGCCAAACGTTTTGGAATCAAACACGCTCTTCCCACGGACGAGAAATGCATGGTCCTGTTTTTGTTGCTTTAATAAAATAGCGGCTGAAGTTACAGCGTCTCTCTGCAGACGTCGAGGAAAAAAAGCTAAAACAAACTATCCATTTGCAGTTGGATGGGGTGCAGCATGATCTGCATAGAAGAACTGCACATTTTATTTTATAGCCCAATCAGCTGTCAGATGGAACATTATCATAATGCATGGACAAAGAATTAGAAGTTTTTATTTTGAATCGTCTTTGACAAAACCTGACAACATTACACATTCTCTTATTTATGCTAACCCGGACAAAGCAAAGTAATAGTGAGATTAAATTCCCACTTGTGGATAAATGTGTTCACATCCTCTCAGTTTTCACTCTCTTGACTTTGGATTTCATCTGGGTGAAAAACAAACTAGTGATTTAAGATTTTTTCCACTTAAACAAACGGCAGAAAGGCCTGGAACCTCAGCGGCGGCCATCGCTGTGTCTACACCGTATCCACCATCTAACCTTCAGTCGTTCTTATTGGTAGATCTGAAAACCCTTCACTCAGCAGTCCACCTCAATCTCAGATTAAATTAAAATGAGTAATTATTCCTCTCCCCTACGTCTACCTGTCTACGCCTCTTATCTTCTAACACACAGTATCTAATCACAATACTTACTGCGCTGCACTTTTATCTTAATTATATCATTTTTGTTATCTTTAGCTTGTATCTGTGCACATGCCCTTTTAAAAAAGCAAGCCAATTAAAAGACTTATTGCAAGGAACTAAACCACAGACCCTTATTTGATTTCATTTTGTCCCATGGATCCTATAAGAATTGAGCTGCTTTTGATTTATAACTGTTACATGACAGGTTTTAGAACTACAACGGCAGCCTTTTTCTTCCTGCCAACAGCTGTGTGTCAGAGTGTCCTGCACTCCGACCCACTGACCGGGGCATCGGTTAAATGCCTGAGATTACAAGGCTCAAAATAAACAGAAAACACAAAAAAATAAAGTGATTTTGTTGTGAAATGTGGGGATCCTCCCACGTGTTTGTGTGTGTGTGGGACGGTTTCTGTCTCAGCTTTGCTCTGTGTGCCTTATGGCTTCTAACCTGGAGACTCTTGTGCGTTGTGGTCCTTGCTCTGCAATGATGCAATGAGAGCTGGAAATGTGTCTCTATAGACGTTCGCTTATGGGCCTGTGGCCTCAGCCAGCTGAGCTGCGTAGATGGACACCAACACATATTTATAACCCGCAGGACTGTAGCTCCGACTGAGCCAGTTTCAGCCTGCTGGTAGATTTGCTTAAGTGGAGGACGAATGACCCAAACAGACCCAAAGGCCATTCCGATCAGCTCACACAGACACAAGGAGAGATAACTGCGAAGCTGGAAAACTGATCAGGGGAATTTGTGCAGTGGGTCTTTAGTTTGTTGAATCGTCTGAAAATGTTCCCCGGCAAGGGAGAAGCTGGTTTGGGTGAAAAGTTTAGGGAACGAGGCTGCTGTAGGTTGTTGGGCAGCTTCTGTGAACCAGGGGCTTAGCTGCTGTGCTCTGCTTACAGGTAGCTGAATGAATGTTCATGTAACTGCCTGAGACTAAAGGTCGTTTCCAATGTAGTATTTGTTTATTAGTCTCTGTATTTGTTGCCGATGCTTCTGCGTTTCCACACTGTAAAACATGCGGTGTAAATAACTCTGCTTTTCTTAAAGCGCGACAAACAACAACAAGCTTTGGTACTAAAAGTGACAGTATCTTAAAAAAAAGACACAGGTGCTTATTTTGAAATTCATCACATTATGATTTAATCCCATCCAGAGGCCATAACTTATACTCTTCTTCTGGTACGCTGTCACTAGAAATAACTAGACTTATCTCAGGCCTTTCTCATGACTCAGTCACCCCACAAAACAAATTTCCACTGTGAACAAGCTACAGTAGAACGGCTATGAGAGTAGTTAGACTGTGATTGATGGTGGCTTCATGTTTGTTGCTGCAGGTTTTGGATCCAGAGCTTGAAGTCGCTGATCATGCCTTTCCCCCAGTGTCCACGCAACCCTCCGCGCCAAAGATCCAGGTAGGAAAAACACAGCTTCGGTCTGAAAAAAATGGCAGGAAGCCGTCAAGTTCTGGGCCGTCTGAAATTTATATTGAAGCTTTAATAAAATGTTTCTTGTGAAAAAATTAACCAAATGAAAACATTTTTTTTATTAGCTCTGGTTGTCTTTGTAAAGCACCATATATGTAACATGTAGCCACTAAAGTCAGCACAATGACACATTCTGGGCAACACTTATCAATACACAGCATAATGGATCACTGCAATCCAAGACGTCACCAGAATAAACTATTTGCACAGCCAAATTTCCAAATTTCTCATACCCTTAGCCAATAATGTAGTCTGAAATGTGCAGATTTAGTCCACAGTCTGGACGTTCTTTCTGATCTGACAGGCCTGATGGATTCCTGTTGGCATGAAAAGTGTGATTGGATTCAATCTGTGGTCCAGGAGTCTTTAGGTTTTCCAGAATGTGTCCAGTTCAGTTTGTCCTACCATTATTCCTTCAGTTTAGGGGTGTGTGTGTGTGTTTGAGTGTTGCCTTTAACTTGACTGTTGCGTGTGTTTCAGGATAAAGAGATCCGGGGAGTCTTCCTGTGGCTGTTCGCTCGGCTCTTCCAGGGCTATCGCTGGTGTTTACACATCATCCGCATTCATCCGGAACCAGTGATCCGCTTCCATAAGGTCTGTAAAGAGCACTGCACATGATAACCCCTCAGACCTGTCACCCAGCTGCTCGTGCGTTCAGAGAGAGGCTGGGCGGCGTGCGTGTGCCGAGATTCCTGATGGAGAACAGCATCAGATTAGTGCAACATGTGTTTCCGCAGGCTGCCTTCCTGGGTCAGAGGGCGCTGACAGAGGACGACTTCCTCATGAAGGTGTTGGACGGCATGGCGTTTGCAGGCTTCGTGTCCGAGAGAGGGCCTCCTTACAGAGCCACTGACCTCTTTGATGACGTGAGTCCGTCAGCACGTTGTGCACCGCTCGACTTTGTGATTGTGTTTACTTTTCTTTGAAAAAGGAGAGATTAGGGTGATTAAGACAGAGAAGGGAAAAATCTTTGTTGATTTATCAACACGAGTCTCTTTTACGGTTTTATCTGCCAGATTTTATTTCTAAAGGGCAGGAGAACTTGGAGAAGATGATTGGCTACCTGTCACACCTGTGTCCAAAATCACTCCCTATTTACTATACAGTTACTGTTGGTTTTAGTTGAGTGTCCATTGTGTGCTCTATGCAGTGCCCTCAGAAAGTCACACAATGGAACTGCTGACAAACCCCCAACCACTCCCATTTTGTAGAAGTTGCAGTCAAACCACATGACACCTGTGATGACTCAGAATGAGGATGAGTCATAAGTGTCCAAACTGGAGAAATCAACTCCACACTATGATATAGAGTAAACGACGACACAGCAAGTAACGTTACTAACTATCTAAGTTGTGGGTTAGCAAACTGTGGCTACAGTAGCTGCTGCGAAGCTAACCGCTTATCTGCCCCCGGCACAAGGTCCGATTCCCCAGTGAAACGTCTTTGTCCTGTTTCCACAGCTGGTAGCCAATCAGGTGGAGCGGATACGACAAGAGGAGACCTGTCCGCACAAAGTCATGAACCACGTCAAGGAGCTGGCTGAGCAGCTCTTCAAAAATGTATGTCCTCTAATGAAACCGATGACAAACGGCCTTTCTCGAGGAAGATCTGTTACTTACCCCTTATTCTGAACTTTGTCCCCACCTTATTGTCGCTCTGTCGTTCCCTCCCTCTAGGAGAATCCTTACCCCGCTGTGGCAATGCACAAAGTCCAGCGACCGTCGGAAAACAGCCAAAACTCTGCACACAATCAGACGCTCTTCCCCGGGCTGGACGACGTTGCGGTAGAGCTGTTCATCGACCACGCTGCCGCCAAGCTCAAGACTGCGCCTCCTGTGGTCAAGGCGGAGCTCAAGAGAATGGTGCCATCTGGGCCCCCACTGGGTGAGCTGGGGAGAGAGCTGTGTTGTTGTGTAAATTGGTAAAATCCAGGTCTGAAAGTGTTTTCAATGTGATCAATTTGTGTAGCAGTGATGTTTTAAAAGACGGCCAAAAAATGGCATTGGTTAGACTGAAGAAGGTAACAAAGGTAACGTAGCAGGTTTTCAGTTTGATGGTTGCATTTGCAAACAATATAACATCTGGAGTTCCATGCTGCAGTGATGAATGAGTGTCTGATCTCTTCTCCCATGTCTCCACAGGAGACGTCGTGGACAGGAACGGCAACGTGATGGCTAACAGCGCCCGCAGGCTGGAGGTGGTCAGGAACTGTATCACATACATCTTTGAGAACAAGATGCTGGAGGCCAAGAAGGTAAGAGCGACTCATCGCTGCATGACGTGGTGAACCCTTATCACAAACGCCGCACGCCTACTTAGCAGTACTGTAACTAAACACTCATTCATCTCCTCTGTCCAGTTAATGCCAGCTGTACTGCGGGCTTTGAAGGGTCGGGCAGCCCGGATTTGTTTGACCCAAGAGCTCAATCAGCACGTCCTTCAGAACCGAGCCGTGCTGGATGACCAGCAGTTTGACTACATTGTCCGCATGATGAACTGCACCTTACAGGTGAGCCTGCAAATATTAGACAATTAGATATACTACTTCATTAAATTGCCATGGAGAATTTAAGGATGGCAGGAAAACAGAGAGATGATATGACTTTATAAAAAAATCATAGTGATGATGATAGAGCACCTTAAATCTCTCAGATCTCACTCTGTTTGTTTAAAGCAGTAATGCTTACTGGCATGATGACTCCGCTTTTACTCAGACACTTACGTCAACATGCTACATGCTCGCAACAGCAATGCTAACATGCTGGCGTTTAGCAGATGTTTACAATGTTCCCAGTCTTAGCTTAGCGTGCTAACATTTTTTTTTAGCGCCAAGCAAAGTAAAGCTGAGCATGACGGTAAAGTCATTCGTTTTTCAGGTACTTCGTCTTAAACTGAAGTTGTCGTCAAATCGCAATTTCGAACTGAAGGCGGCGCTAGAGGAAAAGTTAGAGGAGAACCAAAGTTATTACACTTCATTCTGAGCGTGGCATGAACGTCTTAACCAAATTGACAGTCAGGGTTTCAGCACAGGATTCAAAACACTATTAAAAATGACTGTGACTTAATTTTTGACTGCAAAAAAGGATCACCTCTGCCATTTCAGTGAGACTTTAATGATGCAAAAGGAGAAGTCATTTAGAAGATCTGTTTTATGATTTGCAAGATAGCACATCATTCATCTGTTTCTTTTTCAGGACTGCTCACACATAGATGAGCACGGTATTGCAGCTGCCCTCCTTCCGCTTGTAACAGCCTTCTGCAGAGTAAGTTCATAACCAGCATCATTAAAGTCATTCCACACTGCCCAAACTCAGCTTTAACCACAGCTTAAAACCCATTCAAGCGAATAACAATCCACTTTTCATGACAGTTCATTGAGTTAGGGGATTTTGAGGTTGGCGGGATGTCTTTGTCTGAACATGCGCACTGCAATTCTGAATGTTCAGACGTTTAAAATTGACTTGTCTCCCAGGTAAAAATCTCTCCCTGTGTTTGTCTGACAGAAACTGGGCGCGGGCATCACTCAGTTTGCCTACAGCTGCGTACAGGAGCACATGGTGTGGACCACAATGCAGTTCTGGGAGGCCATGTTCTACAGCGATGTCCAGAACCACATCAGAGCTCTGTACCTGGAGATAGAGGACGGACACCAGCAGAAAAACTCTGTGAGCACCTTAGTTGCGCTCAATATGGTATTAGAGTTGACAAAGAAATGAGGGAATTATAGTCTTGCACATTGTAAAATGTTTCTGTTGTTTCAAAATGAGTCTTCGGATAAAATCTGCCACAACTGCTGGTAGACTAATGAGTCAGTCTCCCCACCTGCTGAGCAGAGTGTCATTTTTGTCTCGAGATGATTAATCATTAATAAACCTCTTTTGATTTGATCCCAGGAGCAGCAGGACGGGTCAGGCAGCGGGAGGGAAATCAGCGCCCTGGATCTGGCATCAGAGCAGAACCGGCTGTGGCCGACGCTCAGCAAGGAAATGCAGGCGGAGCGCGTGCAGAAGGAAGAGAGCACGGTGTTCAGCCAGGCCATCCACTACGCCAACAGGATGAGCTACCTGCTGCTGCCGCTGGACACCAGCAAGAACCGCCTGCTGAGGACCACTGGCCTCGGAGACGTGGAGAGCGTCAGCAACAGCTACGTCACAAACAGGTACCAACAGCTGTCAGCCTTCAGAGGGCGAAAAGGTCACCTAGACCTCTGAAGTAGAGACTGATATGTGTCTGTGTCAGAGGTCACCTTCTGAGGGCTGAGCAGTTTAGTCATAACCACTATAATATTATTATTCAGGCAGTCAAAATATGTAAAATCGCTTGCTACACATACAGCACAATGCAAAAGATAAAGAAAATACACATTAAATAAAATCTAATAGATAAATACTAAATATAATAGAAAAATAAAAATAGTAGGTATTCATACACTGTACACCTTTTATGTGATTGATATGGAACATTGCACAGGTCGCAGCAGGAGCTTAGTTGCATGGTGCAGAAAATACTCTAGCAGGAAAGTAAACTTTATTTCTGAACTAATTAGTACTTTCAAAATAGTAAAAATGCAGCATTGTAGCACGTGTTTGCTTTTAAAGCACTAGAGTTTTTATTTATGATCTGCTATCATGTCATCTAATATTAATTTTTAATTGAAGATAGAAATGAAATGAAGTCAAATAAAAAATAGAAAAACATGAGCAGTTAATGCACCCAATGTAGGGCCAAAGAGAGTTTGCCTTTAGAGGCGGACAGTAGAGAGGTAACAGGAAATGGGAGGGGGGGGGAGCGTTGTGGTCACAGTATATGGTGCTGACATTTTTCTCTAGAATTAAGGAGGCTAGGAGGAAGTGACGTCATTGCGTCACAGCGAGATGCAGCGATACTGTAACTGCAAATCAATAGTGGCGTGCTTGCACTACCGGTAAAGGTAACACACTGAACTCATGACGGGTCAGAGGAGGCCCACTGATCGAATGCAGCCAATATGTGTGCTGTTCAGTTCAAACATGACAACTTCTTATTCAGCCTATTAGGAGAAACAGTTGTTTTGAAGGGAGGCTGGAGTGTGTGATGGTTCCATACGTAATCGAACGTCAACAAAGAGGCTAGGCTCAGATATTACTTTGTTGTGGACTGTAGCTGGTTGCTTAAAGCGGAGACAAAGAAAGGATGATTTGTCTTGCAGCATTGCCGGCAGCATGGCGGAGAGCTACGACACAGAGAGCGGCTTCGAAGATGCTGAGAGCTCAGACGTGGCTAACTCTGTGGTGCGCTTTATAAACCGCTTCGTAGACAAAGTGTGTAACGAGAGCGGCGTGACCAACGAGCACCTTAAGGCTCTGCACACCATGATACCAGGTATGGAGGCAGGCGGGATCTCTTTGCACCTCATCAGACTTCACCTCCGTCCTGCACCTTTATCCATCTGTCCCTTTCTTTCCAGATATCGTTCAGATGCACATTGAGACGCTGGATGCAGTCCACAGGGAGAGTAAGAGACTGCCTCCTATCCAAAAGGTAACCAATTCCTATTTTTACATCCCACTGGACAAAGGCCATGCAGAACCCCAGCAAGCCCGCCCACTCCCCTCTCCACCAATCCCTACAGCTCAGACTCACAGTGTCACAGCAGGTACGTCTGTCCACCAGAGACAGAACTGTCTCTGTCACTGTCTGACACGCCTGAGCTGTGCATGCTGGGTTATTGCTCTCCCCTTGTGGTGTCGTGTGGGCTCTGAGGCCCGGTGGAGGCTCAGCCTGGCTGCTGTAGCTCCATGAGGCCCTGCAGAGCTGAGTGCCTTCAGTCTGAAGGGTGCCGTTAGAGGGACGGTGGCTAAGCCGAGCTTGATGCTCCTCTTAAGACTTATGACTGGAACGTGGGACTGCTCAGCACCCCCCCCTCCATAGTCATCCCTGCCCCTGCTCTCACAATGTCCTCCTGTCATCTTTTTCTCTTGTAGCATGCGAGTTTATGTCCCGAGCAGGCAGGATCAGTTCAACTAGTGAAGATGAGATGGTGGGCTGTGTGCAGTTCATGACTATTGGGGTCTCAGCAGAGGAAACTCTGCCCCCGCTGCTCTTTTTCCTGTGTGACTGCAGCTGGAATGTGGACATGTATGGTATTAGGTGTTGTGCAACAGATTACGACACATGAATAGGTTACCAAAGTTGTAATCCATTTCCTGTAAGAGGTGGAGTTCCTTAGGAAGTTCTGGAGGCCCCGCTGAAGGAACAGGAAGTGACAGAAGGGGCCAGAGGACAAAGCCAGCTTCATATTTCATACTGTTGGTATTCAGAGAAGCTCAGCAGCCCACAGGGGCCTCTTAGTTCAAAAATGAAAGTCAAGCTTTGGATCCTCAGGGACGTTTTTTTTCTCTTTCTTTTTTTTAAAAAGAAAGATGAAATGAACATTTAAAAACATCACTGCCAAGATCCCACCAGTCCAGATCAACTGAAATGCGTGTTAGACAGTAACAGAATCATTTTGACATTAGGCTCTGATATTTTGGTCTGCACCAAGCCAGTAACCTCTGCATGGTTGTGAAAGCATGAGAGTGTAATAAGTGGGGTGGTAGTTTGGTCACACATACTGTTGGCCATAAAGGAATAATGGTAACCATTATTGTCTGCAGCACTATCAGCATTGTTTTAGTATAGAATTGTGCAGCATTTTCTGCTGGACTGAGTTGGTTTGGAGGGTTTTTAGTCAGGCAAAGGTACAGATCCTTTACGCCATCGAACCTTTTTGCATGAAATTGAATGAAAACCGCCTGGAATTTTGAAATTGTGCAGGAACTCCCCCGTGTTCATTGATCCTCTTCTCTTTCTGTCTCTGCGCAGCCCAAGCTGCTGAGGCCGACACTGTTGCCCGGTGAGGAGCTGGTGATGGACGGCATGCGGGTCCACCTGATCCCTGACGGCCGCGAGGAGGCCACGGGGCTGATGGGAGGTCCGCCTCTGCTCCCTGCTGAGGGCGCCATCTTTCTCACCACCTACCGGCTCATCTTCAAGGGCACGCCCACGGACCCGCTGGGTGAGAGATGATACACACACACGAGCCTGGAAGGCTTAAGCTTCTACCTGTTTCCATGACAGTTCTGTGGGTCCTCTAAACCCTGCTCTTTGTCTGGGTGTCTTCCTGCTGTAGTGGGTGAGCAGGTGGTGACTCGCTCGTTCCCCATCGCCTCGCTGACCAAGGAGAAGAGAATCTCAGTCACTGTACCCATGGACCAGTTTGTCCAGGAAGGGCTACAGCTACGGTCCTGCACCTTCCAGGTTACTCTTAACATCCTCAACTCCTATCACAAATACCCAGCCCCTCTTACTCTTCGTCTCAGCTTGCTGTCCTTTCCACTGATTTCTCCGCTTCTCTGTGCGCTTTGTAGCTGATGAAGATTGCCTTTGACGAGGAGGTTGCGTCCGACCTGGCTGAGGTTTTCAAGAAGCACATGCACAAGCTGCGCTATCCTCAGCACGTCCACGGCACCTTCGCCTTCACTGTGGGTCAGTGTGGGAAGATGGTGGTGGAGCACAAGACCAAGGACAAGAACCAGTCGCTCAAGTAAGGAACTATGTATTTAGTAAGAAAACTTTTGTCAGTGTACAAAATGTTTTTATGCAAGAGAAACCGCAGAACTCCATAGATCAGGTCGGACGACTAGAAAGTCTCAGTACAAGTACAGACCATTTACCATTTACCAGCACAGTATTTAGTATAAGTGGTATACCAATACATATATAACAAAGAGTGGCTCTGTGATTGCCAGGTCAAAGGTCAACTGTGCTTTAGCTGGATAAGCAGGGGAAAAAAAACTAGCAGGGCCAATTTAAAGGCTTATTACATACCATGCGTCAAAACATGTTTTTACTTTGTTGGGGAAATAAGTACAACTCACTGCAACAAGTCTGACTGCAGACTGTTTCATTGTTCAACTTCCTGCTTGCAGCAATTCAAGGCTCATTAAAGGATGTATCATTAAGAAACGTAAATTCCCTAGAGTACAAACTTGCGCAAACACATGCTACTTTTGTGAACACAACTTTTGTGACGGCTGTATCAACATAGACACGTGTACCTGCTGGATTGACTGCACCCTAAGAAACATCATCAGGAAATGCCTTTATTCTGAAGTGTTACAATGTTACAGTGTGTCCCTCTGAGCTCTGGATCACCCACACTACAAACTTTCAGCAACAACTTGGAAGTTTGTGAATGTGATGCAGTGAGAAAACATTGCTGTAATCTTCCTCTGCTCTTTCCCTTTTCTTTTTTCTTACCATTTGGGTCAAAGTGACCTTTGTTTCAGTTTTTTTTTGATAAATGTATTGGTAAATGCTGTAGCCACAATGTGAGTTTAGTTTTTTTTTATTTTTTATCTCCAACATGTTAGTTCCCTGGATGTGTTCTTTTTAACTTGTCTCTTGGAGTCTTTAAAGTCTCTGCAACCCACTCTGTCCCCTTCCAACCCCTCAACCACACACACACACACACACACACACACACACACACACACACACACACACACACACACACACACACATCCCTACACCTACACTGTTCTCCCCTTTTTTCTGGAGAATGAAAGGAGCATGAGAGAAGCCTTTGAATAATTCATCAGGGGAAAATGTGGCAGCCGTTTTCTCAGCTCCGTTGTTTCCATCTCTGCACTGTGTGCGAGCTAAAAAAAAATCCTCCATTCAGACATGTTAGTTCGAACTGTGGCCGTGTGGCATGCTGAACCGGCAACACACCAGTGTATACATGAGTAACGATTATGCACTGAGACGAACACGGAGTCAAATCAGCTCATTGTCAGCTGCTCCAAATCTAAATTCACATTTGTGTTCTGAAAGATCCAACAGGAAGTGGATGCCAAGTGACTCTAAATGGAACATGCTGTAGAATCAGCACAGGGATGGATTTTAAAAATGTTCAACTCGCCCTTTTCTCTCTCCCTCCGTGCCTTTGTCAGGACACTTTCCAAAAACCTGGTGAAGAGTGCCAAGAGGACAATCGGCCGGCAGTATGTGACCAGGAAGAAATATTCTCCCCCCACCTGGGAGAACAGGAGCAGCTTCCAGTCAGAGCTAGATGAGGATGAAATCTCAGGTATTTGCAGTTCTATGCTCTTTCTAGGTTTTACCATTGTTCTATATTCTCTACTTGCACAATGTTTAACGTATACCGTCCTGCGAAAGCGAGCAGCTCTGTCAAGCACAAAGAGTAAAAAAGAGGCATCGCCGCTTAACATTAGCTAAGCTGCAAAAACGTCAGTGCTACAGTGAGTCACTAGCTAACGACGCTAACGGTCATGCAAGACAATGAGGTGATTATAAAAATGATCAAAATGCATCACATTGTGCAGGCAGAGGATTGTGTGCAATGTGACATCATCACACTCCAAGAGAGGCATTCAATTGGCTCATTAACTTACACTTTAAATGGCATCGCATGAGCCTTCAACACTTTCATCTCTTACTGGGAAATTTAACAGCTTTCATCTCTCGCTCTTCAACCAGCGCTTTCATCTCTTACACTTTTAATGAACATCTTCGGCAGACATTTTCACTGCCTTATGTATTATTCTTGAACTGAGAGTTATTTGCTTTAAACATCAGAAACCTGTGTCACTGTGTCGTGAGTCATTCTACACACAATTTACATTCCGTTAAGCTCACCGTGTCATAGCATTTTTGACATGTGAAATGTGCAGCAAGTTCTCCTGTGTGCCTCCAGTTTCAGAGGAAGTGGACCAGAGCGCCCTCACCCTGTCCTCCACCATCCGCTCATCGGACAGGCAGACCATGAGCAACGTTGTGGAGCGTGCTTGCTGCCGTGACTACCAGCGCCTGGGCCTGGGCACGCTCAGTAACAGCCTGACACGTTCAAAGAACGAGCCTTTCAGGATTTCGACTGTCAACCGCATGTACGCTGTCTGCAGGAGGTGAGACCACCGCAAGACAACACACAGGGATGAGGGGTGAGCCGCTGGACTCGTATATGGACAGTAGCTCTTCAGTGTGTGTGTTTGTGTGTGTGTGTCACAGCTACCCCGGCCTGCTGATTGTGCCTCAGAGCATCCCAGACACGACCATCCACCGGATCAGCCGCTGCTACCGACAGAATCGCTTCCCCGTTGTTTGCTGGAGGAATTCACGAACCAAGGCCGTCCTGCTGCGATCAGCAGGCCTCCATGCGAAGGGAGTGGTGGGCTTCTTCAAGTCCCCTAACGCCCCTGCAGCAGGTAAAAAACAAGGTATTTGAAGCATCTCATTACTAATTTATAGAAGGTTGAAGCTTTATATTACCAGGAAATGTTGCTGGTTATTTTTCAGGAATGTCCTGCGTCATACACGTCCACCTATTTCATTTTAGCTGCCTAGACTCTACATTCAGAGCTCCTCTGGTGTAGGAGTGAACTGTAGTAAGGCATACTGGGGTCAGAGGTCATGTTACTCTGACCCCAGTGATCCGGATATTATATGAAAAATGCAAGAGATACAAGTGTGTGGAGAGCGTATCTTATTTTGC
The DNA here is from genome assembly GCA_024633595.2 of Lepomis macrochirus. NCBI lineage: Eukaryota > Metazoa > Chordata > Actinopteri > Centrarchiformes > Centrarchidae > Lepomis > Lepomis macrochirus. The sequence goes on from JALXJV020000024.1 coordinate 3,991,865, forward strand.
CCTTTTCAAAGAACACCTATAAGAAAAAAAAAACTTCCTAAAACATACAGACTTGTTAATATTTTTCCTTTTCTGTGCAGTGCCCTCCCAGGCAGAGTCCACCAGCCTGGAGCAGGAGAAATACCTGCATGCCATCATCAGCTCCATGCCTTCTTACAGCGAGAACAGCGGCAGGAACACGCTCAGCGGCTTCACCTCCACACATATGAGCACCTCGGGTGGGTGGACTCACACACCTGTCATATGTGACATGTTACAGAGAGAAGAACCTCGCTGATCACGGGGACTGTGGGGGTCACAGAGCTGATGGTTTCGTCTTTCCACAGACTCCTCCGATAAGCTGAGGCAGCCCAAGATCGGCGCGCTGATGAAGCAGGTGATGGGCACCAAGGAGGATGTTCCTGGAACCTTCAGCAGAGGAGGTGAGACACGTCTGTGTGTCCCCCACGTAGATCCTGTAGTTCCCTGTTCACTTCAGTTAGTCTGTTGCGGTCCTGGTTTCAAAAGAAAATGTGTGAATTGTGTTAGTCTTAAATCCGTTACTGAAACTGGGACTGGACCAGGAGGATGATGAATGAGTTAATGCATCCCTTATAGCTCATGTACAGGATCTGTGTGTGTGTGTGTGTGTGCGCGTGTGCGTGTTAAAATCATCCTCCATTGTGTGGTGGTGTTGTTTAACGGGCCGTCTCTGTCGTTTGACCTCAGCTCTTGGTCAAAGGGCGAAAGTCATCTCCCTCTCTCAGCCCAAAGTGTCCAGGAACCCTACTAGAGGTACAGTAGGTTACGCCCCCCCCCCCTTCCACTTCTGTCTAACCAATCAGATCTCTTTAACAGTAGCGTCCGTGTGTGCCGTGGTTCCTTATAGTGTGACTAATGGTCTGTTGTTATTGCCTGTGTTTCTCAGAGAGCTGCTGTGTGTGCATGCTGCTGCTGCAGCTCTGCTGTCTGACGTCCTGTTCGTCGTTTGCTGTTTGATTCTTCTCTCTGTTGAATGTCAGCAGGAATCAGTCAACTCTGTTTCATTATGATGTAGCAAACTGGACTGGGTAGTTTTCAGTCACTTCTGCCTGATTTACCAGCATGGCTATTAGAGGCTGTGGGCACTATACACATCAGTGTGTTATTAAAGGACCATTCCAGTTTATAAAAACTTGGCTTGTAATAAACCAGAATTATCCTTTAATGGCTGTTTAACATTGAAAGGACTTCTTTCTACTTGAGGTTTGATTCAGCTTTCATGTCATGATTCCTTTAAAGACTCTACTTTGTCTGTGTATATGTGTTTATCGCAGGTAAATGGGGCAGTATCCGGGGCAGCGGGCGTCTAAGTGCCTACAACCCTGACGTGGGGACACGTCTGGCAGGTAAGGAGTCTCCACAGCCCAACGGAGGGCCGAGCGAGGCGCTGTTCCTCCGCCAGCAGAAGGCCTACCTCTACATCATCGGAGACAAGGCCCAGCTCAAGGTAACCAGTGACACACTAATTAATGTGATGTAATGTGTGTTAACTGTGATTAAGGGCTAGAAAAAGACAAAAAGGTTGTTGACGAAAAAGGAAAAGTAGAAGCAAGTGTGTTAATCTGCTTTGAAATGACGTGGTTGTGGTCTGGAGTTAGAGGCATTCTGTTGTTTTTAGGGAGGGAAGCAAGACTCGTTCCAGCAGTGGGAAGTGGTTCCCATCGAGGTGTGTGACGTGCGGCAAGTGAAGAATAGCTTCAAGAAGCTGATGAAGGCCTGCGTGCCAAGCTCCCCGACTAATGACCCCAACATGACCTTCCTGCGCTGCCTTGAGGAGTCTGAGTGGATGGCTCTGGTTTGTGCTCTCTGCTTTTCTATCATTGTCTGTATGTGTGTGTTCATTTTGACCTTTGATGGTATTTTACTGACCCTGTGTGTGTTGTGTGTGTGTTTGTGTGCGTCCAGCTGCACAGGGTGCTGCAGGTGTCTGTCCTGGTGGTGGAGCTTCTGGATACGGGCTCTTCGGTCATGGTCAGCCTGGAGGAAGGCTGGGACGTCACCACTCAGGTTTGACCGACACCCAGAAACTGTTGACGTTAACCGCTGAAAAGTGTTCTGTGAGCAAAGCTCAGACGTGCTGTGTGTGCAGGTGGTGTCCCTGGTGCAGCTGCTGTCTGATCCATACTACCGAACCTTTGACGGCTTCCGGCTGCTGGTGGAGAAGGAGTGGCTGTCATTCGGCCACAGATTCAGCCACAGCGGAGCACAGACGCTGGCCAGCCAGAGCAGCGGCTTCACCCCGGTCTTCCTGCAGTTCCTTGACTGTGTACATCAGGTGGGTCTGCAGCGCTGCATGTGAGGTTTGCTGTTGTTTTAAAGTGGGAGACTGTGATTCTTTGGGGAACCGAAAAGGGAGCTCTGAGGTAAAAAGAGGGATGCTATCTGAGCTATCTAAGACAAAATTTGAACCTAAGCACTCAGAGGGATCCCAAAAATGTGAAAAACTTAATGAATGTGATGTACAGCTTGGTTTTCTGCTGGACATCCTTATTACTTTCATTGCTGCAATGCAAATGACGTGTTTTTGAACAGCTATTTCCTTTTTCCTGTTGTGCTGATCAGTGACGTAGGTTCTGCCTTATCACATCAGGAAGTGTTTCATTAAGCTTCAGTTCCCTCGCAAATTTTCTGCTGTCTGACACATCAGAGCTCTGATTGCAGACGCTCTGTGATGTATGAAAACAGCACCTTTATAAAGAATAGGAGGGACAAGGTCTACCTGACAGCACACGCTGACAAAGCTGTACATTAGTACTGGTAGCCAGTATACGTTGATTGCTGTTCTTCTAGAAATCTTTGAAGTAATAAAGAGATTCAATGTGGAATATGTTAGAACGAGAGTAAATGATGAGCGTTAGTGGTGTTGCACTACATCAATACATCCCTTATACATACCAGTGTGCTTTTAGACCAAAGACAAATTGTAGGTGTAATCAAACTCGCAGGAAGTCTCCATCTTAAAGCCATTTCATGTAGCCATGAAGGCCCTTAAGGGTCTGGGTAAATTTCGTCATCTGCCCTGAGCTGAGCTGCTGGTGATCACTGGAGCATGTACGCCATCCTCTAGCCTACCACGCCGTGTGTGTAATATGCAAGTTAGCCAGCTTAGACAAGTCTTGCTGTGTTGAAACTGTCTCCTGTGGCCAGTAGAATAATGAATAGATAGGAAATAAGCGCCTTCTTCCATAGATTTTTGCTGGGGGACCAAATGACACTTGTTGCCATGGATGCACACACAGCTTCGTCCTGTTGGCTGATCGTTGGGACTAAACCCAAAATATACCCAAACAGGGGCAGAGGCATTTTTCTCGTTTACTAGTGTAAAGTTGTCCCATCGCTCGCACTCGCCATCTTTCTCAGCACAGCTGCCTGTTCCGCCAGTAGAGACTGGCCTCTGGTGGCGAGTACTGTGCACTACAAGATACAGCGCCTCCGTGTCAGTTTAATAGAAAGCTGAGTGTTTTCTTGGCAGCATTTAAAATCATACCATCAGGATTTCTAAATATCTGTCTGCATCCCTGGATGGACCATATACCCCTGAAAACTGTAACCCTGACCTGTTTTTCCTCTGACCCTCCACCCTCAGATCCACCTCCAGTTCCCCATGGAGTTTGAGTTCAGTCAGTACTACCTGAAGTTCTTGGCCTATCACTACGTGTCCAACCGCTTCCGCACCTTCCTGCTCGACTCTGACTATGAACGCATAGAGCTGGGTAAGATTATTTGAGTCTACCGAGTGCCGCTCTGAAAATGCTTTAGTTTTATGTTGAGGACCTGTGCCACTGCTTCAGCTTCAGACACAGAGTCCTAGTCCCAGATACAGCGTCTGTGTTCCTCTGTGTGTGCAGGAGTGCTGTATGAGGAGAAAGGCGAGAGGAAAAGTCCTCAGGTGTGTAAGTCTGTGTGGGACTACATCGACAGACTCAGCAAGAAAACACCCGTCTTCTACAACTACATGTTCTCTCCTGAAGACGAGGAGGTGAGACTGCTGCACACTAACAGGCGGATATAATGATAGTGACCATACAGTCGTATAGACAAACTGATGGTCCTGCTGTCATGTTTTACAGTGAACATCATAGAAGCATTGAAACAAAGGAGACCCATATGTTTAAAGTGAGTCATTGTGTGTTCCAGGTACTACGGCCATACACCTTCATCTCCAACCTGAAGGTATGGGACTTCTACATGGAGGAGACTCTGTCGGAGGGGCCCTCCTACGACTGGGAGCTGAGGGGCCGTCAGGAGCGCGTGGCGGAGGAGACGCCAGAGAAACCCGACACCAGCGGCTCTAAATCGCAGCGGTGCATCGTGTGGCCGTGCTACGACAGCCTGAGCAAGGCGGTGCCCGACGCCATCACCAAGCTCCTGCAGGACCTGCAGAGTCTGGAGGCGGAGCTCGGACAGACCTCGGAAAAGTGGAAGGACACGTGGGATAAAATCAAGAACACGCAGAGAACCGAGGTCAAACTAGAAAGCAAGGTGGGACCAAGTGCTGCATTCATGTACAGTCCTTTTGGAATTTTGAAATTCCTAGTCAGCAGATGTGAAGCTTGTGAAGGAAACACTATTTTGCAAGCTGAAGTCCTATCACAAAGATGTGATCTACCTGTTCACAGTTATCAGTTGTTTCTCTGTCACCATGAAACCAAAATGTCACCTGACTGAACAACTAGACTGACAGGCTGTTTTAAATTAAATAAGTCACATTGAACATTGTCTCCTTTTATTGTCCTGCATGAAAATGACTAAATTAAGAGAGCTTTTTAAAAGCAGTCACATTCAGACCTGATTGTGAAGTAGACTATCATCTGCGTCCTCTGGTTCACTGATTTAAACTCTCACTTTACCTTTCCCTTCCGTCTCTCCTTCCTCCTCAGCCGTCGTTCTCCAGCTCCTTGCTGATGTCGTCTAACCTGAGCCACCAGCGCCGTTCGCAGGGCGTCTACCTGCAGGAGAGCGGTGTGGGCTCCTCCATCAACCTGGCTCTGGACTGTGAGGCCAGCGCCACCTCCACGCCTGTCGCCGGTCGGACCAGCACCAGCACGCTCTACAGCCAGTTCCAGAGCACGGAGAGCGAGAACAGGTCTGTACCCACCACACTGGCTGACTGCAAGGCACTGAAAGGAGAGCTGGTCCGTGTGAGGGTTTGTAGTGTTTCTAACCAACCCAGGCCGCTCACGTGTCTCTGAGAAAGGCACCACACGGCTCCCTGTTCTGCTCTATAAAGGGTCAGACCACCTGTGTGTGAAAGCAGCAGAGCTGAGAACAGTACAGCTGACAGGAGACAGAGGCCTTGTTTGTGAACCAAGATATTGGTACACTGATTCTCCCACATTATGTTATGGGATAGTGTGAAAGGGCTGTTTCTCAAAAGCGAGGTGCACCAGTGTTCAAATGATCCCACAACTTTTTTTTTCAACAGTTTGTCAACTGTGGAAAATGTCAGATAAACCTCTTCATTTTTGTTTTTTTTCCATTAGGAGTTTTGAAGGCATCCTCTTTAAGAGAGGGGCGTTGTTGAAACCATGGAGGCCCCGGTGGTTTGTGCTGGACAAGACTAAACATCAGGTAATACAGAGGGAGCTGAAAGGCCACAGATTCATGGAAAATGAAAATTAATAAAAGTACACAAATCCATAGAGCTAAATGTTTGTTTATGGCATCAGCTTGAACTGTTTTTATGTTTATAATTACCTCTGTCTCTATCCCCAGCTGAGATACTACGAGAGCAGGCAGGATAAGGAGTGTAAAGGGGTGATTGAGCTGGCCGACGTAGAGTCTGTCATTCCGGGAACGCCTACCATGGGAGCACCGAAGAACATCGAGGAGAAAGCCTTCTTTGATGTAAGCTCACCTTCACTTTGTTTAAGTCTTTGGGGTGTGGGGGTCTGCTGCTGCTTTCCCATCATGTAGGAGGAATAGGAAGAATGGGGAAAAAACTCACATTACTCAAACTTATATAATATTTATTAATTATTCCAGTATGGTTGCCCCTATTACTAGCAGTTGTAGTCACACTACCAGATAAACAGAAATGGAACCTAAATGATTTTAGTGCATATAGTGAAAAGTGACCAGATACAAACAAAAAGTCTAGTCCTTTCTAATTAGCCAAGGTTTAATATAGGATTTTACTTAAAGGTAACTGCCAGCAAAGTGGCATTCCAGCCATTTTGTCTCTGTTTTTTGACGCCTCTATAGTTCTTTTCAGCAAACAGGCAATACCATTTTCATAACTGATGAATTTATTAATGAATTAGTAGATTAATTGATTAAAATGGGTTTTAATTACTGACAGTTGAGAAATTCTTTTATCAATGAATCGTTTTAGCTGGGCCCCTGCATTAAGGATTGAGCCTTGTACATCGGGCTCGCTCTCTGCCAACTGGGCTAACCGCGTCCCAACTCTCACGTCTTCTTAGCTATTAGTTAAAGGTGGCTGTTTAGTTTAAGATTCACCAAATGAGTGTGTGGTTGAGTCCCTGAACCCTTATGGCTAGATTCCACCAGCTGCCAGAGCTGATCACAGCCAGTAGTAAAATACGCGGGGAGTTCATTGAGATGAACCGAGAAGGAAGTCAGTCACAGAAACATCGTAGAGAATCTGCTCAGTTTTCCCGATCGCATATCAACATTTTAAAGTGGCCTTTTATTGTGGTCAGGCTAAGGCCTTTTATTGTGGTCAGGCTAAGACCTTTTATTGTGGTCAGGCTAAGGCACACCTGTGCAATCCCCATGCTGTCTGATCAGCATCTTGATATGCCACACCTGTGAGGTGGATAGATTATCTCGGCAAAGGAGAAGTGCTCACTAACACAGACTTTGACAGATTTGTGAACAATATTTGAGAGAAATAGGCCTTTTGTGTACATAGAGAAAGTCTTAGATCTTTGAGTTCAGCTCATGATGAATGGGGGAAAACAAAAGTGTTTATAATTTTGCTCAGTGTATGTGCACAGAATTCATTCATTTCTTTTCCCTCTTCCAGCTCAAGACGACCAAACGAGTGTACAACTTCTGTGCCCAGGACAGCCTGAACGCACAGCTGTGGATGGACAGTGTTCAGAGCTGCCTGTCAGACGCCTAGAGGAGGGGGCAGGACTCTTTATGGAGCAATGCAACCAGGACCGAATGAGCACTGCTGCGGCACCTGACAGACATCTCTGCTGACCAATCCCAGTGGACCAGGGAGGGGAAAGGGGCCTTTCACCACTTAAGCTCTGTTCTGTTCGCTAGTGTTCAACTAATAACCTCGCGTCACGTTTCAGTGTTTTTGTTACAAAAATAAGAAAAAGACCAAAAAAAAAAGAACATGTCCCTGAAAAACCACTTGCTGTCATCTCACCAAGTAGCTGCAGCCTCTCACTTCCCCGACAGTCTGACCACTATGTGCGCTGGATGTCTGTATGCATATTATATAAATGCATATTAAAGCACGTTGCTGCATTTCTGCGAGGCGTCCTGCAGCTTAGGACCAGCACGAAGATCTTTCCAGACCCTCCACCTGTCGTCCACAACCCGCTCTCCCTCCCACTAACCCTAACCCCACTCGCCCTAAAGACGCTCCGGGGAGGAATGACGGAGAAGAGAAGCTGCAGTTGCACGTCAGCCCCAGCTACGTACAGGACTCGTTCGACTGCTCTGGAGAAGGATCTAAAAGATGTGTGAGGAGTGTTGACGGACCAAAACAGCCCTGAGGAACAGCAGTCCTCAGGTCTCTGCTCTCTTTGCCTCTCACTGCCTGATGTAGCCCATTCACAGTATATCGAGAGGAAGTTGAGTGTGCAGGGGGGAGAGGAGGAGCTCCTCAACGGTTCATGAAGGATTTCCATATCTTTTTTTTCTTTTCCAAAATCTCAAATTTTACCAGAAAGAGATCAATGCTCATCACCTGTCCTTACAGGGGGGTGATGAAATACTGTGAAAGCCATGAATCAGTCGTAGAGATCAATCCACGAGAGCCGGTCGGAGATTGGAGCCTGTCAGGTATTGAGTGTGTCGGTGAACTTTCACTGAAAGTGTTTACAAAGTAGACAAAACTTTCCTCACTAAACTAAACTCTGCTCTTCGCCTGTGTTTTTAATCAGTACAACCACTATTAACAGTCAGTTGTTTTAAGGGATGCTGAAGGAAAAAGGAGGGATTTATTTTGTAGTGACGTCTTAAAACAGTCTATAGAGGGAGATCTGGAAGGTAGGAGACTAAGAGGAGGGATTACTAATGAGAACAGAGTGAAGTTATGGGATGCTTCGGAGAGATTACAGTTTTTAGAGATGGACGTTGACTCGCCACAGTGCTCAGTGTCGGGAACTGGATGTTTGTTACAGGAAAACTCTGGTATTTTTTTTAACCTTGTTCTTATTCTCATAATTGTGTCCATTATGGGCCACACTATGTTTACACTCGCCACCTCTGCTGCTTGAGTCAGAAAATGCAGCGGCAGCAAACATCAAAGTAATGTACAGTTTGCAATTTAAATACAGGAACAGTTTCACACGCTTGTTTTGCCAAGTCTGACTGAAAGGAAACAAATTAGCCCCCTAAGTTAGCTACTGTAGCTAACTGCAAGCTAGTTTGGTAAACCAAGGCAATCAGCTGGCTTGCCAAACTAGCTGCATGGTTTACTGCTACATTTATTGCTTAGCATTCCAAATATTACAATATTCCACTAAAAACAAAAGGTAAATAGATACTACAAAAAAAGCTTTGATTAAATTTCCTCAGGAGACAACAGAAACAAAGCTCGCGTTTGCTGTTACTTCTCTAGCATGTACACGAGCCACACGTGTGCAAACGAACAGGCAAGCTGCCTGACCGGGTTGTCCTGGAAGTAGATCCCCATGCAGTTAGCTACAAAGGCTAATCCAGAGGGCTCTGTTCTTCGTTTCCTTTTGTCTGGACACTTATAAGCGTGGGAAATGATTTATTTAGAAAGCTCCCTGCTCACCCTGACATATCGTTGCTGTCTTGGAAACACCATGAATCTACACATCAGCGTCTCAGCCATGTATTTTTACATGTTCTATTTAGCTTTGGGAGAAATTCAACAACCCACAAATGAACACATAATCTTCCCGTTTCCACAATTGCAAATAAAATTTGGAAATACATGGTTTTTCTTTGAACAGCAATGATATGTTGTCTGATGGAAGTGGAGGTGGCGAGTGCAAATTTAGCATGACCCCATTGTCACAATTATGGAAATAATTCTGGAAAAATACTTGAATTTTTCCTTTAGTGATGCGGGGACAGGGAAAGTCACACAAACGGTTTCATGACATTCACTTGTACCCAGTGTTTCTGATATGAATCTGATGCTGTTCAAGCTCACTGTACCTGTTTCAGATGCATCAACAGTCCACATGTGTGGACACTGCAGGTGCAGCAGCGCCCGTTACCTTCAGTGCTGACGCTTGTGCATAGACGAGTCTACATCTGTTAGAGTTATAGAGAAACAGTATGTTTAGCTGGAAAGTTTTAAACATCAAGTCACTTTTTTTTTTTTGTCAAACGTATGTCAGACCACCACCCCCCACCCTGCACACAAACAGACCACTCAGACCCACACTTGTTAACACAGACCCTGCTTATGTAAAATAAGGTTCTACTGCTGTCTTTGTTGAACATAAAATTTGAAATTGTAGATTTTTTTGGTGTCTAATAACTCCTTTGTATATACTACTCCAGATTTGTATGTAACGTTTATGGTAGTAATTTATTTAACTTGTCTCCTCAGTAAGAAAGTTCCTTAAGCACCACTTTATTCTTAAATTAGGAATTCAATGTGCCATTTGTTCATTTCTGTATTAATGTGACTAATGCTATTTTGTTTATTTGAAAAATGTAAGCCCTCAATGTCTATTTTTTTTTTTTTTGTAAACATGTCCTTATTCTATCCCAAACTGTTAATGCAAGAGTGGAAATGGTGTTAGTGGAAGAGGAAGCCTCTGGGCTGGCTTTTAAAGGCTGCTTGGATTTTACTGTGTTGCTCACCCACAGTGGTGGGATGTTCTGGACATACAGTCACAATAAATTTTTACACATATGAAGTCTTCCTGGGGCTGGGTTCTGCTCACTGGCCTGCTGCTACTTTAATGGCCCCCTTTTGTGCTCATTAAACAGTCCGTGACGAGACGGGACATTGTAACAAGATGCCTAAATGTGCTGCATGCGTGAGTTTAGTGTCTATAAATAAGTGAAGGATATTGGCAAGTTCATTTAAAATGCATGGTGTAGTCAAAAACAGTAAATATATTAATCAAAGATGCCAAATGTACTAATATTTTTATATATGTATATATATATATATATATATATATTTTAATGAATTATGTTGAAAACATTTCTTCACAAACTTAAAATCTGATTGAAAGTCGGAAATGTTGCGTCTGTAACCAGACCCGACAGTAACGTTATAAAAAATTACCTGAGTCCAGATCTTATTTTATCTGATCTACATAAATTTAATTTAATTCAAGTTGCTTTGTAAGCTCTGTCCCTGACAGTAGCTGCCTGATGTATTGTGTTAATAAGCATGATAATAATAGTAAAAACAAAGTCTATAGCTAAGGTATCTGAGTAGCTTCCTGTGGCGTTTTAACTGCCATCATACCAACAGGCAGATAAACTGAATCACAGCTGTGGTGGTTTTCAGAGACTGGAGGCCTGGTGACCAAGAAAACGACTCACCCTACATCATGATCATACTCTGTAAAGTTTCTAGGTGACCTTGTGCATCTTAAAATAATCCTCCTGCGAGGAACAGATGGAATCGCTGCAGCAGCCAGAACCCACCTGTGGGAAGACTCTGTTTTCTTGTCTTTTGCCCGAAGTCTAAATCCAGTCAGACCCAGCTCATCTTTTCACTCTAGTTTACTCATCTCTCCGTGGTAACAGCTACATTAACCACAACAATTTGACATAATCCTTTTATTTATTTTTTATTCTTTTCTCTTTTTTTATTATTAGAAATGACTTTCTGAGCCGGGTTACGTTGTCAATCATGTCAATATAGTTTTTAGAATCCAAATAAAAACTGTGGGTTTAAATGTTCATGTTGTGTTGTGTGTGTAGACAAATTTCACCAGGTTTCACTTCAGATGGCCACATAGATTCCCCCAGATCTTCATTAAATAGCTGGTTTAGAGAGGACACAAAGCATTTAGAAATGTTCTTCATGCTGGTATACCCCGAGATATTTAAACGTAAATAAATCAAGACTCCCTGGGTTATAGCTACTGAATTCTCACACGTGGTTCAGTATCTTGTAGCTCCTATCAGCTGGTTTTAAAGGTTTCGGCAATGCCATAAGTTATACTGACAGTAGTAGACTACCTCTTTTTAAAGCTGCTTTTATTAGTATTGTTAATTTAAAGCCCACCAAAAGAAATAGAAACAAATGGCTGTCTGAAAGGTAGAATTAAATTAACCCAACAGTTACGTTGACCTTTAACAATGGTCAGCTGTAATGTGGAGGATAGTGAACTCTTGGTGCCTTGAGTTTGTTTGGTCAAAGTTACATTTTTTGTCCTAACGACCTGCAGCTGCAAGCAGGGGCTGCTTTATAACTCTCCTTGATGGTGCATTCAAGGACACCCCGACACTTTATGTGGTTATTTCCTAAACTAGCAACAATGCCAGAAATACGATCACAACAGTTAGTTGTTGACTTAGATGGATTTCCTATTTCAAGTGAGTTCAAAGTCTGCAAGTTGATTTTTATATTGTGAAATATATTGAAACAAAGTGAGCGTGCCTATGCCCCTCCCTTCTGCTTCCCTATGGGACCTTATTTCAGAAAAAAATATGTACGGCAGCAAACGGTGAAGCAAATTTTTTCATTATTATTACGTTTGAGTTTATGCCCTGAATATGATGTTCGTCAACTTAAAAGGTATATTAAGTGATTCTAATGAAACTAATGTTTTATTAAATTCAGCGAACATTTCACGGATGGCTAGCTCTCCATTTTGAGTGTGCTCTGAAAAAAAAAAGAACTTGCCACAAAACACCGTTCCAGCCAATCAGCTTTGTTGATAGTGCTTCTGTACAGGAGTGATGGGGGGAGGGGGGGATAGTGGGAGAGTTCTGTACACCAGCACATTCAACAACTCCAGGCACTATGAAGAAGGACAGATGACAGAGAAACAGCTGAAGAGAGAAGGCCTGACGAGTGTAAACAGAAGAGAGTTGACCAGGCAAGTGTACAACCCTCAACAGACCTGGAGCACTGAAGGGAGGGGTGTCCTTCTGCAGAATCACTTTGACTGCATTCATACTGCAGGCCTTAAAGCTCAATTCCATTTTTTTTAAATTTGACAACATTATTGAAATGTGGGGGTCAAATTACTCCGATTTACTGACAAAACATTTATCACAACTTTGTCCTTCTCATTACGGTTTCTGGAGCTGTACAAAACTGGTTGTCTGTCCCACAACCCCAGTTGCATCAATTCTGATCTAACGCTATGTTCAGACTGCAGGCCTTAATGCTCAATTCCCATTGTGGCTCTTATCAGACTGTACTGTGAACTGTCCGCGGCCTGAAGGTGACCCGCATGTACAAGAACCAAAAATTATTGTCCTCTCACGGGTCACATTTCTCGACCCGTTTCGAATTATTAAAAGTGTTTGTTACTTTGTTCTTTTCTTTACAGTTTCTGGCGCAAGACGCAACTGCCTCACAACTCACTCCCTCTCTCTCTCCCCACTGTGTCCGCTCGGACAAATAGCATACACATAACGCAGAACAGAGCTCGATGTCCGGTGGATTTCAGGTAGAAGAAAGGGGAATTTGGCTTTTGTGAAGCTTTTTTGTTCACAGCAGAACAGTGACAACAGCTGCTCTAGAGTGACGTCAAAGTCGCATCAATGTCAGACCGGGGTCGCATTTAAAAACATCCGATCTCTATCGGATTTGGACCACATATGGAAGTGGCCCAATTCCGAACTAGAAAGATTAGATTCCATGTGACTTGGCCTGTTCACACTGTCATAAAAAGATCAGGAACTGGATTTGGGTCATATTGGCCGTGACATTCAGACTACACTACGTGACTGATCGGTGACAGGGTGGGTCACACACTACAGGAGCTGACAGCGGCTGAGTCACCAGACTGGTCTCCAAACCACGTTTTGTCAAGAAAACACGTGAAATGTGAAACGGAGAATGACGCGAACCTACGCACGAAACACCTGTTTGTTATTATAAAGATAGCAATTATAAAGACAAAGCATTTGGGTGAATTGATGGATTAGCAAACACAGATAGTAGCAGGAATTGTCTGTGCTACAGAGAGAGCTGGAGGGGAGTACAAAGTGTTTTGCATAAAAAAGTAGCTGCCTGCTCTCATTGGCTGGATGTGGATGTCGAGTTGGCCGACTCTTCCAGATATCTGGCATGCTAGATATCTGGCATGCTAGATATCTGGCAGACGTCTGCGATGCGTCAGAAATGTGTCGGGGAGCCGTTCTGACGCGTCCTTGAGCAGTTCACACATAAATGGCGACCCCCGATCATAGCCCGACGGCCGCCGAGCAGCTAATCAGGCTTAAAACTGTGTAGTGTGAACTAGGCTCAACTGATCCAATACGTATCGGATTTGGTTCACATATGAAAGTGGCCTGTTCACACTGCAAGTTTTTAAAAAGATCAGATCTGAGTAACGTGAGAGAAATCAGATTTAGGTCACTTTGGCCTGCCGATGCTCCAGAGGCCCACAACTTCTGACATATTTAGCAACTGTAAGCTGCTTTGGATAAAAGCGTCAGCTACATGAATAATTAAATAACAAACAGGCATCTTTAGTAATGTCAAATAAAACTAATAATAAATGTAAGCAGCAACTAGCTAGGTAATTTAGCTATGCTCCACACACAAATGTATCTCACCTGATGTGTTTAATCTAACAACTCCTGGTCCTGTCATCACATCATCTACACACGGAAGCTCTTTGACGTTAGCTGCAGTCATTAAGAGAAAAAGTTCCGACACATACACGACTTTTGGGTTTGTGGTCTTTCTAATTACGTATTATCAGTCTTATACGTAATTAGAAAGAATTATAACAGTTTCATGGGAAAATACTTGGCTTGCAAAATTATATTTTAAGTTGACAATAATTAAGTGTAAATCAATTTGCTCGGGGTAAAAAATGTGTTGTCCCTCGCCGTTGGCTATTGTACATAATTTTATCAAAATATTTTGTCCAAAATAAGGTCCCATGTTGGTTCACTGGAAGAGGAGGGACTCGTGCTCTTTACGGCTAAATAATAAATAAAAACAAAACTGTTTTGGAAAATGGTTAATGGTAATATAAAACCATTTGTGGTTTAAGAGCCCTTCAGCAGACTTAGGTTTTCCAATGAGAAAAAAACCCTGCCCTACTTTAACAGCACCTCTGTGATCAGTTAATATCATTAAATACTTCAGAGACAGTGTTATGTTGTTTAGTGGCTGCCTACCAGCTCCTGGGCTGCTGCTCTGTGGCTGACCCTGACCTCCCTGCAGATCTCTTCTCAGGATTACGTGGGCTTGTGCAGACTCTGCATAACTGACATCTCCCTCACTCTGACAGATTCATTGCACCTGTTGGGCGGGACAAATGACACCTTTACCATCCTTAAATGGGGCCCAGTGGCATCTCATAACTTCAACTTGCGCAGAGGACAACCAGATCTGAAAAACACCCGTGTGCAGGGTCTTTAAACTGAAAGTCCTTGTCTTACTAACATGAACAGGCAGCCAGACCTTTGCAGAGATGGAAAGACAACAACCAGACAGGCAAAGCAAAGCTTTTGGTATTAATGTGGTCACCCAGACACTTTTAATTTCAATTTTTTTTTTTTTTTTAAACAATGATCGTAGAACCTGATCGCTGTCAAATGATTTAAGTAAGTACACCAAAGAGGCCTGGAGCTCTGCAGAAGCCAGATCTGCCCTCTTTCCAATCCTGCTGCTCAGAGAGAAATAAAATTAAACTTAAAAAAGAAAGAAAGAAAGAAAGAAATACAGCTTCGCTCTAACCAATCTCGCCCTGTGAGTAAGTGCTTGGTGGAGAGAGAGAAAAAAGGAACAGACAACAATAGTAATCTCAAGATTGCGTGTAAAATTACTTTTTAAATGTAGATAATATTTGTATATAGGTAGATAATGTTTGGTTGATTTAAGGGGAATAGCAATAACAACTTAAAGGTCAATACAATCAGAAGGTCTTAGCTCACTAGCTAGGTCAACAGAGAACCAGTTATACATGCACTAAAAAGAAAAAAAAAAACAAACAGAAAATAACATTAAAAAATCTGACAGGTCAGGTTGAGATTATATCCAAATTTGTTTGCCCAAAACTACACCAAATGAGTCTCCAACGCTAGATTGATTCTTTTCAAAAAGGAAAACTGTTGAATTTCATTTTTAAATAAAATGGCTAATCGACATTATTGCACATGAGCAAAAGACAGTAATACTATTAGAGCTCTGTTCATCAACTTCCTCCTCCTTGACGGACCCTCCCGAAGCACTTCAAACATTCAGAAACCTGGTGATGTACGACAACAAGAGATGTTTCATCAACAGCAACCAAAGAGAAAAAAAAACAAAAAAAAAAAAACGGAAACCACGAATAAAAACCTTGATCTGGGTGTGAGGACAGATAAGACGGCCAGCAGAGATGAGGGTAGAACACTAACATTGTGCTATAATGTACAGTAAATGGCTGCATAAGTGCTTTTTCTTAAGCTTGAAGGAAAAAAATGTTTCAAAAAAAAAAAAAGAAAAAAAAGAAGGTATTTATTGTTGAGGCATCATTGAAAAAGTTAGCCTGTGCTATCCATTTAGGGCTGAAGATGTAAAATCCCTAACAGTGGGATTCCAACAGCTTTGAACAAGTAGAAGAGAAATCTTTGAGGACATAAAAAAATAATGATGATGTTACCCCTCTGATTCTGGCGTTTCAAAGATCGCTGCTACATTAAAACCGCACGCAATTATGTGCAACATTGGGAAAAAAAAGGCTTTGAAGACGATTCCTCTACTCTCCATTCTGTCTGTTGGTTTTGTTATTTTTCTTTTTCCTTTTCTTTTCTTTTTTTTTTTTTTACATGTTCCGCCGCCTCATTATTGGTGTTGATTGGCAGTGTCCAGGTCCAATAACATGGCAGAGTGATTCAGTAAAAACACTGTAGTTGCAGTGAGGTTATTCAGGGGAGTCACTCTGGAGGAGGCTGACAGTCCGCGGCGCCGTCACTGATGGATTTGGTGGCGCGCTCTCGCTCACACCGGCCCGTTGACCGACACTTCCTGCGGCGGTGGCGTTTCCTCTCTGTTAGGATGACAGGGGAAACAGTCACATACACGCAGAACCTGAGATGTACAAAGCCTTGATCCTCATCTTTATCTCAGAAAAAAAGTGTGGCCACAATAAATTTTAGCATAAAGATAAATGGATGGATGGGTCACAAACCCTTGTTTGAACAACTGTTATTAATTCAGCCCTCACACAGTGTAGCAAAGATAAACATGTTTTTTCTATCAAACTGTCAACTGCCTACTACAGCTGGAAATACTTCCTGTATAATGCTTTGAGTCAACAAGTGCTGCCACTAATGATTCTTTTTACTATCAATAAATCTGCAGATTCCTGCCTCAATTGATCAGAAAACATATCAGCACATAGCTAAAGTAAACGCCCAGCACAGCCCCAAGTGATTTCATCAAATGACATGACAATTTAGTCTGCACAACACTCAAAACAATTGTTTCAAATGTTTTTGTTGGTCCACTAAATGATTAATCAAGAAACCATTTCAGGGCCCGTGTCCACCAAAGTGTTTTTTGTCAGCTGAAAACACCAGCTGCTCTTCTGAAAACGCCCAGCAGGGAGCTCTAGCAGGCCTTTTTGAGGCACAGCGTTTCTCCGACTGCTTTGGTTGCTGTGATACATAAAATCCGTGGAAGTGATGTTGACAGTAGTTCTACCTAACTTTACTGGATGTAAAAATGAACACAGAGTAGAACACTATGGCCCTCTGTGTGAAGAGAAAGCTGAAGCAGGTAGAGAGAGAGGACGGACTCGCCGTATGTGGGCTCATGAGATTTTTTGGGAGAGGAAACATCTCGGCGAGTAGCACCGTTTGTTTCAAGGTCTGAGGTTAGACGTAGCCCGGTTCCAGGATAGTAACTCTACGCTACGGTGTGGTCTTTGTCCCGCCTCTTCTCTACTGTGATTGGATAGGTGGGTAAAAAGTGACAGTGACGGGCGCAGCGTTTTCCGCCAAAATTGAATATTTTTCAACTTTTGGCGGCTGGAAAAAGACGCTCAGCGCCTCGTCATGCTGCTGCTGTTTTGACCAGCTTGTAAAAACGTGGCACTCTTATTGCAAAGAATTGGAAAAAAGACGCTGGCGTCAGAAAATAACGCTTTGGTGGACACGGGCCATTAGCGCCCTCCGCTGCTCATTTCACATGAAATCAAGCTCACAGCCGTGGAGAGAGGAGGTATAAACAAACAGGTAGCCAGTGAGACACAAAGTGGCGTGGAGTGACTTACACTTTTACCATCCACGTAAACGTAGTCATCTGCAAAGGTCCATTTTCAATTGTATTTTTTAGAGTTTATAAAGCTCCAGCTAGAGTTTGATTTTTATATTTTACTTTTTTCTGATAGTGCATCAAACTGGATTGAAGTTTAAAATTAGTAATCCAAAGAGTGACGTCATTATTTCAGCACAACAAAACATACAGTGTCAACAGGCGCTTACTTCCTGTCGGTCTGCGTGGTTCCAGGTGAATCCTCAGCAGGCTGCTGCTCTGACAGGGAGAGTTTCTCCAGAGACACCGGAATCTCCTCACTGCAAGACACAAACAGGAAGCTGACAGTTACTTATTAGTCTCTCTCCACTACAGTTTGAGCACAGCGTGCAGGTTCAAGTCAACAGTATTCAACTCCCAGCTCAAGTGTCTCTGAATGTTTTATTCACTTCTGTCTCGGTAACAGACCCTTGCAAACGCAAATAAGGCCATTTTTAGTGATGGTGCTGGTGATCAGTCACTCTGAATGGAGTAAATTGTAAAGCCACACACAAATAAAATTAAAAAAAGTAATACTTTAAGGCTTTATTTTTAGAATGTGAAATTTCAGACATTTTGAAATACTTTAAAGACCCTGCAGGTACCCTGTATAATTAAACAGAAACAGTAATAAAATAAAACCCAGCTCTGTCAAGTTATAAACCTACTTAACTTTCTGATGTTGCAAATCGCAGTTTAAGCTCAAGTTTCTACAGAGTACCAGAGAGGCTCCCAGGATAGGCTTTACTTAGAAAGGCAAAGCTGACTGAATCCAGTCATTTTAAATCCCAGGCTATAATTACCTGAATGTGGTAATTATATTTCAAATATAGACATGAGTGGACTGGTCAACATGAGGAGGGCTTTGTCACATGCTCAGCATGTGACAAGGAAGCAGCTCAGCTAAAAGATGCAAACCTTTTGAGGTCAGCTGTCTTGTTGCTGGGAGCAACAGCTGTTTCCGAGGCGATGGCTGCGGCGTGAGGAGCACCGGCATTTTTGTCATCCTCCTCGCTGTCGGATCCCCCAGAGGAGCTGCTGTCTGAGGCCACCAGAGGGGCCTTCCTCCCCTCTCCCTCTGGACAGGCACCAGAGGAGGTAGTAACATCTGACAAACAAAAGGCAGAACAAATGTCTTGGTTTTTCCAAATCAATAAATATTTTAAGTTGGAAATGTGTTTAGGGGCTTAAGTGTGCATCTCTAACAGACAGAGGTTACGTGGCCTCCAGTAAGTTCTAAAAAGGTGCAGGTGAACACTCACCACTCTTCTCGTGGTTTTGTTTGGCTTGTTTATCTGCGTCGCTGCTGCCCGTGTCCACAGGTGAGCTGCACCTGGGATCAGTCTCTGTACTGTAGGAAGTCAAGACGAAAACATGTCAACAAGTTGCAAAGAGTGACAACTGTTTCTACAGAATTAAAGCCCTGTGAGGGAAATTTGTGATTTATGATATTGGACTGTATAAATAAAAATTTACTCAAATTGAAACTCTATTTTTGTGACCGTCTTTCTTCCATATTCTATTTCCTTTGGTTGATCTGTGTTCAGTGTGTTAAATGGTAGTACAATAATACAACTGTTAAATGGCACACATTATTCTACAGATGAACAACTTCCCCCTGTGTAAAATGACACATTAAAGACATTGATGCACATGACATCACCAAACATTTCAAGATTGTTGTTTTCCTCCTAGTATTCATGGCACATTCATGTTGCCAGTCAGAAAATTTACAAACTGTCAGAAGTTGTCCTTTTGCACATTTCTGACAACGTTTGAGACGGGTGTGTCGCAACCTCGGACTGTAAAAACCATGGACGTCGCCTACAGGTTTCTGATGAGCCAGTTTCTAAAGACCTGGCAGCTATGGGCCTTCCTGGTAAAGCCTGACTCTGGCTAACCCTAAAAATGGGAAAAGAGTGGCCTGCCATCAACTTTAAGCCATAATATAATTTAAATGGGTGAGGTATATATAGGGCTGGGTATCGTTCAAAGATATCTGATATCGATACTCAACTTCGATACCGGTAGGGCTGGGTATCAAGTTTTTAGGCACTTTTTAGGCACCGACCGAATTGCTTCAATACCACCGAGTATCAAAAAATGTCTTGTCTTTCGGTACCAAAGTTCGATACCTAAAGGTTCTTGTTAACACCAATGAGCCAATAAGCATGCAGCATTCTTGATATGCCCACATCTAAAAGTGATTGTAATTGGCTGTGATGATGTAAACACTAGCTCAGGCCGGTTACGCACAGAGACGTGGCTCGTGGATGTAAAAGACGTGGAGAAAATCAGACGTGTGGCTTGATGCAACAGCTCGCGATGCAATATTTGCGACATTAGATAATTGCTGCCAAGAGACGACACGACAAACCTGGTGAAGACTTTGACTGTGCGTGAAATAAACTTAAGAGCAGAAAGTCGCTCCGTCTTTGCTGCAACAAGACAGAGCCGGTGCATCATCGTCTCAGCGCCCTGCTGCCCCCGAGCTGCTTCAACACGCCCACCGTACGAGCAGCGTTGGGCAGCAGCATCGCTACAAGTAGCACCGTTACTAGCTTAAAGACATTTCTCAGTAGCTTGATGGCAGCGTCG
Source organism: Lepomis macrochirus (assembly GCA_024633595.2). NCBI lineage: Eukaryota > Metazoa > Chordata > Actinopteri > Centrarchiformes > Centrarchidae > Lepomis > Lepomis macrochirus. Next base: position 4,012,053 of record JALXJV020000024.1, read on the forward strand.
CTGTTTTCTGACTCAAATCAAAGCTCTTTTATTGATCGAGCAGCGCGATAGCTTCCACACATGCTACATTTTTCCAAGTGTTTCTGAATGATCAGTTAAGTGACGCCACCGGCGCTCACGGACCTGTATGTGCAGCCGGCCGAAGCGCTTCTGTGTGATAGTGATCACCTACCGATCCTTGGGCTGATGTCTGCGACTTTGCTGCAGCGGATTAAAGAGTTTACTTTCTGTTGTGATAGTTGTTGCCTGGACACTATCTGCCAGTGGCAGAAACTTGTTTCCATGAGATGAGAGATTTCTCTCTCTCTCTTTCTCTCAGGCCTGTTTCCATGAATGTTTAGGTTGCCATGGTGCCAGAGCACAAATTCACATATAAACAAAAAAAATCTATAATTAATAAACAATTAAATGACTTAAATTAAATTCTAAAAACTAAAGAAGGAGGAATAAAAACAACAAAACACAATATAGGCCGATGTTACATTGAAAATATGTCTTGGTTTTGACAAGCAGCAGCATTTTTCAGAGGAACAATTACTAAAATAAACTATTAATGATAATAATGTGATAATTAAGTTACTTTAAACAAACAACAATGGTTCTCCGTTTGTTGATAAAATATACCAATTTTATACCAATATATGGTATCGAAAAAAGTATCGTTCAGGAACCGGTATCGAAGTTGAGGTATTGATATCGATCAATAGCCAGCCCTAGATACCGGTTCCTGAACGATACTTTTTTCGATACCAATTTTATTGGTATAAAACTGGTATATTTTATCAACAAACGGAGAACCATTGTTGTTTGTATAAAGTAACTTGATTATCACATTATTATCATTAATAGTTTATTTTAATAATTGTTCCTTTGAAAAATGCTCCTGCTTGTCAAAACCAAGACATATTTTCAATGTAACATCGGCCTATATTGTGTTTTTGTTGTTTTTATTCCTCTTTCTTTAGTTTTTATAATGTCATTTCATTGTTTATTAATTATATATTTTTTATTGTTTCTATGTGAATTTGTGCTCTGTCACCACTGCAACCTAAACATTCATGGCAACAGGCCTGAGAGAAAAGAGAAATCTCTCATCTCATGGAAACAAGTTTCTGACACTACATATCAAAGTTTCCTCCTCACAAGAGGAAGAGTTGGCCAGGCAACAACTATCACAATACAAAGTAAACTCTTTAATCCACTGCAGCAAAGTCGCAGACATTAATCCCAAATACCGGTACGTGATGTCACCGTCACACTGAAGCGCTTCCGCCGGCTGCACATACAGGTCCGTGTGTGGCGGTGGCGTCACTTAACTGATCCTTCAGAAACACTTGGAAAAATGTAGCGTGTGGAAGCTACCGCGCTACTCTATAACTCAATAAAAGAGTTTTGATTTGATTCAGAAAACAGCGACGCTGCCACCAGGCTACTGAGCAATGTAGTTACGGTGCAACTTGTAGAACAGGCTCGGTGGCAGCAGGGTGCTGAGACGATGACTGCACCGGCTCTGTCTTGTTGCAGCAAAGACATTTCAGAGTTTCCTCCTCACTAAACTTAAGACTTTCTGCTCTTAAGTTTATTTCACGCACAGTCAAAGGCTTCACCAGGTTTGTCGTGTCGTCTCTTGGCAGCAATTATCTAATGTCGCAAATATTGCATCGCACGCTGTTGCATCAAGTCACACTTTTGATTTTCTCCACGTCTTTTACATTCACGAGCCACGTCTCTGTGCGTAACCGGCGTGAGCTAGTGTTTACATCACCACAGCCAATTACACACAAATCACTTTTAGATGTGGGCACATCAAGAATGCTGCATGCTTATTGGCTCATTGGTGTTAACAAGAACCTTTAGGTATCGAACTTTGGTACCGAAAGACAAGACATTTTTTGATACTCGGTGGTATTGAAGCAATTCGGTCGGTGCCTAAAAAGTATTGAACTCGATACCCAGCCCTAGTTCTATAAAAATTCACCCTCTGCACAGTTGTCACAAATGGGGAAATTATTTCTAGAGACCCCAGAAGTTAAGTTTGAGCACTTTAGTACAAAGAATGTGAAATCGTCCTGGGCACTCAGGAATAGCTCACAACACTTTGATACTACAATCAACTGATCATCCTCAGGTCTACTAGCCAAATTAATAGTTCCTCCTTATATAAAACCACAATGTTTCAGGACCTACAGAACCAGAAAAACTACTGTCATTTTCACACATGAGAAAAGAACAGTGTCAGTCTGTTATTCTTTGCATTTACTGTTGCATGACTGATGTTTGAGCTAGATGGAATGAAAAGGAGACATGACAGTGAAACCATCAGAAAGGTGAGCTGTATTTCTCTCATCCTCTCGCTTTGTCCTCTCATCACCGCTCCCTCTGTCTCATTCACTCTAACTCGCTCATGTTGTCAGCTTTGATCGCTCTGACTCTCTCTCTTAAAAAAAAAAAAGTAAAAAAGACAGCAGAAAAGCCTAGCTTTTTTTACATTAATAAACAACAAGAAATGTCCTGATACTGATACCAAAAAAACGTTCTTGTTTTGTGAACAAAGCCGTACACAAGTGCCACATCCAATATCCATGTCTGGCCAATCACTGACTGTTAGCGCTTTACAGGTTCTGAACCTTTAGGGAGGTACTACCCCCAAAGTAGGAACCCCTTGGGAAAGTTCCTGCAGTGGATCCACCCTAGCAGGGACACCTGCTGCATCAATTCAACCAGAACTAGAAAATGGTAAATTCAATTTCTGTTCCTTTTTTCTCTAGGACCATCTTAGGAGAGTTGCTAATTTTGGGTTAATAGGTTTGCTTCTCACCCGGAGAAAGGCTGGAACTCAGTGAAGTTGGCCCAGCCAGTTCCCTGCGTCTCTGCTCCACCCCCAGCTGAGCTGTCCCACCCTGGTGGGGTTTGGGATGCTGCAGTCCCTCTTGAGTCCCTGAAATTTGCTGTCCATGCGGGACCTGTAAAAACAGGACAAAAAAGTGAGCCTTTTTAACTAAGACAAGAGTTTGCTTTGAAGGGCTGTTTGTAGGTTTACATAACATTTGACTGTGCTCTGTGCCTAGCTGTCCTCTTATCTACCTGTATCTGATGTGTTTTGCTCAGAGTCCTCGTCCTCATCAGATTCAGATCCACGGTCCCGCTCCCTGCCTCCGTTCTCCATGCTGCTCTTGGAGCTTCCCTCTGAGGTTTGGGAGACTCCAAACCTGGAAAACAGTAGCCAATGAAAGAAAGGAGGTTAACAGACAGAAAGCAGAAATGCTTTGTGTACTAAAAACTGCAGTGAGGGAACCAGAAACTAGAAAACATCAACAGGTTTACCTTGTTCTGGATTTAGCTTGTGTTGCATAGTTCATTTCCTTCTCCTCCCAAATGTCCTCTTCTTCTTCAGCATCGTCAAACTGGCGTATCCTCTCTTTACAGCAGGCTTCAAAAGCAGCCACATTGGCCTGAGCACAGACATTTCATTATTATCAACATGCAGCAACTTTAAGTCTCTTTATTTATTTATGTACGTTACCATAACAGTGTTGACCACCACAGGTGTTGTAGAGACATTAACACCACTGACAGTAACAGTAGATTGAGACCTTTTTTAAGAAAGAAATTACGACTCAAACACCTAACTAAACACTTACACTATTATCATCAGCATCTAGATTGAAGTTTATTTCGGCAATTCTGTCAAACGTGGCACTGAGGAAAGAAAACAAGAAAAACGTTAAAATATTAGCCAACATCCTGTGGGATAAGGTGATCACTGTGGGATAATGTGATCACTGTGGGATAATGTGATCACTGTGGGATAACTAGACAGGCATAAAAAGAGTTTAACTGAGAATTAACTAAATGTGTCTGTGCTCTGGTGCAGAGAAGGTTTTGCTGTATTGACTTCAAAGTGTTGGGGTGCAAAGTTGTTTCATGCTTAGTAGCAAACCTTGTTTCGTTTTCCTTAAAGAGCAACAAGCTGTGTAAGACTTTTACTACTCACTTGATATTTTCATCATGCTCACTGAACTCCTCATCATTGAACCCAAACTGATCCACAAAGTTGGCAGTCATCTGTTGGATCTGATAGTCGGAGAAGGCCTGGGAAGGTCAAAGGGCACTTTTTAAGGTGATATTGTTCTAGGCAGAAGAGGTTACTAGACATGGATATGGATTTTTCTTCATTTTTACAACCAACAGCAGTGTGTTTCATTATGGTAGTGTCTATCCTACCTGCTGGAGAGACAGATCGTTGGGGAAGGGGTTCTCCATGTCGTCGTCCTCACTGGACGAGTGCATGTTGTGGGTGCTTACCTGCACGACAAAGTGCAGAGGTTTGGTTAACTTTTTACAGCAACCGACAGCAGCATAGCCTAGATGGCCTTAGGCCCTGTGTCCACCAAAGCGTTTTTTGCTGGCTGAAAACGCCACCTGCTGTTCTGAAAACGCCTAGCTGCGAGCGCTAGGGTGCGTTTTGGAGGCGGTGTGCTGCAAGTAGAGCAGCCTACTTAATTTACTAAATGTAAAAATGTCACCACAAAGTACGTAGGTCTACTTGTTCTGGCCCTCACTCTGCATAAAGAGAAGGCTGAAACATGAGAGTACAGAGTTGTCCGTAAGTGGGTTCATGAGATTTCGCGGGTGAGGAAACACCTCGGTGAGTATGGAGGGGGGGCGTTCCCATTGGAATGAATTGAAAAAAGACAATGGCTTCAGAAAAAAACGCTTTGGTGAACACCTTGGGGCCTTACGAGAGAGATTTGGTCAAGCTGTAATTTTAATGACAGATACGTGACTTTAAAAAATGAAGTCATGAAAATGTAGCATATAGAAAACTTTCACACAGTAGTAATTGTCCTCTAACATAAAACTTAGTTGATCATATAAAAGTCTTCTCTTGAAGCTGACCAAAACTATGTCACAGAGAGCAGACTTTCTGTCATCCTACTATACAACACTGAGCCGTTTGTCATCCAACAAGGGTTTTACCATACAGGCATACACACACAGTCTCTTAGAATACTATTACAATGCAGTCAATGCATTTTCTTGCAGTGGAAATGCCTATTTGCAATTTGTAAACATGCCTAGTTCAGTTTCCTCCATCACCAGATATCAAAGCCATCTTCAACCTCACTGAGGGGATTGCGGCATGCTTTAAAATTTACCAAGTAAAATCAGGGCCACTATTGCTAATTAATTAAAAACACTTCTGACTTTGGTTGCTTAAATTTTTAGATTTATTAAATGAAAATGTGAAAAGAAAAATCTATTTGTCTTAGAAGCTGTTAATGGCTGCTCTGACACTGTGCTGGGCTGCTCAGTCCTGTCCTGATTAATTGGCTGCTGTGAGCACAGCGGGCTTAAACTGGGAGAGAAGAAGAGCAAATGAGAGGAGGTTAAACGAAAGCTATTCGTGCAGAAGAACCTGTGAGTGCTACTGAATGATCTCTCACCAGCTCTACCGTGTTCCTCCTGTTAGTCTCTCTCAGGGTCTCGTCCACGAAGCTCTCCCAGCGACCTCTGCAGTCTTCGGGAAGCTCTGCAAAAGCAGAGATATGCTTTGTCGAATGACGAATATCACGTGACTGGTAGCATCAGACCCTTCAAACATCACTGGTGCTTCAGAAAGAACTTCATTCAGTTTGAAAGTCTTCAAAGTTTCAGCTAAACTATGTGATTGGCACATTAGTGGGATAAGAACAGAGAAGAATAACAGAGCGATGGCGAGACACACTAGAAAGACATGAGTATAAGTAATGAGAACATTTCCACCTGATACCGGTGTAGTAAAAGTAATATATTAATTTAATGAATATCATTCTCCAATCACATTGCAAGTGAAATGTTGCATAAATACCAACTGTGAAGTTAAAACACGAGTCCACAGTGGACACAATATTTTGTATTCAGGCTTTTTGGACAATGCATTTCTAAATGATTTTACTGTTAACATATTGCACAATAGCTTCACAATATCTACATTAAATGCAGCATTTCTGAACCAAAGAATTACAGATTTACCAATAGCACGCCGGATTTGGACTTTTTTTGCACACATATAAGACTGAAACTATTTAAATCAGAGAGATGTAGTGCTTCCGCCCCAGTCTTGATCAGCTGCTGTCACAAAATTGCACTCATCAGATGTCACTGGTGCTTGCTGCGTTTGAAGCCCAGAAGCTTCAAATCTTTCATCTGCCCATCACTGCTTTTAGGATAAAATGTAATGTATATGACAGGCCTACTGCAATGTCTGATTACCTTTGATGAGGTCAGCAATTTGGGCCTGTACTGGTCCTTTCTCGAGGTTCTGGACTACCATGTTGGCAATTCTGGTCAGATGACCCATGTTGCCTCTCCTGGTACCGCCCTCAGCCCTGAGATTCACAGGGATACACTTAGGATTACCTTCAATTGGCAAAATAACTTCACTGTAACACAACAACTGCACTTGGCATAACTAACCCTACAGCTAAGGTATTGAGAGGATTCTGATCAAAAGAATCTCTTTTTTTAGTATTACAATAAATATTAAGCACAACATGCATAAAGCAGCAAAATGCAGCTGAAGAGGTGTGATGAAGAGGATGAAAACATTCTATTTGGGCACATTGATATCATGGATGTCATAGGTTTCTTACTGTATTTTGTCATTCTCCTCCCAGGCATTAAGGATCCTCTGTACCAGTTGACACCTCTGGAAGAGCTGAGAGTTCAACAGAAACAGAAAATCAAGATGAACGGGAAATAAATGAGAAAGATCATCAAAACAGAAGCTGTAGTATGGGTGTAGTATGACCACCTACATGTGCCACGAGATCATTGTGAATAGAGGTCTGTGGGTCACTGGATCCGCCCGTCTCCTCTGTCTCCCCCTGCGCTTCAGGGTTGGATGCTGCAGGCTTCCCATCGTGGTTCTGGATGCCTAGGCTTGGTCGCTCCTCTGAGGAAGGATGGTTCAGGATAGCCGCCACGCACAGCTCCACTTGGAAGTGCAAAAAGTTATTCCAGGAGTATTTGAAGAACAGATCCTATTCCGGGAGAGAGAGATGTGAAGCAAAGTTAGTGACATTGTTTGTGACATAAGCATTTTAGCCAACTACTGCCACACCGCATGGATATGTGCTGTTCTAACATGGTTATTTAAAAAGTCACGGTGGAAATATCTGGACCATAACTGACTTCCCCATGTTGTTTAACCAGGGAAATAATGGACCCCTGTCAGCTGAATTACACACAAAACTTGCTAGTCTTATGTGAACCTGTTCCAAATAAGCTTCACCCACTGCCCTTTGGTCAGGTGGTGTGATAAGGCAATCACTACTTCCCTGCCTCATAACCAACCTTGTGCAAATCTGATGCAACTTTTCCAGATAAGTTGCAACAGGCAAAACAAAAATCACACAAAATCATCCTCCTATAACACCAAGCTCAAATACACAGGAGTTGAGCCAGGATTAGCCTACCAGTAGTAGGTCCATGGTGGCAAGATTGCAGAGCTCCTGGCAGATACTGGGGGCGCTGGTCTGCAACAGGGCAGCCACCAGTCGGGCCACGTGAAGGCGGGCGTTCCCCAGTGGCTGCTCTAGAACGCCAACGGTCGTCAATATTGCACTTTTCTGTAGAGGGAATGAGATGCATACATCAGCTAGTGTCATCACAAAATATGGTTTTGATACCAATAAAGAAGAACCCCAGAGTATCAATGTTATAACTGCACCAAGGAGGGAAAAAACAAGGCTGTATGTGTAACGGTGAAAAATGTGCCAGCTAAAGGTGCTACCTGTCAACATAATACTATTGAGAATGACAGGCTTAACTATACTCACTACAACAAAATACTAATCATTTAATATACAATTTCTAATTGCTTCTGTTTAGAATTGATTTTGCTGTATGACTTGGCTCTGCTCTATGGCTTTACCTTGGGGGGATCCAGAAGAATCTGCTGGAAGTCCTTTAAATGGGGCTCAATGGCATTTAAAATACTGCTGTTGACAGTGTAAGACCTTTCATAACCCTGAGAATACAGATCCATCAGCCCTTCCAACCTGGGACACATAAGCAGACAAAACATTAGGTTAGATATACTAATTCCGTGCTGTGTCAATATTCTTTTTAAGCGTATGGAAGCATTTCCTCTACTTGCCTGATAGGTCATACAAGTTAATACAAAATGGTCAATACAAAATGACCATGTGTTCAAAAGAACCTGGAGGACCAGGACCCAGAAGAATCAAAATTAACTAAGCTACCATAATTTATAATTACAAACCTGACAGGAAACACTTAGACTCACCCAGACCTCCTGGTCTCCAGTAAGGTAAGTAGCACTTGAGTTCCGTTAACGATGGAGGCCTCACTCCTCTCCCCCTCAAACATGTTCTTCAGGAGCCCTGCTACACTCTCCTGCCTGAAAGACAACAGTTTGTGCAGTAGCAAATTTAAGAAACAAACTTGATGATGTGACGCTAATGTTCTCCTCTTAAAGCCAGCAAACCAGTTGTCTAGTTAGTCTCTATTATTGATTTTCAGATGTGGGAATGCATGGGTGAGATGGTATACACCAATGAAGCATTATGAAGGACAAAAATCAAAACTGATGTCAAACCAGCTCTGCCAGCAAATGTCTGTATATAAAACCTGTTCCCAACAATCTCTGCTTGTGTGGGCAAGTAAGAGTACTATAGCTAATCATAGCTTTACCAAGTCTGCCTTCATAATGGACACAAAAAACATGAAAAGAACCTATTAATTATGTGACACCATTAAACAAACAGTAGATGAGACGATGGTTTGACGAGCTTGGCAGCCGAACACAACCAAACGTTTCACTCAAAATCCCACAAGCAACAGGACACACGTGATATTTACGTTTCCTCCTCCAACTTTAAATCAAAAGGCAGTGTAAACTTACGACTCCAGTACAGCCAAAAGTGGGTCGGCCTCCATATTCTCCTGCATCTGATTGGCCTGGTCTCGACTAAGGCGGATGATGTCACAAAGCGTTTGGGATGCATTTGATTGTCTCTGCAATGTAAATCATTAAATTAGAAAACCTAAATGAACAGATTACTCCTTTAAGTTATGTTGATGCTACAGGTATTACAGCTCCTTCATCTGAGAGGTTCACGACAAAATAGTGACAGGTCAACTCCCAGCATGCCTGACACTCACCTCCTCATCTTTGCCAGTATGGATGAGATCTGTGAGTCTTTGTACCAGCTTCTCCTCATTCAGCCACTTGGGGGGAAAAGGCAAACAGGTTTTACACTTTAAAGGCTGGTGTGCACTCATGGGAAGTATGCAAAGACATATTTAGAGAGCTTACATGAAGGACCTCCTGCCTCAAAGGGGCAGGCTCTACACAACTGATGAGGCGAAGCAGCAGGTCCATCATGGCAGAGGCGTCAATATGTTTCAGCACCAGACCAATGAAGCCTTCCTTTTTCTTTAGAAAGGTAATCACCTGGGAAACAAAACAAAGTTCCATATAGCAGACTGTTTGTGAGTTTTTGTTGCTATGCAGTACAGTGGAAGCCGTTGCTTAAACCATTATCTTCTCAAGAGTACCTGTTCGGTTTTCCTGGCAATGAGATTGCCAATGGTTTTGCTGAAGAAGCTGGCCAGTAGCGGGTTGAGGGGTGGGTCCTGCTCCAGGAAGTGATAGAGCATTTCAAGGAGAGACTCCTCCCCACCCAGCTTATCGTTCATAATGGACACATCTGATGTCAGGAGCTCACAAGCAATGTTGGGAAATCTTGTTTAAAAAAACAAAAAAAAAAACAAACACACAAAATGATAATGAGAAGGAGCTTTCTGAAATGTTCTTATTATCTGAGCTTTACTTAGTCTAAAAGCGATTTAAAAAATTATATTAAAATCAAGTTTTAACAGTGTTAAAACAGTGTTAAATGTTAATTAAAATAAAATATACTAGATGCGACTATAATAAACCATGAAAATTCAGTTTCCTGGGACTGATGACCAAAACAATCCTTTGTTCAATGCACTAAGAACTAAACAAGAACTAAGAACGAGAACTGAGTTAACAAATACTGTGTCAGTCCTCACTATGAAGACTCACTTAAAGCGGCTTCTCTCCTCCAGGTCCGTGGGCGGCTCTGTGGTGATGAGGCTGACCAGCTCCTGCATGCAGTGGTCCTGGGAGAGGAATAGGAGCAGCCGACGGTTTTGGGCCTTGCACTCTTGCAGGACATCATCCTCCTCCATCAGCTCTCTCAGCGTCACGTCCTCCTTGTCCAGCAGCTGGTCAATGTGGGAGGTGGTGTGCAGATCAAACTTCCAAAACATGGTGGCCGCTGGGACGGGGGACACAGCCCTGTGGCAGAGGACAGCAGAGTTAATGAGTGAGAGAAGGTAAAGGACAAAGAACACAGAGGTGAAGGAGGATGAGGGGACACAGAGAGGCCCAGCAGTGGAAGCGTAGGTGGGGAAGGAAACAGAGAAATTGATGTAAACAAAGATGTAAGCTAGAGGATTAGACCAAAAATAGCTGGAACAAGACATCACTTTCACTTGCAAAATGCCCTTAATGGGACTGCAACATTTCTGTATTTTCTATCTAAATTAATTATGGTCTAATTAAGTTCTTATGGATTATACCAATTAATGTTGCATTCATGTAGAAGTGTTGATAAAAATAATAATTATTGGAGAAATTTTGCAACTGAATCATTATATGCTCTACTGTTTGGATCTTTCAGCAAATGTGCATTTTACCGCCCACACAGATAAACAGTAGGAGTGTGACAGGATATCTCGCAATATTAAAACTTGACTATATCTGGCTCACAACATCAGAGCAGCCAACACGCAATTGACACTTTTCCCACGGTCTCACGCCACTCAGCAATTTCCTCATGCAGTGATGAACAAGTGTATTAACTGATGACATCTACTTGCGGCGGGAGTCATCTCCACCCAGCTGATGTGACACTGATGTACGCCAAGATAATAATCAAGTGAATCCCCCCTCTCATGACAGTTTGTGACAGAGTGTAACTACCTGTTAGACTTTTGCAATATAAACTTTTAAAAACTGAAGGCCAACCTTGCTCTGTTTGGGACTGTGAGCTGCACTTTATCAGAGGTTCTTTTTTGTTTTAACTGTGTATAATGTTGATGTACGATCAGGAGTCTGCAAAGGTGTTTAATTTCGAAAATCGACCAGATGCCTGGTTCATCTGCTCTGTGCTGCTTGACATGGCTTCAGTCAAAAATACACTGGCAGTGAATCTTAAATTCAAGCAAAACTTCAATAAAAAATTGCAAATTGAATCGTAATAGCAATATCTGGCAGAAAAATCGCAATTAGATCCCCCCCAAATGATTCAGCCCTATTTTTCAGTGAGTTTCAGTTTATACCATCTTGTCTCATCCTAACATGAAGTCCCAATGAGCCACGCGTATCGTCACTCCCCCAGTAAACAGCATTATCAAAATGACAGAAAGATTGAGACTGAGGTTAAGAGGAGGGCAGCTCTGACGCTGGCATGTAATGTGGAGGTGATGTCTTCAGTCACTAATAAAGCTGTGATGTATAGACTTTAAATATTTTTTGGAATTTAACAGATCTATTGGCATCTCATGTACCCAGTTTAATCAAAATACTAAATTATTTACAATAAGGACAATAGCTGGATTACTGTAGTCCAGGTAAATGTAGTCATAGACTGTACAATCACAAAAAGAAAGAAAGACCACAAGTGCTCACCAGAGGATGAAATGTGGATATCTTTAATCAGACCTCCCCCACGGGCAGGCAGGCATTTGTGTTTGTGCAGACGACAGAGAGCGTGGCGAGGCCTGGCATTTATCAGCATGGGTCTCCTCTTAAAAAGCAGGCCTCTTTAGGAGATGAGACACTGAGAAGCTCACCATAACCTGCACAACACAAAAAACAGTGGAGATTATCAATCAACTGTGCAACAAGATTTTGGAGAAAATTGCACTCTGTTAACATACCAATGACATAATTTGCATGGCATTCTGCACCATTGTGAAGTTGTGTTGCCCTCATCATGTGACAGCTCAAACTCTGTGATATATCTCTCCATAACAAAGGTATAATTTTGTTGTTTATGATGTAGCCTACAACTCAAAACTAAGTTCTCCAGTAAGATTGTCAACTATGCACACATATTAAAGACAAAGCTGTTGGTAAATGATGCTTTAAACTTGGTTCCTATCCAACTGACAGCTAATGACAATGATATTAGAGAGGGCTGTGGTACAGTCTTTATCTCTAGTCACAGAATGTAGGTTTCAGTTTAAGGAACAAAAAGGTGACATGATATTGTTACCTGGCTCCATACTGGTGGAATGAACTCCCCACTGAAGTCAGGACAGCAAAGTCACTGCCCATCTTCCACCTTTTCAGACTACATCTCAACAACCCTTGCTAGCACTTACTTCAGTCTCATTTCTCGATAAAAACAAACCAACAAAACACTATTTAAGCACTCATACCACTGTAGCACTAAACATGCATTTAGTTATTTGTTTAAAGGGGACACACTCCCACATGTTGAGTATGTAGCTCTTGCTCATACACGGCCAGAACAGACACATCAAAGGAAGTTTTACAATGCAAGCTAGATGTTCTTAATGCAGAGCTGTTCAGCCGACAATCATATTATTTTACCAACGTAGGCCTATTCCTCCCAGCTGTATTATTAAAGAAAAATATATAATTCAGAAAGCGTTTTATTGGATTCTCTGTCAGGGTCAGTGGCAAAATGTGGGATTGACACTTCCCAAATATTAAACTGTTCTAACTTCACCTACATTGGTGGGTCTATTATTACAAAATTATGTTGAGAATGTAAATACTAGTTTTGTTTAAACCCTCAAAAGGTTTTTTAAAAAAAACTTTCAAAACTTTTTTGTATTTCCACTGGTTATAGTTCAGCAAAACATAATATTTAACACTACTTACGTTGTGAACTTCTATTTTATAAAAATAAATTAGGCTACAGTCTGTAGGCCCATATCATATAACTATTAATTCAGAGTCCCTTCAATACGTATCAGGCTACAGTATATCAATGTTTAGGCCTGGAAAGAACAATAAAGTCTGCTTCTCATGTCCCATCAGCACCGCAATAAAGGCTTTTAAACACCCACTATGAAATGGTGGTAAAGGGAGAATGCAACTTAAATGATGGAGAACAAGTATTTGATGCTTATGTGACAACGCAAGTATGTTTAGTTTGTTTTTCCTCACATGGTTACTGTGGCAGCTAATCTAGACAACCTAACACACCAGCAGCGACAAAAAACAATTACATGTACTGGCTTTGACAAAGCTAACGTGTCTCTGTGAGCAACATGCTATCAACTGTTGATCATGGAAGTAAAACTGAAGAAGGAAATCAAAGAGCTTCCTCCTTTTCCATGTCCTTTTTTCCTGGGGAGGACCCTTCCCTGCACATTCAGCAGCAGCAGCAGCAGCGTCCATCTGGCATACATTTACAAAGTACACAAGTGCAATAATAACCCGCTGAACGCTCCCTGTGGACACTGAGCAGGAAAGCAAATGCTTGACTTTACATCCAAAATAGAACCCACCAGAGGCGACCTCAACAAAAACAGTCTACTGGCACATATAACAGGCGATGAAAAGAGGAACAATGGCACACAAAGGGCATACATGTGGATGTTGTGAGCCAACAATAGTCTGTAATTAAGCAAGTCAAAAAGCAGTGAATTCAAGCAAAAGGAAATTCCGCATGCACTTTCACACAAGCTCTCCTTTACTTGCTGAATGTAAACAAATACACAACTGGTGACCACTGAATGTTTCTCATTTTGTTCTAGATACCTAGTACAGCATGCACTACTAAATGATCAACCCAATCTGCAATAGTGCACTTTAGAGGACAAACAAAAGCTACAGTTACACTCAGCCTGTTGCTGCTTCCATGCACTTAAATGCACTGACATTGTAAAAGTAGGTGAACAGACCTGTATCTAATGCATGATACTTGAGTTCTTTATGAGAATAAAGGCCAGCAATGAATTTCTTGTACTTTATAATACTCCTTCACAAATTCACATTATTAGTTACCTTTGGGTTTGTTGGCTGTGGAACAAAATAAGTCATTGCTTTAGACTTTGATAACTTAAGATGTGAGAACATACAATAGCTAATGACACATTAATATATTTTATAATGTTAGATCAACCAATCACAAAACAGTATCTGTTACCTTTGTTTATAATATTTTGTTATGTAAGTTAATCCCCATTTGTTAAGACTACACAACAATGAGATACACACACTGCTGTGTAGCTGAAGAAATGTAAACTAAGCTGCCATAGCCTTGGCATGAAGCGAGCATCAACTGACTTGCGGTAGGAGCTCATATTTCTGTTTACTTCAACTCCACTGGATGCCCCGCTACGAAATAATACAAGATTAAAAACAACGTAGATATACTTTACAGTAATTAGTCCTCACAGTTAATTACATTGCGCCGTTAAAACACGAGGTACCTTTTTAGCCAACGTCTACTAACGTACTATTGAATCCAGACGGTGTGTAACGTTAACTTACTTGATTTCAGTAACTCAGCTAACCTGGGTTTCGTTGCTGCTGGCCAGTGGCCTCAGCCAACTCCGAATGGCTGCACTGAAGAACACGAGCTACTTAACTAACGATAGCTCGTTAGTTAGTAGACTATAACGAATATTTAAAAGAGACGCAGAATTGTTAGGAACATAAATTATTAGTGGAGAAATAAATTACGTTAATCTCGAAGGCACCCGCTTAGACTATCTTGCGTTAACTCGTGTTAACTAACGTTAACGTTAATCTAACAACTAGACAGATTCCTTTGGCAAAGTTGGCCGAGTAGCAAACATTAGTTTCTCCACAAACGTTCATTTGCGATTTTTTTATGCACTTAGTTATCAAGTTAGCAAACAATCAAGCTAACGTTGACGTTAGTTCCTCCTTTCCAGTGATTAGCACCTAAGCTAATTAGCTACTAGCCGTTAACGTGTAACGTTACTGAGCTGAGTTAGCCAACTTAAATAGCTCTCCAACTTAGGTTCAACTTTGTCGATGCAACAGCAGAGTTAACGTAAGCTAGTTGCCCAAACTCATAACGATTGTTCCGTCCGAAACTTACCTTTGATTCAAAGTCCGCTGCTATTCCTTCCGTCTATATCAGATTGTTGGTTGATTTTTTTCGTCAAGCAGCCAGCTTCTAAGTCACTAGCTATCCAGCTAACTATTAGCTAGCTGTGTTAGCTAAGACACATTAGCCTGTGAGCGAATAGTGATTTGTTTTGAAGAAGGGTCAGTCTGCGACAGCACAGGCTAACTGTTACTGTTAGCTAGCTCAACTTAGCTAACGTTAGTCAAAGGTGGCTTTGAAGTCTATCAAATAAACAGTTCCCCAACATTAATAGCAACTTGACATTAATAAAAAGACCTGTTATTTTAGATATATGGTGTATGATTCGTACTCACGCATATAGTAATTCAAACGCGGGGTTAAGTTTAGCATGCAAAGCAGGAAAAACTCAGTCATATTTTTCGAATCAAAATGGCGACATGGTTACGAGAGCGCGCAGGAGAACCATCACGGGAACGTGCATCGACTTCAGACTGAGCTCAGCAAAGTATTTTGGAGAACTGAATGATCATGCGACAGTGCGACACTGTTAGTAGTCTAATAATTATAAGGGTCTAAACATGTAATAAATATTTCTTATAATGCAGCTATACAGACCTATCTAGGTGTGATACTAATAAGGAGTGACCTTCATACTTTATAGTATATTAACACCAACTATTTTGCTTGAATATATTTTTAACATAATTGCAAGTGTTTTGTGGACATCGAACGCCCAGTTCCGTTAATGAAAAAAGTAATGCTAAGTTTAATTACAGGGAATTGAAACTTAAAGTAGTTTTCCTCTAACCCACTACTATTCATCATTATTGTGATTTCAGAAGATCCTCAACTCCAACAATACTAATGTACATTTCTAAATGAATGTAGTCATAGTGCTTTCCCTCCTAAGATGTTTCTCACACAGAATCAGAGAAAAATTGCTTCTCTGCTTTTAGGGAATTCTTATCTCACATCTATTAATTTAAAATAAACAAAATCCCATACAAAACGAAGCGTATAATGGCTCGCAAAAAAATTAAAGTGGAGTACTTAATTTGGGGAGCAGGGTGTTTGTAGCTAAGCTGGACTTCCTTGAAAGAATATTAGGGATACTGTATATGTTGTATAAGGTAGCACTTCATGTATTATGTAGAAAATCACAAGGTCACATTCTCAATATTTGAGACCACCAACAAGTAGGTGAGCACAGTGGACAGGACAGACATATTTACAAAATAAAATACACATTAAGTAAGTAAAGTTAACGTCAGGTGAATTGAGTTGAAATGCCATATGCTTTAATGGCAACAGTCATCACTTTATTTTTAAATAAGTAGATTTTAGTCCATAAAATGTCAATAATGACAGATGACCATTACAAATTATGAAATTTAACCCCAGTGTTGAAACTGAAATATCACTTACATAATAGCATTGAAATATTTTACTAAGGTTCTCCTTAAACATTTTACAAGGTAATTTCAAATAGCAATTTTATAAAATTCTGAGGTTTCCAGGTTTTCCACTTTTCAGAGGTTAGGTTCACCAATCCAATTAGATTTTTTTTGACTGAACTGAATTGGAGCAACATGAATATCTGACTTTGTGAACCCTACAAAAATAATACTTGATATTAATACTCAAATGACCTTTTGCAAATTCAAAGAGGGAAACCACCTAAATTCAGAATGATATTTTACAGAATGAAATATTTCATACCACTGAAGTGGTATTTCAATTTCAACATTAAGTATTCAGTTGTATATAAGATTAAAACTCTCATGGCCTTGCTTTGCTTCCATATATCAGAGCTCAAAGTGATTTACTACAACTGTTTTGATTTACAGCCAAAAAGATATTATTGATATGAAACCATGAATGGAAGAAACTGTTAGAAAATATCTTATGTGATATAATATTTTTCAAAAATCACCGATTACTAGCAGAATCTGTTAAAATCATGCTTAACAGATTAAGCCATAATCTAATATACATTTATATCATAATGAATGATAGCACTGCTCCGCTGATTATTGTTTATTTCTGTTTATTATTT
Source organism: Lepomis macrochirus (assembly GCA_024633595.2). Taxonomy (NCBI): domain Eukaryota; kingdom Metazoa; phylum Chordata; class Actinopteri; order Centrarchiformes; family Centrarchidae; genus Lepomis; species Lepomis macrochirus. Next base: position 4,029,252 of record JALXJV020000024.1, read on the forward strand.
TTATACTCGCTATATTAATGTAGGCTATATTGTCTGCTATATAGCAAACTCAATTTCACTCAATCACCTGTTATATTGTGACAAAATAAATTATCTACCTACCTAGACATTATTCTTGAGTTTGTAGTTTCAGGGGTCCACTCTTATTCATTGTGTCCTGACATGTTGTTTTTCCTCTTTCTGTTTCCACTCATCACACTTATCGCCTTTCACTTTCCTTCCTTCTGTTCCTTCACATCTTCTCATCGTCCTCTCTATCCCACAATGCATTGTGTTCACTCGTTGGATCATGGACCAAAGCGGTAAGTAGAATGTCCAGGAGGGCCGACGTTAGCTAAGTTATATTATACGATTGATTTATGACTACACAGTCATAGTTGTTGTTTTAACCCCTCTTCAGATAACGACATATCATCATCTCAGTAGACGGGTTTGCTACGGCTTCCGTCTATCTTTCAGAGCAGCGTTAAAACTAGCTTGGTTCGGGCTAACATTAGCTAAAAACAGGCTAGCGATGGAGTAACGCTAGAACACTTGTGTTCACCAAAAGTTAACGATGGTTCTAAATGAATGTATAAGGGCCATATGAAACATTGCTACCGAGTGTACACAGTTTCAATGTGAAATGGCAAATATTACATTTTTTTAACACGTAAATAGACTGAAGCGCTATCTGCGATTGAGTTGGGGCGCGAATGTTACTTGACCATCGTTAGCATGATGCTAACTAAGCTAGCTTAGATGTTGTAGCTAACATAACTAATCGCATGTCTTCAGACAGATATTTGTGGAATCCTTAGCTAGTTATTTTACAGCCCTCAAGTCAGACTGCCTAGGACATAACAGATTTATTTCGATTTGATCACATTGATCTAGCTGAAGACCCAAAGTGTTGTCACACATAGAATACATCATTCTTGCTCTAACGTTACCCGAACCCAGAGGGCTGAAAAGCGTGTCGCGTCAGTGACATTCCCAACTAAACAAGGGGCTGCTGATCTGCAACGAAATTTAAAGACTTGTGGATAGGCATGAGTGCGTTATCACACGCATCATTAGCCCCATCACAGTGCATTTGCACATCCGGGCTTCGAGCATTTTTCTGAAACCCATTCCCGATTTGCAATTGCATAGTCAAAACATCCGTCCTATGTCGTTTGCCTAAACACCTCTCTGTGACCTCGATTGAAAACGCCATGAGATCAAGGAAACGCGAAGGAGAAGTCATGAGGACTTATGAAAAGACAGTCATGGTGCTACGGGAAACCGACAGCACCTTTTTAAACTTAACTTTATTGAAAACACATGGACGATGAGTAACAAACTCAGTGCTGTACCATTCCAGTAAGGTTTGCTGTCTAAAATCACACCACCTAAAGAAAGCATGTTTTCCACTCATACATATTTAACAATCAGTTACTTCTAGGAAGTAATAACAAAATAAAAATGGCTTCAACAGGATTGAAATGTTGCAATAATAGCAAAAAAGTAATATACAAGCAGAGTAGCAAAATGACATATGTATATATTATTTTGTTATGATAATGATATTGTTAACTAGACATTCAATTGTTCTACAAGATAACCCAATAAAAGGATAGATTTGAAAGATAGAAAATATTTATGGATTTGGAGCTCAGCAAATCATGCAAGGATTTTTGTCACAAGCATAAAATAGGTGCTCTGTTTCCACAGTTGCGTGGGTCTGCCGTGGTGAAAGTATAATGTGTGTTGCTTTAAATTTTGCTGCTGCAAGGCATTATGGAAAAACCTTCCTAAGCAAAAAGGGCTGTTCAACCACAGCTTAAAAGTGTGTCACCCTTCCCATTGGTTATTTCAACTCCGTACTGTGATTTACAAAAATCGTATCAAATGGGTGTGACTCTTTTGGCATGTCCTTTGAGTCCATGTTGTGTACATTTGTATTAATTTGAAGTCATTTAGAGGTTCCTGCACTATAAGACTCATAAAGCACAGTGTGGGTTTTCTGCACACACCTTTTTTTTCTCAACAGACAATGATCTTCAAGGCAGCGATGGTTCTGGAAGTTTGGGCGGCCCAGATGTTCGCAGACGAATCCCCATCAAACTCATATCCAAGCAGCCCTTAAGGAACAAACCTCCGCCCCGCACCCAGAGACCCAACATCAGGCCACCCAAAAGTGAGACTGGAGAAGATGGTAGGCACAGTCTGCAGTAGACGGTTTAAAGATATTACTTTAAAACAGCATTCGTAGTGCGTCTGACACAGTGCATATTCAAAGTTTTGTGATTGTCTCATGAAGTAGCAAAAATACATAAAATGTTTTGTTTTATTGTCTGCTTAAACTTTCGTATTGAGATTTGTGATGTGACCAAGGTTGTAGTCGCTAAATGGGGATCACACAACAACCAAAACGGTTCGTTGCAGCTCATAATGTTTGTTTTTTGTTGAGACTGTCAGAGACACTGATTAATTTCAGTTAGGTTAGCAGAATTTAGTTTGTGTCTGACGTACTATTTGCAGTTTATGCAGTAAAAGAAAGCTTAAGTAGGCCTTGTTTTACGTTTGATTCTCTTAACTGGACGTTTAAAGGACTTGGATAGTTAGGATGATCTCATTTTCAAAACAAAATATAAATTGGGAGTAAAGTTTAGGGATGGGTATCGCTACTCAACACCTTTATGGTATCGAACCAAAACAGCCGTGTATCGAGTAGAATCAAAACGTCTCCACTCAAACCAGTACTTCAGTCGATACTTTTTGTAACCAGATCGCTGCAAATAGCTACTGTTTGAATGGTTTTGCTTGCAGCCAAACACGCAAGCAACACACTGAAAGAAAGAGAGGAGCGCACCTTTTTTTCATTGTCCTTTTTTTCCCTCTGTACATTTTTATTTGCTGTTCACATCACTTGTCACTCCATCACATCAAAGCAGCTTTTGTGGCGCAACAGCAATCAGCTGTTTTACTCACAGAGCCTCTGGCTGCAGCTGCTTCAGGTGTAGTTGGTTTGATCATCTGGACGTGCAGCCTTTCTTCTCTTCTGTGAGCCTTTAGTGTAGTTAAACGGACTCCTTTCTCGTTTTAACCTTGTGACTGTCGTTTTTGGAGGAGGTTTGCGACTCACCAATAAAGGAAAATGGCACTCGGCGAAGTTTCGATCCAGTTTATGGATCAAAAGTTAACAAAATAATTTTCTTCTTGTTTATTTTTAACACAGGTATCAAAAAAAATCCTTAAATTTGTTTCCCACAACTGTAGTCTTTTCTCTTATTGGCTAATACTACCAGTGAGGATGACCTAATTAGGATGAGGAGCGATCTGATACAATGATACAATTTCCCAATACTTTTTATGTAACAGTTATTTGAAACAAGAAAAAATTAAAATAGATAATCTTGCTTGTCCAAAAGAACAATAAAAATAATGATAGCCTACCAATTAACTACTATGGCTTCAACAGGTGGCTGTTTATGGAAGGTATCGAATGAAGTACTCTGTTGGTATCGGTTTCACTTTAAGGGTCCAGGTTTTGGTACTGCTATCATAAAATTTTAAACGATGCCCAACCCTAGTAAAGTTTCAGTAAGAACTGATCTTTTTAGAATGGAGAACCATGTGGCGATCTTATGCAGTTTACCACTGCACCACCAGATGGGGCCAATGAATTCCCCATGGTGACTATAATCGACAACGGCCTGCAAATCAGGTGATCTAGAGGGGCTGTTACACAATTCAACCCTCTCTTCAGTTGTTATATCAAGCGCAGTAAAAAAAATGAGCAAACTGTTGAAATATAACTTAAACGTTCATGTTCATGCTCAAATAATTTTAGTTGTAGTAATACTAGTTTGGTTTTTTCCCAGCCCTATGAAGGACCTTGATGACTACTTTAGGGATAGTTCCCTTATACTGCTAAATCACCACTTATTTGGTTTAGAGGGCGTGCTCAGTTTTTCTGCATTGCATTATTTAATAATTGTCTCTTTGGTGTTACAGATAACTTTGGCTTCAAGCAAGAAGAGAGGCGTGATTGTGGCGCTAAAGCCGGTGATGTGTTTGCAAGTCAGAGGAGGTTCCCCCAGCCACTATTTTGGGACTATAAGGTACATCGCCTATGGGGAGTGATACGACTCAACAGCCCATACAGTGTTTTCAGATGGGTATTAATGACACTTTATAACTAATGTATTTTTTCCTTTCAAACAGTTGCATTTGATCGGAGAAAGGGATGAAGTACCAATTCACTTTTGTGATAAATGCGGTCTTCCTATCCAGCTATATGGACGCATGGTATGTATTTTTGTTATTTCATTGAACCGTCCTTTCTCTGCAGGCAGTCGTAGATACTTGTTCATGTGTAACTCTTGCGCTCTAACTCCTCAGATCCCCTGCAAACACGTCTTCTGCTACGACTGCGCTTTGCTTCACGAGAAGAAAGGAGAAAAGATGTGCCCTGGGTGAGCCCTTCTGGAGACATTTTAAATGTGCAGTCTTTGAGTTGTGAAAATTCCTCACAGCTTAACTTCCTTTTTATATCAGTACCAGATCCTGAGGTGTTTTAAATAGGGATGCGTGATATTGGATTTTGGCTGATGTTCGATGTACCGATATGTTTTTTAGATTTCACTGAAGAGAAAGTCTCTCCCTGGTACTGCGTCTACCCTGTTACTCTCATTTATTTTAGATACAGACATTAAACATGACAAACAACACTTCTACCATTAGTATTTCACTTGGGGAAGAATAAATCATATTTGCCAGTGACATCCGACCCCCTATGTTTTCTGAGCTGCAAACATTGAGCTCTTTATTGCACAAACTAAAAGCAGCTATAGTCCAGACCTAAAACGCCAGTTTGCGCTTTAAAGTATAACGAACATGGCTGAAAAAAACCTTCAGCTGACCAGTAGGCCAACTGATCCCACTTTAAACTGTACAAACCAACAAAAACATATATGACTTTCTGAGCCACAAACATCCTCGTAACAAACCAGGAACAAACAGTGAGCTCTCTATTGCAGAGAATAATATATGACCTTTTTAAGTAACAGACATTTTCAAGATACAAATGTAAATCTCGTCCTGCAGGTTTGCATAATGCTCCCCTGAGGCAATCTTGACAGTAGTAGACATTGTACAGAAAATTACATTGGTCAAGTGCACAAAATAAAGCAGCTGTAGATCAGACCTACACTTCAGTCCTTATCTTATCGGCACACTCCTCTGCCCAATGAAGGCCTTGTGCAGAGGGTGGCGGTCGTTGTCCGGTATGGACAGCAGTTTGTCCAGGGTCCTTTCTTATCGTGCATCCCTGTTTTTAAAGGAACCTGAGGTATCTGTATTTGGCTTCAAGAGTATGTGGCATTTTGTGATGCAGCTTGTGTGTGTTTTCAGCTGCTTTGTGACTGAACTTTGGTCCCTGTGTGTTCAGCCTGACCTTGTACAGCTGCACAGACCCAGTGCAGCGCATCGAGCAGTGCCAGCGTGGTTCCCTCTACATGTGCAGTGTTGTGCCGGGATGCAAGCGCACCTACCTGTCCCAGCGCGACCTGCAGGCCCACGTCAACCACCGCCACATGAGGGCAGCCAAGTCTTCCGCTGGCCGACCGGAGCCTGTTCACCTGCCCCCTGCACCCGAGGTCCCTGACAGGTTCCGGGTGCCTCCCCCTCACTTGCCCAAGAACCACGTTCACCTCCCCAACCCGCTCCAGCACAGCAGTCATGACCCCTATAGTCAGCCACCCCCGCCTTCAGCTCACGAAGCCCGGCCCCCGACCTCTGCTCTTGGTCCTGAGACATTCCGCATTGCCACGGTAACAACCCGTAAACACAGCAATCTCATCACTGTGCCCATCCAGGATGACTCCTCTTCGTCTCGGGAGCCCCACCCTGGCGGGCCAGGCCCCGCTCAACCACCCCACCACCACCCTGGGGACTATCCTGGCCAGCAGTCTGTAGTGTCCCACGCTCACCACATGATGGCGCCACCGCAGCAGCACTTCGGCCCTCCACCTCCCCCGCCTCCTCCTATCAGCCACCCCATGCAGCATCCTCCCCAGGCCTCAGGGACACCACACATGGTGTACAACCAGGCCCCTCCTCCCCCCATGTCCACAGCTCCCCCACCAATCACTCCACCACCAGGGCACATCATGGGCCAGATGCCCCCCTATATGAACCACCCGCCCCCAGGACCTCCACCACAACACAGTGGCCCCCCTGTCAATGCCCCTCCACCTCATCATTACAACCCCAACTCCATGCAGCAGTTCCCCGAAGACCAGGGCACCCTTAGTCCCCCGTTCAGCCAGCCAGGAGGGCTCAGTCCTGGTATGTGGCCTGCTCCAAGAGGTCCCCCACCTCCGCGAATGCAGGGTCCTCCTCCCCAGGGCCAGATGCCCGGACCGCACCACCCAGATCAGGGTCGCTATCGGCCTTACTATCAGTAAACTGCCATCTGAGTGACTGAGCAACTGTCATGTGTGTCATTCTGTCCCATACCACTTGTCTGAATAATGTGATAGTAAACCTCAGGGTTACAGGATGTAGGACTTTCATTTTGATAAAAACTGCCCGGAAGCTAATGTGTATGTGCTGCACATTTTAGTTATACTGAACTTCCCACTGAACATAAAATAGATTCGGAGAAGAGCAGGAATGTCCCTTTGTTTTTTTTAAAATAGCGTATGGTAAATATTTCTGTATATATGTCCGCTGATTACACGCATATATACTGTACATTCAAAGACGCTAACTATGTCTCAATAAATTTTTAACGAAAGATGTGGATCTCATCCTTGTTTGATATGATGACTGATGACGCATCACCAGCTGGTTTGTTTGCTTTGAGGTTATTAAGAACAGTTTGATGTAAGCTTTCTAAAAATACATTTATATTTGGTGATTTAAAGAAGAAACTTGGCAATAAGTCTGGTTCTTTCAAAGCTTATGTCCCCAGGTTGAAGTATCTCATGTATCTTTGTCAATTTGCATTTCAAAGAATGTCAGAATATCACACACAGCATGGTTAGTAGTTTAAAAAATGCCCTGGTTTCTTTCAGTCTTCATTCAGCTGACACAGTACAGACTGTGCAGTAACCTCACAGTTCCAGGCTTTGTTCATCTTCGTCTATAAATTCCACTTGTGTTTAGGTACGGTTTAAAAAAATATGAACTTGTTTTTGAAAAACCTGCAGACAGCCAAAGCGGTGGCTTGTTTTCACCGTCTCCATGCCACACATTTGCAGAATATGTAAGATGCAATTGATTGACACAATGAACACACTCAGCACCCTCTTTTTACACCGCATGCTTTTTGTATCGCTATTTAATCTTGAAAATATATTGCATTTATCAAACAAACAGTCCGAAAAAGGACACTTCACGAGTGCAACATGTCCTGTGACAGCAAAGACTAGATCATACATAAAAATCACATCATGATCTTGAATATACAAAACAGCAGTAAATTTAACAGCAACTCTGTAGTTCTGTGGCCTATCGGCCTTTTTGAAAGGATGTTCCTGGAGACGGGTGCAAATCTAGAGTTTGGTATCTGTTATCTGCAAAAAAAAAAAAAAAGTCACAATGAGTGGTAAAGTTGTAATTGCACACAAGATGTCACGCAGGCATGTATCTGCTCTGTTAAAGGTCTTGCGTTTAACTTGCTTCGTCTTTGGTTTGAAGACATAATTGGTCCCCATACACCCATCTTAGATTAAAGACGGATTAGAGTTAGTTAGAAATTGCTTGTGCCTGGCTTGTTAAAAAGCACAGGATTGGGGCGATGGGAAATTTCACTTTGAATGTATTGTAAAAGAAAATGAATATAAAAGATATCTCTTGTCCAGTTATAACCTTAGTAATACATTACATTGTAAAATCAGAATGTAATGGTAGCAGAATAAAACCACCATGGAAACGTCTTTAAACTACAGGAGATACCTTTTATATTCTTTCCTTTTTACAATACATATAAAGTGAAATTTCCCATCACAACATCCTGGGCTTTTTACCAACTCTGACTCAAGCAATTCAAACAATCTTTAATCACTGTGTGGTTAAAAACACCAGTTGAACAGCATCCAAGTTATGCCTTCAGCTCAGAAGAACGTTTGTGTTGGCCGTAACGTGACTAATAAAGTTTTACCATTCTAACTGCTCTATGTAGGGGTTGTTTCTGCCCTAGTTTGTCTCGACTTCGTTTTCTGTGTTGTGATTTGATTTGAACGTGGGACGGAAAACTCGAGTAGCAATCAAAACAATTATTTCAGTTATTAAACGCAAAAAACAAAATCATTGTCCTAAACATGTTTTTCATTTGACCACAACACAGTGAATGCATACATAAAAAGGGAATACATATTACAATGTGAACTGTATTTTGTGTCCTTAATATCTTTGATTTCTTTTTATTTAGACATTTTAAATCTATCATATTATACTGGGAATTAAGCGTTTTCTCATAATTAGCTCATGACCTTTCCTCTAGTGCCACCCTATGGCTAAACCTGATACTTTAAGCTCCATTATTCATATGACTTGAAGAAAAAACAAGTTGTTGGTATATTTCTCTGGCTGTCCAACACTGTGGGGGGATAATGAACACTGAGGCTTCTAGGGGCCAGATATGGCAACAATTTCTGTCTTGCTGGGAATATTAATTAAAAGTCCGTACAGAAAGAATTAGTTAGAACAGAATAGTTTTCCGTACCACCCGGTCATAAGTTTCGTCCTTATGTTTTTCAAGCACGTGCAGCATTGCGTCATGAAGGGTCGGGAAGAACACGGAGGTTAGAATCTCTTCATCGAAGAACATCCAGTGGTGCAGTTTCTCCAAGACGTAAGCTGCCAAGACATGAGAAGCATGCTGAGGCTTTTCGCAGGCAGTCATCACCTCGTGCTCTGCTGCTTTCATCACAGATTTCAGGATGTTGTGCTTAATACTAATCAAACTCACCATCACAAGAAACAATGTAAACCTCCACCCCAATATGGATGAATTCTTTGAATGTCTGTGGAGAAAACAGAGGATACAGTTTTTATACAAGAAATGTATTAGAATAAACTGTACATAAATGAAGAATTGCATGATGCAGCTGAAGAATCATATGTACGTTAGCTCTACTTTATTGCAGATTGCCAGTGTTCACCTGATATTTGTCATATTTACATATATGGTGGTGATTTAACTGGAATAAACTAAACAATTTTTGCCTAAAGACACCCAAACTGCAACAAAAATATCCAAGGAGCGTTCACGGCTTCTCTTGGATTGTAAAGTGATCCTTGAGGAGTCTTAAACAGGGAGCGTCACAGCAGAGAGGGCGTTGCGCCAAAGGATAGTGCGTTTAGTAACTGTATTTTAATGTATCCTTTTACTTTTACTTATTAATTTGAAGCTATCATTGCTGTGCTGCAAAAACTTCCTGCTACTTCTGCTGCCTCGAATCAAAAGCATTCCAAGAGAAATCACTGGAAGGTTTTTATTGTGAAACATAACCAGGAACTGCAGCGTTATTCAGAGCTGAAACTTATGCACAGTGCAATAATTATGCACAGTGCTCGACTTCAGTCTGTAATGTTAAGAACCACAAGTCAACCCAGAAATCTTGGTGTAGTCATGGACTCAGACCTGAATTTGAGGAGCCACATTAAGACAATTACAAAGTCAGCCTACTATCACCTGAAGAATATATCAAGGATTAAAGGACTTATGTCTCAGCAGGACCTGCAAAAGCTTATCCATGCATTTATCTTCAGTCGACTTGACTACTGTAACGGTGTCCTTACAGGGCTCCCTAAGAAATCCATCAGGCAGCTGCAGCTGATTCAGAACGCTGCTGCTCGAGTCCTCACTAAGACCAAAAAGGTGGATCACATCACTCCAGTTCTGAGGTCTTTACATTGGCTTCCTGTATGTCAAATAATTGATTTCAAAATCCTGCTGTTAGTTTATAAAGCACTAAATGGTTTAGGGCCAAAATACATTTCTGATCTTCTGCTTCGTTATGAACCATCCAGACCTCTCAGGTCGTCTGGGATCAGGTCTGCTTTCTGTCCCCAGAGTCAAAACTAAACAAGGAGAAGCAGCGTTCAGTTATTATGCTCTGTATCTTTGGAACAAACTCCCAGATAACTGCAGGTCTGCTGAAACTGTCAGTTCTTTCAAATTAAGACTGAAGACTTTTCTTTTTACCACTGCTTTTAATTAAATATTTAAGATTTTTCTTTTTATTGATAACTTACACTGCACTGTAACTTTTACTGTCCTGTTTTCTTTTTTTTGTTTTTAGCTTTTTACCATTGCTTTTAATTAAATATTTACACGGTGAGAAATGAGTAGGTAGCTGGGTTAAGACATTTTAGGAGTGAGATTGAACAGAGTGAAGGAAGTGGATCTTGAATCTCGTGCCCGAGTGATTTGCAGGAACCTCTGTCCACCTGTGAACGCGCAGGTGGGTCCAGAGTATAACTGGATCAAAGGGGCCTGCTGACAGACAAGTTCTGGTTTCTCTGTAGTGTCCGAGGGTTTTTGGAGTTTCAGTGGACCCAAAGATTGCTGTGGACCTGAGTACAGACTAGCTAGAGAGAGTAGATTAAGTGTACTTCTCTGTTTATTCTCTTAGAAAAATAATTGTAATTTAATTATTTGCTCAACCCCTCAGCCTGTTTTTATTTTCCATTTAACTCTTTTAACCCTGACTGTAACACTGTAACTTTTATTATATTTTATGTTGCTTTTAAACTTTTTCCCTGTTGCTTTTATGTTTTATGTAAAGCACTTTGAATTGCCTTGTTGTTGAAATGTGCTATACAAATAAACTTGCCTTGCCTTACATAAAATATAATCTTACAATTTCTTTTATATCTTACTCTTGTGTGATAGTAAATTGAATACCTTTGGGTTTTGGACTGTTTGTTGGGCAATTTAAACATGGCACCTTGTACTTTGGGAAAACATTTTTCACTTTTTCAAACATTATACAGACCAAAATGATCGACTGAGAACATAATCTGTAGATTAATCAATGGAAAGAATTGTTAGTTGCAGCCCTAGTCTTATTTGTCAAAGAGGGTAGCAAAAGACTCCTGACTTCTGGACATGTAGGCATTTGCATTTCTTCTTTTTAAGCAAATCAGTTTTAAATAATGCGAGGGAGAACAGATGAAAGTGGACTGGTTAGAATGAAAAGGTGGAGGTGACACCTTTTTCTTGGAAATCCTGCCAGTGACAGTCACTTTCTCATCTTCACTACTAATAGCGTTCATTGAACGTCAGTATATGACTGTCTTTGTACCGTTTTCAGTCCCTTCATAGCAGAGATGTCCAGGAAGGAGACGGCAGAGAAGTCCAGGATCAGGCTGTGGAGGTCCACTCTGGGAACACTGATTTTAGCGGGAAGCTCAGAGTTCCAGCCTTTCTGTTTGACAGACGTAGGAAATGAGGCTTATTAGCTTTTCGGAAGAACACTTACTGATGCAGTTGTATATTTAAAGCCTCACCTCTGTAATGTCATTATCCGAGTCCTGCATAAGTTTCTTGATTTTCCTGAGAGCCTTGGTCCTCTTCCTCAAAACCCTTACAGGGTTAAACCCAACCTGGAACAAGCAAGTGCGGCATTATGTCCATCCACACTTATTTTTTCAGAAAAGCAAACTGAAGCAGAGGAGAGAGTTGATGCATCATACGTACAGCTTCTATAAGCTTGTCCCTGAAGAACTCAATATTGGCGAAGAAGATGGGCGAGGGTATCCTGAAGATTGTTACTCCCTTAGGTTTGAATACCTGAGACGGGAAGCATCATGGAGGACATCATGACTTAAAAATTAAACTGTTCAACAGTCTTCATGTTTATTTCATTTTAACATACTTACATGCAGGTAATCTTTCTGGTCTCTGTAGAAGTCAGTCCCTGGGATGTTTGCCAAGATAGAACAACGGGGGCTAGAAAGACATAAAGAGGGTTAAACATAAACATGGGTCTGTGTAGGTCAGCAGGTGGAAAATAAAGCATTACCTAAGAAAATCAATAACTTTTTGGCCTCTCAAATCTTCATCTGAGGCCAAACACAAACTGTTTACCCACCTGGTCACTGGACAGACACGAGCACTGCCTGGATCTACTAGGGTCACACATGCTGTAACCTCAGACAGAACCTTATGGTACTGTACTTTGGAAAGTACCCACCAAATGGTATCTTGGCCACTGTCATACTACAGAGGGGAGCCTATTGATTTGTGCTACAGTGTTTGAGATGAACACAAGCTGCACTAAATGGCAGTGAGAGGAAACCGGAAAATTGGGACTTCATTGCCAAGAAGGGGCTGATGGAAAGGCTCTGGTTCGATCCTAAAACTCAACCATCATTCACAACTCCCTCTATAGATACAAAGGAGCTGGCGGGGGCATGTCCCCCTGACTTTTCTAAATTCTGTTTCTGTCCTGATCACTTTTATTGTTTCAGGTCCATTTTGCTACTAACGTCTCTCTGAACTGTGTCCTCTGACAGTCCAGCCACTGCAGATCTGAGCTGATAAAGGTGGACTCATTTGAGTTACCTTCAGTGATTAGTTTACAGATTACAGATTTTTTTTAAAAGCCATACAGACTACTGTACCTTATTGGTGAAGGTTTTTGGGCTAGTATGCAGCTTGAAAGCAATACCCGAAGACTGAGCATGTTTCTGATAAAAATAAATATAATTTTATACAGTTAATAAGTTAAATGACTTTTATTCACAGTAAAGGACAGTGTTTTTTTAATTAAATATGAGTTTGTTTGTTTTTTAAAGTGACTTTATTTAGGGCCCATGCTTTAATAATTGTTTCTAAGGGTTTCCTCCCTTGATGGTTAATATATTTTCTAATACACAGGTTGACAGCATTTCTTTATTAAGGACTTACTAATCATCATCCTTTTCCTCAGTGACAGATTTAGAGTCGCACAACTGTAGTTTTCGCATCTATAAAGCGACCGAATTGCACTGTGGGATTGCTGGCAGACAGTACTTGCCCTGGACTCAACTTATTTGTTTCCATTGTGAAAACTGAGGGCACTACGGAGCATCATTTTCATCTGCCAGTCAGCATTTTATCAGAATTTAGACAACCAAATAAAACAATGGACAGTTAATATAGCACACCTATATAGCTAAGAGGGAGCGATTTCAGACAGCAGGGTGCACACCTGGCTTGTCATTGTACACAAATTGGATTGACATGTCATCTCGACCTATTTTAAATATTCAGCCAGTGAAAATGCTTGTAGACCAACTACTGTTGTTCTGTAGGTGGCTTTCCAAAGTTTAGTACTGAGTGGCATTATGGAAAATGAATAGGACCCAGTGTTTTTTGAACTTGACCACTACCAAGGACTAAATGTTGTCATGTAGGTCCTTGACTTTATGGAAATGCAATATTAAATCTTTATAGGGACTATACATTTTATAACTTCATGTTGCATAATTACCACATACTGTTTTGGGGGTGTTGATACTTGTTTTTCATCCACTACACTAAATCCATGATTTTCTTTCTGCAGTCACTTTGAATATTTAGATACTAAGATATCAGATATCATTAATTGTGTTATTACAATTGAGTCCTGAAGACAACAGTGAGCAGCTCCACACCCAAGCCCATCACCAGACCAAGATCCAGTCCCAGCAGGATGGCACCCAGACACGTTCCCAGCCACACCACCTGCAGACAAACACCTGAGGTCAAACACTGAAAGAGAAACGACTGGGCCAAATAAATAACCAAGTAAATAAAGTACATTCACAAAAAACTAAAACTATAAGACATTTCAACACCTACACATTCTGTTTTGTCCTTCCTCCACAAGTAAGGGATTTCTTTGAACTGCATCAGCATGCCCTTCAGATTGACAATGACCAAGGCACCCAGGACAGACTGGAATGAAGTCAAATATTAAGGATATGTATGAGAAAAACAAGCATACATGTACACATATAGATATACACTCGCAACTGACCATATATGAATCAACATATAAAAGTCTCTCTCCATATAAGGAACATAAAACATAACAAAGAAAAATGGCACAAGCTGTTACATTACAGAAGGGAGTCTCACCCTGGGAAGCGGCTCGAGCAGGAAACCAAGTGCCAAAGTGACAATCATTGCCATAATAGCTGAGATCAGCCCCGCAATCTGCATTTATAAAAAAAAGTTAATGTTTCTTTTTAACATGCCAATGAAGGAAACAAATGTGATATAAACCAGATGACATTACAATAAATCTTTTTGGAGAAAAAATATTTGCGTGCAGTGACCTAGTAAAAGTTTGTGACCCAGGAAACTGATGTTGTAAATGGTGAGATTTCTTTTCTCACCTGTGTTTTGCCTCCTGAGCTCTCCTGCACAGCCGTCCTGGAGAGTGCTGTGCTGGCTGCAAACGACTTGAAGCTTGCCCCAAATATGTTGCTAACCCCGAATGCAATGAGCTCCTGTGATGGAACAATGAAAAGTTAAGTTACCCCTCTGGCAATGAAAGTTAACCTATGTTTTGACTTGAATGACTCTGTTTGACCTGCTTTTTTTAAGTGCAGCACATAAAAGCTAACATCCAACCTTGAACTACAATCAATATTTAATGTTACTTTATATCTTCATAACCAAAATTATGAGGAGTCTTATTGTCGTATTCACTTAGCATCAGTAACCAATTAACCATTTTTTCCTCTGTGAACCAGATAAGGATAGTCAGTCTGTGTCATATATGTAACTCACCTGGTTCCCATCAATGGTGTAATCATGTTTGATAGAGTAGACTTTGGCTACAGAGAAGGCAACAGCAAACCCCACTATGGCTGCAGGAAAGGCCTCCACAGCACTCTCCTTAAAGACGTCCACGCTGGGTGCAATGGGAGGTTCATACCTGAAAGATATTGTGTATTATATTGTGAATTTAAATGATCTGAACAGTGGTGGAAAGTAGCTAAGTACATTTCAAGTACTGTACTTATGTTCTTATATGGTTTCATTTAAATAACTGTTCAAGGTTGATCAAAGATTAGAGAAAAGTAAAACACTTAATACAAATGTGTGTAGCAGAACTTTCCATTGCCATTTGTCATCTCATGACTCCTCAGATTCCTCAGACTTTTGACCCTTTGCAATAGTTCTAGGTTGGGAGCCACAGGATTACCTTATTCTAGAGAAAATGGTCAAAACCTCAACTTCACCTAGCTGCCAGCTTACGAACAGCACAATACTGCTTAACATTGCTGCATCAGGAATAATAATCTAATAATTTCATCTATAATAATTTCACTCAGTTTGTAAGTGATGTTACTTTTAATACTTTAAATACATTTTGCGGATAACACTAGTGCTTTGAAGTATTTTAACATTATAAACGTGATTTGTTACAGTAATGATACTTTTACTTAAGTAAAGGAGTATTTCTTCCACCACTGGATCTGATTTACCTCATGAAACAGCAGCCAGCTTGACTTTTACCTTTACTCTGGTGCACGGAGAGAACTTGAAACTTACCCACTAACCATTTTGCCAACAATGTCAACATCAAATCTCTTCTCGAAGTTGAAGCCATAGGACAGCCCACAGGCTATGATAGTCTGTGTGAACAGCAAAGACAACTTAGAGC
Source organism: Lepomis macrochirus (assembly GCA_024633595.2). NCBI lineage: Eukaryota > Metazoa > Chordata > Actinopteri > Centrarchiformes > Centrarchidae > Lepomis > Lepomis macrochirus. The sequence goes on from JALXJV020000024.1 coordinate 4,044,875, forward strand.
TTGGCATCTTATTGATTTCCATTCATCATGGTTTAAAATCAACTTTGCAGAGACCTCATACATGCTGGAGGTAGGTCATTAAGTTCAGCTAACTATGTGTTGGCTTTGTGTTTATTGCAAAACTTGCTTTATTGTTACAGTACATGGTAACTGACCTTTTACATTTTAACATGTTAATTCGAGAGACATTGTGCAGGAGGAATATCTTCTCTCACCACAATAACCTCTATGGGGATGGGGACAGGCAGCTTGGCTTTGTATGTGTCATTCAGCTCCTTCACGATGAACACCACTGCTATGATAATCAAGGACATCACCAGGTCACAGTTGTTTGTGGAGGTGATCTGGACAATGATCTTCTCCAGTGTCTGTGCAAAAGAAGCAAACACGCATCACTCAACGCCTTGATTAGCATGATTAAAAAAACTATCTAAAAGTATTAGATAGTTTTATGTGACAATGTAAGCAACATTCCAAGGCAAACCACATGAAGATGAGACGGAAATTATAAAAAGGTTATATAATTAAATAACTGCTGCTGTGGCTCAGTCAAGATGTAAGGCAGGAGGAACTATGAGGCTTGACATTCTTGTTGATCACTGCACGTTAAAATGTTACCACATTACGTGTGATTTTATCCAAGCCATAGCAGTATTTTAAGATATTTACCTGTGAAACTTTGCCAACCGCCCAATACAATGGACATGATTGGAATTTTGTTTCCATATGTGGTAACTTCAGTGAACTCACTGTTTAAAAATTTAAGCTAACAAGCTACCTGCCGATTTAAGAAAGCTACCTGGTTGTGCTTGCACTCAGAAACAGTGTTGCCAACTCTCTTCCAACGCGAGAAACTATTTGCTGCTCAGATTTCAGAAAATTAAACAAATGACATGACAGTTTACATGTTAAACATCTGCCTGATTAAAAAAGGAATAAACTGATATTTTGGGAAATGTGCAGCTTCTTATCTTAACCAGGGTTGCCACCCTTTCAATTTAGTTTGGAGCAAATGTGATTTTGTATTGTTGAAGTCTCTGTGGCTCTTCCCCCCAGAAAATGTGTGTCTGCATTCTAGTGAATTTATGGGATTATTTTGTTGTTGAAACGCAAGAGGGTATATTTTTGCTTCAACATTGGAGAGTACACATGTTATGCAGCGGGTCTGGTGGTCCTCCTCCAGAAAATTTTGAGCATTGAACATTTCGTTTCCTGCACCAATTTCTGCCCTTTTCTGCATCCATTCACACAAGGGAAAAAACAAAATTTAGGCGGCAGGTGACCATTCAAAATAGGAAAACATAATAGAATATAATGCAGTGAGGCTTTCAGCTATTCTCTATTGCCTTCAAATATATATTCTTATTTTATATCATCCCTGCTGAGTCAACACACATGCAGTCATGATTTAGTTTTCACTCCCTTTTGGGTCATTTGTTTGGGAAAGCACCCTCTTTAAATGTGCTAGTGGCACCTTTTCACGTCAATGATGAATTCATTCATTTGAATTCATTTATAAACCCCTGGACTAACTCGTTTTCTGTTCAAAACTTTCTGCACATTCCAAATCTATCCCACATATCTGTGTTCTCTGACATGTCGAGGAAAGTCTACCTGCCTCTGCTCTGCATATCGCTGTGCTGAGATGGTAGTGTCCAGACCAACTGAGAGACACAGGACCGTTTGGCACTTTACGGGATCAGACAAAGAGGTGGAAACCTGAAACACTTTCGATTTGGCAGCAATTTCCACAAATCCACACAAATGTTACCTTCAGCACCTCTGATAATATGCTCCCAAACAGAGCCCCAAACAGAGCAAAGGTGTCTCTAAACGAGGGGGATGCAGAGACAGCAAAGACAGCAGAGACATAGAGCTATGGATCTGATGAAAGACACCACACCAGAAGCAACCTATTCTATTATGACTTTATTCTCAAAATATTAACAACTTTTCTGTTCTGTCTGTATGTTTGGTTTGGTTTATGTTATTCTCCTGCTAATTTACAGGTAATACAAGACACTGACTTCACATGGTTATATTAAATTTTACTTAATCCAACTGTTTGCAAGTAGCGGGAAGACTTTCTGTTTGGCACGCTCCCTTTCAGCTCCTCCCCCCTCACAAAAAGTCCAGTCTGCTCTGATTAGTCAGCTCTCATATGCCTGGGCAGGCACCATCCAGAGCCTAACTAAGCTGTTGATTATTTAAGGGCTCTGGGACCACCCACCCTGTTTCCACCCTGCTTCAGATCTCAAGGATTTGTCCATGTCTATGTCCAGAATCTATGGATAAATCCTGCTAACCAGGGATGTGCACAGACACTTTGGTGGACAGGGGCTGAAGTGAAACTTCTCATAATTATTTATAATTTTTTGTTAAACAAAACATTAAATATATTAACCCAACTCTGACACCCTTCCAATTTATTTGAATTCTCTCACACTCACGCAATTGTTAAATACTCAACATTTTTAAAATAATTCACACAGAGACCATGGTCTTCTTTATACATCTATCTGCATACAACAAACTCACAGAATGGACATTTTCTTAATGGAGCGGTCAATTTTGAGACTTTGGTCTATTTTGCTTCCATGTCTTCTTTTACTCTAATGGAAATAAAACTTAAGAGTACACCTTTAGATGGTGTTGGTTTTAAGCCTCCTCTATCTGTTTGCTTCTAAAGATTTCTTCTAAATGAACCAAAAAAGCTAATCGCCATATTTATACTGAACATTTCAGAGGACAATGCTATTGATGTCAGTCATTAACTGGGGAAGTGCACATCAATGTGGCGATTGTGATGACTTTATTAGAAACAAATGTTCTAATATGTAATATGTTCACCTGTGTCTCCATTGAGTACAGTACATTAGCAAGTATGGCCATGAGATATTGCCTTAGCTAAACTTCAGCTAACTTTTTACATTAGCTCAGCTCATGAGTCATGAATGTTAGCAAGTATAGGCCTATATTTTGTCTTTTGTCTAATTAGCGGTGAACTCGAGGCACTGGTAGTTTATTCTTTTGTTCATCACCACTCACCTCCACACAAACCAAGAAAAACACTGCTGGGGGAGAAGCTGCGCGCAAGCTAGAGAGAGAGGGCATCGGAACTCTTCAGACATGATATTTAGTTTTTCCCCAATAGATATATTTGTTTGACAGGAAAGCTGAAGCTGAAACAGGAATAAATATAGATTACTGTATATAAATTTATTTATTTTTAAAATGCACCACAAAAAAGGGCACTTTCTCTTGAGGAAGAAAATGGACAGGTGCTGAAACCCCTTTTTATGTCTATGTGTGCACGTGCCTGCTGCTAACAGTATCTCTCTGTCACACATGTTTGCTTAGTATTTGTGCCTAAACGGACTTTGTTTTACATTTATCTTTATACATTTACATTTGTTAGAACTCACCCACAGAGCTGAAGAAGAAAGTATTTGTTGTGAGGGAGCAACAGAGGTAACGCTAATGTGTTAGCATGTGCATGTAGCACAGCATGTAATGGTAGTAATTACCAGTGTGGGGGTGGAAAGTACAACATGAAACAACCGACAATGTGGAGCATTAATCAAGCAATTATTTCTGGTAAAATGACAACTAATAAACCAACTAAAGTAATCAATAGCATAGCCACTGTCCCCATGTGTTCTCCTGACTAAACATTAGTTTCATGACAACATTATGAGTCAGCAAATTGCCTGGAATAGACTATTCTGTAAGTTACCATGTCAACATTACTGAAGAAAGTTTGCAGCCACTGTGAGGACTGTGCTGTAAACTGCCTACCACTGCTACTGCTAAACCTACTACTCTCGTGAATTTGGGTGGCTTCAAATGAAGCTTCGTTCACACAGTTGCTCGACTGTCCCTGAATATTACAACATTACTCCAACATTGCCCGGCCTGTAGGACACTGGGAGTGCAATAGACGCCAGCCACATTAGCCATGCAACGCCAAGTTCAACAGACTAACCTACAAAACAAACAAACAACACATAACATGGCAAAACTTACAGCTTCCAAGTTTGAAGTCGGCTCACGGACCACTGGTATAGATCCATCCTTGAGCTTGAACCTTACTGGCCCGCGTTGAGAAAGCAGTATAACACACACACACATTTTCCAGTTTTTTGGGAACATTTCCGCCCCCTTTCCATTGAAAATAAAGTGAATCCACTGGGCCTTTGCTTCCTCAGATGATGGAAGGACATGAAGACTTTGTGCTGGTCTGTGCAGCCAGCAACAGAGCAGTTCCCATGCTTAGCTCTTAGCTTCGACATAACGCTATCAGGTCCGGGGCATGTAAGAAAAAAATGACCTTGGCAAAAATAGTGGTCAAGCCATCGCTGGAGAGGGTGGGCCGTGCTGGGGGCACGGCTGAAGGGGGTGACTGTGTGGTTGTGACATCACAACCTTAAGGAAGTCCTGAGGGCTTGTTTCAAGGCACAGTTTCTGAACATGGGCCGTGTGCACGTCTCCTTGGATTGAGTGCTTTGACACTTCCAAAGTATTTATATAGCACCAAGGCCTGCTTTATAATCAAAAAAGACATGGAGATCGCACTTTGTCGTGTCATCCTAGCCACAAAACTGTCAGTATAAAATAACATTTCTTTGGCTCCAACCACTGAAATGTGTGCAGGTTTCTTTCTACATTAAGACCACATTTTGCTCTCAGAACAGTTTGCATGCTTAAAGCTATAGTTTAATAGTTTATGTCCTCTTTCCCTGGTCTGTCTCATTCTCCTACAGCCTGAATGATGAAAACATTGGGAGTGGTCTAGCTCTCCTAGTTCCAAACATAAAATTACATAGACAATGATAATGTGACTGTCAGATTCATCCTGGACTTACATATATGATAGAGAGTGGACCATTGATGCCTGGAACGTTCAACCCTAACACAAACTTGAGCTGGGAAACCAGGATGTGGACAGCAGCTGCTGTGGTGAAGCCAGACACCAGAGTGTCTGACAGGTACACAACAATGAAGCCCACCTGTAGAACACCCATGGCAAGCTGCACGGGACAAAAACATGAAGAGAAAAGAGGCTTAGTTTAAAAACCCCTTCTTCAGCAGATCAGCAGAGTATGTATGTATTTCACTAGTATGGGATGGAGACAGAATCAAATCTACCTGGAAAATCCCCATAAGGAAGGTAAAAGAGGAGGCCACCAGGACTCTCTGCTGGTCCTGCGACAGGCCCTCAAAGGCAGTGATATTGGCCGGTGGTCCTTCCTCTGGGACCAGGCGAAGGACCACAGCTCCAACCATCAGGCTCAGGACTGGAAAGGGGCCTACATGATGGTAGGTGTGGAGGGGCGGGAAGACACTGTTAAGCTGTATCACATTCAATTTGATCTCTTATCTCTTTTACTTTTCCAAACAGGCTCTTTAAGTGATGTTATAACATGTTTTATTACCTGTGGACAGCTTGTGAGCTGACAATTTGTGCAGAAAGAAGTTATTGTGAAGGAAATGAAAACATTTAATAGTGCATGACTTACCTACAGATAAGTGTCTTGAAGTACCGAGGAAGAAGTATATTAGCATGGGGAAGAAAGCTGCGTAGAGACCATAGCTCGGAGGCAGTGAGGCCAGCAGAGAGAAGGCTAGTCCTGAGTGAGACAACAAATACAGAATGAAGATTTAAATAATAATGGACATTTTTCATGTCAAATGTCTCTGGAAAAACACATTCAACATTACATTAGATCTTTCAGAAGACTAAGAGCAGCTCTGTGAGGCTGTACCTAGCTAAATGCTATGTCAACATGCTGATGTTCGCAGGTTTAATGTTCACAATCCAAAGCTAAAATGTTTACAGTTAACAGTTAACAGTTTATGGCGGTAAAGATTAAAACATTTCTGATACGGTCTACAAGTAGAACCAGAAGGTTTCCATGTGGTTGAGGAATCATATCAGAAATCATTCAGATTTGTGGCTTCCTTCAGATTACCAGTTTCAAACAACTACATTACACATCTGTATGGAATCTGACAAACAGTATCATATCATTTACTATATCAACCATTTTCTCAACTACCAGTGCATGTGTCTCAACAGGTTGTAGTTATTACATGAGTAGTGATATTCTATTAAGCATTTTTTGGTGCTTTTAAATGCTTTATTTTATATTAACTAGATGCGTGAAATGAATATGCAAGTGTATTACGCTTACTTGTACACACTACACATCTGTTATTGTACTTAATTGTGCTGCTGTGACTCTTTCACAATTGACAATAAAGTCAATAAAGTTCTATCTTATGTTAAGTCAAATTTCTCAAATGTATCGGTACTTAGTTGCTTTGTCAACATTTTTCTTTTTGCACCATACGCATATTATTTCCTTAATGTCAGCCAAAATGGTTTTGGTTGCTTTGAATGCACCAACAATAACAGGACTCTACAATGCCACAGACTCAAGCTCTCTCCATCCTTCTCTTTACCTTGCATAATGGCCACCAGTCCAGTGCTGATCCCAGACACCACATCACCCAGCAGCCACTCTCTAACTCTGTAGATCCTCATCCAGCCAATAATGGGCAGAAGAGAGAGCACTGCATTCTTGGCACGTTTTGAATCACAGCTGGATTTGAACAGAAAAAGAGCTTTGTCTAAAATTTGAAACTTTTCCTTTGACACAATTTCATCAATTCTTTCATAATTAGATCCTTACAGAAGACTGCAGAAAATTTAAAATAGTCAATAGTCAAATCAAAGATCCTAATCTCTAAAAAGATGGGGTTTACTTACGTCAGATAGTCTTTTAAATGGCCCGAGATGGTTTTGTGCAGCCTATAGATCTTCTGATGATCTTCAGCAAGGCTGTCCTCAGAGTACACAGGTCTGACCACTGCATACTGTTTCCTCAAAGTCACCATTCTCACACCTCTGTGTGTGTCTGAGGAATCCAATCCTGTGAAAGTTTCTGGAGATAGATCCCTAAAAGAACCTTTGCCCGTTGCTTTTCTGTGCAGGGGTGTGAGTCTATCTGCATCTAATCTGTGATCTGTGATCAAGCTCATCGCTGTGTCAGTTTTGTCTTAACTTTGTTCAATCATTAACGCAAGCAAATTTATGATTCATTGTGTTGATATTGTCAGAAATGTTAATTGTTGAAGCTCAGTGAACCGCCGCTGGAGTGAGCAAAAGCAGACTCTCTGTGCATGTTAACTGTAAATCACACGATTTTGCGATTAAAGATAATCACAGAATGGTAAATGTGAAATGCTGAAATTGAGGTATAACCAAATATCAAGTATGAATGAGGGAAAATAAAAATACATTCACGTTAATAATGAGCAATACTGACATGACGCCGGGGACAGATTAGAAGGCTAAAGTTACTAACAAAACCATATGTGACGACTTGGGAGTGAGACCGGAATGGGTTTGAAAGGAAATTAGAGAAAAGCTGAAACATAGTGCTTCAGTGAAAGTGCGTGACTAGAACCTCACAGCACTTCCCTGGAGGTTAAAGGTGAGAATAACAAGATACTTAATAACTAGATGACCAGATGTTGTGAAAGCAGGAAACTACTGAATTCTCAGTATAGTGGTTAATGAGCACTAACACATTAAACAACCAGAAAGACCACACAAACATATTAGGAAAACAGTTACTTACATAGTTATGTATGTGGGAGCGGCCAGAGACAGGGAGGTTCAAATTATAAAACTTTGTGTTGTTTAATTTTTCACTTGTGTCTCGAGTCCAGCTGGGCTTTGTGTATTCTGTGAGATCATGATAACGTCTGCCTCTCATCTCTGAGTTTCGTTTGACTGTAATTTATTATGTGTATTGACTAAAGAACAACTTCAACAAATTGGGGAGCCAGACCAGGAGGAAGACGTTATCGGGACTGTCCGGGACCAGGGTGCCAGATCAGCCCTTGCAGACTGCAATCACACAAGCCTGTGGAGAAAAGGTAAGCGCAGCCTGACTTTTCAAAGTCTGCAGTGTTGTGATTGGTCTATGGGGAGCTGCGACAGACCCCAGTCAAGGGTTCTGCTCGGCCCTGTGAAATCCTCCTCAAAGAACCTGAAAGTATCTGAAGTCATTTAATAATTTTGTTCAGTCGTCACGAACAGACGCTTGGTCAAGAACACCTTAAGTTCCCCCTGTAGTGCTGTTTTTGCCCCTGCAGGGCTCCGCAGTCAACAATAAATATGCTATGTTTGGTTAGACTTTCAAAATAAAACACATGGTTAATGTTGTGAAATGGTCCCAGTTTGGTTTAGGAACCAAAATTACTTAGTTTAGGTTTAGGAAGAGTTAATTAAGGAAGTTATGTACTTTACGTAGCTTTAGTTTAAAAAAAATCAATGTTGACTACTGATTTCCCACAGAAAACACAAACTGCTCACTTGGGTTTGGTGTTTGACCGTCAACCCAATTCTGTTGGCCACTCAGTTCTAAGTGTCTCATGTCGGAAGAGTGTGTCTAGGGTGATTCTCTTTAACCTTTTTATTTCAAATACCTGAGATACTGCAGCAATACCGGTAAATTCCTGTGACTGTGCAGCATCCAGGTGAGCTCCAAGTACCAAAAAAGAAACTATAAGAGAATCTCTGTGTATAATTTTATAAATAATGGCTGTGTACAGTGCAACAGCAACCTGGTGAGAAATCCTGCATGTGACAAACGACAGTGTATACAGGGTGTCTAAAATGTCAATGCATAATTAACATTGTATAAAGAACTGTATGTGTGAGGGTGATCTGGCTCACCCCCTCCCTTTTTGTCTGCACCAGGTGTGTGTGTGTCAGATCCCTGCTTCCTCTCTGATTATGCATGTGAAGAGACAGGCCCTGTTAAAAAAATCTTTCCCACTGTGTGTGTGGGTGTGTGTGCAAGCGAGTGAATGTGCGTTTGTTTGTTTTAAAGTCTGTTTTAGCGTTGCAACGTTACACAGAGCAACTGTGTACTGTGCTCTCCTCAAGACTACTCAAAGCCATTTCCCCTGTATGTGTCATAAAAAAGGGGATAAGCGAATATGGCCCGCATCAGTAGCAGGGTCTGGGGAAACCGGGGAAAGCCTGTAGCTTAGTCCCAGTTATAAACACTGAACAAAATTACAAACGCAACACTTTTGTTTTTGCCCCTATTCACTATGCACTCAAAGATCTAAGAATTTATCTATGTACACAAGAGGCCTATTTCTCTCAAATATTGTTCACAAATCTGTCAAAATCTGTGTTGGTGAGCACTTCTCCTTTGCCGAGATAATCCATCCACCTCACAGGTGTGGCATATCAAGATGCTGATCAGACAGCATGGGTATTGCACAGGCGTGCCTCAGGCTGGCCACAATAAAAGGCCTTAGGCTGGCCACAATAAAAGGCCTTAGGCTGACCACAATAAAAGGCCACTCGAAACTTTGCAGTTCCATCACACAGCACAATGCCACAGATAACATAAGTTTTGAGGGAGCATGCAATTGGCATACAGCAGGAATGTCCAGCAGAGCTGTTGCCCATGAAGTGAATGTTGATTTCTCTACTATGAGCCGTCTTCAAAGGCATTTCAGAGAATATGGCAGTAAATCCATGTGTAACCACACCAGCCCAGGACCTCCACATCCGGCATCTTCGCCTCCAGCCACCCGGACAGCTGCTGCAACAATCAGTTTGCATAACCAAAGAATTTCTGCACAAACTACCAGGAACCGTCTCAGGGAAGCTCATCTGCATGCTCGTCGTCCTCACAGGGGTCTCGACTTGACTGTAACTTTGCACAGCCATTGAAGAGGACTGGACCAACATTCCTCAGGCCACAATCAACAACCTGATCAACACCATGCGAAGGAGATGTGTTGCACTGCGTGAGGCAAATGTTGGTCACACCAGATACTGACTGGTTTTGGGGCCCCCCCGGACCCTCCCAATGTAGTGAAACTGCACATTTTGGAGTGGCCTTTTATTGTGGACAACCTAAGGCACACCTGTGCAATATCCATACTGTCTGATCAGCATCTTGATATGCCAGACAGACAGATTTGTAAACAATATTTGCTAGAAATAGGCCTTTTGTGTACGTAGAGAAAGTCTTAGATCTTTGAGTTCAACTCATAATTAATGTGGGCAAAAACATTGCAAAAAAAGTGTTGTGTTTATAATTTTGTTTAAACATAATCACACAGTGGTAAATGTCAAATGTTGAAATAAATGTGAAACCAAAATTAAAGTCATAGACATAATAAAAAACATAATCAGGTTAATAAAGAACAATACTGCAATCATGCCAGAGACACATTAGATAAAAACAGGAAACATTTGGTTTAATGGAAATTAGAAAGCTGCTGAAACACAGATCTTAGGTGAATGTATGGCACTAGAACCTCACAGACGCTTCTTGAAGGGTAAAGGTGAAAGTTACAAGACACTTAATAACTAAATGACGAGATGCTGGGAAAGCAAGACACTTACTGAGTTCTCAGTATAGTGGTTAATAAGTCCAAACGCACACGTTGAACACCCAGAAAGACCACACAAATATATTGGGAAAAAGGGGCTAGTTATGTAAGAGAGATGCCAGAACATACACACTTTGTGTTATGTTTAATTTTTCAGTTAGGGGTGATTCTGTGATATCACAATAAAGTCTGCAAGTGGCTTGAAGTTTCTATCTGCCTCTCATCTTTGAGTTGAGACACCTTGCTGCCATTTGTGTTCTGCAGTTTCTGTGCTCGATAATCACAACCTCAAATGCATTTGCTGAGCTTTACTTTTTTAGGGCGTATTTAGTCCATACTCAAAGTGAAGTCACGCAAAAATACTAATAGTAATACTGCTGCTGCCGCTTATACGATTGCTGCTGGTACTACAGTTAGTGCAGTTCTAGCTACTATATGATTTACTTGTAGGTTATTGGTACTGATGTTCAAGGTTGTAGTGGGGGTAATAGGCTACCAAGAGCCCCAAGCTAAGGGTCACCTTTTAAATTTTTTAATGAGTTTATACTTAGCACGACAAAACAATATGAATAACAAAAAGTTGTTACACCTAGAGCATACAGGGATCCTGGAATACAAGTATTTCTCTGTAACATATAAATAAGAAAAGTCAATATATAAAAAGCTCAAGAAGAGACTCCCAAGCCCAACCCCACGCACACAACCCCAAAAATGTGAAAAATGTGTCATTTCCATGCACCACAGTGCATGCATCACAGTTATGCAACCATTGAATCAAATGAGTTGAGAGGTTGTTTTCTCATTGCCATTAGGCCACTGTCAATACAATCTGATCAAACCACACCCACACAGTCCTGATGAAGTTTTAGGCCTAGTCCATATGTATGTGGTATTTTGATAACCTGAGTTTTTTCACCTTTGTTTATAAAAAAATCTCTGTCTAGATGAAAACGCAAAACACGCTATCAAGCGCTGTCCAGAGCATGCCAAACCACCAGGTGGCGATATGACCCTAATCGTAGAGCCATGTTGGCCAATCGGAGCATAATGAAATTGTAAACAAAGCAGGCAGTACCGCACAATCAGGGCTGGACTGGTAATCTGGCATACCGGGCAATTGCTCAGTGGGCGCACCTTTGGGGTTGGTGTAATGTATATAGTTTATCTATATATAACAGTTAAAAAAATGGGCCAACAATCGGCCCATAAAGCATGGACAAGGGCCCATTGGGTAATTTTCTATTGTGGCACTGGGCTGGTCCAGTTACATCTCTTACTGGCCCCCACTCCCTCTGCTCTCTGTTTCTTGCATTATGGCTCCAAAAAAAAAAAAAAAAATCCTTAGATAGCTGCCGCCAAATGCGCAAGAACAACTGATATGTTTACTACCGGGGTTGCGGTACCTTCAACATCAGCTGCAGTACCCGATGTAGTGCAGGTTCAGTCACTAGAAGGCGTAAAGGAGAGCCGTGGCCTCTGCCAGGCAGAGGAGGAGGCGTGTGTTAGCGAGTGACAAAGTGAGAAAGTGAGCAGGAGGAGAGCGGAGGTGAAGCGGTAAGCATGGAGAATCTCAACTGGTAGGGAGGGACCGGGGGGTGCACTGTGGACGCTGAAGACATGTCCCTATCACTTTGAAAATATTTGATAAAAATGTTCTGAAAAATTGCTAGCACCAAGAAATGTCAATTAACAAATAAAATGTTCTGAAAAAAGGTTCATTTGCACAATAAGCCTGCAATTCAGTGTAAATACAGATGAAAACTGTGTTGTCCAAATAAAGTTACTTAGGCTAAAAACAATAATAAGCTACTAAGTACTGCATTATATCATATTTTTATATTCTGAATTGTCACCTGCCACCTGAATTTTGTGCTTCCCTGGTGCAGAAAATGTCTGGTTTCAGTGACCTGATACTGCGCTTCTGTGTGGATGAATGGCACACCGTAGACAGGGCCTTAGACTGTTTTTTTAGTCACAAATAAGCTTTCAGAAGCTTCAAGACCCTTATCATGTCAAAAATAAAATGAGTCAACAAAGCAGGTGCAACACAGCAACCCCTGTGCTGTCGATGCTCCTGATGTTTGCACGTGTGGCATATAGGATATTTATAGGAAAATGCCCACTTATTTGTGTGTTATTTTATAGGTATGCACTTTATTTGCATGTTTACAGACACCCCCCATTCAATTTTCTATTGCAGTTAAAAGGGCAAGCGATCACTGCGGGTGTTACTAAAAGAAAAATGTAAAACAACTGAGGACCAGCCAATTCACCACCGTGTATTTAATTTATTCTTTAAATCTTTTCTAAAATATGTCAACCCTTGAGTCAACTTACACTCTATGGGTGTAACACTCACGATGCCTGTTGGTGATCCAGCCTTGATGAGTGTGGCAGCCTTTTAACAGTATGGGTAGCCTCCAAAACAAAGTTTAAGGACATTTAGTCTTCTGAATATTTTGGTTGAGCACAACATAAAACTTCATTTTCACATTGATTTGGTCCCAAACAGAGAGCATTACAGTGCACAACAGTGTACAAAAAAGTTCATTTATTCGCATTATAATGAAAATATACAACATGCAAAACAAATTGCACCTACAAGTTCTACAAATTCACTATATACAGTATAAAAAACAACAATGCCATCAAATTAGTTTTCTTACATTACAGTAAATACTGTATATGAAAACATAGTCAGTCAGATGTATAAAGTCAAAGTATCTCGTTATTCATTACATCAGTGTATTGTACAGCATAATCTGTGAAACATTTACTTTTTTTGTCTATGGTCTTTTTGGTGTTTGGCCCAAGAAACCATCATCTTATCAGTGAGTAGTTAGAACTTGGTTTCTGAACCTCGAGCCTGTTGGTGAAGAAGGAGTTGTGTCTTAGTCTGTATCACTTTACAAGCATGTAGAGCCATTAAACATTTTAATTTATGGACATTTTTCAGTGATCTATAACTTCCATCATAGATGAAGGTGTTACATTTAAAGAATGAATACTTCAGCTAATAAGTAACTCTTTTTGTGTTTTTGTTTTTGTCTGTTGATCAAAGGACTTTGTCCCAGAAAAATGAACCAATAAAGTAGCATTAAATGGCTAAAGTAAAAGAGACAAAAGCCGTAGCAGGTGCTGTTGTTCACAAATAAAATTGCATACGTACATTTCTTTCTCTGCTCCTAGGGTGGTGAACTGTGACTGTTGTTATAATCTGCTGAACAGAAAGAGTAAAGTATTCAATACATATTCACAGAACTAATATACCACATACCTCCAAATATTATGTTAAGTTTCACTGAATGAAAATTCTAGACCTTGTCTTCTTTACCTTGTCATGTTCAGATGTCTTTTCTGTAGACTCTGGATGTTTCTCAAGAATGTGCAGCATGGCGTCATGCAGTGTCAGGAAGAACATTGATGGCTGAACTTCATTATCAAAGAAGCAACAGTCATGCAGTTTCTCCAGAATGTAAGCTATGGGTGGGGAGAAGACGTTTGTCAAAGTAGTTAGCTCAGATGTCTATAAAGAACTTAGAGATAAAGAAATTATGACACTAAGGATTGTAGCTGTCAAGCATGTCAACACGTGTTTTTTCTTGAAATACAGACTACTATTTTACTATTACTACTACTACTACTTTTACTATTGTTAAACCAATCAACTTCATGAAAAGCTTATCATTTCTGACTAAAAGGAATTTACTGTAAATCAATCTTTTTTAGTGATTCTCCTGTGTTCCTGTGTCAATTTCAATTTCACAGGAGATCAATAAAGGAACATCTTTTTTTAGCTTAATACTGTTGACCCAAATAAGACCCTTAAGACTCTCCAGCTGATCCAGAATGCTGCACCACATGTACTGACAGGACCCTACAAAGCCCTTCATGGTCAGGAACCATCTTCTCTTGCCTGAAACTTGCCAGTTTCTCCCGGCAATTGTTTCTGGTTCAAGGATTCTACCCATTAAAAGGGAGTTTTTCCTTGCCATTGTCATCAAGTGCTTCTTCATGGTGGGGAATTGTTGGGAGTAATGGTCTAGACTGGCTCCATATGAAAAGTGCAACAGGATAACTTTCTAAAACATGTATTTCTGGGCAGTATAAATAATAAATAAGCAAATGCCCAGAGGGTTATTGCACAAAAAAACAACAACAATGGAACAGAAAATTTTTGAGCCCATAAAGTAATGGGAAGTAAAGTGAATCATTATGTGAATTCTATGTACAAGTACCTGAAATAAGTGCATCATAAAAATACTCCCCTGGTTCAATTTTAAAAAGTATAAACTATTTTGCAAGTCCAGATTCTGATTTACTGAAGTACTGCCTCTTCTGCATGGACACGTTTCACACGTGTCTGTATGGAAGCCTATAAGGGACTATATTAAAATGATAATGTCAACTTGAAAATGAAAATGTAATTCCACTATGGCATTATACTTAACATATGTACCCCATGTGTTATTTGAATAAAAATTAAAATGCATTTAATTTTTCAGTCATACCACGCTGTCAATTCAAATTTGAAAATTTAAATGCAATATAAACAATGTAACCTGATCATGCATTAGTGTTGCTGAGATACACTTTGATGGGTGAACATTTATATTTTTGTCATGACCACCACTGTTTATGAATATTAATAGTAAACCCTTATTCTTTTTCTTTTACTGTTGGTAGAGGTAAGATACTAATATTTATGCTGAAAAACAAATGGATTAGCTTCATATTTGTTTAGTTAGGTAATCAAGGAAGGGATGAGCGGAACCATGTTTGGGAAGAGTAGTGCATGGTTATTATTCTATTATACATATCTCTTGATAGATCATATCTAATGATGAGATTGTGTGAAACACGTTTGACTAAAATTACAATATACATTTTAATTTTGGCAATACAAAATTGATACTGAAATGTTCAATATAATATGATGACTAAAAGAGGCTACTATGTCAACGGTTTTTGATTGACTCGAACTATACTAAAATAGTTACGGTTTTCTTTGACTAAGATAACACTAAACTTTTAGTCAACTAGAACCTGACTAAAAACACAGGTTGAGGTCCTTTGATAAAAACAAGGACATTTGACACAGGACTAAGTCTAAAGACTAAATTTAAGATTAAATCTTTAAAAATGCTATATTTATTACAAAATTAAACTATTTTCTATTCAAAGTCAAAATGATAATGAAAATGCAATTTTCTAACAATTTAAAGTTGATAAGTAAAACAGTATTTGAGTATTTGAGTATTTGCAAAACAGCGCCCCCAGTCTATTGCACTAATATTTACACGCTCTTTCAGTGTCAAGACGATGACATCTGTCAGTCCTCTCATCAAGGCGGGTCTTTAGTTAGGACGTCACTTCCTTCTTCAGTGAATTGGTTTATTAACAAGCTCTACCTACCGAAATGGACGGGTTCTACCCGGAGTGGGAGGTCTGAGCAATGGGGACTCCACCACCACTACATCGAGCTAGCTACCTCCAAAGATTTTTCATTGTACATTATATACATTGTGCGTCTTCTTATAGCTTGCTTGCAGAAGAGTTTTGTTGAATACCGAAAAGCATTACACTGTTGCGATATAGATATCCTTCCCTAGTTAAGTCACTCACCTTATTACAAGTCAGTGTACCATCAAAAATGATTTTGAAGAAGTTATTTTAAGATGAAGAAAAATTGTACACAATGTTGTTTTAAATGGTTATGTTTAAATTGTTGCATTTTTATTTTAATTTTGACTTGAATACTGCTTTATTTTAAATATATTGTCCACTGCACAGCAAGGTACGCCGTTTTAAACTAAATTAAAGGCTGTTCCATTTTCATGTTGATTTTAACAGTCATACCAGCATGTAAAAAAAAAAGGTGTCCATTGAAAGTCACATGGACAGAAGTAAAGCAACGGTCAAATTTAAACAAAACAACTGATCATACTTCAGTACCCTGGGAAGAGCGCATGGAAGAAGCCAATGAGAGGAAATGTGTAAAACTAACTACGAGTTTTAAACTAGAACTAGTGGAGAAGTGCCAGGACAATAGATGGAAGACCATCTATGAACCCATAGAGGTGGGGCGCAGGCAGAGGCTTTGTAGGCCGCTCATCTACAAAGTCCTAGTGATAACCATAGTGATGAACTTGTCACAGGTCTGTCGGACTCAGGACATATAAGTGCAGAGTAGAACTTCTGTCTAGCCCTTCTGACAGTCAGAGTAGTTACACAACATGGTCAACACATGTTTTTGACGTATAGGCTCTGCCATACTGAGTTGCTGCTGTCGCCACAGTTGCTTCCACTTTATTTCTAGAAAACCAATCATTGCTGTTGGCATAAAACACATCACCAGATTTAAAGACTGAGGTATATTGCGAATGCAGACAGATTTACCTGGTACTGATAGTCTTATTCAGCATTGTGTCGACTCGTTTGGCTTGAATGTAATAGATGTTCATTATATGTAAAAGTCCTGCACTCTAGCTATAAGTACTTTAGGTTTATACTTACGATCACAATCCACAATGTAGACCTCAACTTCAATGCGAATCAGCTCTTTCAGCATCTGCAAAAACATCAAAGATGATTAAAGAAAAATAAAAAGTTAAAGTAAAATAACTGGGATTGAAATGAACAACTCACCGTTTTGAGTCCCTTCAGAGCAGAGATGTCCAGGAAGGAGACAGCAGCAAAGTCCAGGATCAGGCTGTGGATGTCCACTCTGGGAACAACGATGTTGGCAGGAAGCTCTGTGTTCCAGTCGACCCGGGCAGGAAGGTCCTTGAAGTCGGTCGGCAGGTCCAGCTCCTCCATGTTGCTCTCATCATCTGACTCCTTGATGGGTCCAAATGAGGTATTCAGGAAGCCTTGCTGTAATGGTAAAATACTGTTCATACACTTCTCTTGAGATGATATAAAAACATACATTAGCAACGTTTAAAAAATGTTGATTTAAAAAAAAAACTTTTCCTAATCTGCAATACAAGACCAACATTATGAACAATCCACCTTAGATAGTGCTTTGGCATAGATACAAGAAAACATAATATGGGCTGAAGGGTAAAAAAACTGTATTTCAATCTTAACTTCAATTCACAAATCAAAAACTAGAATGGAAACAGAAAAATGGAAACACAAGTTTTTAAGCTCGGCTGTGGAGGAGTTGCTATCGATAAAAACAACATGTGACAAAGCTCGTGGATGGAAACACACATTAATCTGTATTTTCTTTTGCAGATTTTGTGCAGATTTGGTCAGACACCCGGCTTCTGACTGAAGCTGGTGAGTGATCATGTCCTTGCAGCAACACTAAGCACTGCAGCGGGAATTGTAGCACTCAATATTTTCTAATAATTAATTGTTTAAACGTACTTATTGGTCACCTTTTGGTTTGGATAATTGTAGTTTGAAAGTAAAAATATCAAGTGTACAGCATCTGGCGTAGTGTATATTTTATTGCCTCAGCTTTTACATGCCAAAAGTATTATAGTCTGCCTGTTGTAATTGCTGTGTGAAAAGTTGTAAACATGTTGTAAACCAAACACAACAAACCCTTATCTTTTCAACACGTCACAGAGCTGGTCGTTATCATGTTCAGACAATTACTTGCATCTGAGATAAGTGGAGACGAACCTTGTACTATCAGCTGAGCAAAGACATCCAGATTTTTTTAACTAAAGATTCACCAGCAATATATCAATTTGGTATCCAAGTGATAGTGATGTTTACTTTTATATAGCTTATCGTGCAGAAATGCATCGCTGCAGAACAGAGTTGTCAAACCAAAACAGGAATAGACAACAATGACAGCATAAAAGTTGTGAAATTGTATTGTTGTTATCAGTGAGCAACACCATTACTTACTGTTGTCCACTGCAGGTCTCCCTTCTTTAGAAGTTTCCGGATCTTCCTCAGTGCTTTATTCCTCTTTCTCAACACTCTCAACGGGTTAAATCCAACCTAAGAAGACATTGGTGTGAAGTATGTCATAACTTTTGGAGACAGTATCAGATCAAAGATAAGATACAGATAGTCATATTTTCCAAACCATCTGTTAACAACATGACCTCTTGAAGTCACTTTGGTTGTTTTTTATTGGTTTATTGGTTATTGTGATTTTCCACTGAATTAGATGCTCTGTTGCAAATTTAAAACAATTTTTTTTAAGTTGAGGGGTTTGGATAGAAATTAAAATATTCTATGAGGATGCGACTATAATAACAACAACAACGACAACAAAAAAAAATACAGCACGGTGGTACTTACAGCTTCCACAAGCTTGTTCCTGAAGAAGTCAATGTTGGCAAAGAAGATTGGTGATGGGATCCTAAAGATCTTTACTCCTTCTGGCTCATATATCTGGAGAGAGGCATTATCTTTATTCCCAAAATTATAGCCGAAATCATGGTAAAGTACAACTAGTCTCTTAAAAGTAAGATGCAAAGATAAAACAGCAACACGGGAGGATTTTTATCACCTCTCTGGTTCCCATAAGGTCTTTAAAAAAAATTGAAACCGGTTTTCTTACTGAAAGTGGAGTAAAACCTTCAATAAAGACATATTTAGTGTCATCCTTCCTCCTGCTCATTCCAAATGTATGTAATATTAGTAAAATCAAACAAATCCTGATACAGTCAGGAGTAAATTGAATGGTGCTCCCTTGATCCTATTTTTGTAACAGTCCAAACTACAATAAACACTTTAATGGTGAGTTAGATGACATAACTAATACCACTCTGATATTTGTCCATTTAATATGAAGCTGCTGCCAGCAGCTGGTTAGCTTAGCTTTGCACAAAGACTGAAAACAGGGGAAATAAACTGACTGTAAAAAAAGCGGCAACACAGACAGAGCCCGAGTGTGTATTACTATGCATGAATGTTTTACTCATGTGGACACAGGTGTGCTGGAGACCTTCAGGATTCCGAAGGGCATATGATCATTGATTGATTATATTTATCTTCTAACTGCCAACAGTTAGTAATAGCTGTCAATAGAGACTGTCAACAGGAACTGTGTGAATGTTAAACCTCATTTGAGGCCAACTAAATAACAACAGTAGTAGGTATGGATGCCGGTCAGCTTTTTCATGTTGCTTTTTGTGAAACTTTATGCTGCAGCATTGGCTGTATTTCTGATTCCAATTCTGTCTGATTCTAAATGTAGCTGATATACATGTCCTGACGGTAATGATATATCTATGTGTGAAGAAGAAATAATCAAATGTATGGGATGGGCGTGGGCTATCTCTGTCAATATCTCAAGCACTGATGAATTTATTTCTTTAATTGACATTTAACATCAACACCAAGTAAATATCCACATAAAAGGTGCCTAATTTTCCCTTTAAGTTTTAGACATACTGGTATGTGGATTTTGTTACCTTTGGATAGCTTACTGGATGTAGCCTTATTTCTAGCAGACCGGTATGAGAGCAGTACAAATATTCTCATGCTCTCCGCCAGAAAGCAAATGAGCGTCTTTTCCAAAATGTCAGACTTTTCTTTTAGCGTAAGTTACAGAAGACACATGATAGCATACACCCACCCAACTTACATTAATATAGTCCTTTCTGTCTTTGTAGAGATCAGTTCCTTTGATGTTGGCTAGCACGCTGCAGCGAGGGCTGAAAAGTAAATAAATAAAAATATTATAAAACTATGCTTTACCAGAAGCAAACCCTTTTAAATCTGGTACTCAGTAGTAGCAACACTACAGCTATGCTAGCAGCTCTGGGAGGTTGTACTTGGGCACGGTGAGCTAAATGCTGACATCAGTAAGATAGCAATGACAATTTTAACAGGTGGATCTTTATCAGCTAATATTTACTTTGTTTACCATGTTTGTTGAGCGTGTTAGCATGCTGATGTTAGCTAATTAGTACTTAACAAAGTAGGCTACAGTACAGGGTTATGGGAATGTCATTATTTTTGCAGGTATAAGTATTCGACAAAAAAAAGTTAAGGGACATTTCATCTGGAGGGGGACATGAATGTGTGTACCACTTGTCATTGCAATCCATCCAATAGTCGTCACAAGACATTTTACTCAAAGTTGATGAGATTTTTCAATCTGGACCAAAATGGGGGACCAACTGACCAACATTGCCATCCCCAGAGCTTCACTGGTAGCATGGCTAAAAATTGAATCACTAAAGACTACTACAGTTCAGAGTACTTAAAAGAAAATTACAAGCTAATAGTTTAAAAATAGTTTAAAGTTGTTTGTCTTATGTACAGAAAATGTGGAGTTGGTGGCCTCTTACAACTGAACCCTGAGGACGACACTGATCAGTTCCACACCAAGACCAACAGCCAAACCAAGATCCAGCCCCAGTAAGATGGATGCAACACAGGTAGTACACCACACAACCTGGACATAGATAGAGGGTAAGAAGCAGAAAAGTTTTTTTAAAAGGGGGCAATATGTGATCTTTTTATTTTCCTGCCAAGTAGCACTTTCTTTATAACTTCTCTCAGATTTTAGTGAGAACTTACACAGTCTGGTTTGTCCCTCCTCCACAGGTACAGGATGTCTCTACATTGCATCAGCATGCCCTTCAGGTTTACAATGATCACAGCACCCAGAACAGACTGTTAAAATAATGGGTCATAGGTCAGTCGAGACTCCATGAACTTAACATACTGTATATGTAGAGATTGAGGGAGTTCTGAGGTGTACCTTCGGGAGTGGATCCAATAGGAATCCAATGGCCAATGTGACAATCATCACTATGATAGCTGACAGTAATCCAGCTATCTGAAAAGGACAGAACTGATATTAAACTACAGAGATGAGGAATGCTCCCTTGGCCCCACATGTCTAAAGAGGTAAAGAGGTTTATTTAAAGTTTAGTTTTAAGGTAAATGTAAACCTTAGCAGAAACAGAACATAGAAGTCCAAGAAAAAGTTGATTCCCTTTGCTGCACACTAGAGATCAGTGTTGTTTAGAATTTTTATTGGCACCTCACAGTTCAGTTCACTTCAGTTCAACATGCTTTATTGGCATGAATGTTTCATTTAAACAATCAACTTAGCAGTTATAAATTACAAAAAAACCAACAACAAATGAAGATATGACGTAAACTACACATAAAAGTGAATTAGATTTAACCTGCCATGCAGCGAGTGCCCAGTACTTTAAAATATTGTGCTTTTGGAAATCATATTACTGATAATTTCTTCCACATTGGCTCAATACCTTTGGTGTCAGGGATTTTACCTGTGGACACCTGCATATTCTTTCACTGTCACACTTTTATAAATGCATTAATCACTTCATGTATATAGATTAGATTAGACTATTTGCATTTGGAAAGCTCAGGTAATAATTAAGAAAAATCGATTATACCACAGTTTAATAATAATTCATTACAATTAGTCCTGCTCATATCAGAGTTAGTAAAAATTGTACTGCATAACATACCTAAAGTATTAAAGTATACATACTTATTATGCAGCAAAATGGCTCCTTTAAACATTAACCTACCTATCTGCACTTCTAAAGAAAACAAATATAATAAAAATGTAAAACAAATCGTTGTGGTTTTATGGGCTAGATGTTTCCCCCTGTTTCCCCGGGTCTGAAAAGCGAAGCTAATGCGGAAGTGCCTTAAACTTGAATTCTTTCTAGTGGCCAGCAGGGGGTGGCTCAAGTGTTGAAAGTCATGTCCAAGACCCATTGCACAGTAATCTACTACAAAATGACCCTAATTCTTATCTGATTCATTATCTCAGTAAACACTTTCCTAATGAATTTATGGTGTCAATCACTAGCTTCAAGTCTTCATTACAGCATGATGTTCATTTTGCAAACTGTGGTCCCATTTAGAGTAAAATAGATGATCCACTGCACTGTGTACTTTTAACTAGTTTTTGTTGTTTTCATCTAAGAACTTTCACCCTTCACAGTATTTTTCAGTTCATAAAAGTTATTTGTAATATTTTGGCCACCTAAAAGTGTCTTGTTGAGCGTTTGGTTGTACTAAAATACACTCTAAGGAGTCAGCTGTTAATGTTTTCCAGTAGGAACATTTTATTTTAAGACAGTTTTTCGCTAGTCACAATTAGCCTCTCAATTCACACAGTTAATCCTCTCATCCAAATATGGTCACTTCTGGTTCCAAAACAGGAAGACGTTGATGGCCAAAATGCCAAACTTATGGCTTCAAAACAGTAGTCCTTTTGGCATCAGGCCAAATGTTTTTTAAACCCTTACATGGCGGGCCAGAACATAGTCACATTTTTTCAAAAGCTTAAACACTTATGTGCATGTTTAGGTCAGTTGGTAGGAGTGTGACTCCTGTTGATAGGGTTGTATGATCAATCCTAACTTACAGCAGATATTTGTTTCTCCCTTGTTAAACAAATTTATTGCAAGGACACTTTTGGCATTTGATCTGCACTCATAAACCAAAGGACCCTTATTTTCATTTCTCTGAGGAAATTCAGGGGAATCCAACCGCACGTTTACTGACGGCTTTTTCAGAGGTGTGTCACGCAAACCAGAAACTCTTTTGGATGTCCTACAGAACCTTTCAAAGTAAAAGCTCTCAATAAACTCAACATGAAGCATTGCTGCAAAAAAACGCTCTTGCGCTTTTATTTAGTGGTCACAATCAGTGAAGAGGAAGTGATTATGTGAGTAACTGTAGCTGTTATGACTGAGATTTGTTCCAGCACCAGCTGCCATCAATTTATTTATTTTTAATTTTTCTGCTATCAAAGCAATCTGTCCGCGGGCAAGATATTATTGCTGGCAGGCTGGTTCTGGCCAGAGGGCAGCCGACCACTGGTCTATGGATTTGACTAAAGCTTGTCTTGGGTTAGGTGTAGAATTAGGGTTAGGATTAAGGCAAATAAATGCTTTGAGGAATAAAACACATATTAATTTACCTGAGTCTTGCCACCTGTGCTCTCCTGCACTGCACTTCTGGAAAGAGCTGTGCTTGCAGCAAAAGCCTTGAAGGAAGCTCCAAAGATGTTGCTGACTCCAAAAGCTATCAGCTCCTACAGCAAAGGGCAGTGAGAAAACCTGTCTTGTAACCTAAATTCAGCTTAAATCTGTTGCTTTTACTTAAATTTGCTTTACTTCAAATCTTAGCACATTTACACACCTGGTTTCCATCTATGGTGTAATCGTGTTTTACAGCATAGACTTTTGCCACAGAGAAAGCAACAGCAAAACCCACTATGGCCATGGGAAATGCTTCCACTGCTGTCTCCTGAAAGATGCGCAGGTTTGGGGCGATTGGAGCCTCGTACCTGAGAATGGAAAGTAGTCTGTTACGTTGAAATATTTTGGAAATATTTAACATAGTACTACTTCAGAGAACTTTCTTCATTGTCATCATGGGTCATCAAGTTCAACTTCATCAAGTGTCTTCCTCTGAAAAGTTGTCTTTACCCTGGTCGGCATACAGTATATTTATTTATTTACTTATTTAATTTAGGTATTTATTTAACAAGGACAATGCACAACATATGTACTGTACAAGATATAACTAAAAGCTAATTTCCATCTGCAGTCTCTGGGCAGGTGCCAATAGCACGCAAAATGTTACAGTAAAAAAAAAAAAAAGATTCCCAAATGCAAACCTTAGATTTCATAAATATATAGATGCAGGCCAATCAATTAAAATCAGGCAAATATAACAAATGCAAAACAGACTCAGATATACCAAACGTCCCAAAACCATAGTAAAGTTCCAACATCAACATACAAAAATATGCAAAGTGTCGTTACAAGAATCATACCATGCACACAGTAAAGAGTGTACTGGCCTCGTTTAGTGTCTCATAGCTCAATGACTACATACCTAATTGTCCTTCAACCATATTTTCACACTACCTTTAACATTTTTGAAAGTACTGCATTCTCTGATACACATCCCAGCTGCCCTTGCTGAAAAGCAGTTTTGTCAAAATTTAGACCGAAACTTAACACAGCAGTCCCCTCTAGAGGAAGCCCTTGTTAAGAGCCGGGCCACATGACAGGTGAATAACACAATATCAACAAATGTAACGCCTATACTCATGGGTGCAGCCTCGGAAATAAATGGGTGTATTATAATTAAAGCTTAGACTCCTGAGGCAGGAGCACAGGCAGTTAATCGGGGCAGTTAAATCAACCAAACAGTTAAATCATCTGGGACTGGTCCTGTTGTCCAGTGGGTGCTTTGGCTTGAAGCTGAATTATTACTGATGGTAGGTTACTGCTATTCACATAATATCCAAAATGCCTTGGTTTTAGCTATCGTGCAAAAGATCTTACCCTTTTGGAATATGGCCAACAACATCAATGCCATATCTTGTCTTGAAGTCAAATGCGTATGAAACTCCACATGCAATGACAGTCTGGAGAGGAAATGACACAAATCGCTGATTGGCGTGAAGTTTCTAGGCCTGACTCATAGGATTCATTTCAAAATAAGAGATATTTATTAAATCCTGGTTTACATATTGTAATCTGTTTCCTTGAATTGACATGAGTGCTTTCTTTCAAGTGACATAAATGATCTCATAAATCAAATGAGTGATTGTTGCGGCACTGTCACAGTCATAAAATGTCACAACCAAAATAAATGTTATCATTATGACCGTTTATATACCTGACAAGCCTTCGACACCTCAGGCTATGGAAAATACATTGCTCAATATTGCTCACCATGATAACCTCTATGGGGATGGGCACCGGCAGCTTGGATTTAAATCTGTCGTTCACCTCCTTCACACTGAACACCACCACCATGATGATCAAAGAGATCACCACGTCACACACATTGGTGGAGGATATCTTATTGAAGATGATCTCCAGGGTCTGAAAAAGAGAAAAAAGATGAATGTGGACGAATAGATGAATCACCCACGAGAAGGCTTTAAACTGCTCTGTACTTACATAAATGAGAGAGAGCGGTCCACTGATGCCTGGGACTTGCAGCCCCAACACAAACTTGAGCTGGGACACCAGGATGTGGATGGCAGCTGCCGTGGTGAAGCCGGACACCAGAGTGTCGGATAAGTACATGACAACAAAGCCCACCTGCAGGACACCCATTGCCAGCTAGAAGACAAAGAGAAATCATCACAGATCAGGGTCTCATCTGCATTTTTACCCCTGGAAACTCAAATCAAGCAGGAGTCTTTCGGAAGTAAAACTTAAAGGTACTTTTTAACTTAGCTGGGGCATTCAAGTTGTTCTTGCATATACGGTTGTGCAGAACTGACTGCCTGCTCAAGGACATTTAAACAGGACAGATTCTTGCTGTAACAGGGCTTTGGGGCGTCCTGTTGTAGAAGAATTTCCTGACTACTGTTTTTTATTGACACCCCAACACGATGATGAC
Source organism: Lepomis macrochirus (assembly GCA_024633595.2). NCBI lineage: Eukaryota > Metazoa > Chordata > Actinopteri > Centrarchiformes > Centrarchidae > Lepomis > Lepomis macrochirus. The sequence continues at coordinate 4,070,660 of JALXJV020000024.1, forward strand.
AGTTTAATTATTTATTTATTTACACAAGAATACTTTCGTTGTTGTGTCGATAAGATGAAAGGTTATCGGATTAGGTTCATGTAGCTGTTGAAGGGATAATCTGAGTGGTGAGGGTGTTTCACCTGCATAAAACCGATGAGGAAGGTCAAAGAAGAGGCCACTATCACTCTCTGTTCGTCTATGGTCAGGCCTTCAAGCCCCGTGATGTTAGCAGACGGACCCTCCTCTGGGACCAACCTGGTGACCACCGAGCCGATCATCAGACACAAGACTGGGAAGGGACCTGCAGAGAGAGAGAGAGAAAGAGAGAGAGGACCACAGATTAGCTGTGTTGTGGCCTTTTGAGAGGGAAAGAAACTCTGCGCACACACACGCACACACATACACACACACACACACACACACACACACAACTGGCCTTACCCACTGAGATGTGTCTGGAGGTGCCCAGGAAAAAGTAAATGATAACAGGGAAGAAGGCGGAGAAGAGTCCGTACCAGGCTGGCAGTGAGGCCAGCAGACAGTAGGCCAGACCTGAAACACAAAGACAGGAGCATATTATAGAGATTCATTGAACGATGCTCTTGTTTCAGTTCACCTCACTCATCTGATGAGGCATTTTATACATCCAAATTACACTTTGTTGTGATCGGATAGTTGCCATAAACTATGGTTACCATTATGTTAAGTTAAAGAACTATTAAAACTGAGATGAAATTTCAAAAAAAGCATTTTTTTAGATCTCTCCTCTATCATTTTTCATCCATCCATCCATCCATCCATCTATCGTCAACCACTTATCCTGCGTACAGGGTCGCGGGGGGGCTGGAACCTATCCCAGCTGGCATAGGGCGAAAGGCGGGGTACACCCTGGGCAGGTCGCCAGAGCATCGCAGGGCCCTCTATCATTTTTAATATATATAATTAAAATATATAATGTTTATATCTTTGACGTGGTGAGAGCCCTGACCTTATATTACTGCCTGATATTATCATTCCAAACAACTCAGATACCAGAGGCTGACTGTTATCACACATTATTGGATAAGACACAAGTGTCAATGATAAAAGATGTAAGCTAAAGCCAAACTACAATGTAAAAGATGTAATTCCACAATCTAGGATTTTTCCGGACAACTTTTTGTAATTACTCCTCATTTTCAGAGTCACCGGTGAGATTGACAGTGGCTCATTTTGTGCTAAATAAACAACAAAATAAACAATAAGCAAATTTCCGTTTAAAGATATAAAACCACCAGCATCAATAAGTAATTTATGAACCCTTCAGGGAAATCAGTAACAACCCCCCCCAACACAGGAATGTTCAAATACAGGATTTTTTCCCCCTACCGATACCAACACTGTGTGATTGAAGATGCATTTGTCTACTCCCTGTAGTTAGGTCATGCAGCGGGAATGAGGCTCCTGATTACTGTGGAAGTTTCATCTTCATTTCACAGTGTGTTTTGCAAACCGAGTGGAAAAGTGGTTGACCTGTTCTTGGTGGATTCAACTGCAGATCGTTATTTCAGCTTTCATTACTTATCAATATTACGTGATACATGCTTCCAGCAGCCACAGATGAGCTTCACCTTGACCACATCACATGTGGGAGGTTTGCACTACCCCCCCAAAATTCCACTACCCTGACCTGTCAGAACTAGTACCAGTGTAGGAGGAGAATGTTCGCTGGTATCCCACCTATGAACACAACCAGTTTGTTTGTTGGAGCCATACGGATGACGTTTGATTTAAAAATGTTTGACTTTTAATTACAAAACCCCCATAGTGCAAAAATAGGGACACTTTGATGTTGAACAGTGAAACAGAGGTTTTTCCAAAATGTGACTTGTGGAGTCAGAGGTTTAGAAAAGAGACTGTTTCAGAGACTGTTAAGTGAAACACTTGCAGCTGTGGACATTTACCTTGCAGGACAGCTACCAGTCCAGTGCTGACACCAGATACAATGTCACTGAGCAGCCACTCTTTGATGCGATAGATTTTCAGCCAGCTGATGATCGGCAGAAGCGAGAGAGCTGCATTCTTGGCTCGTTTGGCGTCACATCTAACACGGTAGCAGAAACAAACATAAAGTCCACGCTCACTTGCACAGACACAAACTAGAATCACCGAAGGCACAAGGAACTCAAATTTGGGCTAAAGTAAAGCATCGCCAAGTAGGTAGGAACAGACTAAAATTTGTCACTTTTTAATCTTCTGCTCCTGTAACAAAGTAAATTTGTATTTGTTTTAAACAAGAAATGGGATGACATACTTAAACATGCTTGACATCAACAGAAAACTTCTCTAAAGTATGTCAAATGCAAGTCATACTTTCTAAAAATCATTTCTACAAAGAAACTGCACAATAGAAAGCCTTATAGGCAGGTGCGTTGGATCAAAGACAACCACACACTCCCATGCTCCGATGATCACTTAATTTTCCTCCTTGTTTAAATTCCTAGATGAATGTCTGAGGACCACAACGTCATGAATAAAGTGAATAGACAGTGTTCTGGATTTTTTTTTTTGTTCTTCTACTTCCTACAAACAGAAATGGCATGTTTCAGATGTTCAAAACAGAGTTGGAGCATATGCATCCAGCTAAGTGGGGCAAGACCCAAGCTTTAACTTAAACTTTACAAAACTTGACCCTGACCATCATAAATTGAAAATCATTAACTTAATAATTAATCTGTGCATGCATACTTGCTGGAAGTAAAAAAAATAATAATTCTGTAGTCAGTGCAGGGTTAGAAGTTTGTACTAATTTTACCCAGAAGCTCAATGTTTTCCACTCTCTTTGCTTGTATCATCTTAACATCCATAAATGACAGACTTCAAGGATTATTTGTGCGGTGAGTGAAAAGGCAAAAAACACACAGAGGAAACAAAAACTAGAAGCATTGCAAGTTCCTTACATGAAGTACTGTCGGATGTGGTCCAGCATGGTCTTACGTCGCCTGTAGACCTTCTCATGCTCCTCTGCGAAGGACTCCTCTGAGTACAGTGGCCTGGTCACCACATACTGCTTAGCTCCTGGACGGATCATCTTCCCTCTGCTGCCTGGAGGGCCGCTGCTTCCTCTCTATGTTGCTCTGAGATCCATTAATCACATTAGGTTAGGACGAGGATCCCGTCTTGTCTTTGAACATCACTTATCAAAGCACATTAACAGCAAACAACAAAGGTCCAGACCCCCAAACACAGGCAGAGCACATGAGCCAGGTCAGAACACTGTCCTGGAGGGGGGGGGGGGCTGACATGTCAGGCTAAATTTTAGTTTTAGAAACAGAGAGAACACCATGGAGGATTGTTTTAAATTTTAGCATTTAAATATCTCAGCTCCCAGACTTTTCCAAGATCAAGTTTCATTTTCAGTACTGCTACAATTCCAGCTGCTAATGAAGATCCTTCGATGTTCAAAGATTTCACACTCCAAAGCTTTTTTTTAAAGAAAAGTAACATTTTGTTTTTCCGGTAACTTTCATATCCCCATGTACAGCAGCTTGTCCTACATACCTGACAGCTGCCTCAAATCCAAACGCTCCACTCTCTTGCTCCTCCCTCACCTCCCGGAGATCAACTGGGACCTAAGACAACAAATGCATCAATAAATGCCCTCTCTGCCACTTATCATGTCTGTAATTATTAACAGCAATCATGATGATGTCCCAGTTTTGCACAACTGCTTGACCCCTGCCTTATCCTTGACCATTGTTCTTACTGATATCTTTAACCCGCAACTTTCTTTCCGCTCCTGAAGAGCATTTGGAGGATAATGTATCACAGGGCAGGTCATGGTTAAGAAGTGGAAATCATGTAGCTTTTCAGAATGGGAAAAACTCTTAAGGGTCAGCTGTAACGCTCAGCCGTGCACTTGAAAAGAAACAAGACTGTTTGAGGAAAAACTGCTGAATGCATGGTTGTATTTCAAAACTCATCTAGCGTGTGATAAGATGCACTGATACTCCACAGCCAAATGCTGGCATGAAAGTTAAAGACATTACAGGTTAAAATGTATCAGTCATCTTAAAATGTAACGAACCTAATATGTTTTTCCTCTACAAAGTGGACAGAACAGAGAGCTAACAGCGACTAAGTATTCCTCCAAAATTCAGCAACACCAACCGGACTGATAAGAAAGAGCAGAAACTGTGTGTTTGTGTGTGTGTGTGTGTGTGTGTGTGTGTGTGTGTGTTCACTGGTTTCAGTGCAATCTTATCGAAATGTCTACTTAGAATTAAGTGGAAGTAATGCCTGCCTCCGCTGTTTGTCCAGGATGAAGCACAGTTCAGGCCAGGTTCATGGGAAATGTGTGTGTGTGTGTGTTTCTGTGTAAACCCAGATGCATAAATACATCAAAATCCAGTCTCCGGTTTGAGGGATTTTAATGGACATGTTCCAAATGTTGCCACCTGACAGCGAAGGTGGAAAATCGCTGTCAGGTGCCAAAAGCACACAGTGTGGATGTGTGATCTAATTGCATGGCTGTGATCAGGTGTTGTCCGCCAGCCGTTGTTCTGTCACACCATGCTTGATGAATGAGGTCATGGACTGATTACTGCTGAAGTCTATGACTTCCTGTCGATTACACCAAGGTCAACCACTTCTCCACTTGGTATATGTTTCAATTAATAAAAAAGATACGGAAGCAAAGAACAATGGGCTCATGGGCTGCGTGGGCAGAGATCTATAAATACCTATAAATCTGTTACCTAGACCTGCTCTACCACCTGAGCCACACCAACAGGTACAGCGGACAGAATACACTTGTTTTCCACTGTGTCTTGAGCAAATTATTTTTATGGTTAGCAGCAATGGTGTAGTTTACGTGATGTGCAGTTATATGCTGTATACCCGCTTGAAAAAGTCAAGGATTTCTGTATACCCACTTAAAATAGCGAGATGATACATAACAACATTGTGTTGTGACAGCACGTTCACACTTTCATTCATGAAGTCACCCCATGTGTGCTCCGGAGCCCACAGAAACCCCACCGCATACACTGCTTTGTGAATTCTATAAAACACATGCTAAATTTCCACAAGTAAATCAGGTCTGGACTCAGACTTAGAGTTGCTGCTGCGTCACTACATGTGACTGAATGCTCCTGTTTGTTACCTTCAACCCACCCCGATGCCCGCAGAACTGCCACAGCCGGACCTTATCTCCATCACTACATGCTCTGACATCTTTCTTTTGCTTGTTTTCATAAAATATAAGTCAACAATGTGATCTGGGATCAACCACGAAGGTATCTGAACGACATTTTGGTGGACATACACTCACAGTACCAATTTCATCTGCCATAGAATTGAGTTTTTCTGTAAAGATTGTTTTGATCCTTCTAGCTGTTCTAATAAACTCATATTGTTGCCTCAACAGGCTTCTTTTCGATAGTGTTTTATTCTGGTTGAAATGAACTAATGTGAATCACTAAAGGAGTAATGAAACGAAAACAAACCGTAATTACATTCATTTTGATGTCGCTGAAGCTGCTGCCACTCCCTGTGACACTGCAGGTGCAAGCAGATGATGACCAACGTTAACCTTACAGAACCTTCAGAAAACCAGTCAGATGAGGCTGACGCTAACGTTACCTGGTGAGTGAAAGCAGAACATATGTTATCATTACTGTAACTGTGACAGCAGGGGATTGTAAATTGCATCTAGAACTAGTTAACTAATGTTAGTGTGGTGGATCAATGCATGTGGAATACTGTGTGTGTGTGTGTGTGTGTGTGTACAGTAGCCTGGATGCATTTAAGCTGATATAATACATAACCTACATTTGACAGTGGTTTTGGAAGATAGGCTGAGTGTGCTTGAGAAGATGTGGACCACTTATTGTGTCCTCACTGTTAATAATATTCTGTAATGAATGAGTTTTGATGATAGAACTACTCACATGTTTATTGTTATTTCTGCCACTGAGCCTCAGCTTTCCATTATTGTTACTAATAGTTGCAACTTGCACTCTAAAACGTGGATTGAAAATTGCCAGCTGATAAAAACCTATGCTCCACAGAAACATCTAAAGCTAAATGCAGCTCTATATTGGCTGAGTTAGATGGTGATTAACACTAAACATTTCAAAATCAGTCCATTCTCCCCACCTGCATTGATGTCATTTATACTGGGAACGCAGGAGGCAGCTCAGCTGCTCAGCTGCCCAGCTGCCCAGCTAGCGGCTCTACAGACCATGAATGCCAACATGTACTGTGACACACTGAAGCACAGCACGATCCCCTCCCTTCAGAGACTGGGCTGCAGGGCAGTATTCCAACAGGATAACGATCCCCAAACACACCTCCAATACGACCACTGCCTTGCTAAAGAAGCTGAGGGTAAAGGTGATGGACTGGCCAAGCAGGTCTCCAGACCTAAACCCTATTGAGCATCTGTGGAGAACCCTCATACAGAAGGTGGAGGAGTGCAAGGTCTTTAACATCCACCAGCTCCGTGATGTTGTCATGGAGGAGTGGAAGAGGACTCCAGTGGCAACCTGTCCAAGAGGGTTAAAGCAGTGCCGGAAAATAATGGTGGCCACACAAAATATTGACACTTGGAAAATTTTCACTAAGGGGTGTCCTCACTTTTGTTGCCAGCGGTTTAAACATTAATGGCTGTGTGATGTGTTATTTTGAGGGGACAGCAAATTTACACTGTTATACAAGCTGTACACTCACTACTTTACATTGTAGCAAAGTGTCATTTCTTCAGTGTCACATGAAAAGATAAAATCAAATATTTACAAAAATGTGAGGAGTGTCCTCACTTTTGTGATATACTGTATTTATTACTGTATTGTTTTTCCACCCGTGCTTATCAGTCTTGCTAATGCTTACACAACCTGCAGGTATGTGTGAGAGGCATAAAATGCAGTTAGCCAGTATTCTGTGCTTTATACTTAGCTTAGTTTGACCTGGCGGCAGAACACTGAAAGTGCTGCTTCACAAAGAGAAGTTTTGCCCTCTTCTCAGAACTGTCACTGTTTTCCCTCCTACTGTACTTTGCGGGCAACGACAATAACAATCAAATTACAGCAATCATATTTGCGCATTTATGCCATATCCAATGTCATCAGACAGGACAGAATGTACTAATGAAAGCCAAATAGAAACCCCCTTGCAAATTTGAAGACAACAAGTACAACTTGCAACTTCAGCATACAGTGTCCTGGACTGTCCTGCTGGTGTGAAAATGATGTGGTGAGACGGAGAGAGGAGAGGGAAAATAGGATGGCGTAATCTGCTTTATCTTTCAACCCTGTGAGGTCCCAGCTCTGACAGTCATGAACGCCTCATTTACTTAAGACTGAGAAAGATACACTATCTATCTGTTGCTACTGTAAAAGAGTGAAGCTGAGGCATTTGGCCTCTAAAGAACTGTATTGAAGGAGGAGGCGTAATTAAATGAGAAAAAGAGAGAAAATAAAAGAGACAAAAATGTCAGACAAAGCAACAGTGTTCATTGTGTTCACCATAACAGTGCCTCCACACTCCACATCGAGCTATAGTGTAGCCTAATGATTCGGCTTTGTACCTTACACATGTATCTGTAGTTACAGAAGTCAGAGCTTGAGGTTGACAGCGAGCACCTCACTTGGACACTGAACACCACACAGCTGGTAAGGAAGGCTCAACAGCGGCTGTACTTCCTGAGGAAGCTGAGGAAGTTTGGTGTGTCACCGAAGATCCTCAGCAACTTCCACAGGTGCACTGTTGAGAGCATTCTGACCAGCTGCAGCACCATGCGGTTTAGCAGCACTACTGCCATGGGCCGCAAACTCCTGCACGGAGTGGTGAAGACAGATCACCAGGATTTACCATCACACAGTCCACAGAAGAGCTGGCTCCATTATTAAGGATCCCACCCACCCACCCACCCACCTCCAATGCGAACTGTTCACACCTCTACCCTCGGGTCGGAAGTATAGGTGTGTGAAAAGTAGGACTTCAAGACTGAAGTCTTGCATGTGGATTCCATAATCTTGCCCATCTTTACACTGTACCATGCCCATATTAATTGCACTGTTTTTGCACATCTGCACACTGTTCCATGGACAATTTCCACATGTTTATTATTCATTAGTTGCACAACTGTTTAAAATTCATCTGCCTGCACAATTGCATATAGCATACGGCATCCGTTTTTTTTTTTTTTTTTACATCTGATGATGAAATTTTTATATTTAAAGCTTGTTTTAGAACCATATTTATTGTATTTTTATATATACATATTTTTCATGTAATTTTTTATTGTAGGCATTCGATGTGGACAGCAAAGTAAGAATTTCAGTGTACAGGGAAACCTGAACATCAGACAATAAACACTTTGAATTACATTTCATAACATGGTCTACATTTTCCAGCAGAGATTTCGTCAAAAAAAAAGTTTTGTTTAAAAGAGTGAATTGCATTTTCTTGCTTTAATAGACCTTTTTTTTTTTCCTTTTTTTTTTTACTGAAGACGCAAACGCACAGGTGATACTAATGACATTAACAATTGCTCTGTACTATTCAAGTACCAGTAGGCCAGGACACAGTGAGCCTGCATGTGCTATGTAGCCGCATCGTATCATTTTATGATAAAATAGATAACATTTAAGATAAAAAATAATGTGGAAACACATCTGTGGGTACTGTAAAACGTATGATGACGTATGCTATAAGTATTAACGACACTTATTGCTCCATTTTACACTGTTATCTCTTCTGACATGAGGTTGAGAAGTTCCCTCACACATACAGGATAGGTTTGGTTAGACAGATGGAAAAGTCGAGAGAGATACAACATACAACCAACATAATCCAGATTTGACTAAGAAATACATTCAGGGAACCCTTTTAAATAAATGCTCCTTCAGGTAATTCTCTAATAAAATGTTTGTGTACACGAAACACTCTCAGCAAATGAGACTCAACGCATAGAGGCGTGTTTTTTTTTTTATGGCACAGACTTTAAACCCATCGTAGAAAATAAATAGTGACAACCTCCTGTGGTGATAATGTCGGCAAAAGACAAAATCAAAGATACATGACAATGAACTGATAGTGAAGATCAACAGCAGATTTGGCTCTGAGAACTTACTGCAATTTCTCAGGAAATAAATATTAGTCCAGTATAAAATGTCATTTCCTGATAGAGACATGTCATTCAACTCATCAAAGTGTCTTTAAAGTTGTCGTTCTAATATTTCTCCTCCTCTGGCCTTTATCTCTTTGCAGACTCCAAAAATTTAAAACACTACATTTAAAGTGGTTTGCATTTAAAGTGCATTTTCTGGGGTTAGTGTGTAGGAGAGAAAGCTGAGTGTGTGATTGTGTTTCCATGATTGCAGCAGCCGCTGCAATCAAGTATGAGGACAGAGTAAACATTGTTCTGCCATTAGTGTGAGAGAGCTTTCCACCCAAGAATGAATGCCAACAAGAGGTACAAAGTTTACAAGTTTTGGGCCGAGACAAATCTAAAATAACATTAAAGAACAAGCATAACAATTGAGTGTAGTTTCAAACATGAGAACAAAGTTAGGTTAGTTTTTATCCTAAAATGTAGCCTTAAAGCCACTGAATTTAGTCTCAAATTATCATCTAAAATTGGAAGTCAAAAATCAGGATGGACTATAGTGAAATGTGTACACAAAAGGCATATATAATATTTATGCAGTTCTAAATAGTAAATTGTATTGCTTACAAATTTAAATTGTCATTCAGATGAGGAATACATGTGTCATGTCAGTAGAGAAGACTGTGGCTTTCTCTCTCTCTCTCTCGCTCGCTCCACATCTCACTGCAGCACACACACACACACACACAGTCAGACAGCAGCCGCTCCCAGTTGCGTTTTATTTTGTTTGTGTGGAGGTGAGTGGTGATGAACAAAAGACTAAACTACCAGTGCCTCCAGTTCACAGCTAATTAGACAAAAGACAAATGTCTTGCAAGCATTCATGACTCATGAGCTGAGCTTATGTAAGAAGTTAGCTGAAGTTTAGCTAAGGTAATATCTCATACAACTGTCAAATACAGTAGGACCTTACATTTGTATCTAATGATGTCATTGTTGTGGAAATTGTATGTTGCTGGTGAGGGATTAAGCAAATAATTGAGTTACAACAAACCATTGTCTTTGAAGAATTTATTAATGAAAGAGAATAAACAGAGAAGTACTAAAACACATGTAGGCCTACAGCTGGTCCAGAGACCTGCTGCCTAGGGCGGTTTCGGGCGTCTGGCCCCGAACAAAGGGATGCATAATCTTTTACGCAGTCTAGGTTTCTATGTTTTGGGGAACAGAGATCCTCTCTCAGCCTTGAATGAATATTCCAGGAGAGGAGAGGAACAACAAGAGAGGAGAACACCAAAACAATCTCACAGCTCTGACCCCATGTGGACAGAGTATTATAACAGATACAACTTAGACCAATTAGATATCTTGGCATTCACTTCCTTATTAGCAAGACGGCGTCTTCTTTTCCATTGGAAATCCACAAAGCCCTCAGAGTTATCAGAGTTAGCAGCCCTCAGTGGCTGCTAACTCTGATAAGTTTTACATTAAGTGGCAGCCTTTCTGAACCTTCTTCAAATCTTTGCCATCTTTGTCTTCTGATCCTTTTTATTTAAAATTTTATTTAGTTTACTTTTTTCTTTTTCTTTTTTCCTTCCTCTTTTTTAAATTATATATATATATATTTTTTTTAAATTTATATATATATATATATTAAAAAAAATACATATATATATAGTTTGAGGATAAAAACACAATCATAGTAATAATATAACATAATAATAACAGCAATAGAAAAGGACATGCATAAAAGATTAAATGTAAGAGGACACAATTTTCTGGCATAACAGTCATCACAATCGCCACATTGATATGCAAATTAGGTGTTAACTAGTTAAAAGGCACTAATTTGCACACATTTAACAAGTCACTGCAGGGGAACAGGATAAACAAAATAACTAAAGCATATCACCACAGAACATCCCCAGTTGATGACTGACATCAAGAGTATGTTCCTCTGAAATGTTCTATGTAAATATGCAGATTAGCTTATTTTGGTTAATTTAGATGAAATCTATGGATGCAAACAGATCTAAAGTATGTCTGTATCCTCAAAGTTTTATTTCCATTACAGTAATAGACATAAACATGGAAGCAAAACAGACCAAAGTCTCAAAATTGAGTAAACTGCAGCCGCTCTATTTAGAGTAACCATGGCAATGGCTTCTGTGTGCAACAAAACTGCAGCCTAATTAACTTAATTTAAAATTATAGGCTACATAACTTTATCTGATAGGCCTTCATCTAGTTTTGCGGGGATGCTTTGCCATGTGAACTCTCTCCTGTTGATGTCCTGATAACTATTTAGATTCTGGAAACTCACAAATAGCAAAGATCAGTCTCTCCAATGATTTGTGCTGCGCCTCACATGAACAATAAACACACAGATGTACCCCCGCAGTTATTTGAAGTACTCTCTAATTATAAAGCAACAATGTAGTTTGCCCATAGATAAGGTGAATTTAAAATAAAATCACATCCAGTTTATAAAATGATGCAGAACTCATCACTCCATCTTCCCTGAAACATCCAGATTTTGCTCAGTTTTGTGGTCGGTCATACTCTACTCCCTGTAATAGTATAACAAAAGGCGCCCAGTAGTAAATAATAACTACAGTATAAATTTTGTCTTTTAAGGTAAGGATGCTGATTGCAAAGAAACTCACATTTGTTCTCTATACCCATTTTCATCATTAGTTCCTCCTTATTTTAGTCATACTGATTCCACTTGTTTCTGCCACATTACATTTTGGAGAGTTAAAAGCCTGTGACACTCTGGTCTATTTCTTGCTAACTTATAGTGTAGAAGCCCTTTAGGTTAATGTCAGTGTTCCTGCCAGGTATGAGTGTCAACCATGAAGGACGGTGGATTTATGAAGGGATAAATAGTTAGAGGCCAGGGTGGACATCTTCAAGTTATTGCTATTGTAAGACATAAACGAACACTGTCAACCACTTTATTTTACAATGAGCTTTGGAAAACGTTATTCCTACATAAAGTCAGATTTTATGGCCTTGGGGCTGGTATCTTCTGGCAATAGTCATTGGCACCATAAAATCATATCGTGAGACAGAGATTGTCTACCTCGGGAGACTATTAACTCAGCATGTGTAAAATGTCTGTGATTAGAAACTCAAACCAGAAAGTGACCAGAGGATGGTTGGAAATAAAAATTGGAGAAATGATTTTTACACATTTTGTATGCAGATTTGAAGGCTTTACTTGATTTTTCCTGTCTTGGTTTTTGAAGTTTGATTATTGCTGTAAATTACTGATTGAATGTGCAATTTTGATTGATTTGCTTAAATTAATACAGAAAGTTGAGCATACACATGAAAACAGTGGTTCTTCACAGTGGTTGCATAAAAGTCACACTGTTGGGTCTCTTTTGCGTCTTCAGTTCCACATTACCAGTAGCTTTAAAGAAATATACACATTTTAAAGAAGCATAAAGGCTCCCAGAATGGTTTTATACATTTTGGAGAAATAAATGTGCCTTGAGCACCACACACACGACAGTACACAGTGAATGTACCTATGATGTGTCACCTGTAGGGGAGAGCGGGGTGAGTTGAGCCAGTTTTTACTTGAGGTGCCTGTGAGGACATGACAGTAATGTCTCCAACAAACATATGTACATATATTTTATCCTTTAAATAATCAATTTGGATCTAAAATAAGCTGTTTTCAAAATATGGCTTTCAAAAAAAAAAAAAAAAGGACTCTTGGCTCAACTTTCCCCATATGAGCTTATGGGATCTGTGGTCTGACCTCATAAGCACAAAGACACAACAAAGAATGTATTTTTTAAAGAAACTGTTGTCTTTTAAGGTCCACTCCAAAATGCATCAGATGTTTTATTGAAAGTATCTTGGCTTTCTGCATCATTTGCTGGTTTGGCGATGCTACTGAGGCGCAGACAAAGTCTGTAAGAAACTATTAGGGATCACGTTACTAAGAATGATGAACAAGGCAAAAACCATTGTGGGAGACAAGAGGCACCCTCTTGCCCCTTCATTCGACCTGCTGCCATCTGGGCGATGATATTGATTGATTGAGACAGTACGGCCTCATATTGTAACTTCCTAAAGCACATACACATGTGTAAGATTTTTTCAGACCTATCTGTAATTGTCATTGTCAAGAATCAGGACTCTTTGAACATAAAAAAAAATCACTTTGAACTGCAAAATCTCAATGATCTTACATGTGCTTATCACTTAAGCCATGGGCCTCTCTACCACAGGATGAGTAAAATGATTAACTCTTCAAAAATGTGTATTCATATAACCAATTTTGTCTATGGTTTCTGAGAAACAAGGGGTTGCTCAGCTTCCCCTCAGGCCCTCACCTAAATTCTTGATGAAACACAAGCACCAGCTACAGGTTTTAGTGTGGCAGTGAGGAGCACTACGCTGACAGCACTGATTAGTCCTGTGTCTCCCCCTTGAGGACTGTTTTATTACCTCCACAGGGACAAAACACATGTTGAGTATGTACAACCTGCAGAGCACAGAGCGGGCTCTCTCATTGACATTCCCATGCTTACTTTGAGTATGTTTTGGTTGCAGCTCTAGATCTGTGTGTTGTACCCCAAACGTTAACCTAAACCAAAAGTTAATCCAAATTCTGACCCAAATCCCAAACCATAATCATCACCTTGGGAGTGAAGGCATTTGTGTGTGTGTGTGTGTGTGTGTGTGTGTGTGCATGCATCTGTATGAGCGTGACAGCCAACAAACCCTTTTATTGCAGTCACACAGGGAAATGGAGTACACAATCCTCGGAGGACTGCAAGACCATTGGAGCTTGACCAATCGGTGTGCATCTGTCTGAAAAGATGCACTAATATCTGCTTTACTTCAAGGATTGAAAATTAACAATAATCACTCAACAAAAAATACAAGAGAAATGGGAAGATGGCTCAATATTGACCTTTCACATAATGATTAGCGAAACGCGTGGAAGATGCATCAAACATTCACTAGTTCACGGACATCGGGAGAATTCCTCCTGGAAAAAAATTGATTTGTTTCTTTAGTACATCGAAGGTGAAACGTAAGCAGTTTCATAGATGTCAGAAACATTTGGCTCAGTGGCTCATTTGATGGAGAGATCTCTCACATTGTTTTTGAAAATTCAAAAAAAAGAAAGAAAAGGTGTTACAACAAATATTAGGATATAAAGTCCACTCGAGTTGTACGGTACCTTTTCTCTGTACTTATTCTGAAAAAAAAAAATTGGAATGGAAATCAACAAATATTTGTTTTAAACGCTCTGAATAACAAGAAAAAAAGCTGTTACTGTCACAATCAGCTCCTCAGTTCTCCTCTGCCCCTGCTCTCTTCTCCCAGCCCATGTTCATCCCCTCAGCTCCTCAGACCTTCCTTCCTCTAGATTTCCACCAGACGTGCTTGGCCTCCCCTCCTCTTCTCGTCACCTGACTACCCCAACCATCCACACACCCAGTCCCATTTCTCATCAGCCGAACTTTCACCTCCCCACATGCACATCCTTCCCTAATCACCCTTCACTACATACACCACTACACATCCTTTGTTTCTTGCCAGCTGGTTATGTTAAGTTGCTGTGTGCTTTATGTCTTGGTGCCCTGTTTTGCCTGCCTTACCTGGGTTTTGACCTTTTGCCTGTTTAGTGGACTTTGGATCCTGCCTGTGCCTTACTGGATTTATTTGCTTGTGTTGGACTGCTTTCAAGGTTTTGACCCTTGCCTGCCTCACCTTCCTGTAAGCCTTTCTTTTTTTTGTTATTAAATAACTAAACTGCATCAGTCTGCATTTGGGTCCTATACTCTGTGTTTCCTGTTCCTGCACTCATGAGCCATGACAATTACAAGGAATTGGAGGGCGGTAGCACTCCCAGCAAAGGACCAATGGATAAACATAGCTGAAGAAATCTTCATGGAAATACATATTAGTCCACATTTTTATTGTTCTACATATCTATAACCTCATTCTGACTGTCAAAACAACAGTTAGAGATATCTGTAATTCATTAGGTATCAGCAGTGATTTCACTGAAAAGAACAGACAGAGTTTTTTTTTATATACCCAAAAATACCAAACAGTAATTCAACATGTAGGTCTATAAAAGAGTCCAACAAAATATAACCATACTCAAATCAGCAAACAACAAAACAGGATGTGAACTGAATAAACTGACCAAACTAAATGAGACACAAGGGAACATAAAACAGTGACTTAGCCAAACCAGTTTACACACAAGGGGAAAACAAACTGGACACTAACTACAACTAACACAAAGAAACAAACAAAGCCTAAACTGTAATCTGTAATTGGGAATGTTTCGGGTTGTGGCTAACTGCAAAAATAACTTACGTAATCTGTGTACTTTACAAAACATGGTAGGCTTGTGTACTGTATTACCATTGTTAGCCTGTGTGGATTGGGCCATCCCAGATGGTTTGATAGAGGAACCAAAGGAGTCATCTACACCAGAGCAGATGCACCATCTCTCAACAGGGGAGGAGGGCAGAGACACCACTTACCTCCAACTTGGACTCACATGACTCCAGTGACCACAACAACCAGGAGCACTATACACAATACAGGAGAGATGATAACAACAATAGTATTTAAATGTTAAAAATGAAGGGATGAAACACATACAGCAACGGAGATAATCTCATAAATTAGAACAGGAAGGGATTGCTGATGAAAACTTGGATAAATAAACAGGAAGTTTGTTAGGTGAGTAATAACCTGATTAAACAAAAGACAGGTGTGCCAGTTGGCTCACTGCTAGCGTGCCCCATGCATGCACAAAGTCTGTGTGTTGCAGCACCAGCCTGGGATCCTTGACCCCGCAGCCCCTTGCTGCATGTCATCACCTCTCTCTCCCCTACATTTCCTGTCTATCCCAACTGTCCTGTCATAAATAAACGCTGAAAAAGCCCCCCAAAAAATATTTTAAAAAGACAGAACACTTGTGTTATCAAATCGTTGGGGATGCATACCCACAAAGAATTTCTTTTAGCCAGTTTGTTTTAAAAATGTGTTTACCGTATCAAGCCTTTATTTTTCCAAATGAAGTCAAGGAACAACTTACGTTCATTATCCGTGGGGTCATTAACAAAAAGCGAAAGGGAAGGATAAACAACGCGAGAAAGGCCCTGAGCCTAAGATAAAAGAACCCTCCTGTATAATAAGTTCAGTTGTGTCTGGCTACAAAGCTTTTAGTTATCTCAATGTTCAAATACTTAACTGTGGTCTTGAGGAGCATTCTATATCAACATATCTTAACAGTCACATGTGGGCAATAGCTCTTAAAAACGGACCAACTAGATCCATAGCTTTCATCAACAACATCTTTATCTTTTTTTAAGAAACCTGTTGTCACCAGCTAGTAATTATTTCCCTATTGTATGTAGAAAGGGCTTTGTAACTTCGGAATGAAACTCTCCACTTTGTTCTGGCATTGAAATCGAACATTTAATAGTCTTTCCACAGAATCTTATTTTATCTGACCACTGTATGTCCTCATGCTGGACCACAAGCCATTAGTTGAAAATCCCTACACTACACTATCTGTCTGATAGTGCAGTATAAATTTTAGGTAGTGTTTCCGTTGTCTTTCCATTTAATTTCTCTCAAGATGAGAAAAGACTCCCATGCTACCTTCAGTCCCTCCCACACTGATCACCTTGTTGATAGTGCTGCAGGCTCACTTTGAATGACGCTCGACTCCACTGCCCCTCTATAAAAGAAGATTAAACATAGAAGGTCGATACCATGGTATAACCTCAAATTAACCTCAACCGCAAATTAAAGCAAACATTGTGTAAATTTGAAAGGAACTGGTGCTCCACCAATCTGGACGAATCTTGTTTAATCTGGGAAGACTGACAAACACATAGGGAGGTCTTCTGTAATGCCAGAGCAGCATAACTCATCCTTAATAGAGGAAAATCTAAGCCATCAACCTGTCTCTTGGATCCCATCCCGACTAAGAAGGTTTCCCCTAGTTAGCGCTTCTTTACTAGATATGAACAAATGCGTCTTTAGTAACAGGCCATGCACCACAAACCTTTTTAAAGTAGCAGAGGAGGTCGGTCAGGTTTATAAAGTAGGCTACATCACAGCAATGATCAAATTTGCAGAGTGTAATGCGATCCTGCCTGAACAGGATCTGGCACCTCCTTTGTCATTATCAAAATGTGCCGGGCCCACAGAGGCTGCAGGGCTGCTGGTAGATGAACTGTTTGCTGGCAAGTGGTTTGATGTTTTTTGGTGTCTAAATATTTACATAGCGCCGTTTTTGAAGTGGGAGGTGTCTTCTTCAATAGGCAGGTGGAAGAGAGAGAGAGAGCTTGAATAAATTGCACTTCATGTCCATTGCTCATCCTACTTTAGACACTAGATGTCACTGTCATCTTAAACAACTACCAGCAAGCCCTGCCATTGCCCTTCTAATGGCACTGCCACGTTGAACCCCTCTTTGACCTGCACCTTTGTATTCCTGGTCTGTGAAAATATTTACCTCAGTTGATTAAACATGGTGGAACCGGAAAGACTGAAGAGGTTGAGTGAATGCTGAAAATTTTAGAATTTATCCCGTGACTTTATTATTTATAGGGCCGACAATCATAAGTTTGGCCACCCATGACCTGGACGTTGTCCAACGTTCTTCAGCCACAGTAGACTTTTGATGCGTTCCGTGACTTTTTCTCTTCCCCCTCACCCACCAGGAACAGAACCCTCCCTGTCTTCCTGTACAGCGTAGCCATATTATGCATTTTACCCTGCCAATTAAATGCCTAATACCAAGTTTGAGAAAGACAGATCTAGAGGACACATTATTAAAGTCAAATATTGTATATTAGGATTTAAAAAAAAAAAAAAAAGCATCATGTCAGAGAGAGATCAGAACATAGTTTTAAAATAGGATTATTTCTTTGAAAACCTTGACAAATTATGGGAGGGAACCTATCCATGACATCATCATGACATTCAGAAAAGTAACCACATGGTAAAAAGAGTCTGACTCTTTATGTAGGCTTGTGTAAAAAAGAAATGATCTGGTAAAAAGCCCCTTGTTGGAGGAATGAGTGTTGTGACTATAAATATTAACACACCATGAAAACTGAACTATCCTGTGATTGCGATCCATCTGCCATGGTTTGAAGGAATATCTTCAAATATCTCCTTTAAATCTATGCAGGAAAACTGAGACTCCAGCAAAGTGGTTGGTTCAACGACTACAGTGAATTCCATTCCCCAGTGCCCCTTACAAAAATGTACATCCGACTCACATGAATGTGTTTCCTGAAGAAGTCTCACTTCATTTACAAGGTAAAAAAGGTAGCGTCCTTCTTGTGGAAAAACAAAAGATCGACAGAATGTGAAGAATGAACAATCCTGATGTCATGTTAAGGATTAATAAATAAACAAAATAATTTCACAAAACGTCAAGAAGGGACTTCACCAAACTAATTGCCTTGTTAACTCATCATAAAACACACCTCATTCAAACTCGACAGAGACTAAGTAAAGACCACCAAACCCGTCCTAGTTAGCCTTTCCACTGTTCCTTCAATCACCAACTCTGGTTTGGCTGCAATAAACCCTTAATTCACGGAGTTAGACGTGAAAACATTCTGGCTCTACACGCTGTCTGTCCTCTCTGATGCCCTCCCTCTCACTCCTATCATGCTTGACGCCCCTGCTGTCCCCACCTGAGCCTGCTGTGTACCTGCAAAGTCAGCGTCCTGGTCAGAGCCGCTGTAAATCACCTCGGTACTACATTCCCTGTCATCAAAAGGACCTCCGTCGATCTCCAAGTTGTTTTTTTTTTACCTTTCCTCCATTGCTTTTTCACAAGGCCAGTTTCCCTAATGCACCTCTACCCTCTGGAGTCACAGTTTGTTGTCCTGCAGTAACTTGCAGCTTTTGGCACACTTCCTTGGCATTGTGGAGACAACAGGATGCAAATAAGATGATCTGTGGGATCTGTCCTTTGTTCTTGGGCCAAGGCCATGGGCAATGGTTTGTAGGTAGGTAGGCAAGTTTTTTGTCACAATATAACAAGTTATAGAGTGAAATTGAGTTTGTAACTCCCTTCTGCTATATAGCAGACAATGTACATTAATGCAGAATCAATTATACAAAAGGTAAACAGAAATAAACTATAATCAGTGGGGATGAATTTAAGAGTTTAAGAGGCTAATAGCTTGGGGAAAACCTGCTCTGCAGTCTGGTAGTGTGGCAGCACAAACTTCTATATCTCTTCCCAGAAGGCAGCGGGGTGAACAGGCTGTGGCTGGGTGGGTACTGTCCTTTATTATCCCATGTATCCTTTAGTATCCTTCCACAGTGTCAACTACTTATACCACCACCATCTCGAATGTCCTATTGACTACTTTGAATTGTTGTTCATGGTTTTGCACATGAGAGGCTTCCCATTGGATGTTGGCCCAGCAAATACTTTTAACAGTGTTGGAAGCAATGGTTGTATACCATAGTTAAAAAATTCCACGAATGGGGTATGGTTTATCTTCAATATATTGCTTGATTTCCTTTTGACTCCATGCATTTTGACATTTAATTGACGTTTACTTTTAGGCTTGGTATGAATTAAAACTATCCTGAATGAATGTAATTTGTTGTTAATACTGCAAATATAATATAATAGCACACATTAAGTCAGTGCTACTGATAATTAGATGGGAAAGCAATTACTATCAGGTAGACCTGTTCTCTCTTTGTTGGGCTGTCCATCAATTATCAAAGACTTGTTTTGATATCCAGAAACAATCCAGCTTGGTTTTCTTTAGGTTAATTGTTGTTGACAATGTGAGAAGGTTTCAGATCCAGAAGGAGATAAAATGACTTCAGAAAGAAAAGGGAGAAGATTATTGGACTGAATGGGACATACACCTGACTAATGAAGGGTCTGACCTAAACTATTGTAAATGCAACATAAAAGTGAGTGTGAATGAAAGCCTACCATTCTGTGACCTCCTGTGCATAACGTTAAATGTAACTGAGTGCTCTGATGTTTATTTTGCTGTAAAACAAACATAAAAGTATTTTTTTAAAAAGCAAACACGTTGGAAACAGTTCTCGAACAACGCGGAATTGACTCTTACTACTGATGATCTCCCCGCTGTAATTGTAGAGAAATCTCAAATCAATGCCACTCAACAGCAACAGTCCAACGCCCATGTCCCTGATCACATTTGTGATTTATAGATAAAATATCTGACAGTCCTCTGACGGGAATCTAAAACTTTTCAACCGTTTTTCAAAGGCAATTTTAAGGACCACAGGGGTTAATCGTTCAGTTCTACATTTAATGTTCACACTCAATAGTTGTACTTACTGTAAGCATAGTAAAATTATCTAAACATTTTTAAATTCTTGTTTGAAATCGTCGTAAAAACTCTGTGAAATACTGTAAAACACTGCAACTCTGTAAAACATAAAACCAACGGTGAAAGTGCAATCTATCATTACATATGAGATAGCTGTTCACACAGCATGTACCAGCGGCAACAACCGTGGAAACATTAATTTGACTAAACTGTTCCCAGACTTGTCACTACATGCCGTAGGTTGGTGCATGTGGATTGCATTTACTTGTTAGACACACTTTGATGGAACACTACTCTTTTTGTTTCACCTCACAAGTCTTATTTCCTTTCACTTTTCTTTAGTAGAGGAACAAATATGAGATACCTCTGCCGAGGTAGAACAAAGCACAGCTATGTTTTTTTCATAACTTAATTTTGTTTCGTTGTTGAAATGTAAGGTTGTTTTAAAAACATTTAACGGCAAATTTGGTTTATAAAATCAAAAATAGTGAAAATTTAGGCTTCTATTAAGGCATTGTGTCTGCCTCATCACATTTATCTCACAGACAGTTAATGCATACAAAAAACTATCAAATAATAATAATAATACAATCCATCTTTGAAATTAAAATATTTAAACACACATGAATTGTTGATGTGGAAATAAAATCCAAAAGGTTTATATACTGTATGCTGTATATGTCTGTCACTTTTAAAGTAAGGAGGGCAATCAGCAAAAATGCCATTTTTATGTACTAAACAATGTTATCTTTCATTTTTTCATTGAAACTGTGAGCAATTGAATTGGACTGCCCTCAGTGTGTGAATGGGGTGAATATTACAAGTAGTGTTAGGCACTCTGAGTGGTCGGAAAATTAGGAAGGTGCAATATAAGTACAGTCCATTTACAGAAACTGCAATGTTGTGGGTGAGCTATTACTTTCACAGACTGTTCACACAACACCCAAAAAGTAGAGGCTTGCAGAATTCTCATTATGTATGGGCAGGCTGAGGATTAGAAGGCAGGTATTTGCCTCTGGAAAGATTTTGATGGCTTTATGGAGGATCTGAATTTTGGATGGTGTAGAAATCCCACAGTTGAAGCTCAAGAGGTTATATTCTGCATTCTTCTTCTGCAACACAAGAAAGTACTAACCAATATGGCATGTCATAATGATTAATTTAGGATTGAAAATGTTTTAATATGTAGTTTAATATGACTTTTTATTGCACAGGTATGAATGACAAACACTACAATATAAATGTGAAGTGTAAAATCTGAAAATTCTTCACATATTTTAAAATATAAATCAAATCAAAGTGTTCTTAGTAGGACTTGTTTCATTACACAGTAAACAGTATGTGATGCATTTCACTCCTTGATGGAGCTGGAGAACGGTCCCAGTTCTCTCATTAGCCCTGCAGTTCCATGGCCTATACTCATTCCCTCATCAGCCACTCAACCATATATTCCAGTTCACTTCCCTTATTCCTTGCCAGTTCATCCTAGTTGCCATGTGCCTAGTTGCCTTGGTGGAGATTGCATCTGCATTTATTTCTTCTGCGTCTGCTTCCCTGCCTGTTACCTGTTTGTTGCCTGTTCACCTGCCTGCCTGCCTGTCTGGACCTGCCTATAACAATAAATAGTTTAACTTCACAAGTCTGCATTTGGGTCCAATACCCCGTTGCCCCTGCACAACCCACCGTGACAGTCTCTGAGGGTTTTTAAAGTTTTGCCCATATTACTGTTATAGTACAATACATTCCTTATTGGTTATGTTGATGAAATTTATTCTGTTTTGTATTTTGAAATCTCAATCATCACACTGACATCGTAAAGTTTTTGTGGCTAACAACAAACTTTTCTAGTACCAATTAAAATACCAACCCTGATTTGAAAAACAGTCCATTTATAGCTGAGGATGCTTTCATGCCATGATCCATTATTGACCTGGAGGAACTGCTCTCCATTGATCTTGATAATGTGCTGTCTTCCACCACAAAGATTTCACTAGCCATTTCATCTTGTCCAACAAAGTCCAACATAAACCTAAAAACAACACACTGAGCCACAGAGAAGATGTTGGACTTTATGTCACCTGAAGTTGCTCAGACAAGCTGGATTTCTGATGTATCCATTTGGATATTTAAATTTTAACAGCACCTCATCTGATAGTTCCTCACATGCAGCCATTTGCTGATGTATCGCCTCTGACGTCTTTCCTCACAGGACTAAAAGGCCTGTTTTCCTTTCCTGTTTGCATCCTCAATGTGCTGCATTATCATAAACTATGATGAACTGTTGGTGGGTCGCGTCTCTCTCTCTCATCTCCCCCTCTTCATCTCCTTGCAGTTCTCATGCAACACTTACTTATATGACTGTAAGTGGATATAATCCCAACAGAAAAGTATCAGGGTGGCACAAGACAGTATCTGGTGCGCACGAGATGTCACAGGTATTCTGGTGCGTCCAAGACATTTCCTGTTGCGCATGACATAGTATCTGGTGCGCACAAGCTACTCAGTTTAGCGCTTTCTTTTTCTTTTTCTTTTTGCCTGTGTCCTCTTAGGGCTCCGTACAAACAGTCATTCAGAAACATTCAAAAGATAAAGATAAACTCAAGTTTCACTTAATCTTTGACCTTATGTGTCTGGCCTCCGTGAGCCAATGCACGAGTTTTCCTAAGAATGGAAATGTAAACATCAGTATCATCAGTGAGAGGCAAAGTAACACAGTCATAGCTGAAGCTCAGGGCATTACAAACGTTAAAAAGAAGCAGTTGATTAGTGTTTTTATTTGGTGTACAGAGTTAATGCATGATGATCTTTGGTTGCCACATGTCTTTCTTCAGCAGGTAAGTGTTTTATGAGGCCAGTAAATGTATGCAGTAACTGAAAGCTAGAGTTAAGGACTTTTACATATAAATCAACACCCGTTACATGTTTGCCTCACTGTGTGTGTGTGTGTGATTATCTGCTGCCCTAATGAGTTCCATCTGTGCCACATTGTCTCTCGTGTCTTTGTGTATAAATACACACTTAGCCTAGTGTTTGTCACTTTTCATGTTCGTGCGACAGAGTTCCAGTTGGATAACTTTGCCTGTACATCTTCTCTGTGCAATAAACCTGCCTTGCTTGAGTCATCTGAGTCCACCTCTGTTGCATAGCCTTGATAGTTACAGTTTAGTTAACCAAGCAAAAAAGTAACTTTAACCTATTTTTTACAAGGTGTGATCAATGTTAGCAAATGTTACTGTCATTGATTTGAACCATTCCTGTTTATAAAGGATGCCTCAATCGCATAGTATGGACTCTGGTGCTAACATCGGCTAACATTAAATGTCAGCCATGATGATGCTGATAGGCGATGCTAGCAAAGCCAGCTTACGCTGTTGTGCTGTTAGTCCAATAATGCAATAATCTGTATTTCTCACTGACAGCTACTGTCGTGCACAGGTTGCAGCATTAAAAAAGTTGAAATTTGGCCTCACGCTGCTCTCCCAAGGCGGTAAAACAGCTTGCCATACAGTTTCAGTGACATAGCAATGTTATGTCTGAATAGCAAGCCGCTCACGCCTCAGGTTTGAGATATATATGTTCTTAGATCTAAAGACAGCCTTTGGATCATGGTGTTCTACTTGCAAAGCTCTCAATGTTCAACTTCACCAATTTTATTATTAAGATGTAATCCTATCTGGAAGGCACAACACGGAGGGTCAAGATAAATGATTAGTTTTCTTCAGCCCTTAGTTATGATATCAATCTACCTCAGGCGTCAGTTTCGAGGCCCCTGATGTTTAGCCTTTACATAAATTATCTTCCCATTGTATGCAATAATTCAGAGATTCAAATGTAGGCAGATGATACTGTCATTTATATAGGCCTACATGCAAAAACAAAACAGCAAGCAGCATGTCAGCTCACAGGCTGATGTCACACAGTGGCTTAATAATTCTCTCTTCACTTAAACAAAAAGGAAACAGCTTGTTTGTTCTTCACTAAGATGTCAACGGATCTCACGCCCAATATTTGTATTGCAAGGGTAATGCTGGCGGTGGTATCTGATTTCAAATATCTAGCTATAACAAGTGATTCTTATCTTACATAAAAAATACAGGAGATGGGAACAAACACAGTAAAGCTCAACTTGTCAAACTATCACAGTATCAGAAATTGGGAAACTACTAAGGCAGCAACAATATATTTCAATACCATGATCATGCCATTCTTGTCATACTGTTTGACTAGCTGGGCCAAAGCCTCCTGTACAACACTCAAACCTACAGTTATATACCACCAGGCTCTCAAGGTGCTTGATAGTACCACTGATACTGTCTGAGAAATTATAATTCACTGAGCTTGGACAATCTTATCAAATTCACAGACGTTTGTACTAACATTCAGCATGGCTGGGCTCCTCCCCCTTAGTGCTTTTATAAAGCAGAAAATAACTAGATAGACAGACTAGGTATGTGGCAAGAGGGGATTGTGCAACACCCATGAGGAGGGCTGCCCTTGGACGGTAAACTTTTTCAGTGACAGCAGCCCCGCCAACACTTATTAGAAACTATGATCATTTTGACATTTCCAGTAACATGTCTGCAGTGTCATTCTTAACAGTTAAATCTTTAATTTAAAATGTGTCAAAAGGGCAGTGCAGATGTGTTGAAGTGAGGGGAATTGAAGAAATATTAAATTGGAGTTATGACCAATCAGAAGTGTAGATATCTAAAACTGGAATTGCTTCTAGTTTTAAATCCAAATTGTTGTAGATTTCTACAACTGAATTGTCGACATCTGTAATGACAAACCCCATATACATGAATGGCAAAAGTAGTTTGAACCTTACCAGTCAAAATACATTTACAGATATCTAAAATGTGAGTTTTGAATCGTTAATATAATCACAAAAAAACTTGAATTAGGCAAAATCACCAAAAAAATAACTTTAGGAAGATGGGCTCATGCTGTTGGTCTGTGCTTTCTTCTGATTCATAATGTTTTACTTATTCAATTTGTCAAAACAGCATTCATTCAATTTGGAACATGTTAGAAAAAAAAACAACACAGGAAGGAGCCCCGTGACTGTAAGTCAGGGCATGATACTAGCGGTTCTGCTTTCATCATCCAGCTCCCTGCCCCCGAACAATCAGAGATCCACAAGAGAGAAAGAGATCTCACTCTGGTGGCGCTCACTTTCACTCACTCACACTCTTTTGGTCCAAAAACATAATTTTTGATAACAGAATCCTTCTAACCCGATATTGATTATAAACTTTTCATGTAATCCAATCACACTTTTAAAAAAACTGTAGACCTGTAGGTCTTCCAAACTAACTACCACTAAAAGTATTTGCATAGGATGCTTATGATAAAAGTGTGTGTTACCAGACCACTGCCATTTGGATCACTATTCCTGGCCACAAGCAGCCAGTTTGAGGTGCTGCCTTTAGTTTGATCTTTATTTGTCATTGCCTGTAATAGTGCATCAAAATCAATTGTTCTGTTCTAGACATAGATGGATTACAGGACAGGCATTGATACAGTGTACGTGAGCCCAAGGGGCTCAGAGGGCCCCTAACGGTCACGGTTCACAGTGCAGTGAGATAATGTCTGTTAAGAAGTGGCACTATATAAATAAAATTTCATTGAATTGACTTTTGTGAAAAGTAGTGATGACCAGACCATGTTTTTCTGCCCTGAACCCAATCCAAGTATAAAGGGTTAAATCCAATATTTTCTCCTACACAACTACTACTACTTAGTCTACAAGGAAAGGAAATGTAACTTACCTCACAACTTTGGACTGCTCAGTGCATCAGTCATTACAAAAAAAGACTTACTACTACTAGATACATTGGAGTATTGCTATAGCCAGAATTTTATTCAAGGCAACAGAGAAGGCTTTGAAATCTATAAAAAGTACAGTAATTAAGAAGTCAACCAGTACAAATAACATATGCAAATTCATGTAAAAATATGTCTATCAAGGGGACTTGGACTCATCATGATCTTGGTATTTATTATAATGACCAAGCCTCTTGTATTTTGTATATCTTATGTGTCAAGAGACACTTTAGACAGGATGCAGACACCGTCTCGCTCTCTCTTCATCACATGCGATGAACAAAATAATTTAGGTGCAGTTTTCAACCAACAGAAACACTTTTATGTTCATGGTTACCCCAGACAATGTCAAAACGTAAAAAAACTCCTGAAAGTGATGATCATGAATGAGGTTTCCGTCTGTGCCCAGTGTCTCATAATTGTTGATTGCAATTCTCCAGTGATTATTCAGCAAATTCTTACTTAAATAATAAGAAAGAAAGAAATATATAAAACTGAAACTAATGTGAAGAAAAAAAACATTGGAAACCCGGCAAAGTAAACCATAGTTCAAGTACTCGTTTGGGACTACAAACTGGTCTGGTGCAAGATGAGAGCGCATGCGTGGAGATCAACACCCTTCATTGCAAACCGGAAGGTGAAAAGGAATTTCACAATGGAGTAATACATCCTTTCGACATTTACTATCTCTGGTGAGTCATAAGAGGTTGCTGGTGTCTGTGTCCTCGAAGGACGTTGCCCTTGTTAAACTTCAACTAATAAAGAGGCCAGTTGATACATTGATACTGTCCTTTAGCCGACAGCATCCCCACAGGAGCTGGAGGG
Organism: Lepomis macrochirus; assembly: GCA_024633595.2. Classification (NCBI taxonomy): domain Eukaryota; kingdom Metazoa; phylum Chordata; class Actinopteri; order Centrarchiformes; family Centrarchidae; genus Lepomis; species Lepomis macrochirus. The sequence continues at coordinate 4,097,738 of JALXJV020000024.1, forward strand.
CACGGAGGTAAGAGGCTGCTCTTTACTAGCATCTTTATGTTAGCTTAAACGCTGAACTGTGGAGAGGCAGAAAAACCCTCTCCTGTCACAGCGAGGATAGTAACGTACAGCTGGGTACCGGTTATTAACCCGAACATTACTGTTAAATAATTTTGTTCTCACATTTAAAATGTTTGAAGTCACTGTTCGACCTTTATCAATATCGTGTTAGCTAGCTAACGTAAAGGGGATGAAACGGAAAAGGAGCTCAACGCTCTCAACTGTTTGTGCGTCAGAGTTGATTGAACAGGGAAAAGTGATGAGTCTACGTTACCGATACACACCGTGTAACCAAGTGACAGTAAGGATATAAAGATATAAAGCTGCTTCATTTTATAAGGATGAATGTCAACTAAAAAAATAGCACAATATGCTTTGGGAAGTGCGCCTGTGTCAGATTGTGTATAACGTTATTGTAACAGGCTACATTTGAAAAAAAAAAACTCCACATTTATTATCATTCAATAAAATTCCAAGTCAGTTACTGTATGTCACATTACAAAGAGACAGCTTTTAACATGGAAATTACGCAAATAAATATCACACACAAAACACAGGATTACCAGATCTTGCCTAAAAAGCAAAACATTGCCTTTTGAGAATTGTTAGCATCACACATTTATCTTATACATAATCCAAAAAGATCCAGAAATGTGTGTTCTAAAGTTTTATATTGAGTAAAAGCTTTTCTTAATCAAAGGATATACAGGTACTGTACATAGACACTTTATACTTCTATAGCATCACAGTGACTATAATTATTACAGTGATTTCTTTTCCATTCAACTTATACATCACCTCCTTCATTGGCATGCTGGTTGTCTGACTTTGGAGGCGGCATCATGTACTAGACACTGACACTGTACTCTTTTACATACAGGAAACAAATAAGCCAGGTTGATATCTCTTTAGGCTACCATCATAATTATATACCGCACACCACACATAGGATTACATCAAATCTTACCTAAAAAGCAAAACATTGCCTTTTAAAAGGTTAGCATCACACATTTATCTTGTAAATACAAATGGATCCAGCAATGTGTATTCTAAGCTTTCATATTGAGTAACAGCTTTTCTTAATCACAAGATATAAGGGGAATATACATTCACTATGAAGTCATACATAGACACTTCTATAGCATCACATCATCATTATAATGATTTTTTTCTTTTCAACTTATATAGGCCTACAGCATATCACCTCCTTTGATGGCATGCTGGTTGTCTGATTTTGGAGGCGACATCATGGAGTAGACAAACTTAAACTGTACTCTTTTACAAACAGAATATGGTAGAAAGCAAATAGGACATGTTGATATTTCTATAGGCTACCATCATAAAAATGTTCTTGGCTCCATTGATGTTGAAACTTGAAAGCACGTGGTTGCAAGGACTTTTGAGAGAAATGTTGTCCACCAATGTTAACCTTTATACCATATGAATTTGCACAGCGAGCTTTGTCTCAACCATAGATCACAATTAATACAACCCATGTACAAGCATTAAATGGACAAATATTTGCCAAAACTCTGTTAAAACATTTACTTAAATATGTGGTAGCCGTGCAAATCCAACTGCAGTCTCTTATCAGCACAAAAATGCACAAACACAAAGGCCTGCTTGGTTATCATCCCTCCCAATCCTGTTATTTAAGTTGGAAACCAAAAGGCAAACCGGTTAGTTTTGGAATAATATCTATCTTGTCTTCTTTGCCTCCTGAAGGGAAGGAGGACGTGCAGACAGACAAGCTGAAGTGGTTAAAGGAATGAAGAAATACTGGCCAGAACAGTGATGGAGAAGAAAGGGAGGGCGATATAAAAGGCGCTGGAGAGAAATTCACTGTGACTCAACACAATCAGTCCTCCTGCCTCTGGTATGGAGCAAGAAGAAGCTGCAGCTCGGGAGGACTCGCAGCTGATGTACAGGATCGAACGTCCGGTCTTTGATGAAGCCTTCATCCGGTCGCAGCTTCTCAGCCGCAAAGAAAACACCACCACCCTCCGACAGAGGCTGGCACACCAGTTCCGGTAAGGTTAGATTGAGGAATTTACGGATTTATGCAAATAATTTAGTGAGTTTTAGGAGTGGGAGAAAAATCGATACAGCATAGTGTGGAAATATTGTATCGATACACAGAGGTCAAGTATCGGATCTTTTATTATATAATAATAAAATCAGTTGCTTTTTAAGTCCAAGTTTTCCTTTGGAGACACAATTTAAAGTTGGAAAAAAAGTAATAAATTGCAAAATATTGCAAGATTTTTAAAATCGGAATAATATCGTATCATGACATAAGTATCGTGATAATATCGTATCGTGGGGCCTCTTGTGATTCCCACCCCTAGTGAGTGTAGGTATATCAAACATGTGAAAAAGGAAATATTCCACCATTCCTTATTCCTAATTAAGTCCATCTTTCAATTGTTAGTTGATCAACAAACATGCACCAACAATTCTGATAACGGATTCATAATTTAAGTCATCTATGAAGCAAATACAACAGAGATTATTTTTTCTCAGCTTAATTTCCCTGGAAATGGAATGTCTTAGGACTGTTGGTCAGAAAAAATCGAGCAATTAGAAGAGAGTCGATTTGGTTTCAGGAAAATTGTCATGGACATTTTTCACTCTTTTCTGACATTTTACACTAAGTGATTCATCAACTAATGAAGGACAATTGACGAATGAATTCATAATACAAATATGCAGCCGTACAGCATACATAGTATGATGCAACAGCTGAATCTACACCTTTGGAACAATAGGCTATTGTAATATAATCCAAGTGTCAGGTATCCACTTGGATTCTAGGTATTATAAGGGCTGCATCTAATTACTATTTTAATTGTGCGTGGCTGTGGCTCAGGAGTTAGAGCTGACGCTCACTAATCAGAAGGTCGGTGGTTTGATGCCGTCCTCCAGTCTGCATGTTGAACTGACCTCGGGCAAGATACGGAAGCTCAAGTTGCTCCTGAAGGGTGTGCTGTCTGTCTTTGATTGAGAAGTTCCTTTCAGATGTGCAGTTGGCACCTTGCGTGGCAGCCTCAGCCATCAGTGTGAATGCGGTTAATGTGACGTGTAGTGTAAAGCAATTTCAGTAGTCAGACGACTAGAAAGGTGTTATATAAGAGTTTTTTTATTGATTAATTGTTTAGTCTTTGTGAAAATGTCCATAAAATGTCCATTGAAGTTTCATAGAGCCCAAAGTGACATATTCAGACTTTGTGTTTTGTCTGAGGAACAGTCCAAAGATATTTGAGAAGCAGGATCTAATGTTGGCAATTTACTTTAAAATCTTAACGTTTAATCCATTCTAAAAAGAGTTGATGGATCATTTTCAGCTGACTTGATAAACTAATTTTATATAAGTGATCGTTTCCGCACCATCACAGATATTCACCGCTGATGCGAAATGTTTCCATTTCCGTTCTCCAGCTTGATCATTAGCAGGGGAGTCCTGCACTGTCACGTGCTAATCTGACACTATATGATTAACAAGATTAATGAGCATCAAGAGTGCATGCCTCTGTCCTTTTATGCATATTTGAACAGTGAAACACTTACTCAGTGTCTGACTCAGTGTTTGGATGTGAAATGACACAATGCCCGACAAGGTTAAAGAGCAGATTTTCTGCTTTTATTTCAGGGTGTGTCCTGTAATCTTGGTGGGAGTAGAAGAGTATCGGGACTTTTTAATACAACCATTCTCCCCTCGCAGTGTACAAAAAGACAAAAGACCTAGATAATATCTGTGGCAGACAACCTCTGCCCTGGTATGTGACTTTTCTCTAAACAACATGAACTGTCTGCTTTTATAATTATTGCAGTTAGCACAAAAGATGTGGCTGTGTTAACCCAAGTCAAAGAATTAGAATATAGTAAAATCTATATCTTTAAATGTATGCGGTCTTTAGCATTTATCTGACGCAATCTATGAATGAGTGACTAACTATTTAAGAGCAGTACATTACTGGTTTAAACCTCTCTTTATGGTCATTAAATCAGTAAAACGGCAGTAAAAGCAACATGAATATTGTCCTGTGCAGACATCATCCATTTTATAGTTCTCTTTCTCACATTTAGTTCCTTGTTAATCATAACCCGCCCATCTCACTCATGGTGATTGTCTTGTCAGTGTTCACCCATAAAGATGTGCTAACTTTGTGGGTTTACAGGTCATCAGGAGTCAGGTGAGTGAAGCAAGAATATTTTCCGTTAGTAAGGAAGAGGATTATGTTGTTTCTCACTTTAGCTGACCAAATATGCCCTTTTATAAGGAACTATAGCTGATGAAACATGGATTCCAGGAAAGGCTTTCCAGTAGTTAAAAAGATGCATGTTCTGTGATGGTGCATGAAAAGTCAGACTTTGTATTCATTTATCCCAAACTGAGAAGTTAATCTACTTGTTTTCTTTCATAGGTGTTCATCGAAGAGGGCCAAGGCTGCAGTTTTTAGCTTCCTGCCAATTCTAACATGGCTGCCATCCTATCCAGTCAAGCAGTACCTGTTTTCAGATGTGATCTCAGGTCTCAGCACAGGAGTTGTGCAGCTACCTCAAGGTCAGTGCCCTGCAGCCCCAGCGGCACCACAGTCTACAGTCCCTTTCAGACACTCTCGATGTTCAATATGTTAAATGAGGGAATATCTTTTGGAAGAATAGTGTTCATCTCTCCATTAGAGTCCTACAGAGTGCTCTTTGACAGGGAGCAGTAAAGCTTTTCTGGAGGATTGTGGTGGGAAAAACAAACATCTTACGGAGACACTGTATTTGTCGCCCGTCTGTATGTTTGCAACCTTAAAAACATTACCGTTTATAGATTGATGAAGCCAGCAGCAGTGGGATGTAATTCCAAGGTTTTGTACAGTAGCCTCAAGTTAAAATTGAGGGCTACTCATCTGTGTACGATAGTGTGAAGGGCCAGCTGCCAACTCCTGTGGGGCTGCTTTCAGCTTCACGCTGTCTTTGTTTTGCTATCTCTGTAGCTCAGAGGTTGTGTTTCAATCCCCTGCCTTCTGGGACTGTTGGGTTTATTTACATTCTCCCTCTGCTCTGCTCCACAGGTCTAGCCTATGCTATGCTGGCTGCTGTGCCTCCAGTTTATGGTCTGTACTCCTCGTTCTACCCCGTCCTGCTGTACACCTTCTTTGGCACATCCAGACACATATCCGTAGGTGAGAAATTGATTAAAACATTTCTGGTTATAAATCTCCTCCCACAAGCTGTACCTGGTGCCAGCTTATCTCCCCGTGTGTATTGTTCTGTAAGATAACATGCCAAATGCATGTCAAATATGACAAAAGGTTTCGTTAATGCATTTTGCATTTGACCTTTCTCTAAGCCCTGCTCTCTTAGTTACTGTTGCTACGTCTGTCAAGCTCTCTGTTCCTGCATGGCACATATGCAGTTTACAATGATAATGGTAGCAGATTTAGTTCTTGGAATTCTTAGTAATCCTCCTTAAGAAAAATGTGTGTTGCGTAGAAACAATGGGTCCTTGTTTTTAGACCTAGAGGTACACAAAAGCAACTTCTCATTTCTAGCTGGGGACAGTTGATTTTGTGGCTGAAATGACAACTGGCAGAGTTCATCAGTTGCTAGTCAGCTTATGTTGGCTTCATGAGCTGGTTAAAAACGTTTAATGTTCAGCGCTCCTGAGCTCCATATGCAGAGAGGCGACAGTCAGCTGACACATGTTGAAGCGTTTATTGGGTGTCAGGAGGTGTGAGGGGTGTGGAACAGCTAGCAGTACATAAAGCACTAGATAATATCACGGATGATTATGGGTTGTGCTTGGCATCATTGCACCTTTGCATAGTTAAAAAAAAGAAAAGAAAAAAAAGGTTGCATCTGCTTTAATCAATCACCGGTTTATTGCAACTGTACGCACAGGTGCACACTGGGTCTGGCTAAATGCTAAAATGCTCGTAAATCCTCCAGCGGTGACCTTTGCATTCCCTTAGGAATTTTTACCTTCAGTGAGGTGTGTGAGGCTGAGGGGACTGGCTATCTTATGCTTTGAGAATGAACGGGCAGAGAAGTTGAACCTAACGCAGGACTGGGGACGACTTTGCGGTGTTCAGACAGCTGTGTCCAATAACAAAATCACTTATTGTTGTAACTCACTTTCCAGATGAGAGCGTCAGTAGCCACTGCATTGCGTAGCATTGTGTGTGTGTGTGTGTGTGTGTGTGTGTGTATGTGCACTGTGTGGTTCTCTCCTTTGCTTTAATATGTGTGTTTGTGGCTGCAGCTACTGTGGAGCTTATATTGTTAATTCTCTGCATTGTCTGCCTTGATGATCTTTTATTCTACTTTTGATTCTACGTTGAAGGGCCATGTTATTTAATTGAGGTGGCTTGTCTATAGACTTTTTTTATTTGTTCCTTTCATTTTAATTTAAAGGCCAGAGTTGTGTCCTCTTTTCAGGTTAATTTTAGTAAGGCTATACAGAGGAGAAATGATAATCAGTTTCATCACAGGCTGATGTTGTTCCACTAGTAAAGCTTCATTTGCTTAGTTACTGGTTCCTAAGCTATGATTGGACGATCACTGGTTTAGCGAAAATTCCCCAAAGTATAAATTGGGATGACCCAAGCTTTGGCACCTGGCCAGCCTTTGGCTCAATATTTCCAGGAAAGGAAAGTTCCTGTCTTTGTCTTCCCCCCCTGTTTTTGTCCTGTTTTCAACAGTATATCTGCCGTCGATATAGAAAATGATAAAGATTAACAGACCTTTGGGCCATAATATTTCTAGGAAAGGGATTCTGGTGGTGTCCTAATCCTGTGTTTGCTGGAATTTATCATGTTCTAAATCAGTGGTCGATATAAGGTTAAGAGGTAGTCTGTCAGTGACCTTTTCACGCAGCCAGATCGCTCTGCACAGTCAGTGCCAAGAACACTATGATCAGCTAAATCTGCCAACTGTCTCCGTCCCAGACACACACGGCCGCTGCTCTGGGTATCAACTCTATTAACTATCTGAAGATTAACAAGTTACAGGCTGATCTATAGGATGAGGTGAAATATTAGTTGTCTTTGGGATGTCACGTGGAGGAAATGTTTTCACTACATGTGATAATCTGAGTGAAAACGTCTCATCCTTCCGGCTATTTTCTTTCCTAACATACGAATCCATCTGACAAATGGGCACAATAGACTCTCAAGCCGCTCGACCTTTTTAGATCACATGGGCTGATCTAACGTGAACAACAGGAAGCTGTTGACTTTGCTGTAAAATAGCCTCTGCCAAAAATCTTGCCTGATAGCAAGTTGATCCCTTTACTTCTGGCAGAGAGCGAGTGGAAATAACTGGGCTGATGTTCAGGCGCTGGGCAAGATGGCATTTTCACTAGAAGGAATACACACACTCTTAGTGTATGATACTTGAGAATGTACAGCACTGAGTCTGGACACAAGTGGGGCTAAGGTGAAATCTATCCATGTTTCAGACATGATGATGTTTGACAGAGGATTGTTGTGTTTGGTTTGGCGTTGCTCTGCTGCGTTTTCCTGCAGTGAAGGCCAACACTGATAAGAAGAGAGACTGTGTGTCTGGGCAACTGATTAAGATTTGACATTTGTCATTGATGTCCCAGTGGAAACCCAAGCTGTACCTATATCTGTGTACCCCATAGGCATGAATCCCCAAAATCTAGCTGTACTTTTTCTATAAGGTCACAGTTTGGGAAAAATAGGTACCATGCCTTAAACATTAGGGCTGATCGATTTTGGAAAATAATCTAATTGTGATTTTCTTTTTAACCAATATTGCGATTTAATATGCGATCAATTTTTAAGCTTTTTACCTTCGGTGTTATTCAAAACGTACAAGCAATAAATCAGTGTATAGTGTCACCAACACAATATTAAAGATTAAACATACACTGTTCTTTCTGAGGGTCAGCCCTGTGTTATGAAATTAGGTGAAGCATGAATTATTATTATGAGCAATGGCGGAGAAGAAGTATCAAATTTTAATAAGATGAGAAAGGTAATTTTAGTAAAGTCATGGCATTAAATACTATGATATAATATCATCAGGTTGGCCCGCCTACAGATCACAAGAAAAAAAGTTCACCACAGTGTGTTACACAGTAAGCGTTCAAAACAAAACCCACAGTCCATCCACCAATTAATCAGTCTAGCTCTATCTCCGTCACAGCGGCGGCTGGCCTGACGATTTCACCCACCACCACCACCACCCAGTTACCCACGGGTGCTATTTTCATTCCCTGTGTGACACTAAAGTTCCTGTAGTGTCAGTTTCTGTCAAGCTTAAGGCCGTTGTACAACAAGAAGGCAAGGTACAGCGTAACCTGCGAAGTTGACGGCTTCCTGTGCAGACTGCTTTACTCTTGGGTGTCATGTGACCGGAGTGTAATCGCAGCCTTGCGATCAGAAAATCTCATTTTATCACATTAGCGATGCAAATGCAATTAATCGTTCGTTATACATCAGTCACAGTTTGAAGGTGACTGTGCTTGCTTCTCTTAATATGGATGTTTTACTGAAACGCCTTGTGTCAGTACTGTGCTCCCTTCCGCTGCTTATAGTCTCCCAAGGCTGTATGTTGTATGTTTAGTGCTGGTGGTGGGGAAAAAACTGTTGCCAATGTCAGTATGGCATCTTGTAGTACAGTCAACCTTTGGCTTTGGCACAGTATGTTGAGGGTATTTATTTCATGCGGTGTTCTAATCCCACCCCCATGTTGTTAAATGTGTTAATGTTTATCCTAGTCTAAATGAACGGTGGTCTTTAGTGGCCTTTTCAGACAGCTAGATCGCTTTCCACAGTCTGTGCCAAGAACAGTATGATGAGCTCAAACTGTCGTTTCTGTCCCAGGGGGTCCGCTCAGTTAACTAAAGATTCACAAGTTACAACAGCAGGAAACGTGTGTGACACCCCCCTTCTCACCCATCTTACTACTTTTATTTCCAAGAAAGGGCTTCAAGTAATCTCAAATGTCAGCTGTAACATTTTAAGTCCATCTGACAAATGGATTTGATAAACCAAACCTACTCAACCTTTTTAAGATCTGGGCCCTGTTTCAGAAAGCGGCTTTGGTAAAAAAAAAAAACTGAGTTTGTTAACCCTGATGTGAGGGGAAACTCTGGTTCATTGTTTCAGTCCAGATTAAAGCAAGTCAGAATGTAAATCCCAGTTGGATATAAGTTTGTCACTCAGAACTATCTAAAGGTACCACTTTTATGTGCTGTCAGTTATTCCTTTGAGCAGCCGTTTTGGACTTCACATTCAAATATTCCACAGCATCAAGTCACAATAAAACCTCTGCGTGACAGTGACTCCGTGCACACAAGACACCTGTACGTTTGTTAGAGCAGTTCCACTAAGATGTTTAGTCCACACAATGTGTAATCTCGGTTTGTAAAAAGCTGTATGTAACTTAAGGCACGGAGGATCAATGAATAAATATCTCTATCACTCATGATGTGATTGGTCATGCTGTTGAATATTTGAGATGATACATTAATATTTCTGAGGGAGCTTTTTTTAAATAAGCTGTGTATGGTCAGAACGTAAACAGCACTTTACTGACGTGAGCCAAGATCCAAATGTTCAAAATTTAAAATCCGCTGTATCATAACCTCAACACCCTTTTCAAGTGAGCTTAAAATCATTTCTCTGTGTCATTGATGTATATATTTTTCATCTTCAGTTGGCCCCTGTGTTTTTCCCCTGTCAGATTAAAGCTGAACAAATGTATTTATAATGCAATGTAGGCTACAGCCAGATTCAACAACTTTATCATCCATTAAGGAAATGTAAGCGTCTGGTAAGTAGTGAAATAACTGACAACACTCAATAAAACTTTCTTGTGTTACCTTATTGCAGGGATTCTTAACCTTTCTGGAAGTCTGACCCCTTTTTGAGGTTCAAAATATTTAGCTTTTTTCATTTACCCCTTACTCTTAACTACTCTTAACTTAGTGAACATTCTTAGAGTATACTGAACTGATACAGGGCCTTGATTTGAAGCAACAGGAATCAGCTGGCTTCACTGTAAAAGGTAGGGTGTAGTCACAGACCCACACACACAGTTTAAGGTGCATGTTTTAACATCGATCCTTCAACTATTCAGCGTCTCCCCGAGTGGACATCACAGTCCTGTACAAAACCGGACCTGGAAAGTACTTCCATGATTCAGCCATTATATAATTAAGCCGTTTGACAAGCTGTTCTGTTTGCGTGTGTGATCTGCAGGGACCTTTGCGGTGATAAGTCTGATGATCGGGGTGTTGCGGTGAGGGAGGCCCCCGACGACATGTTTTTCTTCCCTCCTACCAACGGAACCAACGGTACTAACGACGTGAACGTGGAGGCTCGTGATGCCAAGAGGGTGCAGGTGGCCGTTGTGCTCACGACCCTGGTGGGAATCATCCAGGTCAGTCACCACACTCAGCCACTGAAAGCTGCTGTTGCTTTAGTCTATCTGCCTTCAGCCTCCCCAGCGTCAAAACATCACAGTAAAGTGATGCCGCTCGCTCAAATCTTCTCACGCTCAAAACTCAGTGTTTACCCAAATCAGCAGGCTGTCTGAATCCCTGTTGATGTATTCACCTCTTTGGTTTCTATTCAAACAAAACCGTGCAGCGCGTTCTTATCCCCTTACCTCTCTTATTGCTTTCTTAATATCTCTTTTCCTTTCTTACAGATCGTCCTGGGTCTTCTCAGGTTTGGCTTTGTGGCGATCTACCTCACAGAGCCCCTGGTGCGAGGCTTCACTACAGCGGCGTCCGTGCACGTCGTCGTCTCTCAGCTAAAGTACCTGCTGGCGTGAAAACGCAGCGCTTCAGCGGGCCCCTCTCTGCGATTCGTGTGAGCTTTAATAGCTTCTGAAGGGTTTTTGGTGGGAAAGAATTAAAGAGGAGCCTATGAAGTCTGTATTTTTTTGTGTGTTTGGTAAATGTAAAACATCGATTTCTTATTGCTCTCGCCTTAGAGCGTCATTGCGGTACTCTATGACATCAAAAGCACCAATGTCACCACGCTCATCATGGGACTTGTGTGCCTCGTCTTCCTGTACGTCATCAAAGACCTCAACGAACGCTTTAAGAAGAAACTGCCCATTCCCATTCCTGGAGAGATTATCGTGGTCATCGTGTCAACCAGCCTCTCATATGGCCTGTCCTTATCAGAGGACTATAAGGTGGACATAGTCGGGACGATACCAACAGGGTAGGTTATCGGATCCTCATTTTGTCTGGGGAATTTCTGACGCAGGATTTAGAGAGGTGTATTTCAGTCATGAGGATTAAACAGCTGGGAGATCTGTGTCGTGTTTCATATCTGAATTGTATTCATTTCTTCTTCGCCACATCAGGCTGTGAAAGGAACCATCATTACAGCCGGAAAATATTTACACCGCGGGAGGGAATGTACTAAAAGTGTTTTCTCTTGTGTTCCCAGGCTTCTCCCTCCTGTCGTTCCGGAGTTCTCTCTGTTACCCTGTTTGATCACAGACTCCATCGCTATATCAATCGTAGGGTTCTCAATCGGCATCTCGCTTGCCAAGACCTTTGCCCTGAAGCACGGCTACAGCGTGGACGGCAACCAGGTGAGCGTGGACCTCTGAGGAGCTGCTGTCAAGTTACAGATCCTGGCACTATGCGTTCTGTCAGGGGCCAGACCTGACAATCAGTGCGTTTACATGCATTTAAGTAACTACGTTACAATGCACCTCCTCTAATAAGCTGACTTCTTTAATGTCATGTAAAAAGAGAAACTGGGTTCTTTTCTGTATTTGAGGTAGGGGATTAGAGAACCTGTTTTCCCCAGCTTTGTCCTGGGGAAAGCTGATTTCTTTCCATGTGTTATGGGTAACCAGGTTTCTAATCGGCTTTTTATATGTGATCGTGCGCAGGACAAAGACTTCATATCTGTATACGGAGTGCTACATTCTTTGATAATTTTAAGCAAAGTCTGACTTAAACGCATTTGTGCTATGTGAAAAATCCGCGCTCTGCCTGTCCCTCACAGCAATGCCAGTCTGCTACAACACACACACACACAACACACACACACCAAAAACTACTCACTAATAAAGTAATAACAAGTAACGCTTCTAAAATGAGGTTGAACATAGATGAGAAATCTAATCACAGACCAGAGTGCACGTAAACATAGCGAGTTGTTTGGTCTGAGCCGCAGCGGAAACAAAGGGCCGTGTTGTTTTTTTGGTATTTGGTTTGTTTTGGTTCACACTGCCCAGTGATACTGGAGCATGTAAACACAGTCACATGGATCCATAAGCAGGGCTTGGCTGTGTGAAACAGTAAATATCGTAATTTCAGTCAATATGCTGTGTGTTACAGTACGGGAAATCCCATGTGTCTGTCATACTGGACTGCCTGGAAACGAGAAGTCACTGTAACTTCAGTTAAGCATGACTGACCATCTGATGTCACAACGCACCCTCTCTGGAGTGCATTGCGCTTTGCTCTGGGTTCCTAACTGTCAACAAACGCTAGGGTTTTTGGGGTCATTTGGTAGATTTGTTTAAAACAAAATGTCAACTGCCTGACAGAGCTGCGAGAACAAACCTTTGTGCTGTTGTGCTTTCAGGAGCTGATTGCCATGGGTCTGTGTAACTTCATAAGCTCTTTCTTCCAAACCTTCACCATCACGTGCTCCATGTCGAGGAGCCTGGTGCAGGAGAGCACCGGTGGGAAAACGCAGGTAACGTACCGGCTCCACTACAGGAGCCACTGTACAATCTCACTGCGCTAAATTGGTGTTGTGAAAGCATAAATGAAGTGAGAGTTGACACAGTCCTCGTTGTATGTGCTTAGATCGCAGGGCTGCTGGCGTCTCTCGTGGTGCTGCTGGTGGTGGTGGCCATTGGTTTCGTCTTCCAGACGCTCCCTCAGGTGGGTGAGGCTGTCGGATGCTGATAACGCAGAGCTTCCTGTCTGACAGCCCGGCGTCACACGCGGACCTGCGGGCGTCTTTATTTTCTCTTCAGTCTGTTGAACAAACAGTGGCCGACCGCTCCGCTGATAAAGAATTCAAGTCTCAAAAACGAGTTCATGCTTCGTGTAAAAGAACCGCTCGAAGCGCTTTACACAGCACGCCCCTTCACAAACACTCACACACTGATGGCGCAGCCTTCAGGAGCAATTTGGTGTTCAGTATCGTGCCCAAGGCCACTTGTACGTGCAGACTGGAAGAGCTGACTTTCTGATTAGTGGGCGACCCGCTCTATCTTTTGATCCCCTGATGAGATCAAAAGCTTTGTGTAACGTGTCTCTGTATTGTTTTTCCGCTCACGTGGCTCTGTCTTCTGTTCTGTTTCCCAGACGGCGCTGGCTGCCATCATCATGGTGAACCTTTTGGGGATGTTCAAACAGTTCAGAGACATTCCTACTCTGTGGAGGACCAGCAAGCTCGAACTGGTCAGTCTGTCATATCAAACTCACATCACAAAATGTGGCTGTGCAGTAAGAGGCCCTCGGGCAGCGACCCGGGGACAACCATGAGCAAGGCACACTGTGTCTTTAGTGCATTTTAGGCATTTAGGAGAGTTAGCCAGTCCCAGTAAATTTTACAAGGTGCTTATGTACATATTAATATGCATTGCTGCCATAGCAATAAAAGGATACTGTTCCAGGAGAGAAATGTTGGTGCTGAATCAACTGAGCAGTGCAAGGTTTTGAATGTATTAATCGAGAGCACATTTTCATTTAGGAGTCTGTCACTTTAAAACAGATTAACACAAATTGGAGGCAGATAAAGAGTATTAGCTGATCCGGGCCTAATTTCCTTACGGTGTGTGTGGGCTGACGTCCATCTGTGTTTTTATGGGATTGGGAGAGGTAAAAATTTTTTTTTGCAGTGTATAAACAGTCAGTGCTTGTGACAGTGTGTACAGCACAAACAGGATAAACTGCATTCTTTTTCACTTTCAGTTTGCTTGTGACTTCGACAGTTTTTAGAGGGAATCTGAGAAGGATCAGACTGTACTTTGAAGGTGCTAAGTGTGTGATTTTAACAAAGCAAACAAAAAAAACCTCACTAGATCATTGTCAGATTTAATGTGATTTCATCTCTTCTATTACTGGTGGCAGTGGATACAATGACTGAGAGAGCTCATGTCTGTGATACTGTAAATGTGTGACAAAATAAACACAAGCAGTCTCTTCCCTCTCCGATGAGGAAAAGAGGATGTAGGCGCTTGTATTCACCATCTGCTGTAATACCTCATGTCAGTTCATTTCTGTTTCTTCCCTTTTCTCTCCCAGGCCATCTGGCTGGTTGCCTTTTTAGCGTCTGTGCTGTTGGGACTGGATTACGGCCTCCTGGTGGCCATCGCATTCGCCATACTAACAGTCATCTACAGAACACAGAGGTACTGAGAAAGTGCTGCTGCTTGTTTTTGTTTTTTGTTAACTTCACACCGTTATTTACTGTAATCACTGAATAAAGACTATATATCATAGCATGCGAATACATTTGTGTGAGCAGGTTTTGCTGATGCTCCAAGCGTGTGAACAGAATAATTGTGTCAAAGTTAAATGACACCAAGTGTTTCTGACCTGTCTCCTTGTCTTCCAGCCCTAAAAGTGCCGTCCTGGGCCACATTCCAGGCACCGGGCTCTACTGTGATGTGGATGAGTATGAAGAGGTGAGTCTGTTAAGAGGAGAAAACACAGAATGAACCCAGGCGGAAAAAATTCACACAGAGCCTGGTGGCTTGAACGCCTGTGATTTGTGTTTTGTTCCCAGGTGGCTGAATATGAGGGGATTAAGATTTTCCACTCCAACTCTTCAATCTACTTTGCTAACAGTGATCTGTATGTGAACACCCTCAAGAAGAAGGTAATCCCAACTACTATGTGTGTTTGTGTTTGTTTCTAAAGCACCGTGTGGAAGGTAAAAGAAACCTAACGAGTTTACTAATCTGTGGAGGAGAGGAATATTAGAAACACTTTGATCCATGGAGTTGAACGGGTTTGAATCAGGCTGTGATAGGTTGAATGAAATCTAAAACTGACAGACAGCGTCGGCTCTAATGTGGGTTTTCATCACTGTTAGCCAGAGACATGTAATTATATGAATGTGACAACAATTTCAGTGTACGCAAACATTTTAATGTGATGGCAACAGAAGGAGTGGTGAAAAGAGGAGGATGACAACGTGCTTAAAGACCCAAACTGCACCAGTAACACCAGTCTCAATGCAGGGACTTCTATAACCCCATTGCATTCTGGGAGGCTTCGCAACACACCTACCTCATGTAACATGATCAACACTCAGCCAGTGATATGAATGCTGATGGTGGATTCAACTCTCTTCTCGTGTTGCCTTTCACAATAAAAGGGCAACACAGATCATTAGTGATAATCAATTGTACCTCAACTTCACTGAGGTACAATTAAAATGACTTATTGAAAAGAAAGCTCAGACTTCCACTGCTGCTTGGGAGAATAAGAAAAAACTCTTAAGCTACATAAAGTGACTGTGTTTCCCCTCCTTCAGCCAGGCTACAGTTAGATACTTATATAAACTTGTATAAAAGCATCCCTGTACTTTTCCTGTCTTGTCAACATTTAAAAGACAGAATAATACCATGAGCTTTGTTGGCTATCACCCATTCAACAAAACAATTAAGATATTTAAAGATGCCACGTTGGTTTTATGGACTGTGGTGGTGGATTTGGTACCTTTGCTGCTGACTCCTCTGGACGCTCCAGGAGTCAGTAAGATCCAACAGCTGTTGGCCTGGACAAACAGGAAAAACATTAACAGCTGGTCATTGCCATGAAGGACATGCAGGAGTTAAAATAAAGCATAACTGCTTTACTAGCTTGCTGTTCTCTTATGTACAAGTTATCATTAGATTTACTTTGCAGCAATCAGTCAGACTTTTTTCAACACGATGCACCTTTCTAAAAGTGGCAGCTCATGTTTGTTACAACTGATGGTGTCTTCACAGACAGGAGTCAACCCTGAGCACCTACAAGCTGTCCGGAAAGCTAGAAAAAAACAGATGGCGAAAGCAAATGGCAACCACTACTTTCCACTGAAGGTCTATGCAAAGGTGAGTCCTCCTGTCCTTAGCTGCTTGTTGTGCATGTACATGTCAGCTTTGTCGTAATTATTGAATTTTGTGGATTCTGGACGGAGAAATCTTGTAAAGAACCTTCCGGTAAACTGTATTTATTTAATCTAGTCTATGGAAACCAGTTTTTACACATGTAGTAAGAGCTTAAACGTACCTTCTTTGACTGGTTCCAGTATAAGGATGAAGGAGTGACCCACGAGGTTTTGCCCGATAACCACTCGGCAGAGGAGCAGAAGAACAGCCAGGACAGACACAGCGAGTCGGACTTAGAGGAGCCCGTCTTACTTGAACCTCTAAGCGCGGTTCACTCCATCATCCTGGACTGGACGCCTGCCAGCTTCATTGATTCTGTGGGAGCCAAAGCCATCAAACAGGTTCTTCCTTTTTTACGATATCAGGTTCACTGCAACGACAAGTAGACGTGTAATGCTCTTAACTCTCAGTAAGTGTCAAGTCAGGAAAGTGCATGTTGGAGGAGGAACCCTGACGTTCAGGACTTTACCTCAGTGAGTAAGTCAGCATCTGTCTCTGCAGGTTATTAAGGAGTATGCAGCAGTGGACGTTCAAGTGGTCATAGCCGGCTGCAGCAGTAAGTAATCATGATGACCTTTCTCTATTTTTGTTTAAAGCATTAATGCAGTCGACGGAAACACACTAACCAGTACTGTATTATTTGAATCTGAAGTCCCTGACAATATTTACATGCAGTTGCCTTTTTAAGATACAGACTTGCCTTGATGATCATATCTTGACTTGCACACCATGTTTGCAGTATAATGACATGAAGACATGGTGGTGATCATTTTATAGAGAGGAACAAGATTGTCTTGCAGACTGATTTATAAAACTATTGTCCAGATACACTCAGTTTCCCAGTTTCTTGAGTACACGGGGCTAAAACCTGTAGAAGAAAAGGGATTTATCAGGATTTTTTTTAACCATCCCATTTATATGAATGAGTGTCAGCTGCAATTGGGATTGTGTTTGCTTTATATTTTGATGTTATTTTGTCTGGTTTTATTCATTTATAATCCTTATTGTGCAATTAAATATAAATTCATGAATTTCTTTAGATAAATTAGTTAGTAGTAATCTGGTCGAGCTGAATCTTTTCCATAGTCTTCTGGTGGGCTGTGATCAGGTTCCTTAATGGTACAGATGGTAATAGCTTCACCATAATACTGTAGCATGAGAACAGCGCTGCCGTCTTCTCCGACTGATCTTGTATCTTTGTTCTGCCCTACAAGGAAACCTGTTGTCCGAGCTGGACACCTTACAGTTTTTCACCGGGGTGGTGACTCCGGAGATGGTGTTCCCGACAGTTCATGATGCTGTACTGCACTGCCAACACTCAAATTCCCAGCATCCATAAGCTGTTCAAACCAAATGAAAGGACCTGAGAAGACGCCTGTAACCGAGGACAAATCACTGCTGCGGGGGTCCTGACGTGGACAGCCGGTATGGGAGGTCCCGCACCCAACTGTAGGAGCGATGCAAGTCTCCACAGATGTTCCAGCATCACACTACAGATGAACTATTGAATAGGAGAGTGCTTGTAGACCTCATTAAGCACTCAAGAGTCTGACAACCTTGCTCACTTCACAGTGATCAGGGCAGCGAGACACAAGGCAGCCTAATGAGGCTTTTATCCAATCAGAAATTCAGGATCGAGTTTCCAGCTAATTTCCTACAGCCTTATTCCTCTGCATCCTCTCTGGAGGGAGGTTGTTTAGAGTTGCACTTTTAAAAGTATTTTTGTAGTTCTGTTTTAGGTTCTCGCTTCTCTGCTGTGAGAAGTAAATTTTAAAGTATGCTGCTGCTTCTCTGGTCCAAGTGACCTCTGTAGAATGAGTCAAGTTTGTGGTGGAAGCCGACAAGCTGCCTCATTATCATGCAGATATCAGATGTTTATGGTTACTGAGACTGAGGTTGCGTACTGATGGAACTGATTACATTTCAGCTGCAATTCTGTGTAATTGTGTATTTAAACCAGCTAAAGAACCATCATTGGTCAAATAGCAGTGTTAATGTTTGTTACAGTACATTTGCACTGCTGTTTGAGTCTACATTGTATCTGTCAGGACTTTTTAGCGTAAGTGTATTCCTATTAAAAGAAAGATGTAGTTGTGCCCTTATTTAATAACACAGGATGCCTTAAAGTTAACATGTGGTTATTTTGCAACATTTAACAAAAGAGACTCAAATCTGGAATAAACTTTATTTTCAAGCAAACGAGAATGACAACAGACAGGACAATATTTTTTGACTCTGTGTCTTTTGACAGGGAAAAAGCCAAAGTGGAAACTCACACACAACACACACACTCAGTTGTAGGTCATGTATCTGGGGGTGGCACTGAACTTGGCATAGGACTTGATGACTTTGTTAACGGCCTCCAGGAAGTCTTTCTCTGTGGCGATCTTCCTGCGAGCTCTGATGGCGAACATGCCCGCCTCTGTGCACACACTGCGGATCTCAGCGCCTGGCAGGAAACGGACAACATCAGATTCTGCTTACAGAACGCTTTTCAGAACGAACAGGAAATACTGTGTAGAAGTCATTGATGTAGCAACAGAGTTGCAAACCTCGAGTTTCTGTCATATTTCTAGGGTTTGGGCATACTTCTATGGACAGACTTCAGTACAGCCAGTTCAACTGCATTAGAACAGTTACTGTACAGAGGTTCCTAGCCAGTTATAGAGATGGTGATGTCTTTATAAATAGCTGAGATATAATCAGTTAGATGAGGTGCAACAACCCTCAGATTTCCCCTGAGTCATCATCATCTCTGTCCTGTGGAAAATAAAACAAAGCATCTCCAAGACATGAACTTCTCACGACCCAATAACATGTCTGTTTTCAGCTCGCTGACGACACGTCGGGATTAGCATGGTTTATTTAGCTTAAGAAAACCCATAAAAGGAAAGTTTTATCCTTTCCTTGACACAATGTTGTTACAGTGCACCATTGTGGTCACACATCAATACTACACTAGTGAACAAATTACTTGTGACTTATTTAGAATGTCAAAGTCCCACATCAACGTAAGAAGGTATGAGACTCATAAACTTCTGAAAAGCTTGATGAGTGTTTAAGGTGAGGCCTGAAATTTCAGAACAGGAAAAATGAATTAGCTAACAGATTAAGGGGACAGAAGGTCTGAATGTCTTACCGGTGCTGTTGGGACAGAGGCGAGCCAGCAGCTCAAAGCGAATATCTCTCTCCACACTCATAGAACGAGCATGGATCTTGAAGATGTGCGTGCGACCCTGAAACACACAAAAAAGACAAACATGAGTGAGGCTCGGGGTTCATTAAAGAAAAACAGTTGGAGACACACACACACACACAATATAACATTTTGACCAATCAGTGTGTGTCACAATTTCTATTCCAAATCAAAAACTGAAAGGAGCTTCTGACTCGTGGTAAGTAGCGTTTCAGCACAACTCTGCAGTAAAGAATGCAGGATGACGCTGAAGTAACGTTCTGTAACAGCGAACACAGCATCCAGCCGTTCAGTAACTATAACACCCATAGGCACGTTTCTGTGACTGCAGCAACAAGCTGGCACCGGGAGAGATGCACTTTCCACAACAAACCCTCTACGGCACATATCAGGGTTCAGGTTACCCACAAGGCCTCCTTCCTTAAAGGGGGGAGGGGCTGGTGGCTTTTTGCAGGCGAGGAAAGTCAAGCTGTTGTTGTAAAGTTCCCTTCTGCCATCTGGTGACTCTTCTTCTTCAGTTTGTTACCACTTTAGTGGTAAACTGAGTGGTGACGTGACTGTACGGCCACAATGTGGAACATTATACCCCAAAATATGGAAGTTACATCACACATGATACCATGTAGGTTATGTTTTTAAGGAAGAACTTGAAAATGTAAATGTTAACTGTCAAGGGCACAAAACCATCTGTTTATCTTTAAAAATCAAGATTAGTCTAACAATCCAGCAGCCTGGGAACCAGACAAATCTGCGAGCTCCTGTTTTATTTGTTCTGGCAGACGCTGCCTTTTTTTTTTAAGGAGTTTCTATTGACAGAAATACAGTATAATATACACAACCATGTTTTTTCAGTGCTGCATAAAGACCTTACATAGTGAGCCGTTATGTTACGATTTATTACCTTAGAATGAGCCGTTTATATCTACATAATTGAGGGTGTATGTAGATAGAACGACATGGACATCGCCATGTTGCACCGCCATGTTTCTACATTAGCTCAAAACAGAAAAGCAGTTCTACAGAGCGTGTATCGTCACTACGCTGAATAAGTCTGGTCTGGTTTATTTGAAGAAAGAAGATAAGAGAAATATGAACGAATAGAGGCCCACACGTTTTATTTAGTACGAGCGCTGACAGAGTGTGCTGGCCACCGTAGTGCTGAGCGGTGAGTGAGTTATTTGGTTGTAATTCCCTACCCTCACCACTAGATGCCACTAAACCTTACACAATGAACCTTTAAATCAAATGGTGACACCCCTACTAACCACATCGACAGTTTTAAGGTTACTTTATGTTAACACGTCAGCGCGTCTTGTGAACATTTAACTCACCTCCAGGTCAGGCAGACTGAATTCAATCTTCCTATCCAGACGTCCAGGTCTCATCAGGGCCGGGTCCAGGGTGTCCGGTCTGTTGGTGGCCATCAGCACTTTGATGTTGCCTCGAGGGTCGAAGCCGTCCAGCTGGTTGATCAGCTCCAGCATAGTCCTCTGGACCTCATTGTCTCCGCCAGCTCCGTCATCAAAACGAGCACCTGGCAGGTTCAACAACAAAAGGTTATTGTGGAAGACTGCAGTCTGCAGAAGAGTTATATAAGGATATACATTTTAAAGAAATTCAGTTTACTTTCTTTACACAGCTTTCAAAAAGTAACAAGCGGTATTTCATGATAGAACACATGAAAGAACAGCGGGGGCGAGTCTCACCTCCGATGGCGTCGATTTCATCAAAGAAGATCAGACAAGCCTTCTTAGTCCTCGCCATCTCAAACAGCTCACGCACCATCCTGGCTCCCTGCGAACAGAGACGGGAGTCCAAAATGAATGTTTATCGTTTATAGTTTCTACACCACTGCCATTCTTCGCCTTGCACGTTCCTCCGACTCTGCACACGCTCACCTCTCCCACGTACTTCTGCACCAGCTCGGAGCCGATGACTCTGATGAAGCAGGCGTCGGTCCTGTTAGCCACGGCACGGGCGCACAGGGTCTTTCCTGTGCCGGGCGGCCCGAACAGCAGCACACCTTTTGGAGGCTCAATACCCAGATTGACAAACCTCTCAGGCTGGTGAAGGAAAAAACGGGACTGATCAGTCAGGACAGAGGCATGTATGGTCCCCTTTCACTGGAAACTTAACGCAGGTGAAGATTATTTACAGAACATGACAGGACAGTTCATTTTAGTCTGTAAATGATGTGACTGGGAGAAGCTCTGGTGATTTGGCTGTGCAGCTTTCTTTTATTCGTGAACACTCACATGGAGCAGGGGGGTCTCGACCACTTCCCTCAGCTTCTCAATCTGCTCCTTACATCCACCAACATCACTGTAGGTCACATCGGGCTTCTCCTCCACCTACGGCATGAGAACAAACAGTTGCAGCTTATTGTGGAACCCATCACTGCAGTTTGTGTTATTTAGTAGCGTGTTGTCATAATTAGCGGATTCGCACCTGCATCATGGTGACAGTGGGATCAATCTTAGGAGGCAGAGGAATGTGGATCTGATACTTGTTTCTGTCAACGCTGGAAGGACAGAAGGGACACTACATTTAGCACATTGTTTCACAAAATGTGACTTTTTTTTATACATTATATTGGAGACATTTAAATAAAACTTCTGCCTCACCCGACTCTCATGCCCTCCTCGATGTCTGTTGGGGCCACCTGGTCGCTCAGGTCCACCACAAACTTGGCAAACTGTTTGACGTTGATAATGTATTTGGGGTCCTCGGAGTCTGCGTTGATGATCTTTGTGCATCTGTTTGACGAACACACAGAAACAAACGTGGGACTACCAAATAAGATATACTGTACAAAGTCAAATATGAAAACAAAGATGTCTTCTGTACTGGAAGGGAATGTGGTTAAGAAACTGTTGATGAGCCAACAGACGTCATTCAACAGCATTATTCTCTACTGTAGTAACAAAATATATTTGCACAGTTATGGTTTTATATTAGATCTGCTGCCATTTAGGATGATGTATCAGCCTCCTAAGTGCAGGTAAAAAGCCAGATATTGGCCGATTAATCGGTCGACTGATTACTATCTTGGCTTTGGCCACAATATTAACATTGACTTCACTTTACCTTGCTACCTGCAGTGGCTGTTCACTCTGCAGAGTCTGTTTGTCAGCAGCCAGATCCCACAGTGCTGGTGGAGCCAGGCCTGTGTCGGACTCCTTAATGCCTGGTCAAAGCCAAAAACACACAACTGGAGCTTCAAACACAACCCACCCTATAACATTTTAAACAAATTTCCCAATGTCATCAAACATATGACCCTGATTAGTTATGGTTTCATCACCCACCTGTCAGCTCATTGATCTTTTTGAGCAGCTGCTGGATGTCATCTTCCACTTGTTTGATCTGTCTGGAGTAGGTGCTTTGACCCTGACGGTAAGGAGCAGGCACCCACATTAGAACAACTTTAAATTAATAATTGGAATAATGCAAACCATACCACTTTCAACGTTTTCCCAGGTAGGTCTCAACTTGCTAAAGCTTGGCTAAGGCCATACTTACATATGTTTTCAGCAGGGCGATGTCCCCTTCATCCAAAGCTGTGAAGATGAAAACAACATGAATGAATGCGCAGTCTCCACAGTGTCAGCGGGCCGCTAGCATTGTTGTCAAACCGAGCGATGCTGTTTATCTCATCGTCGTTAATTAACTTACACATTTCAAAGTTACTGCCTTCATTGTAAATATCTAAAACGCTATATATAGCAACACATAACAGTTATCATAGCGAATGGTACACAGTAGCAGCTTGTTTAACGAGCAGAGCTAACGTTAGCTATGAAGCTAATGTCGACGTTTCTTTTCAGCAAGAAGCTTGACTTTCCTTTTTAGAATTTCATTTTAGATATACCTCTGATCGGGGCGTCGTCTTTTTCCTCTTCCTTGGTCTTCCTTTGGTCGTCTCCCAAATAGTCCGGCATATTTAATCAGGTAATAAACAGTTTCTCACAAGTACACTGTGCAGCTTCGGTAACTAACCTGTACCATTACACAGCAGCTTTGCGTTTCCGCCGCTGTGAGCCAGTCACCGGAAATACAGGTCGGGAGTTTATTGAGGATGTACCGCCAATGAAAAAAATATTTTTTTCACATTATATATACTCTTATAATTACAATTTTCCATTACATATATTATTTAAATGCTGCAAATGTCAAATTAATGCTTATATTGTCAGCGAAAATGCGATTCTTAATGAAACGCTCATTGCGGAACTGTGGAACAGCAGTTCAGGGACCATTGACATTGCACGGAGTGGTTAACGGCGTGACAGCGGAGCTCGTTTTTGGATTGGCACTTGTAAAGGGAGGCCCATGTGGTGTGTAAATGAGCGGGCCACAAACTTCAGCACTTTAGAAAGCTTTCACTTGATAATTTCGGCGCCTGAATGTGCGTGTAGCCCGTCTTTCTAAAATGCTGTTGGAAGCGCTGGACGGTGATGAAACGGTTTTCTACACAGCCGCTGCCGGTAAGCACTGAAAGAGGCCAGGTGAAGCTAAGCTACCAATGTTACATTTATATGCTGTTGCTATACTTTCTTAGCATGCAGCTAAAAAGCAGACAGCAGCGACGTAGCTAAGATTATCAGCTAATCCAGGTGTCGAAAGAGTCCGTAAAATTCATAATCCGTGTTGTTTCTCGGTTTATTCCATCTGGCTTTTACTGTGTTGCATAATGACACCGAGCTGCTGCCCACTCATGGTTGCACTTGCTGCAGTGATTTATTAGAGCTCTTGACATTAAGTTAGGTGAACACTTGCTACTTGGCAGCTCTTGATATTTAACACACTGTCACTTATTTGACATTTCACAGACTTGTGTATGTTTCAGCATGCCAGACGTTCATTACCAGGTTGTAACTCAGTGTCTGGACACCTGTTGTAACGTTACCTTCAGGTGGTCTGATCTCTGATCCGTCTCCATTTTCACTAAAACTACTGGATGTTTTATCCTTTTCAAAGCAAAGGGTAAAACCTGCACCCCCTGTCACCTGAATGGGTGGCCTTTCATCCAGGTCGTTTTGGTGCAATTTGGATGTAGACCCCAACTACATATTACTGTAGCCCAGTGGCATTTATTTATGGTGTTTTAAAGCCAAGAAAAAAATAAACATGTTAATATAGCACCACTCAACACAAACCTAAACTGTGTTGCAAAAAAAAAAGTGCAGGCAGATATGTGAGTAACTTGACTTGGAAGGGAAGTTGTTTGGTTCCAGTTCCAGTGACATTCTGGCTGACTTTGAGCACCATGAAAGTAGGAGGAAAAAAAGATTTTGCTCTGTGAGAACTCTTGACGTGTGAGTCATGCAAGTACAAAACCTTTTTTTCAGTTTATGTTCAACAAAGCAACTTTGGCTTTATTAAAAGCCATTGTGCGTCTTTTTGGGTCGGCCACAGCTGATAGTGGCAAACCTCAGCAAATCACACAGGTCTCATTCCCTTTAATTTCGTCATGTTTTGCACAGAGCCTGGCTGATATTTCAGTGATCAGAGAGGTATTAGTATCAGCATGATGGCCAATAAATAAACAGACACTGCAGTAGTTAAATGCCTAGTAAAATATAAATACTGTGTGTATATATTATATTTTTTGTTCAAAACTGTCAATTATTAATGACATTATATTGTCCAGTCTGGCTTCACATTGTTGCCCAAACTTGATGGGAAACGGCAGGTTTTCTCACCTCTCTGCCGCCCCCTCTCAGCCTCTGTGCAGGTCCAGGTGGAGCCGGTGGGTCGATGGTTCGAGGCCTTTTGGAAGAGGAGGAACAGGAGCGCGTCTGCCTCCTTCCAGGAGCTGGAGGAGGAAGAGGAGTCCTCAGAGGAGTCGGAGGATGAGGAGTTTCAGCTGGAGGAGTACCCGATGCTCCGAACACTTGACCCCAAAGACTGGAAGGTATCAGTTTTAAATCAGAATAACATGTCGGTCACCCGGCGGTTTGAAAAGTAGAGCTGCTATGATTGTTTTTCATCACAGATTTTTCTTTCTTTCATTATTTAGTCTATAAAATGTCAGAAAATAGTGGAAATTGTCCATCACAAGTTACAAGGTGGAAGCTTCAAACTGCTTGTTTTGTCTGACCAATAACCAAAACCAAACCTATCCAATTAATGACAAAACAAAAGCTACAAAAGCAACAAATCCTCACAATTGAGAAGTTAGATTCAGAGGATTGCCTTTATTGCTCCAAAAATGAAAACAAATAACAAAATTGTTAATTATTTGTAATTCCGGTGACTAATGGATTCATTTACTATTTGTCTCAGCACTGGCAAAAGTAAGTTTAATTCATCTGGTTTGATATTAAGCAGCCGAGTGGTGGGTGAAAAAGCCCTACTCATGCAATATTTATGATGAATCAAATAAAAGCTCACGATCCATTAAGAGTTGTTATAAAATGACATCGACAACCGATTGAAATTCAGACTTTCCCTTGTGATTAAGAGTCAGTGCGCTTCTCATTTCTGATACTAGTACAAATGGGGTGCTGCTTCTTTTGTTTTTAAACTGTTTGTATGGATTGGATTCCTTCATGTGACGCCAAACTCAGAATCAGCTTTATTGACAGATACTCTGAATTGTACAGTGCTCACAATGTGCTTACTTATACAATAACACAGTAATAAAGAAATAAAAATACAGTAATAAAATCAAACACTGATGAGGTTAATCAGTTGATTGACAATTTTGATAATTGATTAACAAGTTCAGTCATTAAACAAAACAAGAAGCAACTATGGCAACGATTCTCTGGTTCCAGCTCCTCAAATGTGAGGATTTACGGGTTTTCTTATTAACGGAATATCTTTGGACTGATGGTTGGACCAAACAAGGCCTGACAGTGACGCCATGGGCTCTGGGAAACTCTGGTGGATACTTTTAAACCACGCAAATCTAAGTAGTTGATAATGACAGTAAAGCCTTATAAATAAATCTGACTTAACTTGCAGTAACACCTCTAATTTAGTAGAGCTAATTTCTCAAAATATAACCGTCGACTCTTTCTCGTCACGTCAGAATCAAGATCACTATGCTGTCCTCGGCCTCGCGCACCTGAGGTACAAAGCCACACAGAAGCAGATCAAAGCTGCCCGTGAGTATTCTTCTTCCTCTCTTATGAGTCATCTCTCCAGTTGGGGGTAAGAACTTCTTTCAGTCGCATCCTCTGCTGTTTCTCAACAGACAAGCTGATTGTGTTGAAGCACCATCCTGACAAAAGGAAAGCTGCAGGCGAGCAGATCGTAGAAGGAGACAACGACTACTTCACCTGTATAACTAAAGGTATGTAAGCGGGCTTCTGATTGTTATCAGCGCTCGTATTGTTCCTGGAGGCTTATGAACTCACTGTCATTGTTTGAACCTCAGCTATAGAAATCCTGTCGGACCCTGTGAAGAGGAGAGCCTTCGACAGTGTAGATCCCACCTTTGACAACGCTGTGCCATCAAAGAGCGAAGGCAAAGAGAACTTTTTTGAGGTGTATGCTCCCGTTTTTGAGAGAAATGCCAGATGGTCTTCCAAGAAGCACGTGCCCAAACTTGGAACCATGGAGTCCTCTTTCGAAGAAGTGGATCATTTTTACTCTTTTTGGTAAGTGGAAGAGTTTTTGTTCTTGTTGTTGTTGTAGCAAGAAATGTTGATTTGGTTAAAGAAATGTTAGTAAAAACACAAGCTGGAAAAGAGTTGTTTTTGTTTTAAAACGTGTGTGTCAATTTCTGTTGAAGGTACAACTTTGATTCATGGCGGGAATTCTCATACTTGGATGAAGAGGAAAAGGAAAAAGCTGAGTGGTAAGCTGTAGGGGTGGGAATCACCAGAGGACCCACGATACGATATTATCACGATACTTATGTCAAGATACGATATCATTGCGACACCTTTTTTCTTCAAATTGTGTCCTGAAAGGAAAACTCTTTTCTCGTGGACTAAAAAAGCAACTGATTTTATTATTTTAGTACCAAAAAGTCAAATTCTCATGTACAATTCTTATAATAAAAGATCGATACTTGACCTCCGTGTATCGATATAATATTGCCACAGAAAAATATCGCGATACTATGCTGTATCGATCCCCCCAGTAAGCTGTGTGTTTGTTTGTGGCAGCAGTCCAATTTACTGAAACACGTTTCAGGTCCTGTGTTTTAACTTCAGTACCCGACTGACATTGTTTGAACTTTTTTTTCTTGCAGTCGAGATGAGAGGAGATGGATTGAAAAGCAGAATCGAGCTTCCAGAGCTCAGAGGAAGAAGGAGGAGATGAACAGAATACGAACACTAGTTGGTACAGTCCCAGAGCCAGCACACACCGCAAGATGAATGAAACAGATTTTGACGGGACTAGTAAAATGTCCTACAGCTTACATCAGGCTATTAAATATTTTGTAAGAACCTCCTCTGTGGATGGAAACAGCTCTGTAAAAAGGTGCAGGGTCCAGGACTCCCAGGAAAATCCCTGCTGCAAATGAGTGAGACTGATGAGTTGTTTTGCTTCTCTTGCAGATACTGCCTACAGCTGTGACCCTAGAATAAAGAAATTCAAAGAAGAAGAAAAAGCAAGGAAGGAGTCTGAGAAGAAGGCTAAAGCTGACGCCAAGAAGAGAGAGCAGGAGGAGAAGGATCGAGTAAGTCTGGTCTGCATTCATTCTAAACGTGTAACACCCGCCAGTGTTGCATTGTTCATTAACTTTGACTGTGGGTAAATCAATAAGCATCATCCTTACCTTTCAATCTGATGTGGAATAAAAATAAAAGGCGTTTTCTTCTCTGAAAACACAGCCAATAGAGTTACTGGGACATCTAAATGGAAGAAAGTCCCCATTAATGTTGTTAAAATGAAAAGTGGTCTTTAACAGATCTGCCATTTACCGCTCACCAGCAGATGTCGAGCTTCAGACAGGTCCAGGGTTTAGGTTTTGGTGCTTTTCAAACGTTCATCAGTGACCATCAGTGTGTGTTTTTAAAAGGCCCGGCAGGCGGAGCTGGAGGCGGCCCGTTTGGTGAAGGAGAAGGAGGAAGAGGAAGCCAAGCAGGCAGCTCAGCAGGCCAAGAAGGAGAAAGAGATCCAGAAGAAGGCCATCAAGAAGGAGAGGCAGAAACTCAGGACTACCTGCAAGGTTCTTTCACTTGGAAGCACTCAAACCTCAAGTATTTCCCAGGAGTTGTAGGGCCACTTGAGACTTGCATTAGTCACAGCGCTTTAGTTATTGTTTTCTGTCCCCTCATCTTTCCTCACTCTGCAGAACTGGAATTACTTTGCTGACACTGAAGCTGACAGCGTGAAAATGATGGAGGAAGTGGAGAAGCTCTGTGACCGGCTGGAGCTGACGAGGTATGTTCAAGCACAAGGTCTTCACATGGGTGAATTTAATGCTGTCACACCTGATACCCAAAGGGCATCTTAAACCTAAGATGACCCCAGTCCCGTTGTCATTATATAAACTAAGATCATCCTGGCCTTACAATACTTTGAAACCTTTGCCCTGAGGAGATGTGTAACACTATTTTTTTTTGGGCCTGTTTGTTTCCAGTCTGCAGTCTCTGAATGAAATCCTGGCCTCAGGCTCAAAAGAGGACAGTAAGGCAGCTGTGGAGAAGCAGGTAAAAGTGCACTTATAATTTTAGCTGATAGATCTACCGAAAAGACCACAGCGGACCCCACACATAGCACTTTTTAAATGGGTGTCGGTTGATGTACGTTAAATCCTCACAAGTGTACAAACATGTCGGTATGGCTCCGCTCAGGTGCAGGAAGTGAACGCCCAGCTGCAGAGAGAGAGGGAGGCGGAGGTCCAGGCGAGGCAGGCGGCCCGCACCACTGACCAGGCCAGCGGAGGAGGAGGAGCAGGGGGGAAGGGCTGGAACGAGGACGACCTCCAGCTCCTCATCAAAGCGGTCAACCTGTTCCCTGCTGGAACCAACGCCAGGTAGACACCCGCACCGTGTCCACACAGCTCCAGTGCTCTGCGTCCGCACAGGATGTTTTCAGGCACAGTTGTTGATTGTAGGTCGCCTGGGTTTTGGAATATGTCTGAGTCCAGTATTTAAATCGCAGGAGCTGCACTTTCGTGATGTTCAGTGTGTTACAACATACCATTATAAATAAATTTGGTGCAGACCCCGGCAAAATGCATTTTTTTAAAACATTTTTCAGTGAAAATTAATTGCAAAATTACCAACCAAAATGTTCCTTACAAAGTGTGTTCAGTCATAATATTATTGGTAGCTGAAAAACTTCCGTTGGCCAACAGGATTTTTTTCACTCATACTTACGTTGTTGCCTTTTTTGGCTCTCCAAAGCTTTTCTTTGACCGTTACTCTCCTTTCTTTCTCTCACGATTTGTTTTTAGCTCTGCTCAACATGTACAGTTTGTCCGATTTGTTCATATTACTCCCGGAAAAATGACAAAATATCAAATACAATGCATGTGTGAAAATATAGCATCCCTGCGTTTGGACATTAATTAAAAGAAAGTAAAATGTTCTTCTTTCCAGATGGGAAGTTATTGCCAACTATATGAACTTACACTCCAGCAGCGGCATGAAGAGGACGGCCAAAGACGTCATCAACAAAGCCAAGAATCTACAACGGCTAGGCAAGCTGACATACAAAGAAAATTATTAACACGACCTGCCGCGCAATTTTAGAGTTGCTGCTTCCTTTCAGTTTAGTTGTGGATTAAATTACAGTCAGGGTTCAAATGAACATACTTCTGCTTATTTATGCAAATTAAAAACTGTAGCTGTGCTGTTTATGTCCAGCTTGCATGTAGGGAATGCAGAACACTGCATGTTCTCAACTGAGCTTGAAATGTTAGTTAATAAAAAGTTAATATATTCACCTAGTACTATACCGAAATTGAGAATATATTAATTGTGGAATTGTAATTACATGACAAACATTGTAGTAACTTTCTTGTTGCAATCTCCTCAGATCCACTACAGAAAGATGAGATCAACAAAAAAGCCTTTGAGAAGTTCAAGAAGGAGCACGGTTCAGTGGCGCCCACCATAGACAACGCTGTGCCGTCAGAGAGATTTGATGGTGAGTGAAAGCACAGGTCAGCAGGTCAGGGTGTACGCAACAGTTCCGGTGTAGGTTGGTCAGCGTTACAGGTCACATTGACTCTTGCCTTGTCCCTCAGCCTCCGGTACTGATGGCAACGCTGCCGCCTGGACCACGGAGGAACAGAAACTTCTGGAACAAGCCCTGAAGACCTACCCAGTCAGCACACCAGAGCGGTGGGAAAAGATCGCCGCTGCCGTCCCAGGACGAAGCAAGAAAGACTGTATGAAGAGGTACAAGGTAAGATGAACGCGCTGGTCGAGGTTGGATTCTGGGCATGTTGTCAATGAACAGTATTTACCAGTTTAGTAGGTACACCTGGCTAAACTATTGCATTCTAACAAAGGAGGCTGTAGATTGTTGTGATGTTGTACTGAGATGTCTGCCTCATTTCTATCCCTAACAGGGTAGACTAAATATCATCCAACACACTACAGGTATTCTAACAGTTTCCCTGTTTCTCTGACAGGAACTGGTGGAGATGGTGAAAGCCAAGAAAGCTGCACAGGAACAAGTGGCAACCAAGAGTAAAAAATGACAAGAACCATAAAGCTTAGTATCTGTGTTATTTTAACATTATTGTGTTGGTCTTTATTTTATAATAAAAATTAAAGATACTACAGACAAGACTTAAATACTGTGTTTGTTTATATGCTGTACAGTTGATATGTAATCTGTCCAGAGAGTGGAGTCTGCTCAGGTTCTCATCCAGAACATTCCACTGCGGATCTGGTTGTAGTCTGGCAGCTGTTCGATTGGACCTGAGATTTAAAAATAAAAATATAAAATTGGATTTAATGTAACTGAAACAGTATGCACTACTTTTAAAGGTAAACTGCAGTTTATTTATAGCTCATTTAAAGTGTTGGGAGCACAGCGATGAGTCTATCTGCTCTAGCTGTGAGAAGGATAGGTGGCGATATCAGATCGGTTTAGATAATCTGGTAAGAAGTGATCATGTTTCTTGCCACGTTAACACATCTCAGATACTTTAAGTACAATAACCAACAGAACTGGTGCCTGGAGGTACTAATCTGAAACCCAAGTTTAATTTTACTTCCATCTATTTAAAGCAACTGTAAAAAGTAGGGACCATACATATTTAAACTTTATAATGATTATTTGAATTAACCTATTAAATATTAGTGTCCTCTTGTACAAATAAATGGCTGCTGATTCATGGGATATTTAGCTTCCTAGCCTAACGGCTAGACTGCAGCAGGGCATCACACACAAGCTGAAAAGATCAGATGGTATTCTATAGCCGGCTATTCTCCACTCATACAAAATGACTAACCTGAAGTTTTGTGTCAAATTCAACTCCATGAACCAGGGACAGTCAGCCACTAGATATAGTTTTGGGCCTGTTACTCTAAATCCCTCTGCAACAAACATCAACGTACCAACAGCTGCGATGGCAGGAGCCTTGTTGTAGATGTATTTGGTGCACACGTCCTTAATGGTGTCAGCATCGATTGCCTGCACAGGGGAACAACAAACATTACAAAACACAGCAATAGTTTCCCACCACAGTTTGTTCAGAGTATTTTTCCTTCATACCCTTAATTCAGCTCCCACTAGCCTTAAAATCTATTGAAAGTTTATCAACTGGAGCAAACGCCCAATAAAATTTCATATTTCCTACTTTAGCATTTCTCAATGAATCAGAATGACAGCCCGGAGCGTAAAACATTTTAAACTGTCATCCGATGACAAGAAGAGAAAAGCAGGGTGAATTTATTAGGAAGCGAGGTTACTTTATCATAACTGATGATTGTCTTCTTGGAGGAGTTGGGTGCTGTAATTTAAACCTCCAGGTGCAGGAACGTTATCAATACAGAACATTTTCCAAAAGTTCAAGTTCCATGTCATTGTGTTTTAGCAAACATATTAGCGTCCGCATTAACTCATCAGTATTTATCAACTGTCTGGCCTTTTCTGACGACCAACAGTTGACCAGAGCAGGAGTTTAATATAAGGCTTTGATAATGTATCATTTGGAAAACTGAACATGTCGCGTCCACTCACATCAATTCTGGCCTCCAGCTCATGCAGAGGGATCCTGCGACTGTAGCACAGCATCTGTCTGCCGATGTCCTCGCAGATAGGGGTGGATCCTGGCCAAAGCAAACAGGCCGGCGTCAGTAAAAAAAAGCACTACCTCACGAGCGCGGTCTGATGTCACGCAGACTTACCATCCAGATGCAGGAGCATGTTGGTCTTGAGCAGATTTTTGGCCCGTACCACCTCACTCTCTGTCACACTGGTGCAAAGAGACATCCTGTCCGGAAGCAAACGTGTATGGTTTAAACCGTATATTTCTACAGTACATCTGACATGTCCTCCGTGTGAATGAGAGTACTCACCATTCCATCTGAGTGAAGTGCATCATGTCTTTGATGGTGCTGGGCTCACACACCATGTACAGCCCCCACAGGCCTGTGTCTGTGTAGCAGGTGTTGAAGGACTGGAAGCTGTGGCACAGGTTCCCCTGACAGGCCATCTGAGCCAGTTTACTGGACAGGTTCTGGTTCACCAAGGATACAGGACTGGTTACAAGATGGAAGCATGACCTGTGCTGCGTGTTGCACTTCATTAGCACACACACAGACTGTTTCTGTCTGTTAACAAACGCACTGTTATTAGTTTTCTCTTTGCTTTTTTTGAATGGGAAAGAGAAGGATTAGTCCGTGTGGCAGGGTTCACAGTGAAGCATGACAGAAACCAAACAGCAGGATTGTGAAATAGTTTATGAGCCAAACCAGAAGAAACCAACTTGACAGGGATTCCTCATCATAATACAGACAGGATATAGGTCAAAGTGATTTGAGAAAATGATTGTGATTAAAAGATAAAACTGTTGAAAACTGTGATTTCATGATGTCAAAACAATTAAACCTTCTTTCTGGTTTAACAAATGGTCAACACATTTTTCTCACAAACTCATTGTCAACACAAAATGAAATTATGATCACTAAAAGCAAACCTTACATGTCAAGATCAGAAAGAAAAGCCATGTCTTTTCTGTAATAAATACAGAAACGTACAGTCAGTTAAACTGGCAACTTACATGTTTGACCAAATGTTCTTTAACGCAAGGCTGGCAATTTTTAATAACGTGGTCTTTGTATTCTAATACAAGAAAGTTTTACATCTGAAAACAAAAGCCTGACATCCTGAGACATTTGCACAGGTCAATAAATTTAACAAGAAAATGCAAAAGAAAAAAAAAGCCAAATAAAGTAGTGCAGAGCAGCTGGATTGATTAAGCGTGACATCACTTTATAAGAAAATTGGAGTGGAGTCACTTTGCTCCGCTCAACTTGACTTTGAGGTTTCACCAGTACTCACCACGCCACCAAACGAGCGGTCCCAGTTTCCAATAAGCGTGTTTGCCACCATGAGTGGGATGGTGTCCGGGTGCGACCATCCAACTGCCTCCACTGCGATGGCGATATGAGCCAGAGGCATCTTGTCGTCACGCACACGGATCTGAAGCGACAGCAGAACATATTCACTGGCATTTTTCCTCCTGTTTTAAGATACATTTTCTTTGATGTAAACAGTTTTCTATTAAGGTTCTTTTTTTGTATTTTGATTTGTGACAATGATCAACATTACATTTTATTAACAATTTCAGATCCACAGATGGGAGCAACCCTGCGGCTTCATTTTCTGTCATCTCTGCAATAGTGCTGTCTGATAAAGGCATAATATGCCCCCCCCCAATAATAATAAGGATGATTTACATGATTTACAAAATTAAGTATGTAAAAAAACAAACAAGGGAACTAAAACACAATAACAATAAGAGATAGCTTAAGACTTTCTTACCTCGCTTCCTGTGAAGTGGCACGGAGGAAGTGCCGGGGCTTCACCTTGATATCTGCCAGGAAGTTTTCCAAAATGATACTTGGCCAAGTCGATAAGCTCATCATGTGAAACTCCTGATATAAATAAATACCACATCACAGAATGTCAGATGTCAGAACAACCTCAAAGTCATATTTGACTGGTGTGAATTCATAAAAAAGCAGTAACGTCCGCTTACTTCAATCAGTCTATTAAAAAAGAAAATTGCCCAAAGACCAAGGTTTCTGTCTTCTTCATTAACCTAATTCTTACTGTTAAACATGTCAACCTACATAACCCAAACAAGTGAGGAGACAAACGGCTCTGACCTCCGGCAGCAGCCAGCACTATTCTGGGGCCTTTGTAGTGAGTAGTGATGTACTCCACCAGGTCTCCTCTGTTGATCGTCCTACAATGAAATACAACGTACTTACAGCCGGAGGGTAAGGTGTACAAACAAGGCAACATTTCTAAAGCAAGTCTGATACAGCAGAGCCATGTGCGACCAGTAAATCAACCACATTGTGATCAGGTGTTTTCTAGACACCTATCCGTTTGTGTCACCAACACGTGTCCTGTTGACCAAAGCATTTAAAATGAATGTTTGGCCTCACTTGATGTTTTCGGTGGGGCCCAGGATGGTCCGGCCCAGGGCCGTGGACTGGTACGCTGTGGCATGCAGGTAATCAAAGACCACTTCCTGCAGATTGGTCTCTACTTCCTGCATCTCTCTGAGGATCACCCCTCGCTCCCTCTCGATCTCTGCCTCACCCAGCGTGCTGTTCTGAATGATGTCAGCCAGGATCTCCACAGCTTGGGAGAAAGAAACGGTGAGAATTTTATTTTGTTAACTGGAGCTACTCTTTTATGTAATTCAAACATCAGTCTGATATTCTGTGCGTTATTTCAATGTGTTATTTTCTGATGTGCTATAATTTACTTTTATTTACTTCTGCTTTACCAGCAGACAAAGATATCTTGCAGACATCTTCTGTACTGACGGTATAACATTTCTTGTGGCTGCATTGCAATCTGGTCATTTTAGGGAACTCTAAGTACAAATCGGTCTCTCGGCCTCATCTGTTTTTGATTGTTCAGTATATTATTGCACATTATGGTTGGGAACTGAATCCAAAAGGTCAATCTGAATCATGGTTCTGCTTATTGGTTCCTAAACAAGATAACCCTTTATTATTGCAAACAAAGGCTACATATCTGCAAGGATGTGGCATGCATCAACACACAACAGCGTGATTTGTTTAGAGCATGCATGGCTAAGGCATCACCACAGTGGTGAAAGATGGACCTCGGTAAATGCTCTAAAGTGTGGCTTCACTTTATTAAAGAAAACAACAAGGCTAAGTGTAATGCATGTGGGAAGCTAATTAACTATAAGTCAGGGTGCACATTGAATTTGACCGCACATTTAAGACAAATGGTGTCGATCTGAAAGAACGTTCAGCGTTCTCCTAGCATGAGTGTGTCACCTTCAGCGGAGCCACGGATACTGATCTGCGACACAAAGTTCTCTTTGGCCGTAAAAGCGAAAGACGACCAAAGAGAAAACAGAGGAGTGTCGAACGCTACGGCATCTACAAGAAAATATATGTACTGACTGTGGATCATAAGTTTTTATTGTATGTATTTAGTTTGTGAATGTTCTTTTAAAAATACTTTAAAGTTGCTTATTTTAATGAAACAAAAGCCAAAGTAAATGTTTAAAAAAAAAAAGATTTTTGTTATCTAAACTTCTTACCTCTTTTTTTTTTAGCCATACTGGAATTGAAATGGATAACTGATACGCAGATTTGAAAATCGATCTAATACAAACAATACCTTATTGAAAATCTGTACACGGTGACTTCAGAAAGAAGCTCTTACGCTGATTACGTCATCTGATATGCAATGCTCTGCAAAGCAGTCAAATGTATCCTCCTTTCTTTATCACCAACTTCATCATCCTTATGGTCCTGGCTACATACCAGTGTGGCCTTAACCTCACTGCAACATTCAGCTCCTCTGCCCTGCTGTACTGTACCTCGTGGAAGATCTTTAGAGAAAGCTTTGGCGTAA
Organism: Lepomis macrochirus; assembly: GCA_024633595.2. Taxonomy (NCBI): domain Eukaryota; kingdom Metazoa; phylum Chordata; class Actinopteri; order Centrarchiformes; family Centrarchidae; genus Lepomis; species Lepomis macrochirus. Next base: position 4,134,099 of record JALXJV020000024.1, read on the forward strand.
TAAACAGTTTGCTCTCGGGACGTGTAGGCGTTCAGGTGAGCCCCCATGTTCTCAATCTCTAACTCCAGATCCAGCTGGGAACGCTTCCTGGTGCCCTGTCTCACACACACACACACACACACAGATGAAAAACCCTGTTTTGAATTACTGAAGACAAGACATATAGCTTATTATTTATTTTTCAGTCATGAATATTACACAATATTTTTTTTGCATTATGTCCCCCTCAAGAATTCCACTGTTGTCTATTTACCTAGCTTGCCTACAGTAAACCGTCTTTATATTTGTTGCATATGTTCAAATAAGAACTATTGCAATATACACCACTTACTCCAGCTAGCACATGTATGGTACAAAAACAATGCTGCACTATCACCTTACCTTAAATGCCATGTGTTCCAGGAAATGTGCTGTGCCATTGTTTCTCTCATTCTCATAGCGACTCCCTGCATCTATCCAGAGGCCCACCTGTGAGCAATGAACATTCATAGATTAATATTCACTCACAGTCTCTGCAGCTACTTGTACCACAACTTTTGTGCTGACGGAGCAAAACTCTTTGTTGGGCATTGGGATGGACCCTTGATATTTGCTCTCTCCATATGGAAATGATCTCAACGCACATCCCCACCTCTGTAGATCCATGCCTTGCAGCTTCCTCTGAGACAAAGCTGCTGACCTCCTTTCTATTTTTACTGGTTGAACTTTTAACTTACTGTGCAAGTGGTGAGCCCGGAGTCCTCAGACGACACCCGGAGTCCGTTTTCTAAAGTGGTCACCTTGGTTTCAGGAACATTTAGAACCACCTGCTGAGCAGCTTGAGTAGCCAAGAGTCTGCGTGGCCCAGGTGTGAGCTGTATGAGGAGGACGGACATGAAACAACAGCCAGTCATGATGACACTACAAACTTAACACAGTGACGTCAACCGTTACCAGTTACCTGTCAGTGATAATTAATTTATCTTTATAGTTAATTGTTTTATCGCATCACACAGGCCAAATGCAGAATGCTTATTTAAGAATTTAGCTTGAAATACCGCAGCTAACTATTAGCTAACTTTGACGTTAACTGTTAGCAAACATTGAGCCTGACAGGCCATGCCGTCAGGTTTGCCTCCGTTAGACTTTACACTGATAACTGTCGAGGAGCTGTTACACCAAAGCATGACTGTAAACGCATATTTCTTACCCTGCTTAAAGAATTTGTTTTCAGTAAATGTCTTTGTAGGAGATATCTCCCGGCAGATGTTAAGCGCTGCATGGACGCCGCCATATTGTTTGTCTGTCACAATACGCAATGGCCATTTTCATTGACGCAATCAGTATGCAACATCCGCCGGGGATGACGATGTGATTTTATTAAAAGAATAAAAACCAGAATACTTTTTTGAGACTATGAAAAAAGTATAATAGATCAAATTTAGTCGCATAAAAGTCATAATATAAATTAGTATATATTATTCAGCGCACTTGCCTCATTTCCTGTGTATGTCTGTGTATGTTCCTAAAAACACTGCAATACAATATGTTTCCATTAATGATCAATGATGTCAGCATTCAAATATGACGATATAAAAAAAGCCTTTACAGTCTACTAACACTGCGATATTGAGTACGCCTTTTTTTCCTCGGTCACGTTTATTTTGAAAGCGTGTGACAGTTGGAAGGCGGAAGTGTGGCTTTAGCCTAGCGCGAATTTTCTTCAGAGGGTCTCAAGTTTGCCTTTTGATTGCCAACCTCTTCATCGCATTACACAGTGAGTGGCAGAGCCAAGCAAGGCTACAATACAGTTTCACGCAGAACAGAGTCAGTTGAGGATTCAGGTATTTGAAAGCATTTGTCTTTTTACGCAGGGTTGTTTGATCCTCCGCCCGGTTTCATATTATAGCGTTAAGTTCTGCCGCTATTATTGCTGTCGGGTTAAGTTAGCGTTGACGTAGCTAATAGTGGCCTTAAGTTTAGCTGATGCATTGAAACAGCAGTCAACAGCCATTGTCTTTGGTGTGGCTTCCAGACAAGAAATGGCGGATAGCGGAGATCTAATGGATGGTGATCTGGAAGATGGAGAGATCTCCAGCTCCAGCTCGGAGACTGAGATGGGAACCGTAGCAGCAGCAGCAGCTCGACCCCAGGCTCCTCCAGCTTTTAGCGGCCAGTCCTTCCATAACAGAGCCGCTGCACAGCCCCCTACCGCCGCCTACCGCAACGCTGGTAGGACCGTGGAGTCCAGCGACAGTGACCCGGACTCGTCGGACGAGGAGGCGGCTGTTTGGCGCCGTAAGCGCCAAAAAGTGATCAACGCTCCCCAGCCGCCTGCCTGCGCTACACGGGCAGGGCCGACCCGCATGTCCGCCCCCGGCGCGCCGGGAGGCCGCAAGGTGAACAACATTTGGGGCTCTGTGGTCCAGGAGCAGTGCCAGGACGCCATAGCTGCAGAGCTGGGCATATTTGGCATGGAAGGTGAAGTCAGCATGTCCAGCAGAAATGTGGAGACCTATAACTTTGTCCTGGCCCGTAAGATAATGGAGAAGGAGAGGGAGCTGGAGAAGCAGTCAAAGGGCGAAGGAGAAGTGAGCATGCTGGACGACCAGCTGGAGGAGTACATGAGGGGCAGGGACTCGGAGCAGAGAGCAGGAGGTGATGCAAAGAGGAAGAGGTCAGCTAAAGAGAGACTTGGCCCTAGGGCTGAGATGGACATCAAGGGCCGGTATGAGATCACAGAAGAAGACCCAGAGGAGAAGGTAGCGGATGAGATAGCATACAGGCTGCAAGAGCCTAAAAAAGACCTTATAGAGCGCGTTGTTCAAGCCATTGGGAGGAAAAAGGCCATAGAACTGCTCGGAGAGACTGCCACACTGGAGGAAGCCGGCGGTGTGTACACTATGGACGGCAGCAGGCGACGGACGCCCGGTGGGGTGTACCTCAACCTGCTGAAGAACACTCCGAGCATCACCAAGGCCCAGATCCGGCAGGTGTTCTTCGAGGAGCATCACAAAGAGTACAAGAGCAAGAAGGCCGCCCAGAAGAGGAGGCGACACATGGTGGCCAAGAAGATGAAGCAGGCCATCGGCACTCTGAACCTGCAGGAGCACGACGACGTCTCCAGGGAGACGTTCGCCAGTGATACCAATGAGGCCTTGGAGTCACTGGAGGAGGCTCCGGAAGAAGAAGAAGAAGAAGAGGAGGGTCAGGAGGAATCTGCTGTGGGCATTGAGGAGACACCGGTGGTCTACAACTCCGCTGACCTGGAGGTCTTCTAAGAGATGCGCGCTGTGCTGACATTTTAGATTCAAATTAAAACGAAACACTTAAAGCACTGTAGAAGTAGACTCCTGTCTCTACTGAGTGCAAAATCACACCTGAGTGTTCTTTTTTTCTCCTTTTTTCTTTTTTTTTTTTTGACCTTAGCAATAAAAGGAGCACTTATGTTAACAAAAATGTGGGTTTTGTTTGGCACAGCATGGATTTGTAGGTTTCAGCACATGTAAACACAGACTTAACTGCAAGTTAGCTTGATTTGTGCTACAAATGTTTCTCAAATTTAAAAGTGTGAATTAAGTTTTTTGCAGCGTACTGGTGTAAAAGTGAACACTCATTGATTTTCGTTCTGAGATAAAGAGGTCTTGATTTATTAAATGCATCTGTATGATGGTATCTGGAATATAAATAAAAGTGACTCAGGTAAAATGACTTAATTATGCAGTTGGCTTTTAACTGGGCTTTTCCAATACTACTAACATGTAAGGCTAATTGTATGCATTCAAAAAAAGATTCAGTCCTTGATATCCAGGTATTTTCAGCAGGCCAGGATGGTTGGGCTGATTATCACAGAGAATCAGACTTGTTTTGTTAATTAGAACAGCCAGAAAAGCAGAAAATTTCAAAACAGGTACAGTAGTTTGGACAGCTGTTGTAGTACAGATGTTTGTCCACTACATGGCAGACGCACACTATTTCCCACAAGGACAAAATGCCCTTTATGTATGTGTGTGTGTGTATGTGTGTCTGTGTGTGTGTGTGTATGTATGTTATGTATAGATATGTACTGTATGTATCCCTAGAGAGAGAGAGAGAGTAAAATACAGGTTTCATCCCATCATACATCATGATACATTACAAAAAGTAGTTGAATAATATATTAGAAAAATACTGTAACAGACCAAGCATGTGATGAAAGGTTATATATTTATATACAAAAGTTTAATGTAATACAAAAAAAATCCAAATAAGAAAGACAAAAAATAAACTTAAATAAGAAATACAAAAAGAGTAGTTAAAATGCATGCACAGATGGGTTAATGGAATAAAGTGCCTATAGACGGCAGCACATGCAGTTATATTGCATTTGAAAAGAGAATGCTATCCATTTTGACTGATCTTAAAATAGGTAGCAGCACGACACAACATCAGTGGCAGCAGATAGTGTTCTGGTGATGCAGGAGATGACAGACGCTGTGTGTCTGTTACGCTGTGTAATCCGCACACCAAATACGCAGGTCCTGTGAAGACTGTTGAGTGCGTAATTGTGTAACTGGGACATGTAGTCTGGAAAGAGAAGTTACAGTTGAATTTATTAAATTTTTCAGTGCGGTGAGCACCAGAAATAACATTCCATCCAACGTCATTGCAATAGAGTATTTGCAAAAATGGATAAATCAAACAAACAAACAAAAAAAACACGTTATAATGATTACATGAACGTTATACAGTGATACTGCCTAAGGTAAGTAACGATTTATATATTTAAATCAACCCTTCTATAGATATCATGCTTATTTTGAATTGATCCTCATCCTCAGCTCGCGCCTGTGTTTATTAAATCTATCAATTCCTAATGGAGGTTTTGGACCAGAGTCACACTGATCGGCACACACTAATAATTCCATCTTTTTAAATGGATTTATTCTTGTATTTACCAGACACAACAAGTGGGTGGCAGCCAAGGTCTGATTATGGTGATGGTGAGAGGATGAACTGTGGCTGAGGGATGGAAATATGGGATGAATGTTTTGTCCTTGAGGACATTCTGAAACATATGTCCAGGGTTAAGTGTTTCATTTGCTCTGAACCAACTAAAAACTACCGTGGGCTCTGGCTGGAATTAAATAATTGGAAGGGTACCTATTGAAAATTGTCTCTATCTTACCCATGTGTGGGAAACTATATGGTTCATCATCATCAAACATTGTAGGAAATTATTAGGAATTTATTTACCGGTAAGATAAATTGTTTCGGAATTAAACAGTCTTAAAGTCGCTGCTGTTCTTTAAAGTTGCATCAACTGATTTTTGGCCACTTGTGGGCGAAAGAACAAACTGTAAACACATGAACTTCTACAGTTCTTAAAGCTTATGTGTTACCCAACAGTCGCCTCTTTACAGAATACATTGAGCAACATTATAAAAAAAGAATTAGCTAAAACCGGGGAACTGCAGAGACAGGTGTTCCGTCACTACAAGGCACACCTTCTTTACCCATACTTAAGAAATCCTTTGCCAACAAAAAACATATTGATTAGTGCAGCTTTAATGTCCCATGTACAGTTTACCATCCATTCTTACTTGAACCGACCTCAGTAAATAAAATGCTCCCCCGCTAAAGCAGCTGTATCTAAATCAAAGTAAAAGTATACAGTCGCCCCACACAGCTCCGGGGGAGAACGAAAGCCTTTAATGGTGGCGGTGGATTTGTCAGCTGAAGCGCCTTGGAAATGATCATTATCTCTGCTCATGGCTGCCACATGAAAGGCCCAGCGCTGTGGCAGAAACACGTTTGATAATCCCACCACTTATGGCTGTTTTCGTATTTGCTGGCGGATATGTCTTCTCTGATAAGCCGTCAGCGTGTACATCATGATTCCATGGAGCAATTAGGCAAGCTTATTAAGGTTAGCACAAGGTGCGGGGATCGGTTTCCATGCAATTGAGTTTTACTGTCACTTCATCCGCTCATGTGCAGGGTTTATTGCATTCGACTAACGCTGAAGAAGACGGGAGTTCCCTGCTCATGTGAGAGGGCAAACAGACATGTGTTGTTTGCTTTAATGGTAAAGGCGATCAAAGCAGGATTATCAAAGAAATGTGTGAGTTGCAGGAGGTGACGGATGTTCTGCCTTGTCTTATTCATGTGGAATTGTTGCATGCAGTCTCTGGTCTCAGGACCTCTGTATCTGTCACCTGGCAACGAACTTGTTGCCTGGATACAACACGCTTTTTCTTATTTCCATTGGATCAAACAGGACCAGGGTTGAAAGACTTGTATCTTTGGACAGGGGCTGAGGTGCTGCATGATGTCAGCATTTAGAAAGGTTGTCAACAAGTATTGCTCCAGAAAAGAAAAGGAAATGTTTTTTTTTTTCCTGTGTGTGCAGATTAGCATTATTTTGACAGACACCACATCTCTTTGAGCATCCACTGTTTGAGATCTGTCCACAGTCATCGAGCTGTGTCATGGATGAACGGCTCACCGCCTGGTATGTCACAAATCGGGAAATCTAAGGAAGCTGTTCAAATACTATTTTCTTCCTCTAATGATCACACAAGCAGAAGTAAAATGCAATCTAAGTTTATCGGCGCACCCCTGCTGACCCATCAGCTCTAATCTCGGAGACGCTGACAGAGAGGCAAGAATGCCACCATTGCAATTAGATCCACGCTCCGGAAAAGAGAGGTTGCAGCCTTCAGTGTGTCTTTCCTCTCACAGTAATGTGTTTTCTCAGCTACTGCAAGTGGCGAGGAGAACGGCAGTAAAGGTGAGTTAGATAACATCATCAGAGGACTATTGAGAACGGGCGGTGACTCATCACTTTCACCCAAACAAAGGTGACCCAGTTGGGAGGAGAAAAGAGACGATGGATCACCTTTGGAAAGTATGTCAACACTGGGGATGATTTCACTTTATTCCAAAGACGTCGCCATGCCCCTCTTATTGCTATTGATGAACATTTTGCACACAGCTTATGCACACCTCGACTTCATATCAAGGTCTTCCAATTGCAATGTTAGCTCAAGTGCTGGTTGTTGGTGCTTCCCAATGTAAATGGTGACAGAGACCACAGGAAGCAGAATGCAATAGTACCTGCGTCTTTAAGCCCTGACCCAAGTTATCCCAACTGGTAATACCATTAGGAGGGGGTTCCAAACGCTGGTTCCATTTTGGATCCAGTGGAGAAGATAGAACACACAGTAGTACAATGCAAGTTCCACATGTAAAATAACAGCAACAACAATGTTAACAAAACTATCAACAAAAGTAGCAGTAGTGTTAATAAGCAATAATCATTAGTTATAATGGGACTAATAATAATAATTTGAGAACTGTGGAGCAGGAACAGTAGTTGGCTCCAGACTCCAGACGCCACAGCTCCAGAGTCAGAAACACCTGCAGAAAGCAACAGTGGGAGAGAAGAGAAAGCATAAAACTATGGGACAGGGAAGAAGTTGAGAGAGGAGAGGAAGAGAGAGGAGCTCAGTGCATCATGGGAAGTATCCCGGCAGTCTAGGCCTATAGGCCAGCCCTAACTATGAGCTTTATCAGTGTTAAGCCTACTATTAAATTTGGAGATGGTGTCTGCCTCCTGAACCCAAACAGGAACCTGGTTCCACAGGAGAGGAGCCTGATAGCTGAACGCTCTGGCTCCCATTCTACTTTTGGAGACTCTAGGAACCACAAGTAACCCTGCACTCTGGGAGCGCAGTGCTCTGGTGGGGTAGTAAGGTACTATCAGCTATTTAAGATGAGATGGTGCCTGACCATTGAGGGATTTTGGAGGTGAGCAGAAGGATTTTAAATGCTATGCTGGATTTTACAGGGAGCCAGTGGAGAGAAGCTAAAACAGGAGATTTATGATGTCTTTTCCTGGTTCTTGTCAGCATGGTTTGAAAGCATGTCATATTTACTAGTTCTGTTCGAGCACAAACTCACACATGTTTAGGAGGCACTTCATTCATGAACTCAAATCTCAGACAAGTGGTTTGATCTCAAACTAGTTAGCCGTTATCTTCTGGGGCCCTGAAATATCTAGATAAAATGACTGCACTTTATTGGTTGAGATATTTCCGCTTAGTGTTGGACCAGAGATGGGGACTCGAGTCCGACTTAGGTCGCACATGATTGTTAATCATGTAACGTTACAGTTTTATTTAGTTAACGTTACACTGGGTTTGAGAGTTTGGAGGGGGGTGTTGACTTACAATAGTCTTTAAGCTGTCATTAGTTGTAGACACAGTGGGCATTAGGTTACATGGTTGTGCTCTGTGAAAAACAGGTTACAGGTTTATTTCTGATCATGTAACGTCACAGTCACACTGGTTTGAGAGTCTGGTGGATGTGTTGACTTACAGAAGTTAATGAGCTGTCATTGATTGAATTGCACATTACATGGTTGTGCTCTGTGAAAAACATGTTACAGGGGTGGTGATGGAGCAGTGGATAAGAAGCATGCCTTTGGTGTGAGAGACATGGGTTCAAGTCCACTGTGACAACCCGTTGTCTCCCTGAGCAAGACACTTAACCCCTAGTTGCTCCAGAGGCGTGCGTCCTCTGACATACATAATTGTAAGTTGCTTTGGATAAAAGCGTCAGCTAAATGATTATGATTATTATTATTGTTGATCATGTAACGTTACAGTTTTATTTAGTTAACGTTACACTGGGTTTGAGAGTTTGCGGTTGGTTTTGACTTACAGTATTTATTAAGCTGTCATTAATTGCATTGCACATTACATGGTTGTGCTCTGTAAATGAAAAACAGGTTACAGTTACAGAATCCCTTATAGCTATGCAGTTTTATAAGCAACCTGGATTGAACGCAGCAGGTTATACAACATTTATCATAACCAAGAGAGACTTAAGACTTGACTCGGACTCTTGCTCAGAGACTTGTGAGCATCTCTGTGTTGGACTGACAAACAAACCTTTGTGCCATTGCACGTCCTTATAGATGCAAGACACAACACTCTTTTTAAAAAATATTCCTATTAAGCATTGTAGTGATCCAGCAGCCCAAAGGATGTGACAATCTAACGAAGCATGAAATTGATCATAGGGCCAGAAATAAGCAGAAGAGAAAAAATATTAATGTAAAACTGACAGCTTCCTTTCTGACAACAACAGCACCCTAATACATGAACTGAAATAATGATAGATCCTTCAAAAAAAGTAATGTATATTGCATTCTTCTTTTCAAACTTGAAATAATGCAGTTTGTTGGTTTGGCAGAGTTGTGTTGCATAGGAAAAAAATAACGGCTATCAGTAAAACAAAAGAGTACAAAACTATAAAAATGTCAGCGTACAATATCGAGCATTTTTTGAGCTACTAATCTTGCAATAGGCGACCTGCAATAATCAATACTTTTCTAATAGCAAATGGGTCTATGACTGTGTAAAGCAATTATGTCCAGAGTCTGACGTTCCCCCCAGTTCTACAGTGTGTTTAAACAAAACAGAAACATTTTTCCCAGCACTTTGACCTCACATGACCCTCAGTACTGCTCTCATTGCTGGTTACCTGTTGAATTATAAATAATTCTCCAGTGGAAGTTGTTTTGACAACATCTTATTATAAACATGACAAATATGAGTTTGCTGTGTGTTATGGCCCTTGCCGTTAGCTGGGTATCTATTGTGTATGTAAAGTAATACATTTACTTTTGATAGAGCTTTACAGCCTCTTGGTCTGCCTCGCTGTGGATTAGACTGCCAGCTCCATCTCTGCCTCCGATCAGGCCCGTCCTCCTCCTCTCGTCCATCCCAAGCCTAGTCCGCCAATCCAGAGTCCGTTTTCTCCAGGCACGGAAATAATATGAGTTGTATGGAACAGACAGCCGCTGCAGTGATTTAACCTAAAGTAAGATTTAACCTTAAGTTTGTGTTTAATCATTAGACATTATCTGCAGCCATTTTCCTTGCCTCAGTTGACTTGTTGTAACCTTTTGTTTCTGTTTTCAAGTTTTATATTTATTCATTTAGCATGTCTCTGGAGAAATTAGGGGTTAAGTGTCTTGCTCAGGGACACATTGGTGGAGGGTGAGAGTTGACCGGTCTCTCACGGCACGTCTTATCCACTGCCCCATCACCACCCCGTCAGCTTTATGTTGCTTCCCTTACTCTTAGACCTCTCTGGGTCCTAACAGTATGTCTTGTTGTATTTTGGACAGTGATATGATAATGAGTGAGTTTTTTTTTTTTTCTCACAGAAATGAGAAACAGCTTTTGTGGCTGGTTGCTTAGGTACAGCTGAAGCCAGCCTTCATTTAGTCTCTATTTTTTTGTCCTTGCTTTTCTTAGCTGTAAGCTTAACATCAAGTAGCCAGAGTGAACATTTAATTAAAGATGAGAAGAACCTAATGGGTTTGATGTACATTGCGTCTGCAGTTGGCCATGGAGCAGGGGGATGTGTTTTGGTTGATGTTGATTGAGCAGGAAAGAGTGAGTCTTTGTGTAGTGTAAGCATGAAGCAGAGGTTCAAAGGTGAAGTGATGGTTTCAATCTGAAAAAGTTAAATTGTGAGTGGGCTCTTTGTCCAATCTAGCTCCAATGCCACTGGCTTCCTTTCATACAGCCCTTGAAGAACTATAACTGGCATCTTTTGAATCGTTCCCTTTTCAGTGATGTTCCTCATGTCTTGGCGTGGGTTGCCTTTTTTAGTCGTGGCAACGCAGCCAAGTATGCCAGCACTATTTATGACTATTTCCTTACAAAGCTTCAAGAGTGTGTGACGTAACTCCAAACAAAAGCTCGCTCTTATTATTCAGACACTTCTGAAGTGACGTGGGACGAGTTTCATTCGAGTTTCATGAAAAAAAAAATCTCTTAAAATATGACACACCAAATGTGAGTGGGTGGTTTTTGGTATGTGTAGCTTAGTGGGTAGAGTAAGGCACTAACACTGCCAAGGTTAGAAGTTTGATTCCCGCTAGTGCTACCTACTGGCTAGTTTTCAGACTTAGTTAAGAGAAAACATGGCAGCAAGGGTCTCAGATATATATAATCTTTATTTCCCACAGGGAAAATGGAGGTTTAGATGAAAAATTTCATTTTCATCTGATTTCATTAACCTTTACATTTCTGAAGATACTTTTTCAAGCCTGGAGTTTACAGCTTGGCCAATCTTTGTTACTTCCTGGACCCAAGAAAATCAAGGTTTAATCCTTTCATGAAATTGTACTTTTGACGGTCTGCATTTTTTCAGCAATAGGTTTTCAGTCTATTGACATTATTAATTGTATATTTATTAGATTCCCTCCTAAAGTAAACCCATGTATAACGGCTTATCCTTAGAGGTGCGCGGAGACCCTGGACAGGTTGTCAGTCACAGGGCTGAACAGAAAGACAGACAACCATTCACGTTCACACCTGTTAGACCTCAATTTAAAATAACCGGGGGAGGACATGCAAACTCCACAGAGAAAGGTCAGAACCCGGAACTCTTTTGCCGTGAGGCGACAGCGCTAACCACTGCCTCCGAAGCAGATCATTTAAAATTTTTGGTAAATAATGGCAGAAGGAGTAGCAGAGTTCAGCATCTCTTGATGCTACCATGTTTGGCCTGTAAACATGGCAACCATCATTGCTGTCAGTCTGCACAGCAGGCAATGGAGGAGTCACTCTGCTTAGGAGTCTGTGGAGGCAGTGATGAGAGGAAGTCAAGGGCAACGCCTTTTAGCATCAGGGTCCAAGCCGATTTCACTCCCAAATGTTGGCCAGACAGTGTGTTGCGATCTTTGGTGTTAATAAGAATAATAATTCTTCACTTTGAGGAATGCCAAAACTAAACAGTACTCTACTCAGTAAACTAAAATCATCTTCTTAATGATGATGTGACACTAGATTTCAGCGTTCAGCTACTTGTGGTTCTCTAGCGGTTACATTTGGTTGTTGTGAGAAAATAACTTAAATATAGAGAATAGAAAAAAACATACAAACTCACAGCTCAGAAAAATATAAATCCTGTACAGCGGTGTAATGTAAACACAATAACCCTGAAATGAATACTACCTATGTTAGTTTTACAATTAAACAATACATTTTCATGTATTTATATTTATTCATTTAGCTGATGCTTTTATCTAAAGAGACTTACAATTGCTATGTATGTCAGAGGTTGCACACCTCTGGAGCCACTAGGGTTAAGTGTTTTGTTCAGGGACACCCGGGTCTCTCACACCAAAGGGATGTGGCATCCACTGCGCCACTGAGGCATTGGTTCAACTCTAGAATCGTTTTTTAAAGTTGCATTTTGTGCTGGTGTTGGATTACACTGAAAGGGGCTTCTAAAATTTTCTCCACTACCAATAACATAACAAGGATACAAATATTACAGCTAACACCTCAGATTTCCACTCACACCTGCTGCTGGCTGTTTGCTTTTGTATGCTCTTATACTATGTGTTTTGAAGAGGTGGTGGTGGTGGTGGTGGGGCGTGTCAATGGGTACGAATACATGAGTGAGCATCTTAGTTATCTAAAGACCACTCAACACAGGATCGCTTCTCTGTGAAAGACGAGCCACACGGATGTGACAGTGCAGGACAGACATGTCAGAGAATGAGAAAGCCTTGTCAAGTACATAGAGTGACAGATTGCCCAAAGAACACCATTAACTGTCCAATTCAGAGCCGAATGAGGGGTCATTTGCATACAAATCGTGTGCCTAGGAGAATCAATGATGGATGAGCACACCAATATAGACTCCATGACTGTTTCTACTTTTTTTCAGCTGAAGGATAAGTCCAGAGGAAATGGTAGACTGATACAAAGAAAATATTTGAGTGGTAATATTGGAGTTAAAATTCAGCACAATCAAAAATGAATACATTCATTGAAAAATGCTCAATAAATAATTAAACATCCTATTAAATGCACCAAAAATACATTTAACTAATAGATGTAGGGGATAATTGAATTATACAATGAGACATAAAATGATATATCTCTTTTAATTTGTGACTTTTTGTTTCTCAGAAGGTATTTTTTAAAATTTACATTTATGCATGTCTGCTTTATTATGCAAATGAGGTGGGTTGTGTCTCAAGGGGGTGAACTTCTTGCCTATTGATCGATCAGTCAGACGGCAACAAGCCTTGCTCCCACATTCACAACAGAGATGGCTTCCTTCAGTGAGGAGATCAGTGTTTCGCAACAACACTATTTATTTATGGAGAATTTTTAAAAATTTCTGTATTAATTTTTGATTGTGGCAGACTCGATCCTCCATAGTACGGATTGTGTGAAATGGACAGATGGATTGTGTGACCCAGAGCCCTTTAGAGAGAGAGTCGCGTCAGCGGGGGGTCCAAAATGCTTGATCATCACGTGCTTCATGGAAACCGCTGATAGCTCCCGGAAGTCCTAGGCAGACAATTTAAAATGATCGAGAGAAACGGCAAAAGAGCGTATTTTGGTCATTTATAATATAAATGCGTTGATTTAAAATATTTGTGCAGCACACTAACATGCGTGTGTAGTTAGATTTGTATTTTAAAAAAAGAAGGATATACAGGATATGTTTGATAGTAATAGCTGCAATCACCTATCTTGTTGGCATTTTTTGGGCTTACCTTACAATGAAAACACAATGAAAACACGTTTCAAATTCAGATCAGATTTAACTTTCTAACACTCCTTTTAGTAATCCCATTCTAACAGGGTTAATTGATATGACTAATGTGATCTTTATCAGATAGAACAGGAAGGTGACTATCAAGGATTGTCATGTAGGCTATTCATTTAATGAATGTCTAATAAACTAAAAAAATCAGCATGTTAAGTGGTTTGTGCCTGTGTACTGTCTTACAATAGTTTACAGCACTGTTTATTGCGCTGTGTGGGGATGCTGCTGCAGTCGGTCTAAAAAAGGAGTACGAATGTTTGGTATACCAATTGACATGGAGAGGAGGAAAAAATGGCTGACTCAGGTCGACAGGAGCGACCTTACAATCCCTTGGTTGTAGATGACGTTTCAGAAGAAGTCCAGTTTCCCTAAATTCAACCTTTCTTGTAGACGTCTACAGGTTTGAATGAGAAAGTTATGGATTGTTAAGTTTTAGAACTTCATTAACAGTTTTTGCTGCTGATCTCGGCATCAGTTACTAGATAGTTTGTTAGTTAGTGAATGTTTTTATTTTCTCAAACTGTTCTCACGCACAGGAACTTTGATGATAATGTGTTAAGAATCTGTATATAGTAATTATGTAATTAGTGCATATCCAGTAAGTATTGAGTGTTCACCAAAATGGTGCATTCAGCCACTATGATATATTAAAGTCCTAGCTGCTGATCGAATAGCTATACTTTTAAAAGGGAGACAAGTATAATAAGTACTAGCTCTTCTTATTTTGAAGTGGTAAAATATTATTTTGAAAAAATATGAAATCAACAGTGCCATGTCTTCTACCTGCATCAGTGTCATTCTTGTTGAGGAAAGAAGGAATATAGAGACTAAGAAGGAAAGAAAGAGGGGATGCAGACACTGAAAGAAGGGAAAGAAAATAATATAACATGAGTCCTTTATAATCGTTTATAATCATGTGTAGTTTTCCATCTCAACATGGTCCACTCAGCCCTCCTAACCTTCAGCATCACTGCTCCTCCAACATGCAGAACCTACTGCTCTAATATAATATATGTTTACTATGAATATTGCTTTTATAATATATTAGTATACTACTTTTAGTGTTAGGGGTAAATCTCTATTTATTTCTCGAAATTGAAACATATTTAACTTTCTATTTAAATTTCCTTTTAAACTGCCCTTTTCAGTCTCTCTTTGGTCCCTTTTACTCCAAAATGGATATTCTACAAGCCCCACTAATATGATTAACTAAAATAAAATCCCCCACCCCCCCAAAAATAACGTTAACTTGATTCAGTTGTGCTAATAATATATAATCTCATTCTTTACCTTTTAAACGTGCGTCCCAAATAGCATTTTCTTCTGCAGCTCCGCTCCGCTGCATTTGCTGCTAACTTACGGGAATTATTTAGATACTCCATGATCCGCCATTGATGTGAAAAACTGGTCCATTGGAGTGAACCGAGATGATGCAACTTCTTCTATTTTTGACTCCATTCCCTCAAAGGTCAGCAATATCAAGATGGTTTGCAATTGGTCACCCATGCAAATTTACCTTTCGGAGTTTAACCAAGGCTTTAATCTCAGAAAGCTCAGCATCAGTTTACTTTATCTCTGGCATTCCATTGCAGTTAATTAAATTTGTTGTTATAAATGATGTTGCTATGTGTGACTGGACCTTCATGCTGCTCCCCACCTTCACTCACGGAGGATTATAACATGTTTTTGCACTATACTACAAGCCCATTTACTATGATCCATGCTTGCCTGCATATCATGCTGGTTTGGTTTTCCAGTGCCTTTGAGAAATTATTTCTCAAATCTCAGAAAGCAGAGAGCTTCTCACAGGCACTTGAACGCATCCACTTGGATGACTTGTGAAATTAATTTGCCCCCTAGACTGCATTACCACAGCTGATCACTGTGACAGATCACTTATCTGAAGCATGATTTCAGATGTCAGCAAGTTGATCTTTACATAAGAATGAAAACAAATAGCTTTATATCAATCTGAAAACTTTAAGGATGTTATAAAAATTGTTTGCCAAATATTGTCTCTATCTATGTGATAAAAGTGCCATCATTTCTTCACAGTATGTTGGGTTGTGTTTAAGTGTGTTGACATATTGTTCTGAAGTCTCCCTCCAGTCTACTGACATCTCTTTTTACAGGTCGCTCTCTGCTAAATGTTTTGGCTTGGTCCTCCAACTGGATGGCAATCTCATTAATCTGCTGGTTGACTTCGCCACCCCTGTCATTCCTCTCTGGCCCTCAAATAATGGGCCTCTATTATGTTAACCAGTGTGAAATCACCCAGACTCACAGAACAGTAGGTTTGCTTGGGTCCCATCATGGCCCTGTGATGCTCTGAACACTGCACATGTCTCACATTTGTGTCCCAGATCAGTGAAAATACAGGTCGCAAGTAACGCACACTGTGAGAGGGCAAAGAAAAGAAAGTTTCTGTGTCTAGAATTGACTTGAATGTGACTTGTTAATATCATTCAATATTTTCTAACGTGCCACAATTAAAAGACCCACAGCTGAGAAAACACTGTTTGCGATTAAAGCCACAGCCAATGAGAAGATCAACATTAATGTTTTTTTTTTCTGTATGTCCTGGCCTGGTTCCAGACATCTCAGTCACTGCCCACATTTGTTTCAGTGATTCAGTGTAGTTGGTGGGGCGGAGCCGTCAACCACTAGCCTACTAGTTGGTGAAGACAAAACAGAACAAACAGATTGAAATGATAAACTGAAAGGAACATTTTATTTTGGTCTGAATATCAGGCTACATGTATCCTAAAGAAATAGAGGGTATGCGTTGATGTCACTTCCTCTTCCGGAACATGCTGGACTAATGGCCCGTGTCCACCAAAGTGTTTTTTTCTGACACCAGCGTCTTTTTTCAATTCATTGCGATGGGAGCGCTGCGTTTTTACGAGCTGGTAAAAACGCCAGCGGCGGTCGCCGAGAGTTGAAATATGTTCAACTTTGTTCAACAACCTTCATACAGAGCAAGGGCCTAAGGTGTCCACCAAAGCGTTTTTTTTTTTGACGCCAGCGTCTTTTTTTCAATACATTCCAATGGGATCGCCACGTTTTTCCAAGCTGGTAAAAACGGCAGGAGCGTGACGAGGCGCTGAGCGTCTTTTCCGCGCTGGGCGCTGAGAGCTTAGCGTTTTTTTTCAGGTCACCGAGAGTTGAAAAATGTTCAACTTTGGGGAAAACGCTGCGCTCATCACTTTCACTTTGTACCCAGCTGTCCAATCACAGTAGAGGAGGGCCGGGACAAATACCACCCCGTTGCAACGGTTACTATCCTGGAACCGGGCTTTATGAGGTGCCCCTAGGGACATTATTCAGAATTACCATGCATATACATGCACTTTTACTCTCACATACACATATGAAACCAAATTCATTCGCATACTATACTGAAACACTCACACACATACAAGTGAAATGCTTTTACAAACACAAGTGAAACGCTCTCATACATACAACTGAAAATATTATGCTCACGCACACTACTGAAACGCTCACACGCACACTACTGAAACGCTCACACGCACACTACTGAAACGCTCACACACATATAAGTGAAATGCTTTTACAAACACAAGTGAAACGCTCTCATACATACAACTGAAAATATGCTCACGCACACTACTGAAACGCTCACACGCACACTACTGAAACGCTCACACGCACACTACTGAAACGCTCACACGCACACTACTGAAACGCTCACACGCACACTACTGAAACGCTCACACACATACAAGTGAAATGATCTCACACACACACACACACACACATCTGAAAAGCATTTCAGTATGTTGTGTAAAAGCATTTCAGTATGTTGTATGAAAGCATTTCAGTTGAAACGGAAGTCATTTCAGTTGAAACGGAAGTCATTTCAGTTAAAACGGAAGGTGGATAAAGTCCCCACTCCAGTCCAGTTGGTGGCGGTAGTGCACCTCTAAGCTGGTTGGAAACGCCAACAAAAACCAAGATAAAGAAGAAATTTAAACGCAAAGAAAAAAAGCGCGGGTGCACAGAACAGCCAGCCAGTCGCCTCTCCATCACTTTCTCTCTCAAACGCACACAGATACACACAAACACAGGCTGTGTATCTGCCAGTGACAGGCAGACAACATATTGACCTCAGCGGACCATCCAGGCAGCCTACTGAGCATAGCGTCCAGCAGTTGCAGTGACAAAAGGAAGGCTTCCCTTTCATCCGAAACAAATAGAAAAATCCACTCTAAGAAGAGGGCCAACGTGTACTTTTGCTGACTTGAATCAACCTACTTCAACCAATATGTATGTTCATCTGATCCTTTTTGTTTTTCAAGTCCAAACTCTATTTTTTGAGGTGAGAAGTAATGAAGAAGATGTGGTAAGATTTTTTACTAGTGCTCTGCAGTGCATTGAGTCACTAATACAAAGCGAAGAGTCCGACATTTTCGGTCAGGAGAGGCTTTATAGAGTGTTAGATGATCATACGTAACTCTGTCAACATTTCTTGCTGTGTCCAGATATGATCATGATAACAGGGATGTTAGTAACCTATTAGGATCATTGTATAGATGTTTTCACAACTTGCTCCATGAGCATGAGGCCAGGCAGAGATCCACTGATGGGACCAACAATTTGACACCCCCCACAACATTGACTGGCCATCCAGGGCGGCCCCGATACAGCATAGCTGCCGAACAGATTTCTCACTGTGTGTCCATTGGTATGACATGGCAGAGAATTGCATCATGCTTTGGAATCAGTCGAAGAACCTTATACAGACACAGACAGATTCTGGGAGTTGGACCATTAAGATATGCAGTATTGTCAAATCAAGAATTGGACAGTATTGTTACTACTATACTACAGAACACTCCAAATGCAGGTGAAGCATATGTAGGCCTACTTGGTAGTCTGAGATCTCGTGGCTTAAGGGTTCAACGTTGGCGGGTCAGACAGAGCCTGCATCAAGTGGATCCCATTGGGTGGTGGTTTAGACGTCGTCATACTATTCGCCGAAGGATCTACAATGTTCAGGCCCCCAACCAATTATGGTACGTTGACTTGTAAATGCTTGAGAGGGGTCCAGCTGCAGACCTCCTCTATCAGGCCTCCTCCTCTGTCAGGCCGGTCATTTTTTTACGTCACCACAGGACGTAACGTGATGCATTATCAGCTGATCGCTACTCTACACATCGCGACAGCGGTAGGTGACTGGTTAGCATTATCCAAAACATTGAGTAAAGTCTGAATGCATATGTTCGCCGTCAAAATAGCTCCCGCTGTCAATATTGTACATCACAGAAATTAGAGAACGTTACACGTGTGTAAGTATTTGTCGTTCTACATAGGTAACGTTAGGCTACACCAACGGTGGCTTGCGTGAAGTAGCAGGAATACCTTTTTTCCCCCTTTGGATAACGTAAGCTACATAGACTGTATGAAGCTGCTGTGTGTTCATTTTTTGTAAAGCATTTTGAAGGGCATATGTCTGCATTTGTCTTAATATGTTGACGACGCTCAGGTTAGTTATTTGTCCAAAAGAAGATAACATAAAGATCTATGTCGTTTAGACCGTTTGGTGCAGCTTTTTCACACTTAATCAGCGTGCAAAGACTGCTGGCTGTGTGAATTAATCTTAGTTTAACTGAGTGTTTCCCTTTCCTGAAGAAAGTTACCACTGTCCTGCATGATTTAATTTATCTCTGCTTCAACACAGCTGATTGAAGCAGCTTCAGGATTCATAACGAATTGATGGTTTGAATCAGCTGTTTTGGAGCAGTGAGAGATTTAACACACACACGGTTAGCCTATTTAAACAGTTATCCACATAAAGATACTACTCCTCACCACAGCCACTGTTGGCATATCATAATTTGCATGACTTAGATGTACACATATTGATAGTGGTAGATATTTTGATGTAACATGCAGAGACCCATACATTCAGACTTTTTAAAAAATGTTTTGAATGTAAATCAGTCACTGATGCCAGCTCCTTTTCTAACTGTGTACACGGCAAGCAATAGCCGTCATTTCACCGTCTAGGTTTGCTATAGACCTGATTTAGTCCGGCTATAAGTAACCCACTTCTAGCCGCAACAACTTTACATGTGGTTTCATGACGTTTTTGACAAAATAACTTGCAATGTGTATGATATTCCATCATTTAAGCAAGGTCTACAGCGATTACAAAGTTTTTTATTTCATTTCTTTCACATGATTTACGCGCAGCCTGTGCGTAGGCTGTTTGTATAGCCCACTTTTAGTAAAAAATGATTAAAAGTGGGTTTTGCCCTGACAGCACGTGAGATGGTTGATATCCCATTGTTTTTGCAATGACAATAATATCAACAAGCTATTAAGTGTCATTAAAATGTCATTTAGCTCTTATTTGGACAGGCTACGTGTAGTCGGCTTTTAGCCCACCCGGCGAAATAGAGGCAATTAATGGTCTGATGTCAACGGCTTGGCTGTAGCCGTGTTTCAGACCAAAATGATTACATGTAGTTTTCACTCATGCAGCTGTTGAGGTGCGTGATATCATTTCATCAAATGCAAGTAAACGTTTGAAACAATTAAATTATCTTTATTTTATCTTTATTTTTGTAACGTTTACTACATTAACTTTTCATTTTGTAGCCCTACTGAGACATGACTACTGGCAACGCGAGACTTGAAAGTTAGATATCAGTCAGCAGAGCCCCTTAGGGACGACCAGATCTCACGATAAAAACATGCCATTTTTAAACGAGGGATACGTCACGATTTCGGCCTTTCTGCGAGCAGCAGGCGAGAGTTTACTGCAAACACTGGAAGCGAAAAGACATTTACTTTGGTCTTGTAAGTATCTGTGTCTTTGTTTGACATGTCTTCATTATTTATCTACATTATGTGTTAACGTGTAGTAACCGTGACATTTCAGCGGGTAAGTGTAGAGTAAGGGACGTTGTGGTTAGCTTAACATGCTGCATGCAAGTGGAGAAGGGATAAAAGGGGGGGTGTTTTTAAAATCCACACCCGAAATGCACAGCACCCTAGGGTGGGGAAGCAACAGCCCACGGGTGGGGAAGCACCTCTTACGGTTTCCACGCAAATTGCATTTGTATTTACAGCATACAGTACCCAGTTTGCCCAGCAGATGCCGGCAGATCACCCATTTCAGACAGCCAGACCGTACTTATAGCGCCTTTGTAGTCTTTTCGACCACTCAAAGTGCTTTTACACTACTTCTGCATTCACCATTCACACACACATTCACTCACTGAGCCTAAATGCTCAAACAGAAACTAACATTCACTCACATTCATACACAGAGGCAATTTGGGGTTCAGTGTCTTGCCAGGGGGAGCCGGGGATTGAACCGGCAACCTTCCGATTAACGGCCAACCCGCTCTATCTCCTCAGCTTAGCCGCTCAGGAGGTCACTGCTCGTTGCTGCTCATTTTCTGCCATTCAGTGAGCGTAACTGCGTTCTGTGACATCATGCGCATACCCTCTATAACAGAGATAGCCTAGCTTAGCACAGAGTGGAACCAGGGAGAAAAGGCTAGCCTAGCAGTGGCAACAATAAAAGAATAAGCCAAAAATTAATGATAATGTTTAGCTGTACATATGAAGCTTAGAATCAAATGTACCACGCTTACAATTCAGAAATTTTCATTTATTAAAGCAGCATTAAGGAAAATTTTGGAACAAAGTGTAAACGCAACACAGACAAATTATCACTGTATAACTTTGTCATGACAAACCTGCTACAATTTCCTACATCCAGCAGACACAGCGAAGTTAGCATTCATTTGGAATAATGTTGCTGGCCTTATGATGAGTTTAAGTCCAGGACTGACCTTCCTTTTAGCTCTGTTTCGGTCTCCACCAACTCTTGGATCCAAAATTCAACTTGAATCACTGAACCCCAAACTCCACTTAATTTTGCCCTTCAAACTGAGTCCAACATCCATCAGCAGTTTGAGATGAACAGAGTTGATGAGTCGACCCAGACAAATGTTTGATCATTCGGGTAACAGTCCGAGGCTCCATCCATACTACCAGGTTTTTGTTTAAAATGGAGTGTTATTTGCACAGTACAAAATATTTAAATAAAAATACCAAAATATAAACACTGTCTGTAAAATTGTGTTTTTCTTTTGCATGACTGATAAGACCCAATCAGGAAGCCAAACGTGAGTGCCTGTGTTTTTTAAAATCCTCTGATTTCACCTGTCTCCACTAAAACACTAAAAAACAGGGTCAGCAGCATTTTTATAAAGCGTCTCCCCTTTAGTCTGGATGGGAGGTGCAAATGTAGCTGAGATGGTCTAAATGAGACATTACACATTACAGACATTCCTGATGAAAAAACATATTATAAAATGATTGGTGTCTGTCAAGTGTCAGGCCAAGAGAAGTGTGCTTTGTCTTACTGGACAGATTTAGAGTACAGAGGCTAAGAGGAGATAAGATGATGGAAGGGAAATCTTGTCCTGCATGTCCACAGGCTGTGATTGCTCAGCAGTATGCTAGGTCACGCAGAGATATTGGAGACACCTGTTGACTCCGTTTCAGATTGAATATGTGGATTCCATTACACTAATAGAGTGTACACCTTGAGCGAGTCATGATTCAATGACGATGAATTCTAAGGCATCAGAAAGGCATTGGAAAGTGATATTGGTTGGTTTCTCAGTCTGTAATAGAATTCTACCATGAGCTCATGGGGTCTGGTTGGTTGTGTAGCCGTTTGGGGAGCTAGCTAGCTTGCTTGGCTAGGTGCATCTGTAATTCATTTAACAGGGCTGACAACTTTGTCTAGCAAACACCAGTCTTAAAAATAAATGTACTCATCAGAGAAACTGAACAGCCAACTCCTAGTCACTCTAGCCTGATTGACAGGTCGCCATGGTAATCACAGATAATCAAACAAATAAATAGTATCAATGAATCCAATAATATAAAATAAGTACTATATAAATGGCAGCAGGTAAAGACAAAGATGATGATTTATGATAATCACTCATAGTTAACTATAGTTAAGTCCTTCTCTGGGATGGATCACTAACGCATTTAATTTACTATTTATAAAGATCAAACATGACAATTAACTTTAATCTTGTTATTTTCAACAAAGTTCTGTGTTGGAGTCTGTGTTATTCTAAATTTTGACACCAAGATTTGAAATTTTAAAGCAACTGTTTATTGGTTCCAAATATCTGTCCAATTGGTTACCAATAATCGGGACTGTCCCAGAAAAACTGTATATGTGGTTAAGCCAATTGTCAAAAAAAAAACTAAACCAAAACCTTTGCCACATTTGACTACTCTGAATTATATCAATAGTCTTCCGCACTGCAGCCCTTTTTACAACCTGATAATTGTGTGTAAATCTGGTTATAAGATATTTTGTAATGTAGTGACATTTAATGACTGCAAAACTATATAGTTTTCATCAACCCTATCGGCAGGGAAAACACATATATTGGTCAGTTCGGCAGAAACCCAGATTACATTCAATGCAACCCTGTCTCCTAGAAATCAAGTTTATAATATAATAATTAGTTTATAACTCATTTGCAACAGCAAATATGTTTTGAAAGAAATATAATGGCTGTTAATGAACATATTTGGTAAATGTTGATACTGAACATGTCAGTGAAATGTACTAAAAACAACTTTTATGTCAAAGTGCTTTTGTTTCCTAATCCTGGACTCTGGGGTCACAGTCCTGGGCTTTATATAGT